>CM052544.1:20427374-20528055 GCA_028533065.1 Trachops cirrhosus
CATTTACTGATGGGCATCTAGGTTGTTTCCAGCACTTAGCTATTGTAAATTGTGCTGCTATGAACATTGGGGTGCATAGGTTCTTTTGGATTGGTATTTCAGGGTTCTTAGGATATAGTCCCAGCAGTGGAATCAAAACAGCCTGGTATTGGCATAAAAACAGGCACATGGACCAATGGAACAGAATAGAGAACCCAGAAATAAACCCAAATCTCTATGGTCAATTAATATTTGACAAAGGGGGCAGCAACATAAAATGGAGTAAAAATAGCCTCTTCAACAAATGGTGTTGGGAGAACTGGACAGCTACATGCAAAAAAAATGAAACTTGAGCACGAACTTACACCATACACAAAAATAAATTCAAAGTGGACAAGAGACTTAAATATAAACCATGACACCATTAAAGAACTGGAGGAGAACACAGGCAGGAAAATCTCAGATATTTCACGCACAAACTTTTTTACTGACACGTCCCCTAGAGCAAGGGACATAAAGGAAAGAATAGACAAATGGGATCTCATCAAAATAAAAAGCTTCTGCATGGCTAAAGAAAACAGTATTAAAATAAGAAGAGAACCAACTGTATGGGAAAACATATTTGCCAACGATACCTCAGACAAGGGTTTAATCTCCAAAATACATGAAGAACTTACGCGACTCCACTCTCACAAGACAAGCAACCCAATCAAAAAATGGGCAAAGGACTTGAATAGACACCTCTACAAGGAGGACATACAGAGGATCCAGAGACACATGAAAAGATGCTCAATATCACTAGCTATCAGAGAGATGCAAATTAAAACCACAATGAGATACCACTTCACACAGGTCAGAATGGCCATCATAAATAAAACAACAGACAACAAGTGTTGGAGAGGTTGTCGAGAAAAAGGGACCCTAGTGCACTGTTGGTGGGATTGCAGACTGGTACAACCACTGTGGAAAACAGTATGGAACTTCCTCAGAAAACTAAAAATGGATCTGCCTTTTGACCCAGCACTTCCAAAGCATTGAATTTAAAGGTCTATTTTAAAAGTGGAAAACTAACATTTGAAAATATTAAAAAATAATATGGACTAGAATCTTAGAGACCTCACTGCGTTGCAACTTTTTACTTCTTCAGATATGAAAGCCAGAGAGTGCTGAAACCTTATAGTTACTAAGACTTTTAAATGTTACACTGACACAATTTTTAAATATGAGATTTATAGAGTAACTCTTTCTCCTTTGATCTTCATCCTGGATAAAGAAAGGTGGCCTTAGTTTTGTTTTGTTTTTACTACATTTATCAAGGGGAGAGAAATTTATATGATGTTAATCTTTAAATTCCCTTCTTCTTCTTCTTTTGGATGCCAGGATGTAACCTACTCAACTCAGACAGTCTTATTTCAGAATCTTAATAACACTCATTAAGCCCAGCTCTCTTTTCTATTTAGTCCACCCTTGATTACTGCTCTCATCCTACCTTGTTGGTTTCGACCTTCCCTTTAATACATTTCCCGTAAACGGCTAATTCCGTCCACTACAATTTTAACCAAGACAACAACCTCCTCCTAGGTTGAAGGCCACTTCATTGTAGCCTCAGACTTTACCAATCTTGATGTAGCAGCTCCAGTGATAGAACCTTTATCCTTATGAAATCAGCCTCTGGGGACCAAATGCTAAGATATGCTCTTATATATATCAGACGAAATGAATCCTTTCCAGTTAACTTACTTTGATATAAGGATAAAAAGGAATGGATAAAAATGATTCATTCTCTGGCTGACCTTGAAGATTTTAAAGCACCTTAAGACTCTTTTTTTTTAAGCTAAGCGATGAAAATATACTTTAGCTTAATGGAGAATTTGGAAATATGTTGTCTCCTGCACTGTCAGTTAGAGTCTTACTTCATTCATTCAAATCTTGCAGCTGATTAAGGATTGTGTTTCAGTGGTTAAACAGGCAAAAATATTTTATTTGCCTTTCAAATGGCATTTCCCAGTGGCTTGGGTTGCCATCTGTTGCTGATAACTCCCTAATTTAGCTACAGCCTAGACTTCCTCTCTAAGCTCCAGACCACATAATTAATTGCAGAACCCATATTTTACTTCAATGCTTTAAACTTGCAGGGGTGTTCAATCATTTGGCATCTCTGGGCTACACTGGAAGAAGAAGAGTTGCCTTGGGTCACACATTAAATACACAAAGATTAACAAAAAAAACAGAATCCCATAATGTTTTAAGTAAATTTATGATTTTGTGTTGGGTCACATTCATAGCCCTCCTGGGCCGCCTGCAGCCCACAAGCTGTGGGTTGGACACCCCTGTTTTAGAGTCCTCAAACTCAACATCCCCTAACCCACCTCACGTTCTTCTCCCCCCAAAGTCTTGGACCCCTTCGAATATCAACACCTCTTAGGAAATGGAACTTCGAATCATGCCTTTGCAAGAAGCAGAAACTTGTGAGGCATCTTTGAGACCACCCCTCAAAGCCCACCATGAATTCTTGACATTTTTAACTCACCTGTTAATCAAATGTGGGTACCCTTCTCTCTCTGCTTTTACTGTCATCATCACACTCCTAGCTGTGGTCATCTCTTCTTTGGACCACTGAGTGTAGTGATAACGGATAATAATCCGACCCTCTGCCCCTTCCCCATTTTTGCCCTCCTGTTCCCATGAGCCTCATTGCTCCTGCCAGAATGACCTCATAAAAATGCAAATGTGTTTATGTGTCTGCATGTCTTAAAAACCTTTGAGTAGCCTTGCATGTGAGCAGAGAGAGTAAAGAGCACAATCCTTAACAGAATCTACAAGGCTCTCAGCAAGAGCCAACTGGTGCCCAGTGATACTTCCTGAGGCCTGAAGTCTTCACATTTTGAGATACAAAGAAGCATCACATAGTTTTCTACCCTTTTGTTTAGCACATCAGCATTAATTTATTAGAGCTTGTATTAAAATAACTGCAATAGGTGAACCCTCAAATAGAAAGATGCTAATAATGGTATCTAAGGACCGGGCCTAAGCTAGAGAGAAATTAAGAATGTGAAGTTTAACCCCTTTGCAATAGGACTTGCAAATATTTTTTTAGTATCTTTTCAAACCATTTTATTTTGCCTATGGTATGTTTTAATAGAGCAGACTTGTAAATTTAGAGTAATTCATCAGTCTGACTTGTTCATTTTCTCTCTATCCCCGTAGCTACAGTAGCGTCTGGCCACAGGTCAGCGAATCCTTCATGAGCGAATGAATAGCAGAGGGGCTGGAATAAGCATGAATTCTTCCTGTAGGTCTAGGTTCTTGAGATTACTTGTGTTCTTATACTCCCAGTGCGCCCAAAGTGCTTCAGAAAATTGTTATGGTGCTTAAGACTGATGAAACATCTGGCTCAAATATCAACCATTACTTTGTAGACCTGAAGAATCTCCTTAACAGTTGTGCAATTTAGAGGTGATCTGTGGGGCAAGTTCATTAAGGGAACAATTGTAACAATTCTCAGATTTATGAGTTAGCAATGCTATAAATCTATAGAAAGAAGTCCTTCCTTGAGTTAGGGAGAAATAGGAAATTTAATCGTTTTCCCCTAATGGAAGATGTTCTTCAGCAAATACGGGATATGTATTTTATGTGGATTTGTAGGGAGGAAAATAGGTTCATGATGTCAAGATTAGTTCCTCTATATTGTTTTAGAGCATAAAATAATTCCTTTGTGAGAGTTTAAAATGGTGTCAACAGAGAAATAGCATTCTCGCACTAAAAATTTTTATGTATTTAAAAGAATTTGGTCTTTTAAATAAATCTTAAACTGCAGAGTCATCTCTGGAATTACTCATTGAATTTCCCAGGTTTAAAAAAAAAGTGTTACTTATTCATCAGAATTTAAAAAAGTGAAACAATCCCAGTACTATTTCTTTGCTAAGAGAGCTCCCATAAATAGCACAATTTGCAGTTGGTGATAAGCTTCTCCCGTAGAAAAAAAAAATAATAGTTTGTGTTTGTGCCAGATGCTTTTACAACATTAAGTGCCATAAAAATTCCCTGAAGTGTGTTCAGCAGATAAGGCAAAGTGCCAGAGAATGGCAGAGAATTAAGTTGAACCCTGTTCACATATAAAATCCATTGAGACACCATATGCATATTTCCATTTTGAAATCAAAATGCGAAGCTAACTCAGTGCATTGAATGGGCGCCTATTTAGATATTTAGACTAGGACCTAGGGACAAATGACAAGGAACATCATGTCTTTCCCTCTCTGTTGAGAGATTCTCTATGAGAGGGGAAAGACATTTAACCCTTCTTATGTCAGTGCTATAATGCAGGCACACCCAGGACTCCATGAAGGAGGAGACAGGTGACAAATAGCCATCTGTCAGCAAGATAAGGTGCTCTTTGCAGAGGGAACCAGTCATACAAAGGCTGGAAAATGATTTCTTCACGTGGTATTTCTTAAGAGAATAAAAGGGAGGTATATCCCTCACTTATCTGCTCTACAAGCAGTTATCCTTGCTGAAGAACAAACATTGTGACAGGAAAGTGGGGCTGAGGGGGGTGCAGGTAGGGGGGTGGGCAGGGCTGGGGCAAGTAGGGTGCCTGGAGGTTAAGCTGGGGTTTACTTAGAGGAAGCATGCATGTCATTCCAGGAAATAAAGATGTTTTTCTGTGCTGATGATACCAACACCTGCAATAGCTTGACCCACAAACATATTTAGATTCAACATTTCTAATTGCCTCCAAGCTTTAAATGTTACGTGACACTCACAAATGGAGTGAAGTGTTAGCTAAGGACATTGAGAAGGGATATTGAACACTGATGAAGTAGTCAGAGAACATTTTTTTAAACATATCTCAGTTCCATAGAAGACATTTTTGTGATTGTATCTCTAGGGTTAAAACTCACTTCAGGTTTCTAGCTCCCAAAAAGCTCCCCCAAATATTGAGCTAACCAAGCCAGAGTCAGATGTCCCTTTCAGCTCAACTAGACCGTACACTCAGGGTTTCCAGAGCCTGCTGTTAGCCTGTCCTCCAGTCAAGGCTCCAACACGAGAGGTCAGTGAGGCAGCTGCCTGAATCCCAAATGCACAACAATGATGGTTTCACGACAGGAGCCAGGCAGAACCATTCACAGTGGCTTTTCTCACTCAAATCAGTAAGTACTCTCTGCTTTCCCATTCACATCAGATACTTGAAAACATTAAATGCTTAGTGTTTAAGCATCACGATGTTGTAGATAAGTTGAAGAGCTTTGAAAAAGAGTCCATCTAAATTATTTTTTTACAATCACATAAGTATTTGATGACAGGGTATTTTTGTTTCTTATAAAATAAAAATTAGAGTTACCTAATGTATCTCAGAAATTATAACATGCCTCCTTTCTTTTTTATTCAGAGTTTTCCCAGTGAGTAGTGGTGGTGTATAAAAATCACTTTACTCTTGTGTGATTATCTTTTTTTTTTCTATTTTTTTTTATTCCTGTGACTATTATTGTCAATTTCTGTATTGAAGAGTATAGAAGACAGGAACACATTTAAAGTAAGGCATCAATCACTTGAGCTCAGAGAGAACACCCTTAATTGAATCGTGTTTTTTACTTTGGGGCTCAATGCCAGTGAATTTTCAGTTTTATTCATAGTGTAGTCATCTACTTACACATTAACTACACAATCACAAGTAAAAATAAATGAGTAAATACTGTTTATGGGACATGTAATTAAGGAATAAAAATATCTACATCGCATCACTTCCCCTATTGTATAAGAGAATGTAAAGGTACATGTATTCACAACAGTAAGGAAAATGTAAAACAATGAACTCTTCTACCTTTAAATTTCTCCTTCACATAGTTTAAGTGGAGTAACAGAAGTGGCACTCTACTTGGCTTTCCCCAGTGGTTTTTATTTGCCTGCTGGCGAGAAGCTTTCCTCAATTAAAAAAAAAAAAGTCCTAAGTACATAAAGAAAGAACCAGGACATGACTAAACTACATTAGTTTAATGCCAATAAAATAGTGAATTAGGTACTTGGAATAGTGAAGTTTTAACAGTTGTGATACAGGTCTTGGCTTTGCTTATTTTTTCATGGCGCTGGGGATTCCTGCAGCCCCCACAAAATGGATTGTGGCAAAGCACTTCACGTGGAGGTAAAAATAATGGGGTCAGAGGGTCACACTGCAATAATAATTAGCTTGGAGAGAAAAAGTAGGAACTGGAAAGAGAAAGTCACAAGGACTTGGAACGCACTTACATAGGGTTTTAGAATTGTACGGAGATTTTCAAGGTGGATTTGCTCTTTTTCCTTCATCCGCCTTGGATAGAAGTCCTCTGATTACATATGTATCTGAGTTATTTTTTTATGACTTGTTTTTAAGGAAAGAAACTTTTGATAATTTTTGTTGGGTAATATATATATTTCTGATATTTAACATATATAAATGTTCAATCTTCAAATCATTATGCATTAATCTTAAAAATGTAGACTGGCTGTGTATAGAAGGAGTCATCTTTGGAGAAAATGCACTAATATTTAAGATGAGTGGTTCTGAAACTTTAATGTGCACCAGAATCACCTGGGGAACTTGTAAAACACAGACTGCTGATTCTGTGGGACTGGAATGGAGGTTGAGAATTTGCCTTTCTAGCGCGCTCCCAGCTCCTGTTGCTGCTACTGGTCTGGAGACCACACTTTGCTCCAGTTGCTTTCTGTGGATGTTGAATTCAGCTGAGTGTTGGTTGATGAAAAGGGGATTCAGATAGAACAAGCACTCGGAAATCTTTGATTGGTATACACAAAAGTGAGGTTCGACACATTGAAGAAGCCCCTGACCAGGTATAAAGTGTACTGCTCTTAATCCACGTGGCTGAGCCTGTGCCCGCTGCCGCAGGATTTCACCTGAGTGAGTGCATGCTGCGTAAAATCAACTGTACTTAAATTAATTAAAATAGTTAACGTTTTTCATGGATTAATTTTAATGGTTCCCAAAATATGAATCTAGAGTGTTTTAGAGTCTAGCATACTACATCACATTTTATCATTTCATTTTTTCTTCATCTTCAAACAGTAATCCAAGCCAAAATTTTCAATATCAGATGATTAAAAAAATAAAGAATGCCTCTGGCTCAAGTGTTATCCCTGCCCTCCCCAAAGAGTAGCTTCAATAACTACTCTTTATTATTTTATATTGTATTTTAATGTTATAATGTTCAATTTATTTTATTAAATTCAATATGTCATAAAATTACATGATCTCAACCAACAAAGACCACATTGTTCCTTTTGAAATAATGTGTTCATGAAAATTAATTGGTTAAGGTAACCAGATACTTGTACTTACAATATACTTCCTAGTTTAAAAAAAACAACATTTTAAGACACATTTATATAAGAGTTGTAGAGTAAAAGTATACAAGGGATTGATGCTAAAGGAATAACATGATACATGAATAGTAAATATTTTGTGAGTTTCACAGGATAATAGTGAGTTACAACAAAGCCTCTTATGTAGATGAGTAAGACAAGTAAGCCTCTTACTTAGATAAATGTGTGTGTCTGTTTTAGAAGGATGAAACGCTTCTCCCAAATGTTGGCCACCTAACAGTTATTTTTACATACTTTGGAACTTGCGTTGTTTTTAAACTGGAAGCCATTTTGAAAAGCCAAAGATTAGATTTGACGCCTGACCAGTCTGACTGGCCACAGATGTCTACGATGTGGTGATGACATTTAACGTGGCATCATCCTTTTCTGCCGGAATGGTGCCCTTATCTTTAATGTCAGCACTCGCCTCTGCGATGACACTTGTTAGACTCGGTGGTGCCAGGTGCTATTTCAAGGTTGGTAATAGGGATGTTTATTACACAATACCCCAGTATTCCACTTATTATTTAAAAGTTAGGTTGTCAAAGTCCAACTTTTATTGTTCTGCTCACTTCAGCGTGTACTGTGATCATCTGATTCTGCTTTAGTTTTAAAATACACAATTCTGAAATGTGTCATCAGGAAGTAGTTCTCCTCTTTAACCTTGGAATCATTCCTGTGAAAAATAAGTGTTTGCTTGTGTCTGACGGTTCCCAGACTTGACTCAAAGATGGGCTGATAAATAACAGGAAACAACCTGGGAGGGACTGTGGTGCGCTATGTTACATCCAGCATCCAGCGTCTCTCTGCCCAGACCAGGCCCAAAGAGGCATCTCTGGCCAACTGCTGTTTTTTGAAAATCTCCCAGCAGGGTTCTTTCTTAGGGTACAGTCACAGGAAGATTGGATGTGGCTGAATAATCTATCCAGTCCAGTGAAATGACAAAAAGGGGTAGTAAGTAAGGAGTGCTGAGTTGTTTTTTTCTTTTTTCTTTTTCACAAGGAACGTGCTTTTTTCAACACACCTGTATCAAGTTAGACCAAGAATTATGAAACTCATATACATAGACTGAAAAATTAATACTAGTATAACCCAAGAGCAATTCAATAAATTCTACAAACATTAAATAACAATGATAAAGAAAATTTATAGTCTCCCAAAGGGTTATCTGTCTACATCCGGTTTCCAACTGTTATGTCCACTTTTACTCCGCCACAATCACATCGATCTCCTCTGGTGCTGTGTGCCATCCTTCCCCTAAATTCTGCTCTCCATGCCGTGGGTTCCCCGTAGCCCTCTGGACCTTCATATCATGGGATTTGTTTTTCAAATTTATGGGAGGCTTAGTTGGCTTTCTCTTAACCAAATAATTTTTAACTAAGTAACTATTATCAGGGTGCTTTGGGACTGTTGTTCAATTAACAAGTGAGTGTGCATTTTTTGTTTTCTTTTCTTTTGCTTTTTAATCGACCAGGTGTCTCATTTGGAGCACCCTGACTATTGGTCACTTTATTAGCCCCTTCTCCCCACAGGTCCCTGAGCTATTTCACTTGTTGGAAGCATTGACTTAGTTGTACCTGTTTGGAGAGTATTTTGGTGGGGTATAAATATTCTCTTGTTGGGTTCTTTTGGAATATGTTTCTTAATTTCCAAAACAGCGATACTTTCCTGGTCCTATGGTGTTCTAAAACAAAGTCTTGTCTGATTTGAAATACCACTGAAAAGGCAGATTTGCTAGAAACTTTAAAATGTATAATTTGTATAATTTGGACATATAAGTAGAGATATTAATGTTAATTTAAACACTGTCTTTTAATATGTATTATATATAAAGTATCCAGTTCTATGCTGGGGTAGGAATGCTGACAGAGGAAAAAGAACTTTGCTTTAAGGGAAAGTATGTAGGCAGTTGGCTAAAGAAGATGACCAACTACTTTGTGGATTTAAATGACTATAGCATATTACCCTACAGCACTACATCCAAAGGACTTGGTTTATTAAGAAGGAGAACTAGACAGGAAATCAAAAGGGACACACCTCTCTGTCCATCAAAGTAGCATTCTCCATGCAGAGTCAAGCCAATCCAATCTAGTTCTGGTTCTTCAATTAACTATAGCAAGTCTTAACTCCATATTTTGGCTCACACTATGTCTTTTGATGTTATGTGTTGTTGGAAAACTTGTAACTGATGCATGAGTGTCCTCTCTGTTCAAACTGTTTCTAATATATAATTTCCTTGTCCAGTGTTCTTTCAATAAGGGTACCTAGTCCTTTCAGGATGCTTGTTAGAATGATGCAAATGAAGGTGTGGGTTATTTATCATTTATAAAAAGATATATTACAACACCCTACCTACCACAGTTGCTGTAATGAAAAGAACAATGTGATTATTATTTTTCTTGCAAAATGGAACATTGAGTTTAAGCAAGCCTTTGGAGTAATAGGTAGTCTGACAGGCATACTCCTCCATTGAGACCCCTTCTTTGTCAGGTGACATTTTTAAAGGTTTTGAGCTGGAAAACCTGATCTAAGAATTCCTCTTTCCACTCCCAGCCCACCCCAAGCCACAAAGGCTTTCAATCTGCATAAATAAACATTTATACATATAGATTTCTTTATGATGATTTTCTATCCCTGTAAATGTGTCTCTCCAGTACCAAAATGATAGTGTGAAGCAAAAAGAAACTTGGGAAAATATATATTACTATTTTTAAAAAATCTCAGAAGACACAGACAAAAGAATTGCATCGGCCCCATTAGGTAGTCAAAACACAGTGGAGCCTCCTGACAGCGGATCTGGGCACGAAAGACCCGCGTGTTGAAAGAATGTCACTGCCTTGAATTTCTCAGACTACCCTCTGTGGGAAGCAAGGAGAAAAGAAAGCATGGGAGTATCTCCCAACTTCCATGTACTCCATTTGGACGTAGGCAGTACATTTGCTTTTGAACTTTCAAGCTTCAATCTCAGTCCCCAGGGCGCCAACTTCCCTTGTTATAGGTGAACTTCTTTCTGTGGACACCTGTTGGGGACTGTATTAATAAGGTTCACTGTAGAAAGAGAAAACACATTTCCCAAGCCAAGAAGGCGAGAGCTATTTTTTTTTCCTAGGGCCCTTGTTAATCTTTGGGAGCCCAGCATCTTCCATGGCAGAACAAAGACAATACAGCTGTAAATTCTTATTTTTTTCCACTCCACAAAGAAAATGTTGTTGATGTGTTAGTGCTCAGCTACACTTCTCCTAAGAGAAGCAATAAAATATTCCTTCCTTCCATCCAGAGGTCTTAGAACTCGATTCCCATTGCTTTCCAGCATCATTCTAAATAGAACCCCACTGTCTGGCCACAGCCAAAATTAGCTTGAATGGTACCTATTATTGAAAGGGAGTCTGTATTTGCAGTAATACAGAGAATGCTAGTTTAGAAATGAGCCTGATTGCATGGTTCATTTTGTTCTCCTTTGTAGAGCCAGGCTGCGGCCCACTACAAAGGCACGAAACATGCCAAGAAGCTCAAAGCACTGGAAGCTGTGAAAAATAAGCAGAAATCTGTCACTGCCAAGGACAGCGCAAAGACTACCTTCACCTCCATCACTACCAATACCATCAATACCAGCTCTGACAAAACAGGTTAAGCAACGATCTTTGTTGTTGTTGTTGTTGTTGTTGTTGTTGTTGTTGTTGTTGCTGTTGTCATCATTGTTCTTTGGGGTTTCTTCCTTTGTCTGACCCGGTGTCTGTTTGTTTATGTTTCTGCCATATTGATTCATGCTTGATCCATCTTTCTATGTGATGGTAATTGTTTCCCCTCATTTTTCTAATACCCTGAAGACATGAAGGTAATCACAAGTTATACTGCAGAGTTTGCATGTGACCCAGTCCTTTGACTGTTTTAAAAGCCATATAGGAGTCATAGAGGCCTTTGAAGCCTTGTCCCCAACAACCCTGTTTGAGAAGTGAACCTTTCCCAGTGTGCATCGCTTGGACCTAGCATGCAGCACCGGAGCCCGAGACTGCATGGCAGATTTGATTTAACTGTGAGCGCACGGCACCATATGCCAAGTGAATCGAGAAGGCCCTGATAAGGGCATTATTACTGACAGGACTTATTCTCATAAATCCCAAGCATTGCAGTGTTTTAAGTAGTAGCTGTGTTGTTCTGGGCTTGTTACAGCTGGGTAACCTTTCCTCTGCATACACAGGTAAGTGTTATTGATACCAATTACTCTTTTTAACAGAGTCTTCACAGTGAAATAATGGCCTCTGAAAGGCCCCTTGGGGATAGCTCCTGCAAACAGCCAGTTTATTTGCAGTAAGGGAAGCCCACGGGGTTTCCCTAGGCTAACATTTTAAAATATGAGATCATTGGTCCTCAAAATGTACATGAAAGGAAATCCTCTGTGATTCATTGATACACCTTTAATAAATCACTATCTGAAACGGAAGGGCTGGTACATGTTTCCCAGTCACTACGAATGGCAATAGTCAGGAAGCATTCATATCATTATAGATGGTAATGTCTTACCTGGAAGAGACTATTCTGGCCATGACTGATGAAGACATTAAATGCTACAGTGAACAAATAGAACAGATTATAGTGACTTTATTATACCTCGTTGCATCCATTAAAGACGTATATGCTACTCAGAGGATCTGGGGAGATGCTTGCTCCTCTGTGAATCTGTAAGGGATAATGATGTTGTCCCCAAGTTCCCATGACAACATGGTTGTCACTCACCCAGGTATTACTGGTAGATGCATTACGCAGTCCTTCCTGAGAACCATGTGTACTCTCTGAAGCTGAGTGCTGCTGTCATCTTTGTACCCTGCCACCAAGTGTAGGTGCTGAGTAAAATGTCTTTTGGACAGCTGAATTTTCTCTCGCCCCCTTGAATCCCTGATCCATTCAATTTTGTGTCACAACGTACTAAAGGTACCAAAGAAGTGCTTGTCATCTTCAGTTCTTTAGTATCCAGAGTAAAAGCTGGATTATGTGATTTTATTAATTTACATGTAAAACTTACAGGGAAAGTGTTAATCTTTTCTCTGTTAATTTAAAACACTCCCCTCTCTTGGGGGCCATTGGGGAATGAGCAATAATGATGTAGGTGAGTGTAATTTTATTTCCCAGATATCTAGGGAACAAACTGGTATCCCTAAAGCCACACTTTCCCTAAAGAAATATCTTCCATTTGCAAAAAGGAAGTTGGTAGGGAAAACAAAGAGATGGATTTAATGTAACGGGTTTGATTTAAACAGATGAGTTTGCTGTGAAAAGTTGGATATAAAGAGTTTGCTTGGCCCCAAGTGTTTCTGCTCTTGGATATTTTAATCAGTAATGGCTATTTGGGTTATCTTGACTCTTCTTTAAAATGCAAACGTCCCTGTTAAATTGACGATGCACATCATTTAAAAATATACATGTACATGGCAGGTAGAGCTGCTCACCTGGGTTAGAAAAGGCACCTACGTGTGTTGTCTCTGTTATGAATGCCTTCTTGCATTCCTCCACTTAAAGACTGAAATATAAAGGGTGGCAGTGGTCAAGGCTCCATTGTTCTGGAAGTCGAGTGGAAATAACTTTTGGATTGGGCTGTGGGTAACAACCTAAAATTAACTGGTTCCTGGTGGAGTTGCCAGGCCTTACCTAATGGTCGGAATGGTGTTGAAATGGTGAACCCCCTTTCAGGCTGGAGCTAGAGAAAATTCCAGAAAGGCAGAAAGGATAGTAAAATTTATAAGGTTGGTACAAATATTCTAAAGTCGAAGGAAGTGATGGGCATCAAGAAGGGCATTGCTTTCCTAATCTGTGGGGATTTATACATCTATACTAAAAAAATTTTTAAATAAAAAAAATCCCCACCAGTTTCATAGTTTGAAAGACTGCAGATTGTAGGACACTTACCAGATGTTTTAAGTCAAATTTTGTCAAACTGGGATTTCCACAAAACTGTCTATAAAAATTAGCCCAAGAAAGCTCCTGTTGTTTTATAGATTCCTATCCCATTTGTATTACAATATAAATCAGAGGCACCTATGCTAACCAGTTGGAATGTTCTTAAAACGATTGTTCTGGTTCCTCATTCTGATTAGGAAGGAGAATAACCCTGAAAACAAAGTGGGTCCCTGAGCTGTTTTCCCAGAAGAGTTAAATACTTGGAGGCAGACAGAGAGAGATAAGACTAGAATTAAAGATCATGTATTCTTTAATAATAAAAATATGAACCATTTTGCTTAATGCACAGTGTTATTTTGTGATGCGTGGGCTTTGGCATACCTAAAAGGTATAAATGTATTAAATCACATTTTCCTAATTTTACCAAATTATTCTTGGTAAAAATAATCCAACTATATTAAAAACTAATTGCTTTTAAAAAGGCAAAATACACAATGATTTGGTATATGAGAGCCTAAAGAGAAGGCTGGGCAACAGTAGTGAAAAGAGCAAGAAGTGATGTGGACTTGAATTAGAAAATTGGCTTGGAGGTTTTCCTTGGTTTCTCAAATATACCAGAACCAGAATACTCATAAAAAACAAACTTTCATCACAAATCTACTGGATAAAAAGAAAATGGTGACAAACAGTTCCTCTTAAATTTCTAAATCATGTATTATAACTTTTAATTGCTGCCTTAGGCTAACAAATATGTCTAAATGACACTTTGGGTAGGCTTTTGTTCACTAACTTTATGATCTTGGAATTCCCTTTTATTACTCATGTCAGTCTACATGCTGGAGGGGTAAGAGACAGTGCTCAGAGATCAGACCCCAAATGCTCGCTGAAAGCCTAGTTCCTCTAATAAAGATACTCCCTAACTTTAAAACATAACTTTATTCCCTGTGATCTAATAAGAAGTATTAGTTGGTAAACATTCACAAAGAAAAATTTGCAAGCATAAGTAATATTTTAAAAAATATTTTGAACACTCAAAATTGTTGGTGTATAGGGTGGTTGCTATTTGTTACAAGAATATTTCATAGAGCAAACATTTTCAGTTTGACCAGAATAACTTTATATGATCTGCCAGGTTTTTTTTAAAAAAACAAGAGTTTTCTACAGAGAAAGTAATGGCAAAACTTAAGAAATTATGTTCAAAGTAACTTGGCAATCTAACTCAGTTCTTTCCTTTCCTTTCCTTTTCTTTTCTTTTCTTTTCCAATGAAATGGCAAATTCGGAGTTGTTGGGTTTAGTCTTATGCTAGGCTGTCCTCTAATTTTTCTTTACTTTCCCTTTTTGGGAAATCTTATTTGTTCACATCGCCGATCAGTTCGGTTAGGCTAGATTATAATGCAGTAATCACAACTTCTAAATCCCAGTGGCTTTTACAGCAACTAATTATTTCTCACTCACTCAACACATCAGCTGTGGTTTTCCTTCCATGTTAATTTAACTCCAGGGCCAGGCTAATGAAGCAGTCAGTAGCTAAATATTACCAGGTCTATGGAAGAGGGAGAACAGAGTCGTGAGTCAATAGGCTTTTAAGCTTTTTAACGGAAGGGACAGATGACGTACCTCTCACTTCCACTGGCATGTCATGTGGCCAAGACTGATTATAATGGGCAAGAACGAATAATCTCCTCCAGGGAGGGGAAGCAGTGTTAGTGAACAATCACATACACTATTCCACAACAGCTTCAACTGTCACTGGTGCTTAGGTGTCTCAGCCTTCCACACTTCTAGCCTTGAAGCCTCCTCATTGTCTGCCTCTTCACTCTATCTCAGTTCGCACATTGATTCAGTTGTTGGAATCCCCTCCCCTCACAGTCCCAGGAAATGTCTTTCACATGTGGTTAGAGCCCAGTTCCTGGCATTGCGGTCTGTGTCTCACCCTTGCGCTTGCCCTAGCCTCAGTTCCTCCCTCTAGACGATCATCTCCTTGCCCCTGCTGTGTGTTTAGACTGGCCCGTGCACGGGTCCCAGCACTTAACCACTCAGAGACCTTCAGTGCGTCTGTGGCTGAACTCACGGCCCTCTGGGATTTGACCACAGCTACCTTTCCCGACTTTTCTTCCATTGCTCACCTGCAATATTTTCTACTAGAGACACACTTTTTGGGGTCTTTGTTTCTTATAAACTGTTCTTTTAAATGTCGTAAAAATCTATCACTTTTCTGTTTTTCTTTCTGCCTATGAATTCCTAAAAGAATCTATACTTTCCTAACTACCATATCGTATAGTTTGTAAAATATAATTTTTATGCCTTTACCTCTTTTTATCGCTCAATGACATGTTTGTTGAGAGTACATACTTGAGTAACCGTTTTATTTATTTTTTCTTTATGGAGTATTTTTTATGTAAAGGAGAATATGTAGTTTTCAAACTTGAAGCGATGAATTTTGTGTTTTTGTTCTTGAACTGAAGCATAGCAAAGCTTTAGACTTTATTTGTGGGTGATGTTTCCATGAAAGAACGATGGCTCCCATTAATCTGAGGAATTCTGAGACGAGGCTGATCTGGTTTTAGAGGTGCAGATGTTCACAAGGGTCACATCTAAGCCCTAAGGTTTGTTTGGTTTTTCTTTGAGATTCTCTAGTTGCACAGGTAAAGAACATTTAACATCTCTAATGCCCCTTAGGGATTAGCAATCAGGAGTTAATTAGCCTATTAAATATGTAGATTTACCCTAGTCATCTATGTGGTAAGATCTGAGAACATTTCTCCTGGATTCTATTACATAATTCTCTATCAAGTTCCAGTGAATTGCCAATGTATTCATTAGGTAAAAGTACTATGTTACAATGTAAATTTGCACTTTTCACTTAAGATTTAATCATTTTTTTGTATCCATTTTCCCTCCCTTTTTAAAAAAATATATTATAATGCAAGGATGTTGTACTCCCCTCCCAAGAGTGCAGTGCTTTTGAATCTATTGCTGAGAAAGTCTATTGAATGCAAAAGAGCATTATTTGCTCTGGATTAATAATTGAGTCTAAATGTTTATTGGAATTCACGTTATTTGTTCAGGGGCTTAAAGCGATAAAGAGACTTATCTAATGATAGGGAGGATATCTGATGTAAAATGAAGGGCAGCAACTGCAAACAAAAACATCAGGAAACAGCCTTTTGGGGAAAGTCAGTCAATGATGAGGTCGCCAAGTCTGGGTTCTTTCCTTTGCTGAGCATTAACTTATTTATATCAGGCTCAGTGCCATACAAAACTAAGGACACACATTTTTTTCTTTTTCCATTTAGCTAGGAGGTAAATCATTAGAATGATGCTCTGGAAATGAAGGTGGTAGATGAATTGTTTGTAAGGAAAAGCCAAACTCAATGTCATTTAGAAACCAGACACACAATTTTCAGTGGAAGACAAATAGGAATTAGCTTTGTTTCTGTTTTCAAAATGAAGATGGGAAAAGTTTGCTTTTCTTGACATAGGCTTTAAGCAAATGTCCCAAATGATAACAAAGTAGAAGCTGGCCTTGATGTCAGAAAGTCATGTATCTTCAATGTTGTATTACGCATATATTTATAGATGCTATAGAATAGTGTATGTTATATATAAATATTTATGCACATATTTATAAGCAAGATTCTGTCTTTAATACCTGTCCTTAAAATATCCCACTATACCAGGTCTTTATAATTAGCATTGTACATTTTCTTTAAGAAGAAAAGTTTTTGTGGCCTATGAATCTATAGCTCTGTTGTACTTTGAGGCAATATAAAGTGATTTGAAAAGGGGCACATTTCTATCAGCACTTATACATCTGGTGCAGTGGTGGACAAATGCCTCCTTGGCATAGTGGAAATTGTGCAAGCTCCTGGGGTCTTTCTTTTCTGACCCATTGTCCCAAACAAAGCCTCCCAGGGACAATGACTACTATGATAAAGGATGCAATTGCCAACATCTTGGCACAGTAGTTGAAGCACCATTGTGAATTCTTTTATTTTAAAAGAAAGTGCTTTTTCTTTTCTTAGCACTGGCTCATGGCATGCTTCAGATTGGTCAACGAAAGAGACTTTATCAGGTGTTCCCTTCTTAAGATGTGTGCTAAGTGCTAGAAGAGTGTGGTGGTAGCAGATAGCTAGAAAGAGTGAAAGTGAGAAGGGAAATTCAGAAGGGGGAAGAAAAAAAACACCTAAAGCTCATTTGAATATTGTGGTTCCAGGATCTTTGTACGTGAATCAGTGATGACAAATTGTATAGTAGGGGTGATGTGGAATAACAAAAACGTCCTATCATGTTCTTTCCGTGCATAAAGAAATCCAGATTAATGTTATTTTGCTCGTTCCGTTTGGCTGATAAAAATTTTGACCCAGATATATAACATGTATCTGGACGGGAACGTGTTGGCTTCTGAACATGATGAATGAGTGAGGGAATGAGGACCTAAACCACTTAACCCATCACACAGCTCTGTTCAGTTGCTGGTGGGTGGTGTGCAAGACAAGAGGGGAATTCAAACTAAATTGACAAGCTAGTGATAATTTTGTGTTATAGCCCAAAGCCACTGGGTCTCTTACATGTGTGTGTATGTCTATGTATGTGACCGTTTGTCTTTCTTTACCTTACATATCAAATCTATAAAATTAATAATAAGCTAAACACCTAATTAGTATCTGTGAAATACTATACATCTGGAGGAATTAAGTTAAATTTTTGGTGGCTTTGTCTAAAGATGTCATGCTTACAGAAACATCTGTATCTATGTGTGCATTTGTATGTGTGTTTTTTTAAATTTCTGAAAGGGTGGTGTTTTGCTATTTTTATGCTGTTCTTAGGAATTGAGTAGACGTTACCTTATACAATGAAAAAATTATTCAACTGCAAAATAATTGTTAAAGGTAGAATTTTAACTATAACAAAAATTGGATGTTAATCAAATATGACTGAATGTGAAAAGAGCACCTATAAAACCATGTGAACAATTAGAGAACTTTGTTCCCAAAGTGGAACGGTGAAGGGCTTGATATCTAATAGTAATAGACATGGAGTGAAACAAAATATGTTAACAGCAAATTTCTTGTAGTTAGAGACATAAACTTATATTGCATTCATATAAAACCCAAACTGAAACAGATATTTAAATTAAGAATTGCAATTGCATGTATGTTCCGTGAGCTCCAGACTCTAAACGTGGCATCCGAACGTTTTTGTGATCTGACCTTTGTCTACCATTCTGGCAGGCCCCCACATCTCTCCATAACTGCAGCCCAACGAAAACACTCGAGTACTGAAAGCAAGGCGCTCTTGTGCCTGGCAAGGCCCTCCTTTATACCTCACCTCATCCCATGTATGGTGCACTTGTGCACAGAGGATGCACATGTTGTGGCACATGAGGGCAATGTGCAAGGATGCACACAAACATGTACAAATGCATTCACACTCTTTGCCTGGCTGATTTCTACTTCCAGCCTTCTGTGTAAACTCTGAGTTCCAGTGCCTATTGGAACAGCCTATCTCCCGACTTGTCAGCCCTGTCAATTATCCCCTCCTTGATGGAGTGTACACCTCTGTCCTCTACATCTTTGTCCCAGCAACTAGCAATTTTACATTATAATCAATGAATTATGATACATTTCCTTTTTTAAAGGTTTTATTTATTTTATTTTTTAGAGAGGGGAAGGGAGAGAGAAAGAGAGGGAGAGAAGCATCAATGTGTGGTTGCCTCTCACATGCCCCCACCTGGGGACCTGGCCGGCAACCCAGGCAAGTTCCCTAGACTGGGAATCAAACCAGCAGCCCTTTGATTCGCAGGCTAACACTCAGCCACTGAGCCACACCAGCCAGGGCATAATGATATATTACTTTTATTTTATGGAAGACCATCCTAAGAATTCCTTTTTTTATTGAGTTCTTTTCTTAAAATATATTTTATTGATTATTCTATTATAGTTGTCCCATTTTCTCCCCTTTATTCCCCTCCGCCCTTCACCCTGCATCCACATTCCCCACCACGTTAGTTCATGTCCATGGGTCATATATATAAGTTCTTTGGCTTCTATATTTCCTATACTATTCTTAACCTCCCCCTGTCTATTTCCTACCTACCATTTATTGCTACTAAGAATTTTTTTAACAGTGAAAACTGACACATGCTAAAATATATAGTAATGGTTTGAATGCATATAGTCAAGTTTGACTAATTGACCTTTATTACATTTACCACTTGATAATACTCATCAAAGGCATTAACCAGTGTAACTCAGACTTGGAATATGCCACCCTTGGGTTGAACATTTCTCAGAGACAGCATAAAATTAAGTTGCTATTTTAATTATCATAATTGCATTCAGGTTCATTATTAAATTACTGTGCTACTTCAGTTTCTAATGAAAGCTAAGGACATTTTTAAAAGCTCTACTGGGTCAGACTGACTATGTACTAACTTCAACTTGTGACATTGGTATCGACTTAAACTTGAGGGCAAAGAGCATATTTAACTCCGTGGGGGAGAGTCGTGCCACTCGGCCACGCACAGCCAGTGCTCTGGTTTGCTTTTGTTGTGACTCAGTTTGGCGGCAGCCTTGACAATGCTTTACACTTCCGTGATTGCTCAAATCAATCACCCTCAGACTAACAGTTGGACTAACAGTCGGTGCCTGGCTAAACTCCAAGGTGAAGGTCAAGATGCAGAATATGTAGCAGTAATGATACCCATTTGGACCTCAGTTTATTTTTTGTCCAGTTTTCTGTTTTCCTGCGAGTCCTCTAGTAGAATTAAGTAAAGCCAGAAGGAAAAAAAAACATAATGCATTCCTTTCATGCTGCCCAAGAAGTAGAACTTGCGGAAAAGAAAATCCTTTTCATCCTTCTCTGACATGGTCAGAGATTTTAAGTCCTAATCGTGAACTTTAGGTTATTTATTTGCTCTTTTGTTTATCCATTCACTCACTCATCTATCTATAAATTCACTCATTTGTCCATTCACTCATTTATCTGTAACTATTTTTGCAACATATAAGATGCTGCAGAGATGAAAACTAAGATGCAGAACACAAGTTCTATCATCAGGGCTTGATGATAAAAGAAGAAATAAATCCAAAATACATTCCAGGGTGGGAAATGATTTTTCTGGAGATAATAGCAGGTATGGTACATGTAAGTCTAGAGCAGTTGGAGTGACCCTTCCACATGAGGAAGGTAGAAGGAGACACAAACATTATTAACCCGCATGTGCTAAGCTTAACGCCAAGGGTATGGAACCCTAAAACAACTCCTTAGATGAGATGTTCTTTATACAACATTTAGCGAGTACTCAGTATTTGCGTGTTTTTAGATATGGCTCCTGTCATCCAGTCACTTGCTTTAGAGAACAAAAGGCTATAACAATGTGCTTTAGAAATTCTCTGCTGGAGGCTTGTGAAGGTTATGGGAGTACCTAACTCTTGGAAGTAGACCTTCTTAGTCTGCAGATAAAGAAACCAGGTTCTGAGTTAAATTACTCGATTGAAGTCAACACATTTGTCAGAGGCAGAGCTAGGATGTGAACTGAGTTCTGATTCCTCCCACAGCTCTGCCTTTCTTCCTCCTCTCAGGCAGCAAAATGCTTGATCCTCCCATAGTCCTCGTTAGCACTAGCCCTAGTTTTGGCTGTTAATTAATATCACCGTGTCTCTTGGATTATTTTGCAAAAGCCACTGACACCCGTAAGGTGCTGCTGTAATAGTTGCTTTTGCATGTCTGCCCTTGGACCTGTTAAATGCGTGTGTCTGCCCACATTTATGTTCCTCACGTCTTTATTGTGCTTTTCACCTGCGTGGAAGCTGGTAAGAGAAGATAGGTGAAGGGCCGAAGCTTTTTGCAAGTCTACATTGTGTTAACGAACACTGTGCTATTATTTTTATTACTTTGCCATATAGAAGAGCTTCATGTGTTTTGGAAAGTAACATCTTTGATCTCTCTATATAAAATTTATAGCAGATAATTTAGGAGTTGCTCGTGAAGCCACTTCAACCTCAGCTTTTCTGTGTATGCTTATTTTGTAATACTCTCTAGACAATGGCAGAATTCTCTGGAGAAACAAAACTCAGGTCTTAAATACAGAAGAAAAAGAAAAGTCTGGCTTTTATTTTTGCCATTAAATATTAATTTTTCTAAATCACTATATGAAATTATCAAATAAAGGTACAAGATTACCTACATTGGAAGAGATTAAAGTCTTGCAGGATGTATAACAGCTCAGAAATTTCCTCTTTGGAAAAGTGCTTTTATTCTTTCAGGCAACTAAGGTGATATTTAGTGCACTAATTTCAGTAATTGAAAATCCAGTAACCTAGAAGGGATTGGTTCAGGACTCATAAATGCAAGTTTCCGCTTGTGTTAGTAAGACATTTTAGATCAGTATATATAATGACATTTAAATATAAGGTAATGGAATACAGAGTTCAAGGTTATAAATAGTTTTCCCTATAAGGTTGATAATTTCCTAAACAGGGAAATAGTGTGGGTTTTACTTATATAGCTTATAAAGTTTCAGTATGTCATCATATAAATTATTGCATTTTAGCCTCATAAAAAACATTTTTAATGTGTAAAGAATTATTTCTAAGTTATTGATACCTCCATTTGAAAGAACTTATCTTGCAGAAGACTGAGTATCAGAAATTAGACAGAAATTATAGTTACCTTCCTATTTGTAGAAACCTTACATAAATCTCTCATTTGCAAATATTATGGACAAATACACTTGTGATGTAATATATGTCTTTTAGTCATTTCCAGGTACCAATATGTGTTAACTTTGGAGTCCTAGAAAAAAGGGAAATTACTCATCACCCTGACAAAAAAAATGGATCTTAAGAAGGTTTTTGAAACAGTAGGTGAAGACCACTATCTTCAAAATAATGCAGGGTTCTAACCAGGTTATGTATCTCTATGTTAAAACCACTGATCCAATAGCTCTGCTGGAACAGCATTAGAATAATTTACTTGTCATGGCTGTCCAACTGTTGGGTATTTCTGTCCGCTATTATTCCCTTTATTCGAAAAGGTAGAGGTAGCATCTTTCATCACACTTGCAATTAATGGGGGAGGATAAGTTGGTTTTCCTACATTTTATCCTGCAGAATTTTTCTGCAGTACAAAAAGGAATGAAGGAGAGAAGAGGGCCTTGGTTGACAGTGTTGTTTTGTGTGTTTGTTTGTTTGTTTTTTCACAGAGAACACACTTAGAATCTCTAACACAAGCCCATTTAATTTGTAGGTACTTTGTGATTAGGTTAATGCAATTGAGATGTTACTTTTTTCAGAATATTTGGCTTTACTTAAAAACCTGAGAAATCTGCCTTTATTTTATCTTCCAAAATCCCACCCACCTAAATTTCTGAACAGTCAGAGCTTTCTGGTTTTATCAGCTTTCTTCTTATTGCAGAAGGAAAAATAAGACATTTATTCCAACGTGCCACATTCCGTGGTTTGGGCAATGAGCATATCTGTGTTGGGACACCTCAACTCACTCAGTTCAGCATTAGCATTATGAAAATCGCAGATAGGGCTATTTAGAATCGCTGTGGTGTGTTTCAGTTTAAAGAAAGCTTTACTCAAATACATGAGTGTGTACATGTTGCTCTGCCTTTGGTGTGCAAAATAAAACTTTACATAGTTGGGTGGGATGCAACTGTATTAGCTGGCCATATGGTAAATATACACTGCCCAAAGTTACAAAAGAAAAGTCAGCCATTTTTCTAGACTGTGGTTCAGAAAAGTTTTTTGTTTTTTTTTCCCTGTCAGGGACCTAGGTATTAAATGCTTTAGCTTGGTTCATAATGCTGTTTCTGTCACAAGTACTCAACCCTGACAATGTCACATGAAGACAGCCATTGGCAATATGTTAACAAATAAAGTGAGTTCCAATAAAACTTTATTAAAACATGCAGCCGGCTGGATTTGGCCCAAGGGCCATACTTTGCCTATAACCTAGTCTAGAGGCCTCCAAATATTCAACTATTTAATTTTTTTCAATGTTTTTGCATATGCAAAACAAGCCACTACAAGCTTGCCAGTATGGAAAAAACATTTAATATCTGTCTTCATTATTAGTATCTTAGTATGATTATTATTATTATTAATGCCTCTCACGTTGGTGCGAGTAAGTAGGTGACTTATGCTTGGGCAAGAGAGGGAAAGGACTGTCTTCGTGTAGTTACAGTGAAACGGCAGTTTGCTCTGGAATTGTTGTGTAGCCTTCCCTCTCACATGTCAGGCTGTTGATGTCACCTGTTGTCCACAACCTCAGTGGGACTGTCTGCTAGAGCACCTGCTGGTGGCCTCTCTATGTCCTGGGCTTCTCACAGCATGGCATCTGGGTTTCAAAAAGACAACCAGGCTGATGCTGTACTTCCTCTTGACCTAGCTTCTAAAGTCATAATATCCTTTTGGTGTATATTATTGGTGAGACAGGCACAAGGGCAGAGGGCCTAGATTCCACCCAATGATGGCACGGTGTCAAAGTCACAACTAAGATGGTGTTGTGAGATGGGAACTATTGCTGTGGTCGTCTTTGTAAAATAAAATTTGCCACAGTGGTCTTCTGTCCTATCCTGTCCTGTCCTAATAGATAAGGCAGGATGACATGGTTTGGAGAGCAGGGGGGAATCTAGGTCAGTAACAGGGAAAAACATTGACCGTGGTGACTAAGGCAAGAAAGAGTGAATCCAGGTTGGTGTAAGGTTTGTAACAGCAGAGCCATACATTGAAGCAAAAGAATTTTAGGGATACTGTATACATAAAAGATGAATGGATAGTCTCAACTTTTCAGAGGAAGGTTGTGAGTCCAAATTCTGACAAACAAGACAGGAAATCAGAAAGAAGCCTCCATAACCAGAAGAGTGAGGTGTCCTTGACTTCGAAGCCACGTTCTGAACAAGAACTTCAGAATCTTCCAGAGGTCTGAAACCCACCACAAATCAAGGACAGCCCGCAGAATGGAGGAGGGTAGACAGAAGGGCGCCCCTAGCTGGAAAGGAAGAACCAAGTGTTGACCATGATGCTGGATCCTGACAGGTGTCACGACAGCAAAATACTCACTGCCGTAGCTGTGCCAACTGGTCGGTTTGACATCATGAATCCAAAAATAGACGAAACAGCCCATCTGGGAACTTAAGACTAAGGAAAGTCTTTAAAACTCCATCCCTAACTTCTCTCGTTTTTGCGCTCGATAAGCCATTCTCTGCATTAGAGCCCCCGGAAGAGCCCTTCCGAGCGCGCACCTTGCTATGAGGACCCTGAGACATCTGTTGTGCTGTTTCAGTCCTCTCTCTGCTGTACCCAGCTCTCTCTGTCTATGGACCAAATGTGCCTATTTTTTTGCTCCACTGATCTAATAGCCCCAGGAAAAGTTGATAATGTAGTCATAGAGTTCTGTCTGAGTGAAATGTCTTGGGTTTTATCTCCAGTCTTTCTGGGGGGCTCCTTGGACCCTCTAGACTCTATGTTTTGCTCCATTCCAGCTGCTTTTTCATACCGAACCTATTGAAATTAATCTCTCAATTGTGTGTGTGTATGTGTGTCCTTGTCCCTCTATCAACTGCGAGAAAAATTTGTCTTATTATTTAGTAGTGTTTAACAGGTTTCGGTCCATTGAAAGCAAAAGAGAGCATTAAATAGCATTCTCCAGATTTAACTGGTGAGCTTTCATCAGTTTATTAATAGGCTTTAACTGCAAATGTGCTGTTACCTGCGAGGGCTTCCGGCCAATTCAAGCAGCAACAGTAGTGTCCTCTGGGACTAGAAATCCAATTCGAAGTTCTACCTTCAGGTAATGCTTTTGGACTGCTTGGAGAGATTAAACAAATAAATGCTGCAACTTTCCATCCAGAGAGCTGGATTTATTCATCCTCTAAAACCCCTGGCCTAAAAACAGCCAAGACTTAAGTAGCAAACTGCCCAGTGGGCCCAAGTCTATTCCAATGGCAGGTTCCTTAATATCATTTCTGTCCTGTTTCTAAAGATCTGTGACATTGAATGGACAGAAGGTTGAGAACCAGGTAAATTGGAGCAATGCATTTCAGTTCTTCTGCAGAGAGTCAGATGCACTAGAATAAGATTACAAGCTTTGCCTTGGTCATAGTCCAGTGAAAGATTCAATCCTAGATATGGAGATGCGTGCAGGCAACAGGAAAGCTAACTGATACCAGCTCTCTGTGGAACTGGCATGCTCTCTCCTTTACCCTAAGAATTATCTTGTTCTTTTTGCTTCAATTGGCAGGAAGATTAGGACAAATGTTACGAACAACTGAAATTCTCCTGAAGTTAATGGAAGGGGAGAGGGAGAGGTCATCATGGCCAGGCAGCCCTTTCTCATGATGCCTGTCCTGCACGTCTCTCCTATTTGGCCTGTTTGACAAATAGGCCTCCTCATAAGTAATGTAATTAGCACAAAGAAACTGTTATGAAATCAAAAGGTCTTACATCACTCTAAAAACAGAAAAAGACAAATTTTATCTCTGTGCTATAGAGTTAAAAAATAATCCAAAAGAGACTATTCAACCTGGAAAGATTGTGATGATGTTAATAAATTCAATGTGGAAGTACATCTTCCCACCCACTTCCAACTTAGCATGGTTGAACCTCTTACGGAAGAATGACTTGGTTTTAGCAAATAAAGAAATGATCTTTTTCTTGCACATGTAATTGTAATAACAATAGTGTATATCTGTATCAAGCATGTAATATTTTACATATATTGATTTATTTAAGCCATACTACAGGTCAACAAAGGTATGAATGTATTATTACTATTTGTAAATAAAGATACTGAGGAACAGAGAGGTTAAGTACTTGCCCAGAGTCACAAAGCTGGTAATGCTGGAACCAGGACTGGAATCCAGCCAATCTAATTCCAGAGGCCTGATCCTTGGCAACATGCCATTTGCCTTTGTGATGCAAGGTTGGGATCCAGCTATATGTGTTATAATTTCAGGAAGCATATTATTTGATTCTCTTTCCTCAATCAAGTTTTAGTCATTCTAATACTATAACTTGTATTGATACCATTATATCTGTACATATTATTTTCATGTGTGTGTATGATTATAGTTGGAAGTACTGTAGAAAAGGTATAGTATTGACAGTGAGGAAGATGATAGTGTTGCTAGAGGTACTATCAGGATGTTAGGTGTGAAATGTTGAATTTACAGTGTTCACTATGTATCTGTGTACTCCCCTCCATGTTCAAGCCCTTATCATATTTATATTGGGGCTTTGTAACTAATTGTAGCAAATGTGATGATGAGCAAATGTAATAGACTATGAACCACTGCATGTATAGAAAACCACAACACTTACCATGTAAGACCAGAGTTATGAATTAAGGGCCACAACTTTTTGTTAAATGTGAAAGAATGTTAAAAATTCTGGAGGCACTTGTCCTGGACAAGTTTTGAAAGTATGATGCTAGCTATTCTCAAATATGTGGTGCGTCACCGTGTAGGAGAATGAATGACACCTTATTCTGCATGGCATGAAAGTATACAACCTGGACTATTTGGTGAAAAATACAGAGGAGCTCACGAGGTTTAATGTAAAAAAGAACTCTTTGATACCACATATGGTCTCTCCATTACACTTGTACATAATTTATTTCTTGCACAGTTTTGTTTGTCTGCCACCTCCAGTGAGTAGAGAAGTTCCATAAGAGCAGAAATATGTCTGTCTTGTTCATGGCTATTTTTGTACTGCCTTGCATACTCTTGGGTTATTAAAAAAAGCATAATGCAAGTAGTCATCATTGAATGAATAAATGAATGAGTGAACAAATGGAGCAAATAAAGCATTCCAGGTATTTTGCTATCTGTGGAGGAATTCTGCTACATGCCATGTGACTAGTCCTTAAGAAATTTTGGAGCAACTTCCAGCTCAGAACTGTGGTTATACTAGATATGTAATGTCTATCCCAATACCCAGATCCTCTGATTTTTATCTCTTTACATTTGAGCTTTTCTGATAGTTGAAGCCTTTTACTTTTTATTCCCCAGCATATAGGAAATTCAGTCAAGACATTTGTTGTTGCAAAACCTCAGAGAAATATTGCAAGTATTTTTTAGCCCTATCTGTTTGTGAGGACATTTATCATCTTTTGATAACATGTCATCATGTTCAGAGAAATGGACAACATGTACTTTGTAAGCAGGATGGGAGGCTGTGGCATGACTGATGTGAGCCTTCATCAGGCATCATCGTAAAATACGTATCTCTGAAATGTGTGTGTTTGAAAGGCTTGTACTTGCATTTATGACAGTTGGCTCCATTTCTTTGTATGCAGCTATAAATTCATGCACACGATAACTCCTCATCTCAAGTTGGACGCTCATATGTATGCATGGTCAAATTTTGATCATCGGTCAGATTAGCCTCATTAATCACTGAGCATACCTTCCATCCCTTCCACTCAGCAGCTCATTGAGTGGATCTGTGGCTCTCTACATAAATTCTTTTAATCTCTCTCCGAAGTCAGTTTTCAGAGAGGCACAGCCTCTAAATTAGCAGCTAGGAAAGTCAGTAGCCCCCCAATGCTGAAAATAGGAGTCTGTGTCAGCTTGTTGTTTTAAGAGCTATGATCATAGGAGGGCTTTCATTTTTACTTTATGGATAAAACCCAAATCTGAATACTGTGATGTATGCCTAAAGGTATACACAAAAAGGGTGGTACAGATGGTGTGTGTAAGGGGGGTGAAGGCAAGGGATTGCATTGGGAAAAGTAGATGAGATTTGGAATCAGACTCTACGTTTCTCATCTCTGCTGTACCATTTCATTTTCTTCCTCTGTCAAATAATAAATTGTAGTAAGGGTGATCAATAATGCAGTGACGGTATCTATCTGAGTGACTGGCACATAGTAGGTACTATGAAATGGTAGAAAGAGCATTGTTACTGTGTATTGTTGTGATCGTCTTTATTATCATGACTATTAAATTTATGTGTAATTTTGAGATAGAAGTAGAATTTTCCACTCTTCTGTGGTCTACACAAATGAGAGGAAAAGATGTGGGGAGAGGTTTGAAAGGATGTCATCTGTAAAAAGAAACCCCATAGAGGAAGCTGATATTTAGCAAGGTCAGAAATGGTAGTATAGTCGAAAGAGTGCCCAGGCCTTCCAGGACCTTTGATGTGCCACAAAAGTGAGAATCAGTGATGCCAAATGAACATTTGTCATCCCCAGATGGCAGTTTAGGCCAATTTCAATTTTTCCCAGATCTGCTCCAGTGTTTAGTAGGGCTTGCCCTTCCTGTTGACAAGGGTGTCTCCTTACTGCCTCTATTATGGCCCATCTCCAGTTTTAGCAAATAAGGAAGCCTTGAGGATCAGGATACGCACTTTTAGAAGGAATCTCCCTGAGCCAGGTTCGGAAACACCTACATGTGGAACAAGCCTTGGCATGCAGTCTTAGGAAATAAATCAGTGTAAGGATCGGCTTTGCAGGGATGGTGGGGGAGGGGGTTTCTGGTTCCAGAGAAGATGGAGAAAGCTCATTTCAACCTATCCTCCTCCAAATTTACTTGTTATACTTGTTATTGCAAGTATAAACCCTGAATAAAATACATAAGGCAGCTATCAGAAGACTTTGAAGGGTGGAGATACTAAGGACCTCAGGATGGCCCAATAGGAAGTTCCCTGTTTTCTGTTTGTTTCTTTGGTTTTGTTTTTTGTTTTGCCTCCTGTATATCCCAGCCTGAGGGCCAAAGCAGCATGCACCCTGGAACTGGAAATGGTTATAGACACAACAGCCCCAAGAAAGTCTGCTGTTTGGCCATCTTCTAGACTTAGAAGACAGTAGTCCTGTACATAGAAACCCTCTGACCATACACTCTTCTCAGGTGAACATGGTGGAGAAGCCACATCTCTCCCCCTTCTCACTGGACACTTAAACATCTAAGGGGGTCCTGGCTGGTGTGGCTCAGTGGGTTGGAACATCATCTTGTAAACCAAAAGGCCACAGGTTCAATTCCTGGTCAGGGCTCATGTCTAGGTTGTGAATTCAGTCCCTGGTCGGGACGCACTTGTGAGGCAACCAGTGGATGTTTCTCTCTCACATTGATGCTTCGTTCTCCCTCTCCTTCCCTTTCCCCTCTCTGAAATCAATAAGCATGCCCTCGGGTGAGGAAAAAACTGGGGGGAAGGGTCCTGTAGACCATTGTGCTCAGCACTGATGCGGGCTGAAGCAGTGTCCCTCTCCCCCAGGCTCTGTGAAAACTTCGGGGCAGAGCCTGTGGACCACCCCTAGCCTGGGGAAATGTATCCTTTTAATACCCTTCCTTTACTAACTGGCATGATTTTAAACTTCATCAGTAGAGGGCACTGGAGAGACATTGCAGGAGGATGAAGGGGGTCTTTTTGGTCTCACTGGCCAGACTCTTGCAGTGCCATCAGTTTCTTCCATAGATACCCAGCTCCTGGTGTGAATAGAGGCACCCACAGGCCAGTGCTGCTCCCAACACACCTGTATGGCAGTTTGGTAACTTTGTGCCTTCAATGAGATACCTGCCCATGGACAGCTTTCCCTGGTACATGGAGGACAGATTTCCAGCAAGGTCCACCATCAAGGCCCCACAGCAACCCATCAGCCATTCTGGGAGCTGTGGCCATGCTCTCTAGGTCTGGAGCTCAGCCCTGGGGGGGGGTGGGCTCTTCCTTAGTCACAGGACCTCAGCCCTAGGGGTGGTGGCTGCTCCTTTTATCAGCTAGTCCTGTGTTACTTAGGGATCTCTTTATTTCTTAGTAACTAATCACCATTAAGCAACCACCTATTACAGTTAATAGTAACCTTTCCCTATTCAGATTATGTGTGGGGGGGGCTCCGCCTGCAGGCCCCCCACCCCCACCCCGCCACCATGGATGAGAATAAGTCTACCAAGACTTGATTTGCTTGGGGAGGAAAGGTGGCCAATCTCTCAAAGGAGAAGGGCCAGGAGCCCATTCCTTAATGGGCTTTTATTGGGTTCATTTGCACAGGATTACAGATAAAGCTCATTAACCATTGTCAGGCAGTAAGGATCAAACAATAGATAACAAAGAACTCTGAGGGCCTATTTTGAGTAAGGGTCAGATAGCTAAAGAGCTGTAAAGCTTTGAGGAACAAACTCACTTCTTTCTTGGACCCTTATCATTTAATTGAGAGCATTCTAAACAAAGCAGTTTTCACAGGATTTTATATATTCCTTCTTAGACCTGATTGCCCGGGGAACCCGCCCTTTCCAGCACAGGGCTGCACCACCCTGTCATTGTTTCAGGCTTAGGTGGAGCAAGGGAAGTGAGGCAGCCAAGAAATTAGGAGACTTCTCCCAGACAGAATGAGGACTCAGGCTTTGTCAAAGCCGAGGGGCCGAGGGTCCATCACTTCCTTTTGCTGTACCCCCAAAAGTCCTTCCTTGGGGGCCTCCCACGTGATTGTGCCTGTCTTAGGTTGTTCCCCCCTTGGGGAATCTTACCCATCATTGGCTAACCGACCATGCATTTGGGGCCAGTTATGGAAAGAGGAGCAGAAGCAGCACTCCTGCCAGGGAGGTAAACTTCTGTCTCCTGGGTGGCCTATGGTCCAAGGTCACTCCCTCAGCCTTAGCCTTGGCGGGAGTTACAGCTTCTGAAACCAGGAAGGGCAGTTCTCAACAAGATTACTGTACAGTTTCTCACTCCTGATTGGATCCTGACTGATAAAGAATGATACCAAAAGCACAATCCATAAAAGAAAAAAAAATTGATAAATTGGACTTTATCAAAATTAAAACTTTTGATCTGCCCCAGTACAGGAGAAACTATTTTCAGTTCCTACATCTGACAAAGATCTTGTATCCAGAAGATACAAAGAACATGTTAAACTCAGGAGTAAGAAGGCAGACATCCCGACCAGAAAATGGGCAAAGGCCTTGAACAGGCATTTCACGAAAGAATGCACCTATGAGCAAAGTAAAGTTCCTGTGGTAAATAAGCACATGAGAGGATAGTGAACATTATGAACTATTAGGGAAATACAAATTAAAGTCATGATAAGGTTCTACTGCACACAGGCTGGAATGGCTAAAATGAAACAAATAAATCCAATGGCAAGTACTGATGAGGATGTAGAGCAGCTGGAACACATTGCTGGTGGGAATGGAAACTGGTACAGACACTGAGGAAAACACTCGACAGTTTCTCGTGCAGGTAAATTCAGAGTCCGGCAGAAGTAACACCTGCTTGAGTGTGGTTGGTAGGGTAATGACATGGGTGTAATAATTTATAGTTTTAATTCAAACAATTCACCTAAAATGTCATATGGTGGGCTTGAGTGTGATATTGTTATATTACAGAATTACATGCTTATGATTTTGTAATAAAAAAGGGGCATTATTTGTGCTGGACACTGTATATACTTGTAATGTGACCCAGCAATCTTACTCCTGGGGATTTACCCAAGAGAACTGAAGACTTATGTTCACTTGAAATCCTGGATATAGATTTTTATAGCAGTTCAGTTAAATACTCAGCAAATATTGAAAACAACCTAAATGTCCTTCACTGGGCAAATAGATGAACAAACTGGGGTCATTAATACAATGCCACTCAACAATAAAAAGGAATAAAGTGCTGTTATATGCAACAACTTGGGCAGATCTCAAGGGCATTGTGGTTAGTGAACAGAACCCATCTCCAAAGGTTCCATACTTTATCATCCCATTTGTGCATGACTCTCCACATTATACTGTGCAGTGGTTTTTAAGCTTTAGGGTTGGAGGGAGGCCACAGAGGGCAGGTAGCAGGAGCAAGTTTCTTTGGAGTGATACAGCAGTCTATTTCCTGGTTGTGGTGGCAATTTCAAAGAAGTTTACATTTTAAAAGGTGGCATAATTAAAACTGGTAAAAGCTGAATCAAATCTGGAGTTTAGTTAATAGTACTATCCAACATCGGTTTTCTGATTTGGGTCATTTTGCTCTGGTATATAAGATGTTATCATGGGAGGAATCTGGGTGAAGACTACACTAAAATGCTTTCTGTACTATTTCTATAACTTCTCTGTGAGTCTAAAAGAATTTCCAAGTAATAATAAGCAAACAAACAACCGCAATAATAACAACAAAAACAGAAGTAAGCTGAAGGGCACCCTGGTAAAAGGGTAGGACTAGGGCAGGCTGCTGATGTCCGGGATTAGTTAAAGCCACACCTTTGAGTTTCTGAGTCAGTTGACCTAGTTAGAGACCCAGAAATTGGCACTTTAAAAAATTTCAAGGATAATTCTACCAATGACAGAGATTAGAAAAATGCTGGTTTATAGGAAAGGAATTCTAAGCCAAAAGTTAGCTTTGCCTTGGAGGGAGTATTTCCTAGGTTCCCTGGGTTTATGGTTCAATAGCACTATTTATCTTGGTTTGAACTTTAATGGATTCTGGGCAAGAATGATTTAGAGATGGGTTGGAAATTTTTGTCCTGGAAAGGACCAAATGGGGATATTTTAGGCTTTGCAGGATGTATAGTCCCTGGCATGCCTACTCAGCTCTGCCATTTTAATGTGAAAGCAGCCAGAGATGATACATAAATAAGTGGATGTACCTGTATCTCAATAAAACTTTGCTTATAAAAACAAACATTGAAACAAAGTTGGCCTGCAAGCCACAATTCATTGACCACTGATTTAAAGGATCGAGTTCACCATGTACTTAGTGAGAGTCAGCTATACAATGATCCTAGTCCATGATTATTGCAATACTACTCAGAATTAATGAACACATGAGTTCAGACTTATAAATCCAATGGCTGTACTTACCCTGCTCTTGTCAACCATGCTTAGTTCATTGAGCTTAGTTCTGGTCTCCTCACATCAAAACCAGCAATGAAATTGCTCAAGGCTAGAACAAACTATCAAGGACAGTGAAGGGTCTGGAAACCACACCATAGGGAAAGTGCTTGAAGCAGCTGTGACACTGAACCTGAAGAAAATGTTAAGAACAGTGGCCAGATTCTTTGTTATTTGGAAAAAGGATTATGAAGGTTAGGACTTAAAAAAGAGAGAGAGAGAGAAGAAGAGGATTGTTTGTTCTCTCATTTACCCAGCAACTCTATTGGACACTTAACTATATTCACATACTGTTCTGGGCTCCAGAGACATAGTAGTGGTAAAAGGAAGTTGCAGAAATGTGGATTTTAGTTCCATAAGAAAGGCTTCTCTAAAAACTAAAATCAATCTGGAAGTGGACTGGGCTACCCTGGAAGGCATTGAGTTCTGTTTTTGAAGTTGTGCAAAGACCATCGAACAAATACAATCAGTTGACCTAGGGAGCTTCAGTGGGGTATGTGTGGGGCCGAGGTTCACAGTCCACTCTCTGGACTCCAGGGCTCGCACTGAGCTCCGCAGAGGACCGTAGTGTGGAGTTTAGAACTCTGGATCTCTCACACCAGTTGTAATATCTCTATTTATTAACGTTGCACTTCTGCATCATCTTTTTCCCTCGGCTAGAAATATATTTTAAAACCACTGGGCTAATGGCTTTAATCAAATGCCCTGTGATAGATGTTCCTTCTAAATTTGAGTTTTTATTATTTTATTAAAATGGGCAGTAGCAAGCGGAGCACTTCAAAATTATGATACATGATCAGAAACTATAGATTTGAAGAAAATTTATAGGAATCCCAAAGGCTGCATTTTCTATTGGAAATAATACCTACTTTTGATAATATCTTATTTTTTACTTCTTTTTTGGGTTTTGCCTTTTATTTCTAAATAAGTGATTTTTCTCATTTATTGTATCACATTCCTTTTGTGCTTAATTTTTTAGTCTGTACATTTTTATATATAATATGTTAGCTATGTTCCTATAATTTACCAATTTCTATCTAAAATCCCATTTTTACGATAGTAGAAATCTTAACCATATCCCCTCCAGGTGACTCAGGCCCTCGGTGATTTTTCAGCCAGTGTCTTAGGCAGCTTCGGGCTTCCTGTCTCCACTTCCTTTGCGTAGCATGGAATCATCCTCCATAAATCAATCCACAAATCTGGAAAAGCTAGATGATTAAATAAATAGTTAAGGATTCACTTATGTGATAAGCAAGCTTGAAATGTGCTTTTCAAAAATATCATTTAGTGATTTATGTAACTGAGGAAATGACAGTTAATGATACTGCTATTTGGTTAAAATCATTGAGAACACCACATATATCCAAATATCCATCTGCATATATATTTGGATCATAAGATAGCTTTAAATTACTTGCTACTTTGAAATGATCCATAACTCCTGAAATAAGCTGAATTATTGGGAGATGACTACATATGTGAGCTGATCTCTAAAAACTGAACAAGTCGAATATCAAATACCACCAATCAAATAACTTACTAGTGACTCAAGCCATATGTGCTATGCCTTTTAGTATTGTTAAAGTGAAAAAGAAATCCCACTTCATCTTCTGGATCTTTGGGGATTGGAAGGAGCTGGTGATCTGGCTGTATGTGACAAGGACAGGGGAATGGTTAAAGCAAGGGCCCTCGGGGGATGAACCGATACTGAGTGACAAAAGCCTTAACCTTACTGTTATATACCAAGTAGCTCATCCTTCTGAGATTCCTTTCCCCCCACACAAGTGAGAAGTCTATTGCTTTTCATTTTCTTCTTTTCTGCAAATAAATTCATGAGTCTACCATGATTATGATATACCACCACCTCTTGATATGACTGTTTTAGGAGAATGATGTTAATATAAAATGCACTTTAAAAACAGATATTTCTAATCTGTATCACTGTAGATTTTATTTCCATTTCTTAAAGAAGACCAGAAGGAATAATCCATGTGTTTAAATAGCAATAATTACCATAAATTCTACTTGCCTTAATACTGAGTACATTATGAAGCATTTGTCATAGCTAATGCATTTCTGTCAAATCAAGTAATATTAGAAGGCGGCTTTTGTGATGAATATTAATGTAAGAGACAACCCTAAGTAAAGCAAATTATAGAGGCAGGTAAATGTAGAATAAGCTGCAACTGCAAAGTAGCCTTTCATCACAAATTAAGTCCTTATGATGTTAATAAGAGTGTAAGTTTATAGGTAGTCATCAAGAGCCTGCTGAACACTGATAGGAGATAGGAAATACTTTTTGGTACTCTTAATTCTAAATCAAATGTTTTAAATAGTTAGTCATGCAAAAGAATATTTGCATGTCTTAATTTTTAATTCTTGCCTTTAAATAAATCTTTTTTTACAGAAATCTACTCTTTAGAGGAGTTAATTTATTTTAAGTCCAAAGTTAGTTCCAGATGCATATGTTTAGAGAATACATTAAGTAAATAGAGTACTTTGTGTTCATTGAAGCTAGATGCTGTATAAATAAGAGATCATTAACACATCATTACATGTGTTAATTACACATGCTAAATTATGGATCAGATCTGAGAAGAAAAATTTCCACAAAAGTTACATAAAGCAAAGATAAATTTCTCAAGTGGTATCCTAGATGAAATTATACAGAGAGCTAGGCATTTCCTGCCTGAATATTCAACTAAATTAACTTTCAGCTCTAGAATCTTCTGAAATTTTCCATACAGAGAATAATATTAATACTTCTAGCCTACCAGTTTACATATAAAAACATTAACTTGGTAATTTATATTTTAGATCTGAAAGAGTTAATATCTGTATTCACAAAAATGTATGTACCCAGTGTTTATAAGAAACCTATGGTTTTCACTTTATCCTGTCATCTATTTCTTTTTGTCATTATTTTTAGTTGTATATAATATAAACTCTCTTCTTTTTATTTATTGTTGTTCAGTTACAGTTGTTCCACCTTTTTCCCCATTGCTCATCGGAACCCCAGCTCCCTCCCACCCCCCCCCCCGTTCCCACAGTCAGCCCCTCCCCATCGTCCCTGCCCATGAGTCCTCTATTTGTGTTCCTTTGCTTACCCCTTCCCCTTACTTCTCCTGTCATCCCCCTCTCCCCAACCCTCTGGTCATCATCAGTTTGTTCTTTATTTCCAAGTCTCTGGTTCTGTTTTGCTTATTTGTTTTGTTTTGTTGATTAGGTTCTACTGATAAGCAAGATCATATGGTATTTGTCCCTCACTGCCAGGGTTCTTTCACTAAGCTTAATGCCCTCAGCTCCATCCATGCTGTTGCAAAGGGTATGAGCTCCTTCTTTCTTTCTGCTGCATAGTATTCCATTGTATAAATGTACCACAACTTTTTGATCCTCTCATTTACTGATGGGCACTTAGGTTGCTTCCAGCACTTGGCTATTGTAAATTGCGCTGCTATGAACATTGGGGTGCACATGTTCTTTTGAATTGGTGATTTGGGATTCTTAGGGTATAGTCCCAACAGTGAGATCACTGGATCAAAAGGCAGTTCCATCTTTAGTTTTTTGAGGAAATTCCATACTGTTTTCCACATTGGCTGCACCAGTCTGCATTCCCACCAACAGTGTACTAGGGGTCCCTTTTCTCCATAACTTTGCCAGCACTTTTTTGTTAATTTATTAATGATGGCCATTCTAACCGATATAAAGTGGTATCTCATTGTGGTTTTAATTTTCATCTCTCTAATGGCTAGTGATGTTGAGCATATTTTCATGTGTGGGTTCTCTGTATGTCCTCCTTGGAGAAGTGTCTATTCAGGTCCTTTGCCCATTTTTTAATTGGATTACTTGTCTTCCTGGTGTGGTTAATATTCTAGCCTATTTTAGGAGCTGAGTGAATGACTGAATTAAGAGTGACCTTCCTTAATGGAGACAATGTTTAATTTCAGCCTCTGACCACAACTAAAGTGGATTGAACTCCGCGTTTAAAATACTGTGGTTTAAAAGAGTAAAGAGTCACACACACTGTCATAGCTTGCAGCTTCTCTGTCCAAACAAATTTCAACTGTTTAAATGTCTAACACTTCAGTTCAGAGTTTAGGAATATTTACAGAGCTGTGTTCAAATAATCAGGAATATTTAACTATGCTCTATCTCTTAATCCAGATGATCAGCGATTGCTGAGAAAACAATATGCTTTTCCATTTGTTGATGATTAACAGGTTATGCAAAATGCATATACACATAAGCAGTATCAAAAAGATGAGGATTTTTCCCATATACAGTACACTGGAAATGATTTTATACCAAGCTGTAAAAACCAAGAGAAAAGAAATAGAGTTTTCTAAGAGTGTCAGTGGATCCTACATTAAACTCAAAATTTAAGTGTCTATAAAATGCCATCTTTGTCTTCTTTTAAATTTGATTTGTACTGATAGAGGTATGCATTGATTATTTCTTTGAGGGACTGAAAGAGTTAATGGACCTGAAATTTTAAATATGTGTGTTTTTTAGGCAGAAGGGGGCTCTTTGGCTCATAAAAAAATAAAGATACATTGAAATTTTATGCAATTCAGAATGTTGGATCTTTGAAGGTCTTCCCCCTTGAATCTTTTTTTATATTAATGACATCAGCCTAAATAATTATTTAAGAAAAGAGAAACCTTTTGCTTTAGTAGATATGAAAGATTTAAAAATGTGTATTAAATCCCTAATTTCCTGATGATTAAAGTTGAATAAAAGTGCCATTAGATATTTTAAATTAAAGTATATTCTTATTTTATATGTCATTATTTACCTAAACATCAAAACCAGGAGTTGACTGCTCCATTTGAAATAGATGCCTGCAGACATGCTGTTAGAGAATATATATATATATATTTTTTTTTAAGAGTTTACTTATCTATTTTTAGAGAGAGGGGAAGGGAGGCAGAAAAAGAGGGAGAAAAACATCAATGTGAGAGATAAATACTGATCGGTTGCCTCTCGTACATGCCCTGAATAGGGACCACCTGCAACCCAGGCATGTGCCTTGACCAGGAATCAAACTGGTGACCTTTGGCTTTGCAGGATGATGCCCAGCCAAATGAGCCACACTGATCAGGGTGAGAATACAAATATATTTCAATAAAAATGCTTAGTCTAATCACATTGTCTAATAAAAATATTCAAATACTCATAATGATAAATGGAATAACACAAAACAATTATTGCGACCCCCAACCAAATTTTTTATTTTTTCTTCTAAATTTCTAACCGTCATACTAGTATTTTATCACTGTCTATGCCATATGAGTAATAAATAACATGTCTGAGATTTTGCTGCAATTTTTTTTCTTAATTTATTCTGTATTTTCTATATCAACCAATAGAGAAATGGATCCTTATCAATTACACCAAATATATTTTAGTCATAATTAAAATATAAAGCTATTTAAGAAAACGTGTCATGAGGAATGTAACCATTAGTATAAGGACTATATCATTTATGTATAATTTTATTAGTAAAAGACTAGATCTGGGATTCAAGCAGTATAAAATCATTTTGGATTTTGAGAACAGCAAAACTTGTGAGAGGCTTAGTTAGAAAATATCCTGTACATTTTAAAGTTTGAGTATCCAAAATGGTTATTCAGTTTTGCCTTTTAGGGCTTAAAACAAACGAAACATACTTCTAATCTCGTAAGTAAAATATGAGAGGCTTCAGAGGGGTGACAGCTGGACCTGTATGAGAGTGGTGTGAGAAAGGATGATTTCTGTGTGATGGTGCTGGAGTTAGTGTCACCTCCAAACAACATACTTGACCTTGAGAGAGGGATGCAACCTCCCCTGACTTTGCATTGTTCTTAGATGAAAGGATTGAGTACCCAGTTTATTTACCAAACATTTACTTCTCAAGCACCTACTTCGGAGACCTTGCTGGGGGCCAGGGAAGTAGGACGCAGCCTCCACACCTGTGATCCTCACCATCTCTGACAGTTGCACTGTGGTTTGCCTTGATGCTGTGGTCTGAGGGAACATCCCCAGCAGCTCTGGGTAGAGACCTCCCTCTTGATTTCACTGGCTAAGTCATGGTCAGTGAAAAGCAATGAAAGAAGAATGGGCTGGTTGAAAAGTTGGAAAATTCCTGGAAGCAGCATAGATTCATTCTAAAAATAGTTGTGCCAGGCAGTCTCTGAGGCACCAGGTATTCTCATCATTGATGAGAAGTGGCAGAACTTACAATTTAGTGTCTGAACATGATAAACAAGGTTATATACAAGGGTGGGCAAAAAAGTAGGTTTATAGTTATGAGTATGCAAAACACAATTTTATTCTTGTATTATTATTGTATTACATTCCATATGAATCACTGTAAACCTACTTTTGACCACATCTGTAGGTAGATATAAAGACATATCTCATATATGGGGTGCAAAATGTATGATATTTTATATTTATACACTGTAGCTTATATAACTAGCATTAAATTACAAAGAAGAGTGTTTAATAAGAGAAAATTGGGGAGTATTTCTGTTGGGTTCAGCAGCCTGGGAAAGTATCTCTGAAATACTAAAGTTCACATCAAGAGGTGAGATAGGAGAAGGAGCCCAGAGAAGGCTAGCCCAGTCAAGGAAGAAAGTACGTGCCAAGACCTTAAAACAGTAGCAAAACTAGTTTGGTATATTAGTGACACTGAAAACATGTAAACATTATCCCTGAGGGTTGGACAGCAGGATTTAGAATTCTCCTGAACTAGTTTTAGTAGGAGGGATATAATGGGTTACAGATGCATTAAGGAAAGGAAAGAAACAAAGTGTACACCAAACTGTAGAACTGGGCCAGCATGGGGCCACATCCAGGGCCAGGGAGGCACTACACTCAGGAAACAGCCACACATAGGAAATATCCCCAGAAAAAACAGCCTCTTCTTCCTTCACACTACTTGGCAAAAGAGGAGAAAAAAAGAGACAGAAATGTAATCAAAATCCCTTCTTCCAATCTCATGCAGTCAAATTGGTAGAAACTAAATTATAGCCTGAACATATGTGGAAGTGAAGCTAGGACATAGAGCTTGTCCAGCCTCTGGCATGGAGGCTGAGCAGGGCTACCAGATCCTCTACAAAAGCAAGGAGGAGGCTGTGTAGTCAGGCTGGAACTCAGTCATGGATTGTTGATGGATTGGAGGTGAGAGGTAGAAGACAGGACAGACAGGGTTCAGGCTTAAGCAGCTGGCTGCGTGGTGCTGCCATTTGTGGCTGAGGATCATAGCTTCTATCTAAACGGGAGTCATCACTTCCTCTTCGGGGTTCCTGGGCTGCATCCCTCCTCGTATGTCCCCTTGAAGCGCCATTGGGTGAAGTTCTTGTCTGCTCTCTTTCCTTAGTTTTAAGCTCTTCAAGAGTAGAGATTTCTTGTCATATTTTCAAAAACTTATTTTTATAGCCCCCTGAAGTGCCTAGCATAGTTTCGTATGTCGAGCAATGTTAAAATAGAATTAAATGTTTCTGCCTTTGTCACCTGCCAACCTCTGGCAACATGACTTTATTGTAACATAAGGAATTATCACTTTAAAAGCTTATGGAGCCATGGTTGATGTGGCTGTGGATTGAGTGCCGGCCTGCGATTGAAGGGTCACTGGTTCGATTCCCAGTCAGGACACATACCTGGTTTGTGGGCTAGGTCCCTAGTTGAGGGCATGTGAGAGGCAACTGGTCTGTGTATCTGTCACACATTGATGTTTCTCTCCCTCTTTTTCTCCCTCCCTTCCCCTCTCTCTAAAAATAAATAAATAAAATATTAAAATTTTTAAAAAGCTTATGGAAAAAGTTGAATCCTGAGAATTCATCAAAGACTATAATATAAGATAGTTTAAACACTCAGGTCAGGCTGTCTTGAACACATTTCAAGATGACAATAGTATTAACCTGTCCTCACATAAACTCATTTTCTCCCTAAATTAAGCAAAGTAACTTAGCAAGCTTAGCATTTTGTTTTCTGAACCTATATATATAATGAAATGGGAAGAAAACATTTTTTATGTTTTCCTCCAACAAGGAGGGGGGGGGAATTTAACTAGCAAACAATAATTGATTTCCTTTGTCTCTCTGAGTTTTTTATGCATGAAGATATTCAACGAGACCTTGTAAATATACGCGGGAAGAAATCATTTTTCAGTCGTGTCAAAACTAAAGAATCTTCAGGGAAACGTAAGCCTACACAGTGCAGGCTATTTCGAATAAGGCAAAACTGATTATAATAAAAATATTTTGATGTTCTAACTTGAGAGGTAAGAGGTATTCTCTGTATTCCATCCTCTGGGAGCTTTTGATCGTTAGAAGACTTGATATAATAGATTAATTAATGGAAAAGTATTTTCACCACAAATAGAAGAGACTGACACTTTATTAAAGAGAAATGAGTTTGCTTATTTGTTCTGGGCTCTTTAGTGAGAGTTTCCAGAGCCCCTTTAGGGGTTATGAATTAGTGGAACTTTTGTACTATCAGCAGGTCATGGCTTTGAACTTTGTTCATGAAAATAAAGTCCTTGTATGAATAGATCCTACCACATAACGGTAAGAAAACAATCTAGAAAGTGGTACCGTGAAAGAAGCTCGAACTCAGGACTCAGGAGACTTTGGAATTGGCCCTGGCTATGGCGTGAAGTGTGTGTGTTCTCTTGGGAAAGTCATTCATCTTATTCAGGCCCCATTTTTTTCCATATTAAATTGAGTTATAACATGAGACCTACTATCTAACTCTAAAATTCAATAATTTAATGAATCACTAGCTTGCACTGTGTTTAAGAACTCGACGTGAATTTGGAGTCCCGGTGCTTGCTTTAGTTTCCCGTCGGACTTGGACGGCCGCCTGGTGTTGGGATGGAATCGCACACCTTCCCGCAGTGTGCTCCATGGTGATGCCGTGTCTTGGGCCCAGTGGTGACTGAAGGTTATGGACGATCACTCAAAAACAGTTGCGTCACAAGCAGGCAGTTGTCTCCAGGCCCTTTTCTGAGCATTTTGCTGTGTCCTGTGCTTTTTCATCTCCCTAGTCAGTCTCAGAGGACATGTCTTCTGTCTGCAGGAGCAGTTTTGAAATGGTAGGTTATGATCTGTGATATGATAGTAAAGAACAGTTACTGCTCAAATGTTAGGAAAACCATTAATTTTGCTTTCCCCCATAATTTAAAGGTAGAAATCATATTAGGTACATACCACACTTAATTTGGCCAATTTATTTTGAAGGTTGTCTTTTGATGCTAATTCTAGAAACAATATTTTAAATGTTTTAAAAAGTTTAGATGGAAATTTGTATGGTGTTCTCTGTCATTTTATGCTCTGACAGCTTTATAGAAATTTGAGGGTAATGTAGGCAGGATTCACCCACACCCGTCACATTTCAGAGCAATACTGGTGACTCTGTGCTGAGAATCCTGAAGCTAGGTAGCTGCCTCCTTTCCTCAAGCTGCCTTGATAATGACTTAGTATCCAGGCCATTTTTAAGATAAAGGCCTTTCACAGTGTGCTCTTAATTCTCCAGTTCTATCAGCACATGTTTGTTGGAGAGCTGGTCTGGAAAGCTCCGTACTAGGAAGAGTAAGAAGATAGAAAAGAAGTACGCAAATGTTTCCTTACCACGATTGTGTAATGAACTTGTATTTTCAAGGGGGAAAATGTGCTCTAAGTGCCTAATGTGACATGCGGCAAGTAAAGTGCTGGGAGAAAAGCAGTTATACTTCGTTGATATAACTTACATTTTACCCGACTTTAAAATCAACACATTCCATTAGTAGCTACATTCATAGTCCTCTTACCCATCAATTTTTTCTTAATGCACCTGCTTTGTAAAGTACTTTGCAAGAGATGAGAGATTGCTTTGGATATCCAGTATTAAACTTCTAGACCACAAAACAATTACTGACTTTCTCTCTCTTTAAGTCTTCTTTGTGTGGTTGTTTAATGCCTTGAGTTCCATTTGAATAATTCTTTCTTGAGCTTTAAGTGGCCATGCCTATGCCAAACTATTTGATACAATAAAATAAGGAAAAGAAAAGTTTAAAACTTTTCTCAGGTAATTGAGCTCCTGTCGGTCTATGTAGTCATTTTTAAAAAGATAGAAAGCAACTTGAACAGCATGGAGTAACTTGTAATAAAAACAAACTAACACATTTTCCCATAATGTAAACCAAAATCTACTTTTTCTGATATTTGTCTAATGTGTATTATTACAGTTGAAAAATTCCACTCATTTTGAAATGCCCTACATTTCTTAAATTTCCTTGGGAAAACCTGTTTAAAAAGCACTAGTATAATGTGCTTATTTTTGTCCTCAAAAAGAAAGCAACATGTCCTAAAATGTGTTCTGTGAAGCGTGACAGGGTCAGCTGGAGGTGAACTCGGTTTATGAGGAGGGCAGAAGGTGACATTTTCCTGGGTGAAATCACAGTGTGACTGTGATTATTTCCCAAGTTCATGGCACAGAAGTCTGTGGCCTCCTCCTGTGGTCTGTTTACAATACTATAAGAATCAGTATGGGTGAACAAATTTCAGTTACTTTACTGTTTGGCTGAGGCGTACTTCATATACAATCAAATGCACAGATTTTAAATGAGTTTAGACCATCTTGTTCACCAGTACCTCCGTCACCCTAGTCAACAAAGAGCACCTTTCCACCACCCCAGAAAGTCAGTTACCTCATACCCCATCCCAGTCCACCCCCTCCCGACTCAGAGGCAAGCGCGGATCTCTCGGTTGACTAGTTTTGCCTTTTATAGATTGTGATATAGTGGAATCATACTGGTACTCTCATGAGTTTAGTGTCATTTGCACAACAAGGATTTTGAAGTTCATCCATGTTGTTTTTATATCAACTAATTTATTCATTTTGCTTAATGATATCACATTTTATACATATACCACATGCTATCCTTTTACCTGGCAGTGGCTATTTGAGTTGCTGTGGTGCTTTTATGTGCAAAGCTGCTCTGTTCATTTGTGTATACTTTTCTTGTGACACATTTTAATTTTTCTTTGTAAATACCGAGAAAGGAGAATCGCTGTATTCTAACATAGCAGTACATTTCACATTATGTAAAAAAAAAAAAGAAACTGTCAAACTTTTAGCCAAAGAGACTGTGTTAATTTGCATTTCACAGACAATAGATAAGTCTTGTTTGTCCCATACCCTTCCCAACATCTGGAGTTGTTAGCCTTTTAAACTTTAGCCTAAGTGGGTGTGGTGTAATGTATACTACATTGTGATCAGTACTTGCACTCTGTAGATGCTGAAACTGTATTTTATAAATGTTACCTTGTTCGAATTCATACCATGCACACATAGCAGAATCAGCATTTCCAATGTGCTCTTCAGTGCTGTGCGTATCTCGCAAGTGGGATTTCTAAGTCCTGAGGACTGTGGCACCCAGGTGAGCCTCAAATTGTCATTGAGGGGAAGCATGGGTTTGCTGGGACCAAACTAGGGCATTGTGAATTACCAGGGAAATCCCACGAAAAGACACCGCTGACACCAGGCGTCTAAGGCCAGGACAGAGCTCCAGCTGAAATCAGCATTTTTGCTGGCATCGCCCTTTGCCATTGTTCCCCTGATTAGACCCAATGGGAGATGCTTACCATTAGCAAAACAAAGAAAAAATGCTTTAAACTATTTGTAAAACTGTTCTGTTCCCCAAATACTATAAAGTCTGCATGTATGCTTAATAATGTCTCAAAGAAAACTGTCTTACTTAATCTTTCCATGTATGTTCATTTAGAATCAGATTACTCTTTTAGAAAAAAATACATAGTATCTATGATATTTTGTAAACCTCTAACAATAAGAACTATGACACCCCCAAAAAACTCTCCTTGGTTTTCATATTTTGAAAAAGCTGAAAAATTTATGCAATATGAAAATAAGTGTAATATGTTCAAGTTTTGACACAGAATTTCATTGTTTCCTTCTTAATTTTACTTACGTGATACTGATGAACACTGTGGGAAGAAACACTGATGAAATGAGCTACCAGCCCCCCGCAGTATTTGGCATGAATGAGAGTGTAAATGCTGGGGCCGATGGCACAGAACCTGTTGAAGGGAGTTGGTGAGAAATTCTTGATTATTGTAAGTGCAGTCGAGAGACCGTAATCAGGGATTTAGAAGATTTGGACTCAGATCCCAAACCTGCTTCTCTCCAGCTCCGTGTCTTCTGCGGGCTTTCTTTACTTTCTGTGTTCATATGCCTTCATTTTTCAAATGGTGGGACAGTAATAGACATTCTCCTAAGTTTCCAGGGTCCTGACTTTTTTCGTGTTTGGTTACCAAGGCCAATGACTCAGGGAGACCTAAGGCAGGGAGAAAGAGGGCATGTGTAATTAGAAGAGAGTATGGAGTTCAAGAAGCTGCAACCAGATTTTCATTAGTTTAACAATTTTTGTGCCTAATACATTAAGAAAGAATCACAGGACATAATGGAGAACAAGATAAATTTATTACCATTTCTTATAGAGCTTTCAGACTAGTGAGGAATGCAACTGGGAGGCGGGAAATTGAGAATTTGAAAGCCATGCTTGTTATTAACAGTATGCAGGAGGGGATCCTTGAGGGCTTCTTGGAAAAAGAACTGTCTTAGCTGAGAGATAAATAGACACTTCTCAGATGAGGAGGAGGAATGATGTTACAGGCACAGGTGACATAATGTTTGAAGTATTGAGGTAAGAATGATTTTCTAGGAAGTGAGAGAAGTTTAATATGACTAGGGTGGCTATATGGAGGACCAGGCAAGGTGAATGATGGGTCTAGAAAGTGAAGCAGGGACCAGGCCTTAAAAGACCTTATAAGTTATGCTAAGTTCACATTGTTGGATTTTGATGCCCAAAATGTTGAGCGAATGAACATAGTATAAGGTAAAAATTATAGTAGATTTGCCTACTGGAATGCATCGGGGTGGTGTGATAGAGCACTGTTTGCAGAGCTATTTCCCTGGCGTGGGTGAGAATTAATATTATTCTGAATTTTGTTATCAAAATAGAGACGACAGCTCTCCACGATCCTTGCCAACAGTAGCAGAGGTGCCCTGCACAAATGCCTGCGGAAGAACACCTCTCTTCGCACTCACAGCAGCTCCTGGGTCCTGAAGCGCGATGGAGCCCGAGTGTTGTACAGCCTGAGAGAGCGGGTGGGCCTGCAGGCAGTCAGTCCATTTCTGAGCCAAATCCTATCCCCACTGCTGTGCTTAAGTCTGCTGTGCGATTAATCACAAACATAAAACGGGTGATAAAGAAACAGATTATGGAAATGTTATAAAATCCGCACAGGTGGACGCTGAATGGCTTACTCGTCACAGTAAAAGAAGAGGCAGAGTCAGAACAGAAAACAAGACACGTGTGCTTAGAGATTCACGCAGATACGGGACTAGAGTGCCAAGAAAAAGGAATAACTCTAAAGCATTCTTGGAGCAATTACTTGAGAATTTAGGCTTACGTCCTGGTGATCATTGACAGGTTTGGTTTCTGATTCATTCATTCTTTTATGGATTTTCCTGGACTTAAAAATGTTTTGCATTGTGTTGTCTACCCTTGCCAGGTGATGAGAGGGTATAGCCCTCTTGTCATGGTGGGGCACAGAGGCAAGTGGGCCTGCAAGGGTACGGATAGGACAGGAGAGCCATTAGATCTCAGCTCTGCATGAACTATTTCTTCCCACTGAGAAGAAAGTACTTCAAATTAACTGAGGTTATATATGGCGTTAGTAGACCAATTTACAGCACCTACAGAACCATGGTTATGAATAAAAAATTTTAGTAAAGAGAACAATCTTTAAAAATTAGTGTGTCACTCAGAGTTTTATTACACCCAAAGGTGATTGTGTGATTATACATCATTCATTTTCTTCTTATCATTCAGATATCCCTTCCTGTGTAGCCATGTTAGAGAACCAACACATTTATTTTGTATAAAAATAAAAAGAAGTGTGTTGGTAGATCACCACGTTATAGTTAACTTTTAGATTTATGTGATTAGATCTGTGAAGTTCTAGTTTCTCCCTGTCCCAAATATAAGGTATCCAAAAGGAAAAAAAAAATTAGTGTGTTTTTCATTAAACATTTAAAGGGTTGTGTAAAAACGTAACCTAAAAGCAAAAGAAATTGGGAGGACTCTAGATGTAAATGTAGTTGCCTATGTGAAAATGAAATTTAGGTTTTCCAAGTGGTCAAGGGAACTGTAAAAACTTGCATGCAAAGAAATATTTAACAGACAAGTTCCTGTACAGAGAGAGATGGGTGGAAATCTGTTAGCCACAGGGAATATAATACTTGGATCTAAAACCTTCCTGTGAAGATGACTAAGTATTTAATGAGAAAGAAATTTATAGCATCTTACTTTGAAGCCGAGTCTTTGGCCAGCAGTGGCATCACAGGACAGCCTCATAAATTTCCCGGGATCTCTCTGCCTACGCCCCATGGAGAAGGATTAGCGAGTCATGTGTGGTGAGCAGAGACACTCTCATTTTCCCATGGGTTATATTTTGGTGAACATTTTAATACGTTACACATCTGCTGTGATTATCTGTCGTTCTAATTCAGAAGTTATTGCGGAAATGCGGTCCATGGGTTGTGTGCATATGTGTGTGTGTATTATTTCCCAGCAGCTGTAGATAACTGAGTATGTGGGTCTATGTTATCCAAAAAAAAGCAGGGGGGACTTTTGGAGATTATGAATTGAAAACATGGCATTAACATATTAACTTTGGACAGCTTCTAACAGCTGTGGTTTTGAAACTGTAGTTCTACATAGAGCCTACGCTATTTGGAGAAGAGTGGACTGCTGATGTTTCTGAGGCTAAAACGATGTTCCAGAGAAAACAAAAACAATCAGCCTGTGAGTGATTTTTGTATGGGCGGGCATGCCTGCACCATGGCGAGGGAGGGACAGGCAGGAAGAGAGAGAGAGACAGCATGGGGATACATTCTTGGTTTTCTTTTGAAGATAAAAATAAATGGATTAGCATTAAGATGTATTTGCTTCCAACCAGTGGACCCATTGAAAAGAAGGCTTTGGTTTTTCATTCAAAAACTTGAGATGACAGTTAACAAAAAACTCTATGTATGTATACGATGTGTTATTTTAACATTAAACTTCCAGTCAGTGACTATAAACTTTGAAATTTCTGTAATTGCTTTCTCAAAAGTCTGCTTTATGTGTTTGAAGCATTGCTTTATTAAATACCCTGAGGATATTGTAATCTAAAATATCTGCTTTAGGTAGAGATTTAAGAGAGTATGAATCTTATTTATAACCCTTGTGTCCTTTGGTTAAACCAAAAACTGTGTAAAGCATTTACTTCAGCAGACCTCACTTCAGTTCTTTGCTTTGCTTTCAGTTGTTTCCATATATGGGTGCTGTCGCTTACCATAAATAAGATAGTAAGAGTATGGAACTTACTCTTACTCCTTTTGCATGTGAAGAAGTTGAGGCCGAGTGGGTCTCTCATGAGAGCACTCTCTGATAGTTCCAAACTAGGAAGAAAAAAGTGTCATCTCTAAAACTATAAACATTTAACCCTATGCATAATTTTGGATGTTATCAAGTCTGTCAATGAAAAACAAAATGAGGGACCTCAGCTCTGAAGAGATGGTTGGGCTGTAGTGGAACCACTTGGAAACGGCATTTTTCATAGCTGTAGACTTCGGTGGAGAAGGCTGGTGAGTCTGGAGCCATGGCTGAGAGAACACTAACCGGCTGCTCTAGAGAGCTGTCTTTAAGGCCTAATGTGAAGGGGCTTAGCTGCTCTCCCCGCCACACTCACGGCTCAGCGATGAGTACACCTCCTAGGCTGCCCAGGCTCCGCGTGTGTTTCCGCCTGGGTCGCATCTGCTGAGCCTTGTGGGTTGGCCTTGCTGTGCCCCTGCCTGTGCTCTCCATCTCTGTATTGTTTTAATTTGCTAACTGTGAAAACAATAAATTATGTATTTAATTTTAATTTTTATTGTATTTTTTCCCTTACCATTTAACCTCCTTATACTCCCTCCCCCCAGCAATCACCTCACTGTTGTCCATGCCCATGAGTTCTTTTTGCTCAATCCCTCCACCCGCTAACCTCCCCACAAATAGCTGTCATCCTGCTCTCTGAGTCTGTCTCTGTTTTGCTTGTTCAGTTTGTTCATGAGATTCCACAGATGAGTGAAATCACATGGTATTTGTCTTTCTCTGACTGGCTTACTTCACTTAGCATAATGTTCTCTAGGTCCATCCATGCTGCCACAAAGGGTAAAAATTTCTTCTTTTATATGACTGAGTAGAATTCCATTGTATAAATGTCCCATAGTTGTTTTTATGCACTCATCTACTGATGGACACTTGAGCTGCTTCCATATCTTGGTGATTGTAAATAACACTGCAATGAACATAGGGGTACTTATGTTCTTTCAAATTAGTGTTTTGGGTTTCTTCAGATATATTCCCAGAAGTGGGATTAGGATTGCTGGGTCAAAAGTCAGATCCATTTTTAATTTTTTGAGGTATCTCCATACTTCTTTCCACAGTGGCTGCACCAGTTTGCATTCCCACCAACAGTGCACGAGGGTTCCCCTTTTCCACATCCTCACCAGCACTTGGTGTTTGTTGTTTATTGATGATAGCCATTCTGACAGGTGTGAGGTGATATCTGATCATGGTTATAATTTGCATTTCTCTGATGATTAGTGAAGTTGAACATCTTTTCATATGTCTATTGAGCATCAGTATGTTCTCTTTGAAGAAGTGTCTATTCAGGTCCTTGCCCATTTTTAAATTGGTTTGCTTGTTTTTTTGGTGCTAAGTTTTATAAGTTCTTTATTAATTTTGGATATTAACCCCATATCAAATATATTGGCAAATATGTTCTCCCATTCCATGGACTGTCTATTTATTTTGTTGATGGTCTCCTTTGCTGTGCAGAAACTTTTCAGTTTGATGTAGTCCCATTTGTTTATTTTTTCCTTTGTTTCCCTTGCCTGGGGATATATATCAGATAAAATATTACTAGGAGCAAGGTCCAAGATTTTACTGCCTGCTTTCTTCTAGGATTTTTATGGTTTCAGGTCTAATATTTAAGTCATTAATCCATCTCAAGTTTATTCTTGTGTGTGGTATAAGAAGGTGATCTAGCTTAATTTTTTGCATGCATCTGTCCAATTTTCCCCACACCACTTATTGAATGAACTACCTTTTTCCCATTGTATGTGCTTGTGTCCTCTGCCAAATATCCGTTGCATTTTTATATACCAATAATGAACTAACAGAAAGGAAAATTAAGAAAACAGTCCCATTCATAATTGCTACAAAAAGAATAAAATACATAGGACTAAATCTAACCAAGGCTGTAAAAGACCTGTACTCATGAAATTATAAGACACTGAAGAGGATGCAAATTAGTGTAAGCATATAACTGTGTTCACGGGTAGAAGAATTAACATCATTAAACTGTCCATGCTCCCAGTGTGATGTATAGATCCAACCAATTCCTATCAAGACTCCAATGACATATTTCACAGAGCTAGAACTAATATTTCAAAAATTTATATAGAACCACAAAAGGCCCTGCATAGCAACAACAATCCTGAGAAAGAAAAACAAAGTTGGAGGAATCACTACCTAATATCAAACTATACTATAAGCCCATAGTAATCAATGGAACAGCATAGAGAGCTCAGAAATAAACACATACCTTTATAGGCAATTAATATGTATGTATTTTAAAACAGAAAAAATAGATTCTATTGGTCATATATATATCCTTCTAGTCTCCCTTTAAAAATATCTGGGACATATTTTTATATAAAAATGGGATCACATTACACAATGTTTTGTAATCTTACTGAATATTTTCTGTTCTTTATTTTTCCTTTTGATCTATGTTATTTTTGGATATTTACTATTTTAATTACCTAGACTAATAATGTACATATTACCCTTAATACCACTGTAGCTATTTGTAATACTTTTTGAAAGATTTTATTTATTTATTTTAGAGAGGCGGAGGAAGGGGAAAGAGAGGGAGAGAAACATCAACGTGCAGTTACCTCTCAGGAACCCCTTGTTGGGGACTTGGGCTGCAACCCAGGCATGTGCCCTGACTGGGAATTGAACTGGCAACGCCTTAGTTCACAGGTTGGCATTCAATCCACTGACCCACACCAGCCAGAGCTATTTGTAATACTTTTTAAATCTTTCAAGTCTGTATACTATTTTTCATCAAACAGTATTAAAGATTGTTTTACTTGTGTTGCTAGCTTAGCTTTTTAAAAACTTACTATGTATAGCGTTATATAATTATTATACATAATTATATATTGCCTATATAATTATAAGTAGTTAAATATACTATATAAATTACATAATTATTTATAATATGTAGTTATTCTAATTATATAAGGTAGCCTTATATAATTCAAACTGCATAGCATTTAAAGTTTATTTGAATTTATTTTGTCTCTTATATCCATTATGTTTTTATCCTTAGCCTCCTAAAAATTGCTGTTTACTTCTAGCATAATGTTGCACATAATTTAATGTCTACTTTTACCATTAATATAATATTTAGCTATTTGTCTACCACCTATCCCTCTCTGCTTATAGTTTATATTTCTTCTCTACTTAATTGCAAGCAAGCGTCATAGGTATTAGGATCAGTTCTGAAGTAAATGTCTTTTCCAGGTAATGGCATGGCTGTTGCTCTGAGTACTCATTATATAGCTTTTCCTCTAGAGAGTAAATCCTGGCTCACAACATTAGACTCTGAGAGATCTCACGTACCTGAAAATTCTTGCATCCTGTCTCTGGGGGGTGGGGGATAGTAGGAGATTAAAATCAAAAGTAGAAAAGGCTGTGTTTAGATTCAAACATAACAATTCCAACCACCCAGCCACTAGGAGGCACCTGGGGCTTGTCATGTAGGGGATGTGCTGTTGGTCGTGGTTGCCACAGCGTGTGCAAACTGTGTGCAAGACAAATCTGAGCTAAGAAATGTTACAAGGACTCAAAAAGCTAGCTCCATAAAATATTTATTAAGCAACTACTATATGCCTGCTACCTATTTTTATCTACTATGCTAAGAACTAGAAAGTCACAGGGAGTAATCTACGCCAGATAGTTAGTGCTTAGAAGTCAAAAGTACTTTATTATGGCTGCAAATGTGTTTTTTGTCCCAGTTTGCACCAGCTGGCAGCTTACTGGACACTTGCAGCTATTCAGGGAGCACACTGTCAGAAGTGTATTGGACTCCTTTCCCTGAACATTTGAGAGGTACCGCTACAAGTCGATGCCGTGTGATTTCCACTGGCTAGAGGCCCAATTAGTTGCTGTGCAAATTTGAAGGCAATTAAGTTACTATTTAACATTTGGCTCAACACGAATAATTTGAATTTATAACATCTGTACTAGAATTGCTCTCCTAAATTTCCTTCTTGAAAATTAAAACTTGATTTCAAAGAGGAATTTTAAATTAAAAAAATATATCACATATCATTTAAAATGTGAAGACCAAAGAGGAAAAACTATACAGTGAAAATGGTTTTCGAACATGAAAGGCAGAGAGTCTTCTTTCATTTCACATCGTTCCCTCGCCTTAGCTCCCTCAGACACCACAGGGGATGGGAGAGCTAGGCCGTGGTCTGGGGGCCCCGTGCAGTCTCTGTCTTTGACCTAGTTCAAGGCTCCCCACTTGTGTTTCTGCTTTTTATTTGTTTTTATTTCAGTTCTATTGAGATATAATTGGCATATGAAATTATAAGATAATTAAAATGTACATGGTGGTGCTTTGATATGTGTACATTGTGAAGAGCCCCCCCATCTACTTAATTAACATATCCATCTTTGATTGATTGATTGATTGATTGATTGACTATGGTGAGAACACTTAAGTTCTACTCTTTTACCAAATTTAAATTATATAATACAGTGTTATCGACTATAGCCACATTTTAAAAGTAAGAAAAGTAGCTCCGACTCTGATTTTCAAGGATTCTGTGAGAAAGAATGAGTATAAAAGCATTTAGCAAATTGTGCTAAACAAATTCTAGATGTTATTAAGGACATCAACTTAATATTTTTTCAAGACAGAAAAGTGAGTCTTGAGTCTTTCAGAAACTAGATCAGAAATCCAGGTTGCCCTAATTAATTGCTCTTTTTAAAAGTTCTACATCATGACTGTATATCAAATTAGAAAACTATCAATTTTAGAGGTTACAATTGCTGTAGTAAGCAACTTTGTAGTCAATAGAATATAATATTTTCTGCACACACAGCACAAAGACCACCCCTGTAAACACTTATGTGTATATTAAAAGATCACTTTGTTGTATAGCTTTGCTACAAGATAGCATACAAAGATTTAATTTTTAAGTGAGAGATTGTATTTAAAGAAAGTTGATTGCTTTATTCCTTTTGTCCCCATTGAAGTACACAACTTACAAGTGTGTTGTTAAAGCTTTATGCTGAGAACCATCTGACATAGTCAGAGTTAAATGATAAAGACCTGGCATCCGCCAACCGCTTTCTGGCTCCCCACACTATTTCTCACGTGATCTGATACCTGTGAGGTAGTTACACAGAGCATTAGGCTGAGGCATCCGAATTTCAGGCAGATAGGGAAACTAAAAGCATTATGCTCCAAATGCACATCATGCAAGCCAGTGCACACAACACTAAACTATATTTGAATTTTATTTGGTCTCACACCCGAAAGCAAAGAGACGATGTGACAGAGAGCACCAGAGCATGAAACTGAGGTCAAGCCTGAATCTCTGAGGAATGCTTATGTAAACAGCATCAACAGAAATATGGACACAAAAGATCAAGCTCAACAGCCAGAGTAAATTGACTGAGAATTCAGAAAATTTGACAGGTGGGTTAGCAGCAGCCAGCAGTACCAGGGATGAGGGTCCATGCTGGCCGTAGCCCGGCCTGGGAAGCACCACTGCGGGAGGCAGTACCTGGTCATCCTGGGACCTGGAACGTGTTGTGTGTTCCCGGACTTAGAGAGTAGACTTCGATCTTCCCTGGGAGGTGGGCACTAGTCCTCAGCCGAGGTGAAAAGCGGGTCTTATCATACTTATCTTTGAACAAACTTCAGAAAAGTGACAGTTCGGTGTAGGCATTTATCTTTATTGAATGAGCACTAGAGGAGGTAGTTGGCTTGTGTTTAGGGCCTTGTTGTTTAAAAATATAAATATACTTAGCACAATGGAATGCTTTTATGATGGGGATTGAGAATTCATTAGTAGTAAAACATCCTAACTGTAAATCTTGTGCTTATTCCACACTATTGTTCACCTGTTTAATTTGTGATTACTCACACCATTTAAATAATTTTAAACTTACATTGTATTTATAAAGTGTTGTTTCACTCCACCCTCCCCCCATTCCCTGCAGAGCAGAGATGTCAAGCAGAGATGGTTAAATGCAACACTAGATTCTATCATCCAGCCAGCCAGCCAAGCAATAAGTATTTTATGTAAGCACTTACCGTGTGCCAGATATTGGCCTTGGGAGACTCATAGTCTGGGGAAAAGGTTACTAATTTTAAAAGATTACTAATTTAATTACACTAAAATGATCACTACCCAAATAGGAATTTGGACAAAGTGTTACAAGCACGTGGAGAAGGAATCACAAACAAAGTTTCCAAACAGAGTTAGGAAAGGCACAGCATTTGGGGCAACTAGGATAGTTTGAGAAGATTAAAATGTCATGTGTGGGTGAGGAGCTGGAACTGAAGCTCGAAAACTCTCAAGAGCCGGACTGGGGTATTAGACACAGTAGTTTAGATTTCATCCCACAAGGTTTTTAGAAAAAGAGTGATTATAGCTGTCTTTTAGGAGGATCCACTACTTTGGTCTGAGATGTATGACAACTACCACCCCATCTGCACGTATTAATTTATAAGGCTCAACCTCCCAACAGCGCAACCTGAAATCATAAGGAGCTCCCGTCAGATACTTCTGAAATCCACCTGTGCACAGACATAACAGCATACCCTGCGCTCCCCTCTTATCTTCCCTGGTGGCCTGTGGTCATGTCTCCTCATAATAAAGAGGTGTTTTCACAGCTTATTACGTATTTAAAATACCTGTTTTATTGAGATATAATTCACATACCACACGATGTGCCTGTTTAAAGTATACAGTTCAGTGGTGTGTGGTATATTCACATCATTGTGCGCTCATCACCACGATCAATGTTAGAACCCCCCAAAAGAAACCTCGTACCCATTAGTGGTCCCTCTCCCCTCTGCCTGAAACCCCTTCTTCCCTGTCAACCACTAATACACTTTCTATAGATTTGCCCATGCTGGGCATTGCATAAAAATAGAATCACATAATACCTGGTATTTTGTGATCGATTTCTTTTACTTAACATAATGGTTTCCAAGTTCATTCACAATGTCATGTATCATGACTTCATTTCTCTTTAGGGCAGAATATTCATTGTTTGGATACATCAGATTTTATTTTTCTTTTTGTCAGTTGACGGACGTTTGGATTTTCCATTTCTGAGATACTATAAACAATGCTGACGTGGACATTTGTGTGCAAGTTTCTGTGTGGATACATGGTATCCTTTCTCTTAGGTACACATGGAATTGCGTAGGATGAAAATTGCTGGGGCCTATGGGAACGCTGTGTTTAACCTTTCCAGGAGCTGTGTCAAAATGTTTGCCAAAGTGGCTGTCCCAAATTATTGGCTATTAAGGTTGAGAATATATTATTCTCAGCTACCAGATCAAAAATTGCTTGTAAAGTTTCCAGAGGTTGATACTCTTAACATGTAGCCTTCTCGTAGAATTAACTGAAAAAACTATCAGTGTGTGTTTGTACTCAATGATGGTGTTCCTGTTTGAAAAAAATGAAATGGATAAACATAAAGTATAACCATTTACTCATCCTAATAACATTAGGGAAGTTTATTGGGTTTAGAACAGGATTGGGAGAACCATTATATTTAGTAAAAGTAAACTTTTCTCATATTTTAAAGAGAGAACCTAAATCTTTTTCATAATGTTGAGTCACATTTCCTCAGTGTTACACAGCTGCTTGATGCTTGAGAGTTTAAATTTACCTACAGTCTTTCATCATGCATCACTAGCTTTTAGCTGAATCTTTTTTCAGCTGCTTATAGTTTAGTTGTTTGGGGTTTCCCCCCCTCCTCAAGTGTCTCAGAAACTTTTTTTTCTGGACTGTATCATCCCTTTCCCCCTGATCTAGCAGAATGGGGAAATAAAAAAAGCATAGCAATAGTGCCTTGATATAATTTCTGGCATAACTTCCCAAATGCAGAAAATAATTTTCTACATACACCCTGTCTAATTTACCTATTGGCCTTTGGTAATGGAAGGGCTCATGAAGAATTCTACCTGTGTGTAATTGTCAAATTAACTTATTAACCACTTTTTTAAGAAACTCTGTGGATCTTACAGCTGAGTTTTTATAAGCATTGTCATTTTCAGAGCATCTGTTTACTTTAGAGGTTGGAGGGACTTCAGAAATCATGTAACGTGATTTCTCATTTAAAAAATCATAATTGCTCTTCTTAAGTCACATTTGAACAAAAGAAGACATTTTTAAAGAGAAAAATGATTTCTACATAAATGCAACCATCTAGATGTTGGGTCTTTGTCTTCTCCTACTATTCCTTCTTCCTTACATGAGTCATCTTAGTTTGGGATTGTTTTTATTAATTCATTCACATAATATTTATTGGAAATCTGTTATGTTTTAGGAACAATTCTAGATGCTAAGGATTAGCAGAGTACAAAACAGCTAAAAAACATGCCCTTGTAGAGTTTATATTCCACTGGGTAGGAGACTGGTAATAAACAGCCCTTAGGTTGTTTATGAATTCTATAGAGAAAAAGAAAGCAGGGGAGAGAGAGGAATCACAGGCATAGGCGGAGGGATGAAGTTGTGTATCCAGAGTGGTAAGGTAAAGCCTCATTGCAAGGTGACACAGACTTACAAGTGGAGAGGAGGTGGGTAATGTGACTGTTGGGGGAAGAGGACTCCAGATAAATGGTACAGCAACTCAAAGTTTCTAAGCTGGGAGCATGATTGGAGGTTTGCAGAAGAGCAAGAAGAAGGCCAGTGCAGTGTGGTTGTTACAGGGGGAGGGAGAAAAAAGATGAAGTCAGACAGATAATGGCAGACCAGACCACAGAAAGCCTCTGGCCATTGCACAGTATCAGCTTCAAACCAAAATTATTTTTAGGCAGATAAAATCACATAATCCCCTATTTTAACCATTTTAAAGTGTACAATTAGAGGTTTTAGTATGTTCATAGTGTTGTGCCACTATCTAATTTCAGAATATTTTCATCACCGCCAAAATAAACCCTGTACCTCCTAACTTCCCTTTCCCCCATTAATCTCCAACCACTAATCTCCTTTCTGTAACTAGGAATTTGGCTGTTCTAGTAAATGAAATAATGCACTATGTGGTCTTTTTGTGACTTTTTTCAATGAGAATAACATTTTTAAGACTCCTCCGTGTTGTAATGTATTGTGCTTCATTTTTTTTATGTGGCTGAATAATATTCCGCTGTCTGGACGTAACACATTTGCATGTCCGTTCATTAGTTGATGGACATTTGGGTTGTTTGCAGTTTGAGGCAGTCACGAAGTGCTGTGATGAACATTCATTAGCAGTTGTGTCTAAAACTATTTTTTCATTTATCTTGGGTATGTACTTAGAAGTGGAATTGTTGAGTCATGTGTTAACTCTATATTTAACTGCTTGAGAAACTACCAAACTTTTCCATGGTCACGGCATCATTTTATATTCCAGTAGTGAATGAGGATTCCGTGGTCTCCACAATCTTCTTAGCACTTGTTATCTCCTGTTCTTTTGAAATTAATTTGTCATCATCATTATGGACATTTGAGCAGGTGTGAAACTGCATCTCATGTGGTTTCGATCTGTATTTCTCTGATGACTAACGATATTGAACATCTTCTTATATCTTTATTGGCCCTTTGTTATATCTTGATAACTGCCTATTCACATCTTTGGCCTATATTTTTATTGGGTTGTTTGTCTGTTCATTGTTGAACTGTTGGGGTTTATTATATATTTTGGGCACCAGACCCTTATCAGATATATGATTTGCAAATATTTGTCCCATTCTGCAGGTGATTTTTATCACTTTTGGTGCACAAAGGTTTTTTTTTTGGTTTCGATGAAATCCAACTTGGTTTTTTCTTTTGTTTCTTCTGTATCATTTTTAAAAAAAACATTTCTTAATCCAAAGTCACATATATTTTTTCTAAGGCTTTTATAATTTTAATTCTTATATAGGTTGTTGATTCACATTGGAAGGTACATCATATGAGACAGAGGTCCAACTTCACTTTTTGCTTGTGTACATCCATTTATTTATTCCTGCACTGTTTATCAAAGACACCATTCCTCCTCCATTGAATTGTCCCGCCACCCTTGTCAAGAATCAGTTGACCATAGATGTATGGGTTTATTTCAGAATTCTCAGTTTTATTTCCTTGATCTATATATGTCTGTTTTTCCTATGCCATACTGTTTTGATTACTGCAGTATTTAGTAACTTTGAAACCAGGAAGTATGAGTACTCCAATGTTTTTCTTACTCAATATAGTTTTGACTGTCAGGGATCCCTTCATTTCTGTATGCACTTTAGGTCAGCTTGTTCACTTCTGCAAAAAAAAAAATGGCCATTAGGAATTTGATAGGTTTTGCATTTAAGCTATAGATCACTTCTGTAAGATGTTAATAAGAGCAAAACTGTCTTCCAATCCATGAGTAAGGAGTATCTTTTCATTTATTTAGGTGTTTTAAAACTTCTGTCAGCAGTGTTTTGTAGTTTTTAGTTTACAGCACAGGTGGCAAACACAAGGCCCTCCACCTTGTGTTATCTGGCCCAGACCTTGTTTCAACCCGGCAGCAGCACCGAGCTCAATGCCTCTAGTTAAGGAGTAGTTACATGTAAACAGCCCTAAAATTGCATCCGGCCCTTTGAAGGCAACCGTGAGGCTGATGTGGCCCCCGGTGGAAATGAGTTTGACACCCCTGGTTTACAGTCTTGCATTTTATTGGTTACATATACTCCTAAGTATTTTATTCTTTTCACACTGTGGAGAATCAAATGGTTTTTCTTAATTTTATTTTTGGTTGCTAATTGCTAGTGTATAGATATGCAGCCAATTCTTGTACAGTGATCTTGTGTATTATGACATGGCTAAACTTGTCTGTGAGCTCATTTTTTGTAAGATTCTTTAGATTCCAATTTGTATACTTTTTACTTTTTCTCACTTAATAATCCCAGAACTGAAAGTTTTTGAGTAAGTTTTGAGAATACCAATGATGAGAGAAAGTAAATCCCCTTCTTGTTCCTGATTTAAGGGGGGAAGCTTTCAGTTGGATATTGCCTTTCACTGGGAGTGAAATAGAGAGAGAAATAGAGTGGTGTTACCTTACCCCTATTTTTAAAAGATCCCTTCATTTTTTGTTGTTGTTTAAATTATTACAATTTCAAAAAGTAAGGCTAGAAACCTTAGTAAATATAAGTGTGTATTAAAAATCTACCGTGTTTTTAAAATTTAATATAGTAATATCACACAAAAATGTTTAATATATGTCTTTATTCTAAGTACTATAAAATTACTTCAAAACTAAATATATAATGTGTTCTAGTCATATACATTGTCTTAGCAATAATACAGGATGCGACAAAAGTAGGTTTATAGTTGCCAGAACATGAAACACCGAATTTATTCTTGTATTATTATTTATTAATTACTGTATTATTTTTCATATGAACAACTGTAAACCTACTTTTCCCCACCCTGTATTTTGTAGAAACAAAAATTAATATATGATTCTGCAAATTCCTATTGATATTATATAACTTTTTTCACAGTGAGCTCTTAATGATTAAATATTTTCAAGCAGGCAGCAACAATAAGCTCTAAGAAATCTTAGTACTGATAATGGCTTTCCTAATTAATAGCCATATGGTTCCAGCAAGTGATTTTATATCAACAAGTCAGTTTTCTCTTTCATAAAATAAGGATAACAGTGTGGTGATGGCTGGGGGTGGGGGTATAACAGGACTAAAAGGTAATGAAAAAATACAATAAAGATTAAATAAAATTTAAAAAATAAAAGAAGAAAAAGAATCCAAAAATGAGGATAGTATAAGGAGCCTCTGTGAAAACTTCAAGTGTATCAACATTCACATCATAGGGATGCCAGAAGAAGAGAGAGATCAAGGAAATGAAAACCTATGTGAAAAAATAATGATGGAAAACTGCCCTAAACTGGCAAAGGAAATAGTCTGGGCTCCCAGTGACGCCCAGGAAGCACAGAGTCCCAAACAAGATGAACTCAAAGAGGCGCACACCATGACACATTGTAAATAAAATGCCAAAGATTAAAGACAAGAGAGAATCATAAAAGCAGCAAGAGAAAAGCAGTTAAATTACCTGCAAGTTCCATAAGACTGTCAGCTGATTTCTCAACAGAAACTTTGCAGGCCAGAAGGGATTGGCAAGAAATATTCAAGGTGATGAAAAACAAGGGCCAACAACCAAGATTACTGTACCCAGCAAAGCTCTCATGTAGAGTCAAAGGACAGATAAAAAGCTTCCCAGACGAGAAAAAGCTAAAGGAGTTTATCACCACCAAACCAGTATTACAAGAAATGTTAAAGGGTCTTTAAGATGGGAGAGGGCTGGGGGATGGGTGAAAATGGGGAAGGGATTAAGAAATACAAACTGGTAGTTACCGAGTACTCAAAGGGATGTACAGCATAGGGAACGTAGTCAACAATATTGTCATAACTATGTATGGTGTCAGGTACGAGATTTATCTGGTTGATAACTTAGTAAGTTATATAATGTGTAATCATTGGGTTGCATACCTGAAACTAATATAATATTTTATGTCAACTGTAATTGAAAAATAAAAATTATTTCAGGTAAAAAATAAGAACTCGAATATCTATCTCACAGGATTGTTTTAAAGATAAAAAGACAGAAATATCTACACAATTTATTCGAAAACTAAAAAGGGACTGAAAAAGATGTTGGACATTACTGTCACTTGCGTCTTTTAAATTTTCTTTATTACACAGTTGTTTAATATTATAATTATTTATGTTTTCTTTTAAAGGGAGTGCACTGTTATCTCCAATAGTTGATTCATATAACACCATTGACATTTAGAACAAGAGCTTATAAAACTGGACAGCAGCTAGGCTGTGGGACTAACTAGAGAGAGCTGCTCTGATTCATGCAAAATTTAAAATAACAGAAATGATGAGACAGAGAAGCAGTTGCAGAAGCAGCCTTTGTCTCCTTTCAAGTGGTGCCTTATCTATCACTTTGAGTATATTGTGTACCGCACATCTTGCAAAATCAGCTGCGGACTCTTTGGCATTTACTTTGGTGTGTCAGTGATATTCACATCAGAATTCATAAATCATCATATCCGGCGGCACCTTTTCCATTAGCATCTCAGAAATCTCAACAAGCCATATCCCTCAATAGAAGCAGAGCATCTGTGATGATGGGATCTTCGAAGATCGAAAGAGAAGAAATTTATCCAAATTCTGCGGATTGGTTCATCACATTGATCCATCTGGGCTGACTGATAAAAATATGCTTTAAAGGAGAACTAAAGTTCTCTTCCTATGAAGTCTATAATTTAGAAGGACAAATAAGACACATTTGTCTCTAACTCTTCTCTCTTGCTTCTTTTCTTTCTAATTCTCTCTTATCTTGCAATAAGCAGAGCTAATAAGCAAAACCAAATAATTTCTATCTCATTTAGATCCCTTCAACTTAATTAGACTTCAAGTCTGAGGAGACATTGATTAGCCCAGATTGACAAGTCAGGCAGAGGAGAGACTTTTACTGACTTTGGGATTGTATTTTGAAGGTTAAGTCACAATGGCCTTTTTCTGGAGTGTGAAGTAAGAGCAAATGACTATGAAAACTATGGTATCGCAATGCTGAAGATGCACATATCACATGTTAAGTGAAAATAAAGTGCGAAAATAAAATACATTTTTTTCTATTTCTAAGCATGTATCAAGAATTTAACACTTAGAATTATCTGTGCATTTAAACCATCCAGATGAATTTATTTTTGGCTTCCATTTTGGTAAAAAGCATTGTGGTTTTACAAAGCCAGGCCTAAGCAGCAATGTTCTCTGGATGCACATCTGAGAAAAATGATTTCACTGAACCAGATCATACAACCGAACTCTATGAGCTGGCCTGCCCAATCCTTGGTCACTTGTCTTGTTTTTTTTCCCCGCAGCCAGTCTCAAAAGTTTAAATTTTTTTCCTCTAGAAATGTCCTCAATGAGTGGCCGCTTATGGGAGCAAACTGAAATCTTAAAAGGAGAAACACATCTGTACCTATGTTATTTAATTTATTTATTCATATTGTGATTTTATTTTTGGTGGGATAGGCAGTAGGCCAGTTGAACAGAAGAGGAGGAAAAAAGGCAGCTTGAGCCCTGTGCTCACCTCCCCTGCCCCTTCGCCCTAGTTTTCTGTAGTAGAAACAAGGGGCATGAAGCCCAAAGTCTCTAGACACAAAGTGACCCTCTCTTCATTCGCTTCCTCTCTCTTTCTGTGGGAGGGGCAGATGGTGGTCATGAATACTCTTTTCTCAATTAAACCGTGGCAGCTCTGTCCAAGAGGTAAGGCATCATGCTACAACTAACCGAGCAAGGTCACCACCTTGTCTGCCAGCCATGTCCTCAAATACTCCAGGGCTGTTCCTTCTCACCCAACTTGCCTGGTGGCTCTGACTTCTCTCCCCAGCCCTGTGAATTGTCTGTCATGATCTGGTTGTGATCTTGACTCCTTGGCAACAGGCTTGCAAGTGCCAGGCTTGGATGCGGTCTGCCTTGCACACGCCCTGTGCACTCAGATGATTCACTACACACACCCAGCCCTGGGCTGCCAGCATTCTTGGCCAGGCTTCCTCCCGGAGCAGGAGAGCCTGCCAGGAAGGATGTGAAGAACTAGTCACATATTGCACCGAGGCGTTTTCATTTCTGGAGAAGCATCATTAAAAGAACCTAATGATTTATAAAAGGTTTACAGAAAGCAGGATACATAAAACAGAATCTCTTCTAACCCAATTTTTTTAAGAGTGATCTATGAAGCAAAGTGGTTTACCCAAGTGCTGGGTTTTAATTTTAATTTCACAGTTGGTTAAAAGTAGAAATAGTGATAATTAAAAACAGCTATACAAATATGTATCCTAAGTTAAAAAAATGATTGTTTTCTAAGGCTTAACTACAAATTATTTTTAAATTATTGTATCTAAGTTAGTGATGAAATTTCAGAACTTTTATTTATCTCAAGTGGTCTCTAATATAGTGTTATGATTTGACTCATGAAACGATATCCCAAAGGGGAATAGAAATGCCATCATCCTTTGATACGTCAGGTCATGAGACTCGATATCTATCCTTTTGTAGCTATGAAAATATTTGGCATTCTACAGGATCAGAATGGTCAGTACTAACCATCAGAGATAATACAACTTTATTTTGAATTAATTCTCAGGTGATTTATTCTTCATCATAGCTCTTCCTTAAAATATATTTTTCTTAAAATATTGAGTTAAATCTTGGTTGATAGTGCTAACCAGGAAGTCTTTTTTTCCCCTTCAATATATATACAAAATAAGTAATTAGATTTGAAGCTATTTAAATAATGGCAAAATAACTAGTCTCTTAAATGAGGCCTAGGAAAATAAAAATGCTTATTCTGCATCATTTAGACAAAAGAGAGATTGACTTTTTTTGGTGTTTCAATTACTGTTTTGGTGAAATGGTGATATTAATATTCTCAAAAACAAACAGAAGAATATACCGTGTGGTGAATTATTGTTCAGGGGGCAGTTTGCTGTACCTTGAAATTTCTAGAAATGTGATAGTTATGGAAATAATAGGAAAGATACTTTTCTATCTGCAATTTCATGAAAACCTGGTTTACACGGTTTCTGTAGATAAAAAAGGGAATCTTACCATTGTAGAAAAATAGTTCTGTTGGTTTTGCTGAGAGGCATCTGCTCCAGAGTTTTATTAGTTTCTAAGCCGTTCTATTAATTTTTCAGCAATCAACCTTTCAGTAAATAATGAGTAGAATTCTGATTTCTCCTCTTCTATTTGATATGCATGTTTTTTCTAATTTTTGTGTGTCCTCCAACTTTTAAAAATTGCTTGGTTGAAGTACATTAACATTCCATGGAAACAACTATTTTGAGGACAGACATTTTATCAAATATGATTATATGATGACTCCCTCTTGTTGTCCATTCTGCAGAGAGAAAAATAATAATAAATTGTTGCTTGGGGCAAAATGACTAGTAGTTTGATTCTTGAGACAACGTAGTTCGTACTTTAAGTAGAATACCTAGAAGTTGTTACTTAAAATGTATAATATTTTTTTCAATATTTTAAGGGCCCTCTCTTTTACTTTATTTCTCTTGTCCTTGCCAAGTATTTCCCATAGTTTATCCTGTGGAACCAATTCCCTGAAAACCCTTTCCTGGTCTGAAATTTGGAGAAAAAAAATTGTAATGTGGATTTCTGAATGGCCTATCAGTTACGTCATGGTATCCTTGTTGTGATTTAAATGTTCCCTGCATAGTCAATCTGTGCAACACTAACATTTTAATGAAAATTGCTAAGCAACTCCTGTATGTAGAATAAAATGCCTGAGGCCAGATGGAATAGTGTTCTATATTATGTCCACACTAAATAGTTTATCATTGTGTCATTGTGTCATCCATTGTTAGAGTTTGTTTTCTTATGTTCAAGACAGCTCTAAGATACAAAAAATTGATGAGCTGACAATTACAACTTTCTTTTTATTATGTGGGCTGCTGCACAGGATACTATAACAGGGATTTGTATCCTAAATGGCTTGGCATGACTATCTCTCCATTCTCAGTTCTCAACACATTCTAAATTCATCTTCAGAAGGCACGTACGTCCTCTTTCACTTTGTGTTCTATTTCAGTTAGTAAAGCTTCCAAGATTCATGATCTATTGCGTCATAAACCTCAGTAGTCAGGTATTATGGAAGTTAAGGATACAAGGCAAACACTTACGTTTAGCCTAAGCACATAGGCAACAGGAAGAAGACAGTTACTATCAACAGGTAAACCAGCCAAGGTGGCCCCTGAGGAACCATGCCATGACTCTCTGCCGGCTTTCCAATGGAGTTTTTCAATTCACAGGACTGTTCATTAATGGAAGGGCGACGGCTACTCTGGCATCCAACTCTTCTTTCCCTCTGAAAGCTCTCGGGACAGGGGAATGACCATTTACAGACCTGAAAAGATGTTTTTTCTTCTGCCTTACTGTGGGGGGGGGATCTCTATTAGAAGTCTAAAAAGGCAGTTTTCTAATCTAGTGGCATCTAAATCACTTAAAGTAGCTTTCGAATACATCGATTTTCTTTTTTTTTTTTTATCTTCCCCTTTCTTTCCCTCTTGTACTATTTATCAGAAAAGTTCACAAGTTGTGACAAAACTAACCCCTTGGTGCATCTCAGTTGTATGTCCAGTGGCCAGAACCACTCAATTAACTCTCAGAACCTAGTGGTCTTGCCTTCTGATTCACTTAGTTTCAAATGAACTTGCTTAGAATTAATTTACATTCAATAGGGATAAAGCATACATTCTGTGAGCAATACAGGAAATGAATTCCCTTAGAAGCAAAGACTCCAAGTTGCTGAGATAAGACTGTATTCCTATAAAAGAGCTCCTGGTTTAACTGCTTAATAGAACTTTAAATAAGTATTTTATTTTGGCTTCAAGGGTCTGAATGTGTCTACATCCTCCCTCATTTATTATTACATATATCTCAAACGATGCATCTTTCGGTAGAAAGTGTTCATTGCCTGCATTTAAAACATTTTTTAAAAAATCTTGTTTCCAGTTTATTCCAGACTCTCACTTAGGGTAATCATCTTGTCCTGGCCTGCCACACACATTCCCTGTTTGAGTGCTCAAAGTCCCATGTCACTGGAATGGAACTTCCCCAGTTGCAGGAAGGACAGTGGTCATCCAGTCCTCACTTCCCATTTTGACTTTCATGACTTTAAGTGATATTATCGCTCTACACCTGAGACCAGTTCGCGTCAACCAGAAACAAACTGTCAGTGGTGCTTCTCGAAGTGTGGTCCGCAGCCCAGGGGCAGCAGCACCACCACCTGGGTACTTGCTGGGAGCGTGCACATTCCGTCCCCAACCCAGACCTGGGACTCCTAAGCTCTGCGGGCGGGAATCAACCATCTGTGTTCTATGAAACCCCCAGAGGACTGTGGTGTGTACGGAAGTTTTAGAAACCACTAGTTTACAGTGACAGGATTATCTCTGATTCACAGCAGTTTTCAACATCTTGGCCCCATCACTGGTGGATAGTGTGAAAGCCAAAAGAGCACAGGGAGAACGGAGCAAAAGAAGCAAAGTTTTACAAAGTATAACTCAAAAATGAATTAACGATGAAAGCTTACATTGGCAGGTCAGAGATTTGCTATTTTTATTGTGATGCCAATTTTTATCTTAGTGCTTTAAGGGGATACAGTCTGAACTTCTCAAAGAAAGGCAAATGCCTAGCAGCACAAATTTGTCGACAACAGCCTCTATATTTATCAATCACCAAACATCTAGCAAGCTCTGTTCTAGTTGTGTTGTGGAGTATATATATGCTGTAACAGTAGGGAATATAATCCCCGCTGAATTTCAGGAACTCATGCTCCAATGTGGTGAGATATTAGAGTTTGCTGAGGCAACTGTTACCAACCAAGAACACCCCTGGGATACAAGTATGAATCTTACACATAGCTGACCACATATGCCAAGGCTTCCCCCCTAGCGCAAGTCTCTTCTTGCGGACTTGAAAGAAACAAGGGCCAATTATCTGGTAAAGGAAAAAATAAGACTCACCGTAATCATCGTATTTCTCCTTAAAATAGAAACCTTGCCTTCTGAGGGAGAACCAGAGTCTCTGAACCGTTGTGCAAGCGAACAGTGCTTGGGAGCACAGGTGGTGTCCCTAGAGAACCTTTCAAAACTGGCAGCCCACACAGCTCCAGCAGAGCACAGAGAAGATTTCGCCCCACACAGGATTTTATACACACACACATACGCAGCTGCTAACACTTAAAACTTGGAAATTTTACGTAAAACTTGTTGGCTTTTCTCAAACTGATAATCAAAACATCTGGTAAAACCTGACCTACAAACCTAGGAGCACAAGAGCTGACTAGAGTGGTGTAATGAACCCACTTTTTTCTTAATGAGGCTGTGTGGTCTCCAGTTTCCCACGGTCCCTGATGCTATTGTGGGCAATTGCCCAAATTCATTCATTCACATCTTCTGTCTCTTCCTGTTGCCATGTGTGTATGTGTGAGTGTGTGTGTGTGAATGTGTTTGTGTGAGTGTTGCCTAGCTTTATGCCTGCTTTTATACTCGATGAAATCTCAGTTCAAACTAGAGAAGTCCCTTTTGAGGTCAAGGACATTTCAGAGTTACAAGCTTTGAAGACAGAAAGTAGACCTCAGCTTTCGTTGACCAACTGTTGGATCGTGCCTAACTCCGCAGGGAGCTGGACAGTTCCCTTGAGCCCTGTGTGCTTCAGGAGCCTCTGATCTCCCTCCTGCTTGGCCTGATCCTCCTGCTCCTGTTCTTCTTCATTCGCTCCACTCTCGGTTGCCTGACCCAAGTCCAGCCTTCTTTAATCTGGTCCTAATCGCCACCTTCTTCTGAGAGTTTCTTTAACCATATGCTAACCTGGCAACTGTATTCTCTAGCCTTCTTTCCCCAAAGTATTAGTCACTGATAGTAATACCCTAAATTTCTGATAAATTTTCATATGAAATGCAAGTTAGTCTAACATTACCCTCAAATCACACAATCCTCCTACAAATGGTCAATCCCAAAGAAACGACTTGGTCCCAGCTTCAAGAGGGAAATCCAAAAGTTGAATCACCTCTTTTAAAACAATAGGCTCTGTCTCAAGTACTTCCCATCACAATAATTTGTGTTTTAATCTGCACGTGGGGTACATGGCACAAAGTGAGTTCGGTAGATGACCATATAAACCATTCTCACTGTATATGAATCTACACCTGATGTCATTGCCTCAAACAGATCGCCAACTGGGCAGCTTTGGGAAGCATCTCAAAAGTTGTAGTCTGATATTTTTGTTTTCTAACTTTTTGAAATCCCTTGCCTTTCTATAATTTCAAATATACACAAGACATAGGAAATGTAGTTCAAACAGTGTAAAAGTAGGAGAATTACACACCTGACCCCTTAGAACTTTAACAGTTTTATTCAGGTCACTACAGGACAGAATATATCTCTTTATTAAAAAGGTACAGTGCGTCACTTTTTGCATGGCATGAAGTATTGCAGGTGTGATAAATCAGTTTGAAGTATATTATTTTTCTAATATTTTCTAGTAGTACCTCCTCCTGCTCATTCTCCTCCAAGAGAGCAAATCCATATTCCCTCCAATCTCATCATATTAGAGCCCTATCACTCCTCAGTGTACAAATTATATCATGTTTATTTCTTCACCTCCAGGGATTAACACAGGATCTGACGCATGAGGGTGCCATCAGGACCACCCCCAAAGTTTCAGGGCCAAGACAAGAGTACAAATGGGTACCACATGCCATATAGCTAAATATTTACAAGTTACACTTCAAGTTTCACATAGAAACCCCAGAACCTAGGGATTGCCCTCATGACCTGGAAGATGAGGAATCTACTCGCCCAAGTCAGCCCCGAGTCCTACAAAGTGGTAACACAGGTCTGCAGGGACAGGGAATAACCTGTTCACAAAGCTGGGGTGTTTTTGTGGTGACTGGACCCAGCAAAACTGAGTAGCCTGCTGGAGGAGATATTCATTCCCCCGACCTCAGTTGGTGGGTTCAGGATTACCAGACAGTTTGAAGCTCTTCCCATACCACGAGAGCAGAGGGGCAGGAGGAAATATTGAGGGGGGGGGCTCTGTCCTCAAACATACCACAGTTGTGATGATGCAACTACCTTTGAACAAACCAACCCATTTCTCCAGTTTCCAAATAGAGGCTGTGCTCTCCCCCCACCTCTCAGCACACACAAAGCCAGACACGCACACAAATAGATATACACACAGAGACACACACTATCGCAAATACACACACAAACACACACAAACTTGTGAACTCTGGCCTTTAGGGCACCCAGTTCAGCTTCTACTTTCCTTCCCTGTAATTCCCATTTGCTCAATTAGTTATTGAACTCTAAAAACTTTTTATAAGATCATAAAACACATTCGACTTTTGTTTCAGTGGCTTGTGGTATGTGGAACCGTCAGAAATACAGAGCCCAATGCAGGGGCCATTTCTGCCTGAGCCTGCAAGTGTGGTACTGTGCTAAATAAATGTTGGTTACATTAAACAAAATCTGTAGGAAGGAAACCACCAGTAGTAATTTCTAAAAACTGATTTTGAGATTTTTTTGTCATAAAGCACCTTTTTATTTTTCAAAATGTCCACATATTTAAGAGGAAGCAGCTGTTCTGGTCACTTTCTTGTAAGCCTGGGTGAGACTTAAATTCACACAGAGAAGAAGAAATAAAATGTATATAATCCCGAGTCTTTAATCTACAGGAAAACATGATCAGCACCTATGGGTCATAATATTAATTCCTGTTGTTATCAAGCAGACAGGGGCCCATCCATGTGGCACTGTGGTGAATGACCCAACAATTAACGCTGGGAGGAGCAGCTTGGATTCACAACATTCCAACCTCCAGGAGAGCTGAGAGCCCCTCAGCTCAGAGCCCTCTTTTCTCACGAGACTGAGCACTTCCCATGCTACCTGCCACAAGCAGCCCCCAAAGTTTCCCATGCCCTTATCTGTGCAGGATCTGGAATACATTGCTGTCAGCCTCCATATAATAGTCCAGAAAAGCATAAGCCCTGAGAGTCCAGGTGAAATCCAGGTGTAGCAGATCAGGACCTTTCAAGGAAGTCCTTTGCAGCTCCACAGTCAGCTAGAGCCAGCACGATCACAGCAGCAGCACCTCCTTTCTCATTAGTCCAGGCAGCATGGCCCCCTCCCCCACTGTAAATTACACAGCTGCTTGCTTGCTTGCTTGCTTCTCCTTTCTCACTGCTCTCTTTCAAACCTGGTGGCAAAAATCCCTCACTACAGACAGCATGTCTCTTCCCTCACTGTTATCCCCCCATGGCCAAGAGCCCTTCTCCTTCCCGAGTTGCGTGGCAGAGTGAGAGAGAGAGAGAGCGCCTCCTGGCTGCTACATCATCTCTTCCTCATGACTCTTCTACTCCCTTCCAAGCCACACAGCCAAGAGCAGAGAAAGAATGGCTGCCACGCCTAGTTTGAATCCCAGAGCCTCCTCTGTAACCCCATTTTTGACTCCTCCCACAGTCGGCCACATCTGCCCGTTTCTGTATCTTCTGCCTTTCTCCATCTGCTGTGTTTAGTCCAGGCAGGCGTGGTGCTGTGAGACAGAGCAAACCACCTCCAAGCTTCTCGCACCAACACTGCAAGCCCCTGCTACGTCACAGGTTAAAGTCCTGCCCATCTCCCTGGCCTGCAGAGCTATTTAGCCTAACTATGAAGCTAGCCAAGTTGTCAAAGATATGCAAATTAACCTTCAGTGGCTGGCCTTTGCTTCTCTGATCCACCAAGATAGGTTAGTGAAGATTTTTCCTAGATCCTTGGACACCCGGAGTGCTGACCCCGGTTACACTGCTACCAAGGAGAAAACTTAACTCACCTTTGGTTCTCCCACTTGGATTTTGAGGTCTGTAACTAAGAGAATAATTTCTTATCCAGACCATGTCACTTGGCTGCTCTATTTTATTATCTGGAATTCAAGTTGTTGGTATATTCTGGGATCCTTTCTTATGCTTTGAGGATTTTTTTCAAAAGCATTTACAATGTTCTCATACAAGGATGAGAACCACAAATGGGCTACTCTGCATACTGTCCAGTTTCCTTTCATTTTCAACAAAAACCCCATTCCGCGAAGTATTAGCAGTGTGTTTGCATGCCAAAGCCAAATTGAGCCAATAACGAGTATTTGCTGCAGGGCACTGGCAGGAAAATGGCCCAGAAATGCAGATCCAGATCATCTCCAACCTCTTTTTCTCCCCACAGAACTGACCCATTATTTTCAACTCCTTGCCACATAGATTGTCCCTGGAGAGTCATTAGTTGAATAGTGTAAAGAAATCTGAATCTGTCTTTGGGAAACATTAAGAAAAGTGAATTATTTTTCCACTTTCTTATCTTAGAAACAAAGAAAGAAAAAAGAAAGAATGAGAAAGAAAGAAAAGAAAGAAAGAAATAAGGAAGGCCTATGGTTTAGACTTTATCATTTTGCGTAAGAGGTTATTTGAAAGCTGTACGTTTTCCTTTTCTTTCTTCCTCCTAAGTGGATTCCACCAACTTAAATTTGACATAAATGGGTGTGTGGACATACATGATTGAGTCTAGCTTGGGCCATGTTTAGTTTCTTTTCAAGTCAAGATTTTAAGATGCTATCTTCAAACATGCGTAATAAATCCTAACCAATGTGAATTAATTGGTGGGGAGGTAGTTTATTCTTTTATGAAAAAAGTAAAAATGTTGGCAGTAAACAACAACTGAAGAATATGTGGTTCTGAGCCAGACTGAGTTCAAATCACCGCGGCGCAGCTGGCAGCTCTGGCATCCGACACGTTCCCAGGTCTCCCTGACCTCAGTTTCTCCTCTCAGATGAGGATAAAACGGTATGCCCCTCTCAGGTTTCCGTGAAGCTTGAATGAGTTAATACTTGTTAATGCTTTAAAAGTGCTTGCACAATCATGCTCTATAACTGTTGTTTATTCGGTCATTCATTGTTTTCTTTCAATAAATGTTTATTGAGTTCTTTGTACGCTGATTAAGGATTTGTTTTATTGTTAACATTTAAAGACATGATGAAATGCCTCGTAAACCCCTTTAGTACAGGATAGATATTTTGTGGCCTTCTCATTCTTAGTGACTTAGTATAAAACCAAGCACAAGATAGCTGTTTAATAAATGTTGATGGAGTGAAGTTTGAATATGTAAGTCGTTTCAGTGTAGGGTGACAAGCACTGGATTTGGGATGGAGAGATGCGGTGTCAAGCCCCAGTTCCTCCCCTAGAGCACTATGTGACCTTGAGAAATTTACTAAAATTTTCTAATCCAAAAACCAGGAAAGCTATACTGTAGCTTCTCACTATGATCTAAAATCCCTTGTGACTATGATTCTGCAAAGTAACAATGATACCCTGTTGACTGGTTATAGTTCTATTTTCTTAAATTTAATAAACATTAAATCGTTTCAGATTTATAGAAAAAGATGCAAGAATATTACAGAGGGCTCCAGTATACCCTGCACCCAGCTTCCTTTATTGTTAATATGTCACATTACCATGGTGAATTTTTCAAAACGAGTGAACCAATATTGATACATTGTTATTAACTGCAATTCATACTTTATTCAGATTTCTTAACTTTTCATGCAGTGTGCTTTTGGGTATTTTCTCTCTCTTTTTATTGGGGGGGGCGGGGCTCAAGGGATGCAGTCAGGATACCATATTATTTTGCGTCACTGTGTCTCCTGAAACTCTTCTGGACTGGCTCAGTTTCTCAGTCTTCCTTGCTGTGATGACCTAGCCATTTTTCAGGACAATTGGTCAGGAATTTTGTAGAATGTCCTTCCTTACACTTGGGTTTCTTTTATGCTTTTCTCATGGCGAGGCAGGAGTAATGAGTTTTGGGGAGGAAGTTCACAGGGGTAATTCTCGTCCCATCATATTAAGAGTAGATGCTTTTTACATGATCACTGATTTAAGATTCTATTTAATGAACGGATAAAGCTTATGTATAATTGTTAATTTTACAAACCATGTCTCCTTGCTGTAATTTTTTATTCAATTTTTAAATAGTTGGTTCTCTTTGAATTCAGCATAATCTTAAAATATATTTACCTTAATTTTTTGGTTAAAAATATCCCCTTCACCACTTATAAATGAAAAGTAAGTAGAAAATCTGCCTTGTTATAAATTAATAGTAATCCTACCTTTATAGATCTACATATTAAATTTAAAATGAAAAATATAGCTCTGTATTTCTTTTGAACTTACTGACAATAACAGACCTGTGCTATGGGTTATAAAGGTCACAACAAAGTAGAAGTGCCAGAAATTGAGTGTTTGATACCGGTTCCTCTAAGCCTGTCTCATGCAATAGGCTTGCCTTAAGAAATGTTAATGCTTCACTAGTCCTGGGCATCGAGAATCTGGCATCTGGATCTTATGATGTCTTCGGTATAAATGTACATTATCCGCTGGGCTTAGGAAAGACACTATGTAGCTGTCACAGGGGGTGGAAGATCCACTGGTTTTGTTTATTCTATACTTTTATTATGAACTTCACTGTAAATTGGGAAGTCAGCTTAGGGTTGCTGTGATCTATGCTATGTACAATTTTCAGATCAAGACGTAAAATAAACATGGTCAATCCAGAGAAAAATTTGTTGGAAGTAGGCTATTACTAGGAATAGCTTGATTTAGATTTAAACGAAATAAATAAAAAATAGTATTGCACTCTGGCTCCAACATGCGGCCACTGTAACTTTAAATATTTCTGTATTTACTGGTGTTACTCACTGTACAGCTGATCACAAGAAAAAAATTGGTGTTTGTCACCTTACTATGAGAATCACTATCATGGTCATGAATATCTTTCATAATGTTTTTTTTTTTTGAAATCTCTGATTTCTTTGTTTCTTGAAACACTTTGCTCTCGTTCACTATATAGTACTGTGTGACCTTGGGAGATTTCCTTAAGTTCCAGAATTTCCTTATTCCTTTGAAGACTAAATGAAATTATGTATATAAAATAGAAAATTAACTGGCCATTTGTTATTATTTACAGACATGGGCATATGCTTTCAAACAATCATTTCTGGTTTATTGGAAGGAATGAAAAGCTACTCGACTATCTTAAAGTAGCCATTGTATTTTATGCCATATGTAGGTTTTCAGAATTCTTTTCTGGCTGGTACCTGATATTGTAGTTTCAAGCAGGTACCTTATAGGGCAAGTAAAAACTAATCAGGGAATGCACCTCTCCATGTTCAAAGGAATACGTGAATTCTTGTGGCAAAATTGGAGTTATAGTAATTTTATTTACTTTTCTCTAGCCATGAGAGGCTGATTTTTTTTTAAACATGGGTGGAGGATAATCTCCATGACACCGAAGGACGCTTACTTGATGATCTTAGCAGCTAAAGTAAGTGATTAAAAGTGTGTGGAGTGTCAGGCAAAGGAAATAAGATCCAGATGAATTGTTTTATACAACAGCCCTCAACAAGACCTCATTTATCTTCTTAGTGACTAGTGTTTCTGACCCCATATTTGGGAAAGAAGCTATAATTAATCTCACCTATATTTCCACCTCTGTATCTGTTTCAAAGGGGTATCCAAGGTAAAATGCATCCTGTAACAGTGATCAACTTTTGATAGTATGAGCTAAAAAGAAGCATTTACAAGGGCAGCACTTCATTGCAGGCCGACCACTGTCCTTGATAGCCACCGCCCAATCCATTTATCATGGACTTTTCAGTGTGGCATTAGGTAGTGACCACAGGAACATATGGAATGAGAAACAATTGCAAGAGCAGCTTAGCAGGAGAGACAGCCTGGGAAAATGGGAATATCTTGAATAGGAGGTTTAGATCCAGCCAGTGGGGAGGCAGTATAAGCTGTAAAAGAGTGGAAAGGATATGAGCATGGAGCTCACTCACAGTTTGTTGTTGGATGTGCAGACATTGCTAATAACAATGGTAATTGGCATATTTGGAATGAGAGCTGTGTACACCCAATTGAAGTTAGGACAAGGTAGTTTCACTTAGAACAGGGGTGTCAAACTCATTTTCACCGAGGGCCACATGAACCTCAAGGTTGCCTTCAAAGGGCTGAATGTGATTTTAGGACTGTATACATGTAACTACTACCTAACAGTTAAGTGAGAACACAAGGTGCCAGGCCAGACAAAGCAAGGGGGAGGTCAGCCCACGGGCCTTGTGTTTGCCACCTGTGACTTAAACAGGTTGACCTCTGGGGATTTAGAATCAGAGTAGGAAGCCAGAGAGTTGTAGGGTTACAATGTATCAACACTCCAGGCGTGAAACTCTTGAAACTAGTTGACATTAACATGGTGTGACCAGTCTGAATTCCTTATAAAGAGTGGCCTACTGTTTGAATACCGTATCACAAACTCCCAAAACACAGCCGGGAATAGAGCATGCATTTAATAAATACATCATACTAGAATCACTCTTAATTGTATACTGATGATGTTTGTACTTGGTGTTGAATACACACACTATGATTTTCTAAACTGTTGATCTGGACAAAGCAATCATTACCAAGGTTCCCTTTTTCTTTTCTTTTTCTTTCTTTTTTTTTTGTACAAGCATATACAAAAGGATCCATACTTGTTTTTTAATTAAAGAAAGAAATAGGAAAATATTACAAGTAGTAAATAAAAATAAAAATACCTCAAAAGTATCCTGTTTATTTTAAAAGCCATATTTACACAAAGTATAATACATTGTAAAGATTATTTTACTAAGGGACCGAAAGCTGTGGGAATATTCATTTACTCCATAGAACAATGTGAAGTGTGTTTGTATATTTTCAAGAATCGTCTGAATGTTTCCTATCAATACACAAAGGTGCCTGTGGTCATCTGCATCAGGTTCCTCGTGACACGGCTGACTCACAGTTGACAGGCGGCAATTGCTAGCTGCTCTTATCATTATTAACAGAGAGTAAAGTTAGTGATACGTTTCCAAATAGGGAAAGATAATACCACTGTTTTCCCTCTTTTTTTCTTCCCTGTGCTATTTTGAATGCAGACAGTACTGCAGGGACACCAACAATATCAACAACAACAACTGTGGAAATTCGCAAAAGCAGTGTTATGACAACTGAGATCACCTCTAACGTGGAGAAGAGCCCCACGACGGCCACTGGCAATAGCTCATGTCCTTCCACGGAGACGGAGGAAGAAAAGGCAAAAAGGCTTCTCTACTGTTCCCTATGCAAGGTCGCTGTCAACTCCGCCTCACAGCTGGAGGCGCACAACAGTGGTGAGATGCAGCAATTTCTTTTCTGTCTCAACAGCTCCACAATTATCTTCCTCTGAATAGATTAGATCTTTTGCAGCAGGGGACAAAGAGGTGCCAAAAGACTGGCAATTATTATGTGCAATTCATTAGTCACTAAAAAATAAAAATGACACGCAAAGTGTCATTGACATGGGGTCAAGGGAGGGTTTCCAGGGCTCCTGAGATATGTTGTACATGTGTTTGTGTGGATGTTGTGGGTGTGTGTGTTATTAAACATTAGCAGGGTGTCCAACCCCTGGCCCCCAGGCCGCATGGTGCCCAGGAAGCCTATGAATGCGGCCCAACACAAAACTGTCAATTTTCTTAAAATCCTCTTTTTGCTCTTCAGCTTCATTAGTGTTTGTATGTTTAACGTGTGGCCTAAGACAACTCTTCTTCTTCCATTGTGGCCCAGAGACACCAAAAGCCTGGACACCCCTGCTAGGGCATAAAGTAAAAACTAGTGCAAAACTAGAAGCTTTGTATTTACTTAATTTCTAGGTTGTTAAGTACTTCCAGGCATTTGCTTCTAAATGAAGTTCCTAAAGTTGTGCCAACAACAGAGTTGCAAAATTTCATTGCCTAACTCCATGTACTTTTGGTTTTTAAGTTTTATGGAAAATAATGTTGTTTGGGCTGAATTTCTATGACCTGGGCCATTAAACTTAAGAAAGGGTCTATTCTGGGTAGTCATTGAGGCATAATCTATACATATAATATTTTATTTACTCTTTCTGACAACCTAAAGATACTCATCATCTTGTTTGAGGCTCAGAGGAGGTACATGGCAAATTAAGTGACTGAATGATGATTTAAATCCATGTCTTATGAACATAAACTAACCTCTAATATATCATAACAGAAAATATGTCAGGATGAAATGCTTTCTTAATACATTTTGATTTCATCTATCTGTTCTATATCCATATCAAGATATTATATATCTATGCTTATTTATTTAGATCTGTATATATCGGGTATATCTATCTATCTAAAAATATATAGATAAGTGTTTGCTTAGTTGGTCAGTTAGTTAGTTATGCCCTGCCTGAGATTTTAGCCAGCCCTTTGGCCCAAGATCAACTTTTCTCTAACAGACTGGGTTTGTTGCCAGAACTCAGCAATTGTAGTAGAAAAAGAGTCATTTGTGAGTTGTACATTGCAGCTCTGGGTTAATACTGCAGCTCTGTCATTGACCGGTCATGGTGCTGCACTGGTAGTGTTCAAGTACTGACTTCAAGACTCTAAGGGGGTAGTTGCAGATGAAGAGCAATTCCTCCAGCATACCCCTTTCTCCTGCTTCCAACATTAGCTGTAGTCAGGGGGAGTTCATGAGTTCAAGGGCTGAGCAACCCGGAAAAGTGTCTGTCCTCAAGTCAGACTCTATACCATACAGAGTGGTTTCATGTTTACTAGTACAAATACATTCTTCCTGATGCAAGATAATTGGGAGAGCATAAACATCATTGGAAGACCATGGACTTTCCAAGAATTCTTGATTATTTTGCATAGTAACAGAGAAACATTCATGGGGGAGGGTGCACAAACCGTATTCTTTGAAGCTGGAGTTAATTTGTCAAGAATTTGGCTTTCCTTTCTGAATTCTTATCGGAAACAACTGATTAAGAAGTAAAAAGGAATTAGTTATAAGATTATATCACATCAGGTCAGCATTTTCATATTACATTGCTATGGTCCTCATCTCTGCTCCGTGTTTCAGAATTATTCATGGAGCTTTTAAAACATATTCCCTCATTTATATTTAAAATATATTTTCTGTATCCAGGAATTCTGATTTATTATGTATCTGGGACCTATAAGGTATAATGTTTGGGAAAAGAAAAACATGTGAAACGTTTTGCAGTCAAAGCTGAGAGGTACTAAAACCATCCCAACTGAAAATGTAAGGTGGGTTGTCACTCCTACCTGAATCCCTTTATTGGGATGTCTCCTGCAAACCTGCAGCCTAGTCAGGGGACTACAGCCACGCCCCTTCCCTCCAGGGCTGCTGCCTGTGTTTCGGGTCCCTGTGTTTCCCTTTCTACACCAGGGATCTTCCCCCAGGGTCCAGGCCTAATGTACATTTTAGGCCTCACCCTAGGTTTGGATGAGCCGGCTGTGCCAGGACTGGAGGTGGCAAACGAAGAAGAAGGGACATACCATTAGATGCTCTCTGACCCTGTTTGGGCACCATTTTTGAGCCCCAGGATCAGCTCTTGTTATTTGTACCTGCGACAGGATTGGGAGGCTCATTGGGTCTGGGACTTCCTCTGAATGAAGAGGAAGGTGACTGGCCCCAGACAAGGGTCATCTGCACCCTGGAGCCCTGCGTCTTCCCATAGGGTTTGATATGGGGAACCCCACTGGGTGAGTGAAAGGAGGGAGGCTCTATGTGTGCCCTCTCCTGTCAGGAGTGGGGGGAAGAGTCGCAGAATTTACGACAGGATTATTGTGGTGTGTTTCAGTTTGGAGTCCCTCAGAAGCAGACTCGGAGACAAGGACTTGAGGGCCTATAGTTTCCAGGGGGGCGAGGGGCATGGGAAAAGGAACCAGGGAAGGGAACGTGGCCAGTGCTAGGTGCATCACCTAGGCAGTTACCCACGTGGGCACCTGGAGCTCACCAGCCAATACCCACACACTGCACGGCTGTTTTAAATGCAATAACTTCAACTGGTCACATAGAATGACAGAATTAAACTAATTCAAATATTGTTTTTTCACCTTCACAATCACTGTGCTATCATTGTTTATTTATAATCTGTTCTTTTCATAAAAATATATAGTACCACAGGGGTTGAATGAACTGCAGCCTCCATGAGCTCAAAAGATTTCAAACTATTAAAATTTACCAATCAAACAAAAGCTTCCAGATGAATTCCTGGGTGTCTGGGGCTGACTATATAATGGAGAGTTCTTTCAATTAATTTCCATGTATCATGTGATGTTTGTTGTAGAAAAAGTAATAAAATGTGCAAATTTAATCTATATGAAATCTTAACACCAACAACATCAATTATTCTGAATACAGACCAACAAAATATTTTTAGGAAATTGTTCTTTTCTCACTGACATTGGTTTTTTAAAGATAATAATTTTAATTGTTGAAGAAAAATGATGCAGACATTTCAGCTTTGTCATTCCGTTTTGAAGGGTTCTTTTAAATTTTTTTTCTTTTATTATATTTTTCCCATTACCATTTATCCATCTCATACCCACCTCCACCCACCCCCTCCCTCACAATCACCTCACAATCACCTCACTGTGACCACCAGTCCTTTTTCTTTTTTGCTCCATCCCTCCACCCCCTAACCTCCCCATCACTGACATTAGCTAGAGTTGCAGGTTTATGGTGCTAGGGAAATCATAGTACCTTTTTTACCCATTTAATTACTGTTTTCTAATTCTCTTTAATGTGCACCCTTATGACCTGAACTCCTGGCAGACCACAGTCAGCACCCCACCCCCAGTGCCCTCCTGCCTCCCACTCTCATCCCTACCCATTCAATGTAATTCTGAGGGATTCTCTGCTTGCTTCCAGGGCCGTGTATTAGGAAAGCATTGTTAAGATTGGACTGTGTTTTTTAGGGAACCAGATTTAAATGCCAATTTTGATCAGAAGCAACCAAATATAGGGCAAGGGGATGTGTTTCTTGCATCCAAATTGTAATTCAAAGTGTTTTTCCTTTATAAACACATTATATACATAAAATGAAGGCCTGTAGCACTGAGTAGTGTTATGCACCTATGATCTGCTCATGGGAAGCAGTGACCTTTCAAAATGTGTTTTCCTTCTAATCTTTGCAAAATGCATTCTTAATCATAAACAAATTTTGCATGTATAACTTCCATCAAACATTGCTTGTGGTACAGTTTGGTAGAAAGGGCTAGAAGAGACTACAAGTGATCCCACTTAATTTTTACCTCTTTTTTTTGTATGTAACTTTTTTTTGTAGGTAACTTTTGTATGTGAACTTGAGCAAGTTAACTGTCCCCTTTGGGCCCCATGCATTCCCATCCATTCATTCATATTCTCTCTCTCTCTCTTCCCCTATCCCTCTCTCTCTCTCTCTCTCTCTCTCTCACACACACACACACACACACACATTAACAAACCATATGGCACTTTTTGAGGATCAAATGTAGTGGCGTGATTATTGGCATAACCACAGCAGCTAGTTGCATTGTTCAGGGATCAATTGTGTTATCACATCTTCTTTCTCTTTTTGTTTTTCACAAATGTGTAACCCTTCAAAGTTGAAGCTAATTGGCTTACATTCCATAACATTAGAATACAGGATTTGAACAGGGGCATCCCTGCTTTGCTTTGTTTATATGGTGATTTGGGAAGAGAGGTAGCTCTCCTGAGCTTACTAGCAGGATTCACAAAGCAGTCTAAGAATGCCTAAAATTCCGCTTCAAGAGATCTGGAAGTCTCTTTTTCATATGTTACGGACACAGCTATTACAAAATATGTTTTGTCTCTTTCTTTTAAAAAATCCCCCCCAAAAAATCCTACTAGGTAATGCTATGTTTAGCTAATTTTGATGATTTCTAATATAATTTTTAAAAAGCTTTGAAATATTTTTTAGTTAATATTCATTACTAACTTGGGCAGATTTTCCTGGTAATGACTTGAAGTGGTAACATTTGATAATTGTCACTAAGCTCATTCCTAGACAGAGTTCATTCTATCCCTCACTGAGTTTTAATAAACAGAAAAGACAGTTGTCCAAGAATGGGCTTTACTATATTTTAAAATGCTTAGAGATTTCTAAACTTTTTGCCCAAACAAAACAACAATGTTAAGAAAGAGAAAGAGAATATTGACTAAAATCTATTGAGCAGAAAGAAGTGCCTAAAATCGTCTTTAAAACAATAAATGCATTTAAGACAACTTTAGTAGGGCATATAATTTTCTTTTTTATAGCCGAGCACACTGAGGCACAAAGAAACCTGAACCACACAGCTACCAGGGGTGCCCAACCCGCGGCCCACAGGCCACATGTGGTCCAGGAGGGCTATGAATGTGGCCCAACACAAAACTGTAAATTTACTTAAAACATTACAAAATTTTTGTGTGATTACATGTCACAATGTATTTAATATGTGGCCCAAGACAACTCTTCTTCCAGTGAGGCCCAGAGACACCAAAAGGTTGGACACCCCGGAGCCTGAGCTCCCGAGCCTCTTTACAAATATTTGTTTATTAAAGTCCATTATCTAATACTTCAGCTAATCTTCACTGATCATCTACTTCATGCTAGGCACTGAGAATAAAAATATGAGTAAAACCAGACCTTCAAGAAGCACATGCCTAGTTTGTGCCTCAGTATTCAGGAATAAAACATGTAAAGACTTTCATCAGGAGATCTGTCATTTCATGTTTCAAGTGAAAAGCTCATTTAAGCCAGTCAGCTGTGGCCAATGTGCGTGTCCTTCTTATTATTGAGGCCCAAAGATTATCTGCCAATCCTGTTCAGCGTCTTCTGCAAAAATGGTAAGACTTTAGTTTGATTGAAAATAAAGATAGAAATTCTCCTATCGCAATTCTGCTATTATGCCTTCTTTACACTTTGTACCAATGATTAGAAAAGCACCCAGTCTCACACCTCCTCCGTGTTCCACTACGTGTAGAATATTTCTGGAAGTTTACACCTGAAAATGGGTCGCCACTGAGGGCATGCAGCTTGAAGGTGAGAGGTGAGCAGGTTTTGCTTTTCACTTTAAATGCTCTTCGAATTTTCGACTAAGGGCACATTTTACTTTCATCAAAAAATAATTTTAAAACCTAAAAACAAAACTAGTTTACACAAAAAGTAAACAAAAACACTGCTTTTAGAAATAACCAATGCAACATTATATCTGTTACACTGTGAAAGCGTGTCTAATTTGTCCATTATTGAGTGATTAGAGTTCATTGTGTAAAGATCCTTTTTCTAGACTCTCCTGGGTAATGAATATAAGAGCCATGTGGCACTTTTTCTGTGCTCTTTGTAAGGGCATTGTTTTAAGGCGATGGGACCGATGCACATAAAGTACATAGATGCATTTGTAAGGAAGCAGGGGAAAGCCTCAGTGGTCCTGTAGTCAATGATTATGGATAAAAGAGGGTTTCTAGAGGCCTGACATGTCTCCTCACATGCTGAGATCTCAAGGGTGGCTGCTATATCGACCCCGTGCATCTGTCTTCCCATCAGGCCCAGCCAGGGCTCTGCGCGCCAGGTCCCTGAGCCTGCAGAGCTCTTCCCTGGGCTTTCTGTGTTCACAACGTAGAACCCTGCAGGGGGTGCTGTGTTCGGCCCGTCTCCCATCCCATCCCAACCTCCCAGCTCTTCACTGGAGGCCTTTTCTGATGCTAACAGCAAAGTTCTCCTTTCCTCTGTTTTAGACCCTCCGTTTCTCTTGTCTCTTCTTTCACCTCTGCATATTGGACTTCAGATACGTTACTGGTGAATCAGCACATTGCTTTCAACCGGGAAGCTAACAGAAATGATACGATTTTTTACTCATCTGGGGCATTACTTGGTTACCTGATACCATGGATGTCATCATTTGGGGTGCTTAACGTTAGTTCATATGCTGATAAAGTAAACCAAAGTTTTCATCCCTAAGACAAAATGGAAATATCATTAACTTGGAAAATACATATCAAATAGGAGGTCAGGGTCATAAAAGGCTAATTTGAAATTTAGAGGAAAAAAAGAAACAGAACATGAAAGCTTTTGAAGCCAATTATACAGTTTCGGTGTGTAGATTCAATAGAACTTTTCTTTCTTAGGACACACTAGAGTTGGAATATAATGCCATTATACCAAATGTCATAAATAAGCACATCCAGAAAATACCTTTGCATTTGCTGTTTGTGTGGAGACGAGGCACTTTTCTGCCCATTTATCTAGAAACTGAATCTTCTTAATTTGTCAATGAGAAGGTAACAAATCATCACTGGCAGTTGCATGGGCTTGTTAATGGTCTAGTCCAATGACATTCAGCTGGTGTTCCACAAGAATTTTTGAAACATGCAATACATGACTATTTAGTCAGGCACACTGACCTCTTTTCCCTTAGAGTGTCAAATTAAAAAATGATAACAGCTAACACAGCAACAGCTGGCCAGTGTGAATGAATCAAAATTATACATATTTTTTTGTCAGACCAGCAAAAAATATATTTTTTTGGTGTGCCACAGAATTTTAGTAATTATTTTATGTGTGGCATGAGATGAGAAAAGGTTGAAAATGACTGGTCTAACACTACTAAATATTATTTCATGGGCATTCCAGAAAATTGAATTGTATGATATTGAAATTTATTTTATAGAGGGGCATGTTTTGCAAACTATACCAAGATACATTTTTTCTATAAAATGAATCCTTCTGAAACATCTTTTATAATGTTTAGAAAGTTGTTTGGCAGTTTGAATCAAGACTTAAAAATAGTCATATTCTTTGTCCCTATAATATCCCATATGAAAATCTATTCATAGGAAACAACCAAATGTGGGATAAAAGATTTAACAAGTAAGATGTTCATTACAACCTAATTATAGGGAAAAAGGGAACAATACCAATGTCTCAGATTAGTGGTTAAATATATCACATCCATATATTGTAAGTCTGTGTTGTCATTAAAAATCATGTGAACTTCTAAAAATATATATAATTCCATGGGGAACAGTCACATTAAATAAGTTATCCAAATGTTTTTAAATACATATATACAAATAAAAATAAAAGACTAGAACTTGATAAACATTATTAATATTATGGTACACCTTGCCTTGGTAGAGTTATGTTCCTTTTTCATTTTAAAAAATTTTTCTGAATTTTTCTGATGACCTCATGAATGATGTATTGAATTTTAAAAAGTCATTTGCTCACCCATCTTTCCTTTGTACCTAACTGGAGAGCCACCTACAAAAGGGTAGTTGTAAAGATGTGAGCAATAGAAGGGATGCTTAGCATCTTTTCACCTCCTCCCACATACTGCTTTGATTTTTGCAGATATAAGATAAATAAATATCTTCACCCAAGGTCACCAAAAACAAACTAGCAAACAAAAACAGTATTTATTGGAGCATTACAACCTGCTGAATTTAAACTGTGGCTGGAGTATCGTTTCACATTTCAGGAATCATGACATTTCCAGTGAAGGTCACAGCCAGTGTCAGCGTTTTAAAGCGATAGGAAGAAAATAGTCCCTTTAGCGTCTGGCAGATTCTGTCCTCTGGGGAAGAAGGAGTGAACCACAGTAGCAGACTTGTGACGCACCTGCTGTGCAATCACACAGGAAGGCGCACATCTTGCAAGATGTTTGCACAATGTTGAACCACAGTGACCAAAGAGGTGACCAGACTGGCCATCACAGAGCCACAGCCTTTCGAAGCATCATGTTTCCTGATACTGGGCTGAGCAGGAAGGAGCAATGCAAGGTGGGGAAGGGGGTGGTAGGGGGCAGAATGAAGCTGGGGAATGAGGATTTGAAAGACTCAAATTAAAATCCAAGTTTAGAAAAGACTGCATTAACAAAGGAGAAAATTGAAGGTGCTATGAGGGATTCACATGTAACTGGAATTCAGCAGGCTCAGAAATTCTTAGTGGGTTTCTAGCTAAGTCCCCATACCTGTAGGGACTTAGAAAACCACTTTCTACCTGCCGCGAACTTCAACTAGTGCTTGCTGTGGAAGCCAAGCAAACAGCTTATCCTTTCTATGTCACAGACAGGTAACTCTAAAATGGGCATAGTAAAAGCACCTAACTCATAGGGCAGCTGTGAGCAAGCAAATAATATCAGCACAATACTTGCAGTGCTTATCAGAAACAAAATGAGTATAAGTTCCCCCAATAGTCAGTGTTTTATCTTAATGCATATTCAATCTCTCAAAAATATAAATGCTTTAAAATTAGGAGGCCATATTTCCTTAATTTTAGCTCTACATGGAGAAAATACAACTATCCTTACAGCTTATTCAAGCATTAAGCTCTTATAAAACTATATAATAGCTATTTAATTATGACTGACATTCTGCTGCAAAATGAAGGAGGTTATGTGGTTCAAAAGTTCCACTCTACTAATGATGAATAGTAAGCCCAGAGTCAAAGCTATTAGTTGAAGCATTCCACTTCATCTTGCCACATTTTTAACCATTGTACACTATATATATACACTACATATGTATAGTGTGTGTGCATGTGTGCTGGCAATCATGCCTGTAGGAAGGTATGCATGAGTAGGTCTAGTCAGTTTGCTTATCTGCTAGTTTCTGTGGAGAGACTAACGCTGAAAAATAATGCCCAAAATCCAATGATTTTCTGAAAGCAGGGATGTTTCTCAAATGTACACACAGATCACATTTCTCCTCTTCCCCAAGGACATGACACAGGTGGGACATAACTTGCCAAGGATATTATGAGGGGAATTTCATTTTTTGGAACTCTACTTGCTGTTTCTAATCCTCTGCGACTGAGGCCAAATCTGTTGAATTTCCTCTCATCTCTCTCACTCACCTGACACTCAGTCCTGAGGCAAGCCACATACATCTGGCTTTTTTCCTTTCTCGGGCAGGATAAATTACTTCACTGTTGTTGAATAGATTACAACACTTTTCTGACCCATGTAGCTTCCACCCATGAAACACCAACTCCCACCACAAGTGAATCAAGAGTCAGAAAATCAGGGTGAGAATTAGTCTCCTATGGACTACTTACAGGCATTCATAAGCCAAACCAGCCCCAGGAATGCTTCTCAGTTTGACCGAAGAAGCCACCTGGAAAAGAAATTTTTTGATAAAATTGCCAGTTTGGATACAGAAGGTTGAACACCCAACACTCACACACAAAGCATATATTACATATAAATATGTTTCACATGTGTGTATATGTATCTTGCTTCCTTGGAGAACACTCTTTTGCCCTGCTCTTACCCATGCTGTCTTCATGCAAACCGGGAAGAGTTTGTGTCATCGTCTTGCCAGGGAGACGAGGGAAAGCAGCCTCCGTGAGGCCCCACCGCCGCCGCCACCGCGCGGTTCTGTGGCTCCGTATTTCAGTTCATCCCGTCGTCTCGCTAGATGTTGACGTCTTTCTCTTTTCTTACAGGTTGAGATAGGAACGTTTTCCTAGGTATGCAGAGCAATATTAAATTCAAAGTAGGAAATCTAAGTCGTAAAGATACACATTTTTATATGAAGCTCGGTAAAGTCGTAATCATTTTGCAAAATAGAAACATGTGGCCGTAAACCTGTTTTGCGTATTCCGCGCCCCTTATTTAAGACGATGGTGATCAGCACTGACCCAGAGTGCCCCCAGCATGCTTTTCTCGTTTATATTCAATGGTTCTGGGAGGCTGGCTGCCCAAGAATCGTAAGTTGAGAATTTTCTGTGTGTGCTTGCAGAACTGATAACAATGTAATAAATGCAATTAGGAAGGAGATACCACTTAAAAAAGGATTTAAAAAACCAGAATGGCAGAAAGGACATAAATGATTACAAGGGAAAACTTTACAGCAGAAAACATATGACTAAGGGAAAAAATAAAGAATTCTTAACAATGCTCAGAGAAAGGATATTGTAGCCAAATTTTGAGATAAGACTCCCGTGTGGACTTTAGTAATTTTTTTCAAAGCAAATGTTGACTTACATGAGTTCTGTGTGATCCTCCAATGATGTTGCTGGTTTATTAAAAATGCACTTATTTACAGTGTATCTGCATAGCCTGTGATTCCACCCTCATATTCTTGGTCATTTATTTACCTTTGAAATAACATCACCAATCAGTGTGGGATTTACTATCCTAATGAGTTTGTTTTGGGGGGGTTGCATAGTCATTAAGATCTTGATGTTATTACTCTTCCTCTCTGAACCTAAAACACATAGCCAGGAAAGCCTATTTGTATTCTGTTTAGAAAGCGAGTGTTTAATTAGTGCCACTTCTATAAATTCGCCATGTTTAAAGCGATTACATTTGTTCCCCATCACCTTCAACTGTACCATTAGCAACTCAATCACTCTTCCTCATCAACTATCATTTATGTCTTATTAGCATCAAGAGGAAATGAAATGAAGTCACACCCATTTAATTTCTTCTTAGGACTCTCACGTGTAGCTGTTATATTAATGGTGCTTATTTGTAATGGGGGGCATTATTAAAAAATGAACAAATGATTAAGTCATGTTGTATAAGGTGGTCCAGACACATCCTTCCAGTCTTCCACATCACACCTGTACTTCAGCCACAACCTCTGGAAGAACTGCACTACACTTAGGCATCACATTTTATTATCGTGTTGTTTCTTGGAGGCATTTGCCAGCTAAGATTTTTCTCCTTTTTTCTTTTTCATTTTTTTTCTTGAATATCCTTGGCAGGTACAAAGCACAAAACTATGCTAGAAGCCCGGAATGGAAGCGGGACTATCAAAGCCTTTCCTAGGGCAGGTGTGAAAGGCAAAGGACCAGTTAATAAGGGAAACACAGGCCTGCAAAACAAAACATTTCACTGTGAAATCTGTGATGTGCACGTCAACTCCGAAACACAACTTAAACAGGTAGGCCACATATTCTAGGAATGAAAACGGAGGGATTCATCTTCCTCAGCAAGATGTCTGTGCTTCCCTTACTCCCTTTCCTTCTATATTTTTCTCTCATCTCTCCATCCCTTTATCCATCCATCCGTCCATCCATCTGTCCATCCAGCCCTTCACTTATCTTCTGTTCGCTGTGCTTATTTATGTATGTTGATGCTATTTAGTCACTGAGGGAATACTAAAATGTGATGGCTTCTCAGACCTGTTAGACATTATCTGAAGTTGAGCTTGCACTACTTTGATATATGAAAAGTGGCAAGAAACATACATTAGATCTTTTTCCACTAGGTTTCCCACTCAAAAGTGTTGCTTTTATTTAAAGTTCAAGTCACAATCTTCCATTTTTACTTGTTTAGATATTTACATGCTAACTTTACCCTGTGCTAGCCTTTTATTTTAGGTACTTGAGTACATGGTGCTGTACTGTATTTCTAAATTGTGCAGCCACCTGTTGAACAGACGACCGATCCTGCTGTATTTACTTTTACTCTGAGTAGCATTACAAAGAGATCAGTTCTGTTTCCAATTGAAGGTCCACCTTCATATTGTGTTGTGTTTTATATGCCCATGTACAATATTCTGCTGATTTTGTGCAGCTGAGATATTTATCTTTAGAATTTAAGGGGTTGACACTTGACTGTACAAATATGAGGATAAATATTAGTGTGGAGATAAATTCATGCCTGCCTGGGCATCTTTGTTTATCTGCACATAAAAATCTTTCCTACCTTCCTATCTTTATAAACTTCTAAAAAAAGGAATTCTGTACAATGATAAGGGGAAAGGCTAGGGAAAAAAACTCCTCTATTAGAATATATACTAAAGTGGAGATCATAAAAATACATAGCCTCCAGGCCTGAGAATCCAAGGACAAAAGTGAATGCTTTTTTATATTTGTTTTTCTGAAACTTGCATGAAATGATTAATATTCTTCCCCAGGTTAAAGCAAGACTTGTGAGGACTTTTTTGGTGTGACTTTCCTTAAGCTGTTGTTTCTCATTGCTGTTCGTAGCACATTAGCAGTAGAAGGCACAAAGACAGAGCTGCTGGGAAGCCCCCGAAGCCCAAATACAGCCCTTACAACAAACTCCAGAAGGCAGCACATCCGCTGGGGGTGAGTGTGGTCTTTGCTTCCCACAGTCTGCTGAGCTCGGGCTTCTGTCACTTACTAAATGAAATAAATGTGAGGTCCCTAAGTAATGACAAACAATTGATTTGAGAGTCCAACCTCTACACCACCAACAGAATTAATGGTTTAATGAGCCGTGGGGGTGTTTTGCCGCCTTTAGGCACAGCCCAGGTTCTTGCCTTCCTGAGTGGGGCTCAGGTTTCTGACAGCGCAGGGAAGGGAGAAGAGCCAAAATCTTTTGAGTCAGGTAAGTAATCACCTAAAATCTGGACTTGATGTTAGTGGATATTTTTAGGAAGGGACATCTGTGAAAATCAAGTTTTGTTTATCTCTTTTTTATTATCTTCAAGAGACAAAGCATTGGCGTTATTGATACCCTCAAAAATATTTTGGATTTTGAGTAATACAGCCTCAAAGGCATGGCTTACTTTAATTATTCACCCACAGTCACTGTATAATGCCTGGGAAGCACTAATGCTCTTTTCCCATTACACTATATGTGCTTTTTAGATTACTAATCATACTAGTACTTTTAGATTAGTAAACGTACTGACTTGGAATTTTTGTAAGATTTTAGGGGAAATCTGTGAACCCCTTGACATCTTAAGTTAATATTTATGAGCATGCAGTCTTTTTTTCTGGTTAATTGTGCCCGGGTCTCTGTCATCAGAGACCCGGGCACAATGAAAAGTTAAGAACAACTGCTATACGATATGTCCTGAACTGTTCATTTTGAAGTATTTTCTTCAACATAGACCTTATTTATACAGTTGACCCTTCAACAACATGGATTTGAACTGTGCAGGCCCACTTCTAAGTGAATTTCAATAAATACAGTTGGCCCTCGTATCCACAGGTTTTGTATTCATGGATTCAATCAACCTCAGTTCAAAAAGAGTATTTTCAGTTCAAATTTGGGTGTCTTCTTCAGATCGGGAGGGCAGGGCCAACTGTAGTCAAGTTTTGGGGGAGTTAAAAGTTACACAGGGATTTTCAGTGGCCCTGGGGATGGTTGGCAGCCCTAACCACCTCCTAGCATTGTTCAGCGATCAACTGTAATTGGTGCTATTGTGTGCTGCTGACACATGAAAATATAGTTAAGGGAAAACTTCAATCATCTCTTATGAGGACTAAGTGTGAGTTGACCCAATTTTACGCAAATGAAATCACTTTACTCAGAAGCAATTTTATCCGTGTTGAGAGACTGTGAGTTCCGCTCAGAGGTGATGTTTCAGCATTTCTAGTCATAACCCTCAGCGCTGTCTCTGACCAGTAGAGATGCAGCCTTCAACAGTCAACGGAGTGGTTGTCAGGTAGACACACAAGTCAACTTGTGATGATGTTAGCACCCAAAACCTCCTTAGCTATAAATGTGTCACTGTTTCCGTAAATGGGAACATCTTCTGCCTGAGAACAGCCATCTTACTGGTGCTACTAGTCAGAGAATGAACTGGTTTTGTCAGTAGGACTGACCTAATGTTGTTACCATTCCACAAAGATGAAGCAGGACGTGTCAGACTTTTGGGGAGATAAGTTTACTTCTTTATTGAAAGTGGAATTTTGTTGTTTTTATTTTTCTTAATTAGTTCCACACACCTCTCTATGCTACTCAGTCACACACTTGCAAAGCCTATAGTAACTGATAGCATTAATGAATCTGTCTTTAAAAATATTGGTTCCGTGGTGGAGTAAAAATTCCCAATTTTTTTCTGAAGATGAATACTTTCCTCAGGAAGTATATGTACCAAGAAAAATAAAATAAGGTTGCTGAGTACTTTTCTAAAGAACTTTTCAAAACCCTAAAAAAACCCTCAGCCATTTTCAGGAATCTTCCAAGCCTTGCAAAAGAAAGATGGTCTCTACAGGTTCTGGTATTTCTATTGTCAGTTCACAGTCGTGACTTTATCTTCATTGAAAAAGCTACCCCACCATTTTGGATTCTAAGTGTAGACTCCAAAACGTTTGTCCTTGTAACTCTTTATTTCCCCTCCCTTGCAGGTAAAGTTAGTCTTTTCAAAAGAACCTTCAAAGCCATTGGCTCCACGAATTCTACCAAACCCGCTGGCCGCTGCGGCAGCCGCTGCTGCCGTGGCCGTGAACTCCCCCTTCAGTCTCCGAACTGCACCTGCAGCCACTCTGTTCCAGACGTCCGCCCTCCCGCCCGCGCTCCTGCGGCCAGCCCCGGGGCCCATGCGGACCGCCCACACTCCTGTGCTGTTTGCTCCTTACTGAATTCCACGTGGAGTCGTTGTACTGCAATAATTTTTCAAAAAACAAAAAACAAAACAAACAAAAGAGAACTATGCAGTGTTTATTTATAGTTTAAAATATATCTGAAGAGCCAGGACTTTTGATAGTGAATTGAAAAAATTATTAAAAAAAAAAGGAGGGAGGTCAAGGGAGGGTGGGGAGGGATGGTATTTTCTCCAAATTAAAGCATTCCTCTGGAACATTGGTTGTTTTAGAAGTGATCTCCAGCATTGACTTGTAGTGGTATCTAGAACTTCTGAAGCCTTTGTGACTGTGCTTTTGGGGCACCTGTTTCCCTCTGCATTGTCTTTCCTGCTTTATGAAACAATTATATATTGTCTAAGGGCATTAACTGGTTCTAATGTGTATATAATAATTTACCCTGTAGGTTAAAATAATACAAAAAAAAAGAGAAAAAAACAAAACAAAAAACAAAGCAACACTGTGAATAGTAGTATCCGTGCTGGTCCTCTCGCTGTGACAGCAGTTAGTGGGCGTTTGTCCCAACAGAAGTAGATGCAGTAGATGTCTTGTCAAACAATAGTGCTGTGTCTCAATCTATGCCACTAGGTTTTAAAGAATTGCAAAAGGTAGAACGAACAACTATTTCATGCCAGTAAGCAGTCGAAAAATAAGCAAACACGTAATGGTTTTGTGGAGGTCTCTCTGGTCCACATTCTCCCCCGCCTATGCAGCTCGGAGATGACTTCAAGTTCAGAGCAATAGAACAGGACCAAGCAGAGAGGTTGGGGAGATAGTAATAAAGATGATTTCTTACAAAGTACCATTTTATCACCCTAAAACAGTATTGTCAGAAATAGGGAAGTGTTTGTAGTGAACCTATATCTGAAAACAGGTAAAACCATGGATCATGGGTGTTTAAAAAGAAATTAGTACAACTCTTCAGTTTCATGGATAATGGACAATCATAAGCTAGGATGATAATGCAAAGAAAAGATTTTTCATGTTAGTTAATATCCAGTAAAAACAGAATATTGAACCTCTGCAATATCCCTTTATATCATACCAGTAGGGTTGTCTCTTAGGCAAAGGTTTCTGCTTTATGATGATAGGCATTAGCTATTGTTGTGGGTTTTCCTTTTTTTTTCTCTCTTTTTTTTGCTTTCCTACTGACATGATATAAACAATTAATATATATTTAAATGTTAACTCAGAAAAATAATTCTGGGTTCATTGCAGACCAAGGATATATTGTTAAGAAAAAATACTGGTAAGATGCACTTGACCATCATTTCTCTAGTGGAGTTGTAAAATACCGACAGCCTTTGATATTCACCATAAGGCTGAAAGGAGTTGATGTTTTACCTTTAAAACAAGATTTATCAGGGGTATATATAAATATATGTATATTGTATATATGTTAGAAAGATTAAGAGAATAACTTATAAAAAGAAAATCTATATAAAATAATTATATAACCATCCCATGTTACATGTTATCATTAAGTTGGTAACAAATGGCATAAAAATAGCTGTGCCTTTAATTTGTGATAAAGGCTATTTGCTTTTTCCCATAGAAAGCAAACATGTACCTATCACTATGATGGGGTTTGATGCAGCCAGTCTGTTGCGTTAATAAGAACAATGGCAGTCAAACTTAGAAAAATGATAAGAACATGTGCAAATCAACCCTACATGATTTAGGTTTAAAGAAAAAGATATTTTTGAAAAGGTTTTGTAAAGACTATTTAAAAACGTAGGGAAGGGCTGGGTATGGCCTTCCTGAAAATGCTCTTATCTAAACTGTAGTAACTTTTGAGAGATATAAAGATTCAAGATGAAACCATTTGAGAGAGAGGTATTTAGCATATGTCATTTTATATTTAAGAAACACCCATAGCGTGCTTGGTGCTCAACATGAAACATGGTCTTTGGAGTTCTTGTCTACCATCTAGCTATAGACATTTGTCATATAAACATATCTTTAAAGCAGTTGGCTTTGTATATCTTTTGTTAGACAAACAACCAAAAAATAAAGAAGGGAGGAGGGCAGGCAGGTAGGAAGGAAGAAAAAGAAAAACTATTAATATTTTATCAGTCTTCGCTAAAAAGAATTTTAAACTATAGACAGTGTGCTTAAACAGGTGGGTTAGCATTAAAATTTGTGTTTGAGAGTATCTGGTGATTTTGCATTTACCAGTGTCTCTCCTCTTTGGTCTTAGCAAGCGTTTCTTGTGTTCCCACCCACGGACTCTGCTAGTACATCAGGTAAAGAGTTCCTCAAGAGTTTGTTGTCTGGGGTTCTATCTATATCTCGTGCGATCATCTTTGGACTGTTTTGAACTTGAGTTTCCTTCTTCTGCTTTGTCAACTTTTATCTTTCACTCTACGTCAGCCTGAATTCTTATCCAACCACCTACACCTGATAAAACCTCTCTTTCTGTTGGGGAACTTAGTGTTAATCGATGCAGTCTCACTACAGTGTGCTTTTGCTGTTCCTCCCCGTTTTCACCACAGTGAACGAGCCAGGCCCCTAGAAGTCAGGGCCTGTGGGTTACAAGAATCCTGGATCACAAGGCGTTACTAACTTTAATGATTTTCTGGGAACAAACAAATCAGCCATATTTTCTCCATCAGCCATATGAGAAAACTCAGAAATACGTCAATCCCTTCTGCCTCACTTCACTATGGAACCATTTTTGTTGAAATGGTCTCTTAAATTGAAGTTGTAATCATCAGTTGTCTTTTACTCACTACCTAATAAAGGATGAAGCCTAACCTTAGAACTTACAATGGATTCTCTGTGAATTGTTTCCCCTCACTCCACATATGCATCAACACCAGATCAGCATCTATTAGAGTTCAGACAGGTATAAAGCTGTGTTCTTTCCCTGAGGGAACTTTCTTTGTGAATAAAGATGAACAATTCGGATTGGTCAGCAGTGGTGCTCTGAAAATCCCCAAGGGTGGTCTGACTTTATGGATATACATGTATATACATCCCTTCCCATTCGTCACACCCATGGCAAGGAAGTGATAGAGAAAACATCTCTGATTTCATTTGAAACAAATATAAATGCATTGCAAGAGTCAAATGCCTCTGGAAAAAGCATTGTTGCACCTCATCCAGATCATCCAGACAAATGGGAAACAGTTGTTGGGGAGGTACTGTATTGCTCTTTAGAGAAAACAGGTGATTACAAATGACAAATTGCTCCTCTCACTGGTCCTAAATTTTGAAGAGTGGTTGTTTTATTCACATAAGCAAATGCAGGTGGCTTTTGGCAATTTATACCATCACTGCCTCATCCAATAGGATCATGATCTTTAGGAATTCTTGGGTTTTCCCTCATCTATTGTAATAATGCACTGCTGTTACCATCATATACGTGTGTGTATGCAGACACACACACATACAATGTTTTTTAAAGGAGCTACATATTTTGCTGCCAAGAAACTGTTTAGCCAAGAGAGTGTTTATATTCAGAAATTAAAAGAACAATAAATCACTAAACAAAGGATTAAAAATTAAAATACAATGAAGTTTTGAAAATAGGGTCAAAGTTTATTGTAGGTATGCCCATGTAAGTTTCTAAGGAACAGAACCAATACATAGCAAACATGAGCATTAAATTTCACTTCAAATTAAAGTTTAAACTCATGTCTTTGTCTCCATACACATGTAATGTTTCAGCTTTCCTGAAGAAATCAGATTACAAAGCTAAAAGATGACAAGTGATGAAGAGACCTCTTCCTTCATCTGAATTGAATTGGTGTATAGAACTACCTTTCAGTTCATAAGCATGGATAACATTGTATTAATAACGAGTTGTATACAGGAAACATTATAAAGTGGTACAGAAAACAGTGAGCTTGAAAGAAGTCAAAGTCTATTGTAGACTTTGTCTCTGACCAGCAGCGTAACTATTAAAGAGTCAACTGAAGCATTGTCCTTAATTTCTTCATGAGTAATACAGATGACAGTGAATAAAAGCTGATTTGGTTTACTGTTTCTGCATTTAGAGGACTACTTCTCTCATCCTCTCAGGAATAAAACTGCTTTCTTGTAGTGAACCATGCAGCTCTTCACATATTTTTGCATGTGTCCTGAAAAGTGTTCTGTATTCCTTTTCATCCTGAGTCTATACCGGATAGTAGGCTATTCTGACTAATTATAGATTTCACCACCAATTACAATTATCATAGGAGGTGCTAATTCATGATGGACTTACAACAAAGTCATGAAGGATACACTGTATCTCTTTTCTCAGTCTAGAACACAATGAATTCTGAACAAAACAAACCCCAATGAAAGCAATAGAAATTTGGCCATGTGGGTATGGAAGGCAGCAACAAATTTAAATGCTGCCCTCTTATTCCTTTGGTTGAGCTTTCTCCCTACAGTACAAGTGGGCGCCTTTATTAATTATGCCCTGGTTTTGCAGTTGTTTTAGCTAATGGCCACATATTAAGACCATGTGCCCCACAGCCAAAGGATAATTAGTTATATCCTCTCTCCATTGTTAATAGCAAGAATTCAGGCATGCCTCACTCAACTGCACTTTGCTTTATTGAGTTTCACAGGTGTTGAGGGGGGTTTTTGTTTTTTTATTTTTTGTTAACAAACTGAAGCAAGAGTCTCCACCAGAAAAGGATTAGGGTTTGCTTTATCGCAAGAGTTGCTTTGTTACGGTGGTCCGGAACCAAACAGCTGTATCACCACATCGCCTAGGTGTTCCTGCATGCGCTTTGTTGCAGTCATCTGGAACCAAACCTGCCCTATCTCTAAGGTATGCGTCTACTGGAATGCAGTACTGACAGTGAATGCTTTACACATTGATTGCTATTGGCTTTCACTAAAAAGACAGGCATTTTTGGAGCCTCTCAGCTGTTCTTTATAAGATATTCTTCAGTAACTACAGAGGCTACTACTATCAGACACTGAAATGGATCATTTATATGGCAAGTCTCCATTGTCTACTTACTGTTTCTGAGAATGATATCAGGGCTTCCAGTGAAAGACAGATATGTTGAGATATCATCCCCAAGAGGCCTATAAAGTTTTTATTTCCAGAAATGGATTTATACCTTACCAGAATTATGAATGGTGAAGGAAGGCAAGTCTGCACTGGGAAAACCTATATGCGACTTGATTAGATGTTCATGTAGGTTACAAAGGGTCACAGAGTTTGAAGAATTCTCTGATTGGCTCACACGTGAGACACAAAGTTCTTGAGATGATGGAAAATTTAGTTTTCATTTAAGGATCAAGAAGAATTTCATGGGATGACATGTGTTTTTTAAAAGAAATTATGAAAAATGTATGGAAGTGTTAAATATTGGGGAAGGATCTGGGCGAAAGATTGATTGATGGTCACAGAACAATGGAGGTGGTTTCTGGCTTTAACACAAATTATCTGTGAGGAACCCAGGCCAATTCACTTGTTATTTTGATGATTCTTTCTGAAAAGTATGAGGGGCAGGCAATAATGAGGTTACTTTATAAAGATATACTTTTTAATAGGCTGAATTAGTAAAAATAAATAAATGAGACACTTGTGTTGCGAAATTGGTTCCAAAATCTTAAAGCCTAATTCCTATAAATTTCAATAAAATTGTTCTAAAATGCATCTTATACTTACACTGTGCATAGTCCCACATATTTGAAATTAGATTGATCTAATACCAAAGCAATGCCATAAGCAGCTATATTAGACACTCAATTTTTTTTCCAGTAAAAATATACATGATTTTTTTAAAGACACATTTCCTTATACACATGGCGCTGTATTCTAAGAACATTTTTTCCCTTGGGAAATTTGTTTAGTCATTTTTTTAATTCATTTTATCACTTGAAATCTCATGTCAATTCAACTAAGGTTTTATTATTTATTTATAACAATCATTTCTGCCGGGAGTATTTAATTTACTGGCATTTTACAATTAATGATAAATTGCCTCCTAAGAGTGGTCACTGGAAGTGCAGTATTGCCCAGTGTGTGAGGAAATACTCAACTGGCATGAATACTGGAGTGCTGGCTAGTTTTAAATGGTTATTCTTAACAATAGAACTACAAACTGACCATACCCCGTGAGCTGAGTGATGGCTATGCTTGTTTACTGGCACAAGCCAGTTTGAACCTTAGTCCCATGGCTAAAAATAGCTTAATCCCAATGCATTTAGTGATTACAAATTGAAGACAATATTTGTTTTTGACAACCAGGCTTCTGATCGGAAACTTTGACCTTAACATTCAAAAACATTGAATCATATTTCAAATTGAAAACAATAGACTAAGTTGTGTCCACATTTGTTGTAACCCTGCAAAAAAAAAAAAAACCTTAAGGGAAAAATGTGATTTCTTTTTTTTTTCTCTCCTTGAAATCCCATAGCTTAGAAAATACTAGCAGGGCTTTGTTCAATATCAACTGCTTGGCAAAAGGTTTTATAAGGTTCTACCTGACAACAATAATACCTCTTATTTGACGGAGCATTACCACAAACATTGAAGAGGTACAATAGACATGACTTTCTTGATTTAAAATAAGGAATAAAGACACCAAGGATGAGAGAAATTGACTTGCCTGTAGCCACACAGATACGGGTGTCCGATTCATCAGTCAGCTACAGTGATGGCACATTGTGGGAGAACTGGCATTTTCTGTCCTCATCTGCACATTTGGGAGCCTGACTTGAGCAGTGGAAGCTAAAATGCTCGGAATTCAAATTTGTGCTGCCTTTACAGCCCATGTTTTCAGTAACCGACTTCGCTCTTTTCATCTCAGCAAATCATGCTGAATAACCTTTAGTCAGAGGTGTTAGATGTCCCCAGGTAGACGTGGACCATTGAGATGGAATTTTTGTTTTACATTTTGATCCTTGAAATATGATTCTGTTGTTATTATGTATTTAATTGCATACCCAAAGAAGTATCCTTTGTATGCCAATAAAGCTCTAAATTTAAAATAATAATCAGGACAATTTGCAAGATTCTTATCATGCAATTCTTCTGTTTTAAGTCATATAATGAAATTCTTCCCTATGCCAATAATTCCCCTAATATGAAATGAAGCTGCTATTAATTTTATTGGCTCAGGCATATAAAATATAGCAAGTTCTACCCTGTCTCTGATTCTGTACTAAGTTAAACTTACAGCTTTAAACAAATTAATCTTTATTTTTCTCAGGAATTCTTTAAGAAGAGCTTCTTAGTTTCACTAAAAGAAAGACACTAGGGCTATTTCCATGTGACTCTTTCAGAGCTCTAGAAACACCTGTAGCCATCATCTCCTTTCTTTTGGACAATATCAAAACTGTCCAGGCAAATGTAACATTACTGATAGTTTTGGGAAATTTGTATATATACATTCTTATTTTTCACTTGGTTCATGAAATAAAGATGGTTGCTTATTGTCCTCTTACTCATAAATCATCCATAGACCATGTATCCATTTTGGGGAAACATTTTCCTTCTTAGTTTAAGTTCTAAGGCTCTTTGGGAAGGGGATATTATAATAAATTGTGTATTCTGTATGTTCTACTCTTGTTATAGCTTACTATTTAGAAAAGTACAGAAAATCGACATGACGTGATTGTTCCAAGTGCCAGCTAAGACTTTCAGTGACTCACAGAACATGTGTCTCATGACTATTTCGCAAAAGAAATGTCTTTGCAGGGAAAAACGATAAAATACTTGTTTTTTATCTCTGAATGATGCCTGTTCCATTGTCCCTTCTTTCTCCCCTGTTAGACAAGAGTTCTCATCTTTGAACCAACCACAGTACATTTCAATTAATTATAAAACAGAATAGTTACTTTATTTATATCAACTTTAAAAGTTTGTGGCTGGTCTTGGCTAAAATAAAACTTCAGTGCCAATAAGAGGTATAAGATCATCATAGTCCATGTTTTCATAGGACTAAAAAAAGGTATTTTTGCCTGAACAGTGTTTTTTCAACACACTTTTATCATCCCCCAAAAGTCTAAATATGAAAGAATTCTTTTTTAATTGGAAATTCTGATTTCTCTTGAAAAATTAGAACAATCTAAGAGTCCTAGAGTAGCATTCCTACTAATCAGCTGTTAGCTGCAGTTGAACTCTGACTGCCCCCTTTGGACAAAGCAACGTTTTGCAATTTATTATGATCTACCCTCCGGCCCCAGTTACTGTGTCAGGCCTGTGTGATCACTGGTTTGCAAACCCCAGCATGAAATACTGGTTCTTAACCACCACAGCCTCTTTTGCCAGCTAGTTTTCAGGGTCCTTTTTCTCCCTCCCCCTCCTCCCCCTGATTCATTATTGCTAGGTTTATCTTGTAATGCTTTTTGATTTTCATTTTCATTTTCATTTTTTGACAGGCAGTTTATAAGGCACAATGTGTTGCAAACATCAATTAAGGCGCCCTTCACCAGAATATGACCTGTGACAAATTAATGACTAGAATGTGTGTGGGATTTCTTAGAGTTGACATCCAGGAAAGATTTGATTCAGGCAGTGGGTGACTAAATTCAAGAAAGGGATTCTGGCATTTTCCCAGCGTTTCACTACGGAAGAATTTGGCTTCAGCTATTAGCAGAAATAGAATTTTAGGAAGAAACACCAAGCATATTTCATATGAAAATAAGTCCTTATCTCCTTCCTTTAAGTAAAATATGAAGAAAAATTCAGAAATAATAATGTTTCTGACATGCCATTGCTGAAAACATTTTGTTCTGTTTTCAGGGCCACAGACAACTTTCCTGCAAATACATATCAGTTGCTAGATCATTAGTTTGGAAAAAATCCATGTGAAAGTATTTTTATTAGGTTGGCCAAAAAGTCTATGTGGCGTTTTCCATAAATTAAAATAAACGTTTTTCATTTTCACTGATAGCATTATTGATTTGGATATTTTGAGTGCATCAGCTATCTCCCATGTAGTATAACATCAATTGTTCTCAGTTAATGTCTAGATTGGATTGCTACCAACTTCACCTGGTCTACCTGACCGTGAAGCATCCTCTCAAGAGAAGTCTCCAGCAGGGAACCTCACAAACCACTTTTGACACGTTCAATCAGCCACAGCACCTTCTCCATATACTGCACAGATCTTTTTTTTGTGTGTGTGTTTCAGTTTTTACCTTTCTTAAAATAATAAAGCATAATATGCCAAAAATGTTGCTTATTTTCTTCCATCTTCATTATTAAAAAGGCTACACAAAAATTCACCAATTTTCATTTTTTAATACATGCTGATATGACAGCTGTCACAATGCAATCTAACAATCATTTTGAATGAAGTTAAAGACAACTAAGCGCTACTAGAGCCATTGTGCAGAAAAAAACAAATGGACTTTTTTAGCCAACCCAATATTAACGTTTTTTTTTAATAATTTTTTTAAGATTTTATTTATTTATCTTTAGAGGGAAAGGGAAGGAGAGAGGGAGAGAAATATCAATGTATGGTTGCTTCCTGTGCATTCCCTACTGGGAACTGGCCTGCAACCCAGGCAT
>CM052544.1:20528555-20550721 GCA_028533065.1 Trachops cirrhosus
TGCCCTGACTGGGAATCGAACCGTGATCTCTTGGTTCACAGGCCCGCGCTTAATCCACTAAGCTACACCAGCCAGGGCCCAATATTAACTTTTGAAATAATTTCCTTCCCACATATAGGAACAAAATTTAAAATACAGAATTAGCCATAAGATGCAAAATAGTTATCCTTACCTACCTGGGCAATAAACCGACACATGGACATTGATATTAACATCCATGATTTCTAAATTGCTAATTCTCTACTAGAAAAGGTCTTGTTTATGTTGTTTTGCCTGGGAATTAAAAGAGAAAAAAACTAAATGGATCATCAGTTTCTGTTGAACATCCCAAGCCAGGAGCATAAGCCAAAACTAGACTTAAAATCTGGACTAACATACAGTTTCACATTTTTCAAAGTGCATAATCCAGGCATTGTGAATAATTTCTGGCCAAGTCCTAGGAAATGGTCCATAGTCTTTCTAATCATAGCCTGGGAATTGTTATGCTGAAGCTAAAACCAAATGTCAGCTAAGGTCTGATGCCGGGGAAAACAATTAGAACATTACTGAATTACCCTCCTGTTAAAGAGTTCACCTTCAAAAGCCAGTTGTCGGTTTATTCTGTTTAATTCATTACTTGGAATTATTTTGAAGAATGTCAGAGCATTTTAGGTGGATCAGCTTATGATGGGAAAGACAACATAAACATACCCTCTGCAAGTTTGTGATTTATAGCCAAAAATACAGAACTTAACAGAAGCAGAATGCTATACAGGATAGGAGAAAAATAAAGTCTATTTTGGACACTGTTTCTTTTTCTCTAGATCCCTTTAGATGAGAAGTGGGAGAGACAGGGGCACAATTGCAAGCAACCCCTGGTAAAAAAAAAAATACAGTTCTGCCAGATTTATGAAGAAAAGCCCTGTTTACACTAACTCATCACCATTGCATACTGTTATACTCATTTCCTAGGGCTGCTAAAAGACTAACCATACACTTTGATAGCCAAAACCAACAGAAACTCATTCTCTCTGTTCTGGAAAATGAAAGTCCAAAGTCACGATGTTGGCTCAGGGAGAATCTGTTCTGTGCCTTCTCCTAGTTTCCGGAGGTGGTCGGCAGTCCTTGATTTGTGCGTACTCGCTCCCATTTCTCCTTTTGTTTCCACATTGGGGTTCTCCCTGTGTGTCTTCACATCACCTCCCTCCAGGATGGCCCCTCTTCTCCTTTTGTTATATGAATGCCAGTCATAATAGATGTAGAACTTACCCTCCTCCCGTGTGACCTCGTCTTAAGTAACTACATCTGCAAAGATCCTATTTCCAAATAAGGTTGCATTCTCACATTCCGAGCTAGGACCTCAACATATCTTTTTAGGGGAGATAGGCAACCACTCTGGGCTTACTTCCGTTTTCCCAGAGAACTAATACCAACAATGTGTACCTTTCCCCTTAAGGGGTTATTTACAATCTTAGGACTTGCCTAATTCTTGACCCAAATCAGTACTACCATGGCCTCCACCTTTGTCTTGAACTTGGAGGTGGCAGGCAAGCAAAATGGGACCCTGACAAGTGTCTGTTCCTCTATTTTTTTTTATTTCTCAAACACTCTGTTCCTTACTATCCACAATCAGTCCTGTTGTCTTAGGTTGGTCCCCTAGAAGCAGAACCCCAAATCGGATACTAATGAGAATAGGTTTTTATTGGAGGGAAGGAGTAAGGAAAGCAGGACAGAGCCAGAGAAGAAAGCTAAGGACTAGCTTCACACTGGTCTCAGAGGATGCTGTGACGATTTTCAATATTCTTTAATATATTATTTGATCATTGATATAACCCAAGGATAAGGTATTAAAAGAGACGTGTGGTCAGACAAAGTGCTGAACTGAGGAAAACAAAGGGATGGCTGAAAGGACTATTGGCAAGGCATGGACTGTCTTTGGGTAAGCTGATTAGTCATCCTGCTTTGTCTGGTGTACTTTCAATTTATACACGTTGCACTGGTGTAATAATTAATGGTGCTTCGTTTCAAGCTCATAAATGTCCTGGTTTGGTTAACAAATTATGTGGCGAGTTTATTTTTGATTCTCCTTTTCCCAAATCATAAAATAAGTGGGTTGAAACGGATGATATATAAGGACCTTTCCAATAATAATAGTTTCTGCATACTACTTTGTACTTAATAAAATGTGTTGCTTTTTGAGGGAATCTACTTGGGAAAGAGACAGAATGTGTCTCCTAGAGAATAATGATAAATTGTAAGTGAAGTTACTGAATTTCCTCTTTGTCCATCCTTCTATCCCCTCTCTAGCCCTTCATGCATCCTTTGTTACAGTGTAGTTACAACAGGCACTCTACTTTACTGGCAAAGTGAGGGGAAAATAATTAAAACATATTCAGTGCCAGGTCCTATACCAAATCCTATGCTTCTGTTATTTTAAATATCATTTTTTCAATGATCACAGGGACAAATATCATCATTCCCACATTAAAAATGTAAAATAAGATCAGAGAAGTCAAGCAGCTGCCCCAAGATAAATATTAAGTGAGCTTTGGAGACAATATTTAGATCAAGAACTCTAATGCCTAATTTGTTTCTGCTGTACATTGCAAAATTTTTAATCAGGCTCTTTCATCAAGAGAATAACAAAATGTCATAGACACTAGCTGGAGAATAGATAACTAGAAATCATTTCTAGTCCAGGCTAAAGGACATATGTTTTAATTAAACCTGTTAGGGAATAATGTCGGCAATGATCACAATAATCACAATGATGATGATGATGATGATGATGATGGTGATGATGGTGGTGGTGCCGATGACTCTGAGCTCATTTCAGATTCAGACCACTTCACTCTTGCCATCTTTGCTTTTGCACTAGAGAGATCTAAGACACTCAGACCAAAGTGCAAATTCTATGTGCAGTCATCAGCCCTCACTGTTCTTGGTGATACCTGTTCTATTCCATTTCAAATGTATTTTATGTCGTCTTCCGTGTGTTGTAGTCACTTTAACACAATAATAAGATTGACGTGAGAGGGGTCATCAATTACACAGCAGCAAGGAGAGGTCCGGCTGAACCTAATGAATTCTTTAACAGCACTCAGAAATCACAGAACCCCGAGACTTCTGGTCATGGCCTCGTGTCTGCACCCGCTGTCTCTGAGCAAGGGCTCCAACCGGGGCAGGTGAGATGTATGACAGGAAATGGACATTTTAAATCAGGTAGAAAAATTACAAGGCCAAATTTGTCTTCCTGAGGGCACTCTGAAAGCTCTGAGGACTAAAATATCTCCATCACTTAATGGAGGATCTTGTTATGATCTATGATACGTTTGAGACTAATTGCCTTCCATTTCTGATATAAAAAATGCTTGTATACCTTAGGATCTGGGGTAATGACATAAGGGTCAAGGAAAATTTTTGCTATTCTCTACAGTTTTTGAAGGATGTAAAACAAATGGCATTAATGATTAAACAACTAAAGTTGCCCTCCCAGAATCTTCAGGAAAGCTTGTTATGCAAATTCTCAGGCCCGACTAAGAGAGAGAGTCAGAATCTTTGAAGATGAAGCCCTTCCTGTTTGCAGCTCGTTTAGTGATTCTAATGTGCGCTATACCTCACTGTCTAAACAGCTACTCGTTCTGACAGTCTTTAGTGGCCTTTCTCTGTCATCTGGAGCACAATACACAACGCTAGATACTGCCACCACTGTGAGCAGGCTTTTTCCCCCAGACATTTTTCCACATTAGCATACATCTTCTGTAGTGGACAGATATAATATTTAGGTGAAAAGGACATTATTTTGAGATTTGGTATTAATTTATAGCACACCTCTTCCACAGGTAAAACAAACAGCTTGGAAATACATATACAGGGCATGGCAAAAATAGGTTTATTTCTTTTCTGTAATGACTCCATCAGACTTTATAATGAAGGGCAGGTAATTTGTGTTTCATAGGTATAAGCATTATGCAGACAGACTGGAATAAAAATGGAGGGTTTCGATGACTACATAGCTGAGCAGCTTCTAGTGAGTTGACGTGCCCCAGATATCACTGTACTTACTCCCCTGCAGGGACACACCACATACAAACTATTATCACAAGCTCCAAATTCAAATGGCACCATAGGTGCCTACATTGAGAACCCATGTCTGCCACGCACCATGCCTAGGAGTCTTGAAACTTCAGGGGCCAGTAGATAGCAAACAGTAAAAGGGTGCCATTCATTTGGATGAGAATTTGAACCTCTGTTCTAACAATGCATATGAGCGGAGACACCCACCTACCCAAAAACAGACATCTATTTATAAAAATGTGTGTACCTAGTCTTACATGTTTAAACTTCAGTCATCTTCAAAGTACTCTCCAACTGATGTAATGCACCTATTGAGATGTTTTTCCACTGCTCAGAACAGTTTTTGAACTCGTCAATTTTGATGCTCTGCCATTTTTTGTTTCATCTCTTCCACATCAGCAAAATGTTTCTCTTTGAGGACTTTTTTCCATACAGGAAACAAAAAATCAGTTGCTTGCAGGTGAGATCAGGTGAATAGGGAGGGTGGGGTCAAGGAGTCATGCCGTTTTTGGTCAAAAATTGCTGAACACCCAGTGCGGTGGGGGCAAGTGCACTTGTAAATTACCCACCATGAAGTGGGAAAACATGTTGAAAGAGTCTTCACAAAAATTCAGTAAAGCCAAACACAGCCTCTCACAACAACGCCAGCTGGTACTCTGATCCAGATGGGTTCCTAGAATATTGACCTAGTAGAGGAAGCCTGTACTACCAGGGGTCCACCCTCCAGAAGATAATTCTGGTTTTAGGGGGGTTCATAATTTACTCTTCCTTTCCATGATGTTTAGCATGATAATGTTGGATACATTCTGTTCTACAAACATTCAGTAGCTCCTGTCCAGTCATCTGTTTTATAATGGGGTAAGTTCATGTCATTGCTGCCTGAATAAACTTGCCCAACTCCTATGTGATTCACAGTCTATAAGAGCTTGGGCCAGTTATTTAATTACTCTGTGCTTAAGTTTCCCCATCTGTTAAATGGGAATAATGATAGTACACCTACATTATCGTGTTTTTGTGTCCGTTAGCTAACATAAAATATGCGCAGTGCTTAAAATAGCACCTGACATATAGTAAGTGCTGTATAAATGTTATTATGATTTATTGTTCCTCCATTGCCTTTTAGAAACAAACAAGTTTCTAAGCCAACTGGTAGTTTTCAAAAGCAACAGATGTTTTGTATCCACGATTGTCTTGAGTGGGTGTGTGCACACGTGTGAGCACACTCATGCTCTTGTGCATGTCGGTAAATCATCTGTTGGTTGGAACATCAGTGTTAAGGAGGGGATGTCAGTGCATGTGATTCTGTGTGCTGGGAGGTCTTCAATAATTTCTATTTAGGAACAAAATATGCTTGAAAGTGCAGAGAGATTCTTAGGTTGATAAAGTAATAATAGTTATCATTTATTGAGCACTTCAAATCGACCAGTCCCTTTATAATTTTATTTAATTTTTATAAAAAGCCTTTGAGGTGAGCTTTATTAGGCATAATTTATGAAAGAGATGGTTCATAGTCTAAGTTAAGCAATCAGAGCAAGAGCAAATAGCAGTAAGTACCCTAGTAGTTGTTTAAATCCAAGTGTTGTTGCTTCAAATTGCTCTTCTTACTCTATTTAGTCATGTCCTAAATTAAAGAATGTTTAACTAGTGAGCCTGAAAAGTAGTGATGCCGAAATTTCCACTATGAGGTCTTATCATTTAATTGATCCATCCAGTCATCCAACAAACATTTCTTGAAGGAACAATTTGCTAAGCAATTGGGATATATTTTTTTAAGCCTAAAGTATGGCATTTGTTTTGAGAATTTCACACTTTATAAAGTAGGTGGACAGGCAGACAAATAAATGTGGATTATGCTGGGGGGATACATAAAATGTATGAAAACCAAAAGAGAGTATGTAACTTCTAGGTGGAAGAGGAGAAGGGAGGTCAGGGAAGGATTCTAGGTGAGACAGTGTTTCAGATAAGATGATTTCAGATAAGATGAGTAGAAATTTATTGAGTTACACAGGAAGGGATTCCATGGTCTTTCTAAGTGATGACGTTCTGGTCTCTAAAGACTGGTCAAGTATTTTTCAGACAGTTGGAGGCATTTCTACAGGCGGAGTCTTTGGCCTATTTAGATGCACTTACCATAGACCATGGAAAACAGAAGTGGGTCAGATGAGATGTGAGTGAAAATAGAGATAATTGGCATTTCCATAGGGATTACTTGAAACATTGCCCGGTTTCATTGGTTCAGTTGCATAATTCCTTGCATAATTATGTGTTAAAATTTGTTTAGTGTTCTATCTGGTGTCATATGTTTTATCTGTCCTTCCACTCCACCATCCCTCCCTCCCACTAAACTTCAAGATCCTTGAGAGGAGACTCAAAGTGCAAGTTGACTGGAAATGAAATCAGACTGTATCCTAAGCCAAGTCAGATCCAGAGATGACATCTGACAGAGACTCATCTTTTTAAATAAAACTCTCATCCCCAACATTGTTTCTGTAATCACTCCAGAGAATTTTTGAAAAACAATGTTTTACCATCCCCTGAAAACCAGGGCACTTTCCAGTTGTGATAATAATTTACAGAGGGGAAGGAGGTTTGTGTGGTTTTTAGATTCAGCACAGGAAGAGCAGAACATCAAGTGCTAGTTAGACTGAGAGACATGAACCTAAAATCTCTCCTCAGTGAATAAAGTTATTTGGAGAACTATTTATTTATTAAAATTGTGCGTGTTGCTATGGTACAAATTTTCAACAGGCACATAACTTCTCTAAAGTTATTGATTTCCGGAAGGCAGTCCTTGTGCATTGTGGGGGTGTGGTAACCTGGCCACCAAGCAGAACCCTGTGTCCCCTCCAGAGCAGAGTGAAATCTGGATGTGTATGTCCCTCTCCTGGTGGTGAGGAAGGACACACGACTGACTCTCAGAGAACTGGCTGAGAAATTCACAGATTCAATGGATTGCCTCTGTTATTTTCCATAATAAGAAAAGCACCAATGCCTGAATAAATTTGCATTTAAAACAGGCTTTTGGTCAAACAAAAATTCAGTTTGGGTTACACATATTTGTATCATTTGCTCATTTCCTTAAAATGTCTTTATCCAATTGCTTGCGGCGGAGAGTTAGTGAAGCCAGCATGGTCAGGATGGGGTAAGTGAAGAGGGATGTGGAACATCAGACAACAGGAAGGAAAAAAAATTTCTCATGTATGTAAACTAATAACAAAAACTAAGATCAAGGGGTTAAACTTTCATGGACATAGTTCGGCTTCAAACAGCATCATGTTTTCTAACCAAGAGTATTGTCCAATGGTAAAGAGCCAGGTACCAGCTATTGAGAAGACGGGCTTGGAGATAATTCAATAACTTGGAACCCTGGCTGGGCCACCACTTGGTCTGTATTCTTAGGAATATTATCTAACCCCTCTGCGCCTTGTCTTTCTTAATTGTAAAATATGGATAACCATAGTGCACAAGTCATAGAATTTATAAGAGAAACAAGTGCAATAATATATATAAATTACTAAGCACATTGCTACAATAAAAGAACTTAACAATCCAGTTAACTTACTTAATGTTTCCTAAATGCAGTCACCATCCCAGAGTTATATGTGTATTATCTCATCTAATTAGTGTGATAACTCCATACTAATGGAAACTTTCATTATTCCTTACTTCAAAAATGAGAAAACTGAGGTGTTAAGTAAGATACAAAAGCCCAATATCTCACAATGCTGGAGTAAGGATTCAACCCAGGCAGTCTGAGTCCAGAGCCCAGGGTTATAATCAGTGATCATGTTTTGGGTTAGGAATGTTCCTGGCACATTTAAAGCATTGCATAATTAGTAGCCATTCCTCCTCTTATTATTAATAATGGAGGAGATGTCTTGGACATCAGGGACCTGAAACTATTCAGGGTTTGGTTAATCACCCTCTAAGAATTCTGCATGAAGGATGACTACAATTTGTAAAAAATTATTCATTGGCCTTAAATGACCCTTTCACCTCTGCATTGGCTTTGGACACAATTGGGTGTAGATTAAATACTGACTCTGCCACTTTCTTGTTATGCGATGCTGGACAAGCTGTTTATCATCCTTGGAAGCCCAAGTTGCCTATATAATTAGGGTAGGAATATCCACATTGTAAAAAGTCTATACAAATAACGTACATAGAATTTAGCTCACTGATTGACACATGGTCAATATTGGCAGATGATAGAAATAATTTCTAATAGTATCATTATATTTATGCTTATTTAGGTTTTTACTTCCTCAATCTGTTGTTTTCTTTAGTTTCACCTTTTAATGTTGGGTTATTTCATGCCCTAAAGGAGACAAATCTTTTTAAGATGACTCTGTTACTCTGTAAAGGGAAAAGATATAAATGAGTATCCTAGTTAAGGGAAGATGGAAAAGACTAGAAGGAACCATTGGAAGTGGAGGAAGTAGAACTAAAGTAAAAAATGGAAGAGATGTAGGAGACCTATGTGACTAGCCCCTCATTTTGGCTTAAATGTGGTGCAACAGTTAATTCTTAGGATGCATTAAACTAATGACTGTCCAATGGCCATTGAAAAAATGCCCATATATGCCCAGCAAGTATGAGGAGAGGAGAAGACACCCCATGGGTCAAGCAGAGTCACAGTACCTAGTTACACCTTCAGAGGCAGGGACTCAAGCCCACCCCAACTATCCCCGGTCCCACGGTAAAAGAACCATGGTGAGTTCTGCACCATGCCTTATTACAAAGCTGAGGTACTTAATCAGAGAGAAGAGAGACTATCCTAATGGAGATTAATGACCTTGACTGGAACAAATCAAGGTGAACACCGCAAAATGCAACCTATTTAGATAAACATATTAGGTTCAAATTGCACATCCTTAACTCTTTAAGGATGACCTCAAAGTCATATTTTAATAAAAATATTTACTAAGATTCAGATAAATTTAGTGTCCTTTCTGATGGGAGAAAAAAATTATTAACAAATGGATTGAAGGGCTTTTATCTCGTTATAGGTTTGTGGCTATGTAAGGGAAGGCAGAGAATGGGGAGGGAGGGTGGAAGGAGGACATTCAGGGAGAACCGAGTATCACAAAAAGAATGAAACGAAAGCTGAAAATTCAGGCTCCATGTGCTTCTCACACTATAGTTAGGCTGTCACTAATGTGGCTATTAACTTTTCATGTTCAGATTTATTACACTGTCATTACAGCACTTTTCTTTGCTGATGTATCAAACCACTATTACATATTTGTTGGCATCTCATCTATTTAAGGGAAACAAGTGATTACCCGTTGCCACGGAGACTAATAAGGAGTGTGCAAGCAAAAGACTGCAGAGTTCTTGTTGGAAGATAACAAGTCACTGGTATTTTGCTTTGATTCAATCATAAACTATCTCATTGTTTGAAGAAAAATCATCTTCTCCCTCCTATAAAATCTAGGGCGCTTATTCAAAGGATAAGCCTACAGGCATTTTAGAGACAAGATAAATGTACATGATAGACCGAAAATATTTTGGAAAATAGTAAATTCTACTAAGCTTTTGTAGAATATGTAGTTACTTCTGGGATTTTTGAAAGAGTTCATCTCCATCAGAGAACTGCAGAACCAAATACAGCCAAAGGGTTTCTGAGAAAGATAAGAGACAAGATTATGGTTATGATTCAGGTTTCCACAGACTCTGTGACACATGTTTCAAGAAAATAATGTGGGCTTTAGAGTTAGGAAGATCTGGGCATCTTTTCTCCTTCTCAGGGTGTTGATTGTCAACCTCATCCAAATCACTTGTCTCCTCATATCCCTTTTCTTGCTTAGAATATAGAGAAAATTATAATATACCTCAAGCAATGTTGAGATAATTAAATAAAAGAACTTTTACAAATTGCTAAAACATGTTATGTCCAAGAACATGGAACTTCAGACCATCATTCATTGAATTTAAGCATTCATTGAATATCTGCATTTACTCAGGCATACAAATATGAATAAGACATGGTACAGCTTCTAAACTCTGAATTTTACAACAATCTAACAAGAGATTCAGATATATAGTATAATTCTAATACAGTGTTTTCAGTATGAATGCAAAGGGGATTGGTTGGGGGTAATGCTAACTGCAGTAACAGATAAATCCCTTAACACTTTTTTAAAATTATATTTTATTGATTGTCCTATTACACTTGTCCCAATTTTTCTCCATTGCCCCCTTCCACTTAGCATCACCCACTGACTCAGGCAATCCCCACACCATTGTTCATGTCCATGGGTCATGTGTCTAAGTTCTTTGACTACTCCATTTCCTATAATGTACTTTACATCCCCATGGCTATTCTGTAGCTACCCATTCTCGCTTCTTAAACCCCTCACCTCTTCCCCCATTCCCCCAAACCTGCCTCCCATCTGGCAATCATCAAAATGCTCTCTGTATCCATAATTGTCTCCATTCTTCTTGTTTAGTTTGGTTTTTAGATTCAATTGTTGATAGATATGTGTTTATTGCCACTTTATTGTTCCTCGTTTCAATCTTCTTTTTCTTAAATAAGCCCCTTTAACATTTCATATATAATGGTTTGGTGATGATGAACTCCTTTAGTTTTTTCTTGTCTGGGAAGCTCTTTATCTGCCTTTTGATTCTAAATGATACCTTTGCTAGATAGAGCAATCTTGGCTGTAGGTCCCTGCTCTTCATGATTTTGAATATTTCTTGCTGGTTCCTTCGAGTTTACTAAGTTTCTTTTGAGAAATCAGCTAAGAGTTCTATGGGAACTCCCTATAGATAACTAACTAACTGCTTTTCTCTTGTTGATTTTAAGATATTTTCTTTATCTTTAACCTTTGGCATTTTAATTATGATATGTCTTGGAGTGGGCCCCTTTGTATCCACCTTGTTTGGGACTCTCTGTGCTTCCTGGACTTGCATGTCTGTTTCCTTCACCAAATTAGGGAAGTTTTCTTTCATTATTTTTTCAAATAAAGTTTCAATTTCTTCCTCTTTCTCTTCTCCTTCTGGCACCCCTCTGATGAGAATGTTGGAATGCTTAAAGTTGTCCCAGGGGCTGCTTACACTATCTTTGTTTTTGGATTTTTCTTCTTGTTCTGATTGGTCATTTTTTGCTTCCTTATGTTCCAAGCCATTGATTTGATTCTTGGCTTCATCAAGTTTACTGTTGTCTCCCTGTAAATTTTTCATTATTTCAACTAATGTATCCTTGGTTTCTGACTGGATCTTTTTTATGCTGTTGAGGTCCTCACTAAGTTCCTTGGGCATCCTGATAGCCAGTGTTTTGAACTCTGTATCTGATAAATTACTTATCTCCATTTTGTTTAGTTCTTTTTCTGGAATTTTGTTCTGTTCTTTCATTTGGGCCATATTTCTTTGTCTACTCATTATGGAAGCCTCCCTGTGTTTGTTTCTATGTATTAGGTAGCACTGCTATGACTCCATGTCTTGGCCTAATGTAGTAGGTGTTCTGTAGGGTCCTATGGCACAGCCTCTCTTATCACCCAAGCTTGGTTCTTGAGGTGTGCCTTTCATGTGGGCTGACTATACCCTCCTCTTGTAGTTGAGCCTTGATGGCTGTTGGCAGGTCAATAGGAAGGATTTATCCAGGCCAGTCAGCTACAAGGACTGGCTGTGCCCACTGACCACCAACCTCTGCCCTCCAAGGAGGATCAGCTGTGCAGGGGCAGGGTGGTGGTTCTCCAATATGGTCTATAGCTTTCCAGTGAGTGTGCAGCCTCTGGTGTTTTCCAGGTGTTTCAGACCAAAGTCAGCCCCCATCTGTGTTTTGCCCAGGGCCACCCTGCATGAGCTATAAAGCAATCAGATATGCCTGCTACTTGTGTTCTGCTTGGAAGGTCTCAGGTAAAGCCAAGCTGTGAACCTAGTCTGGCTGCTGCTAGTGCAATGCCTGGAGCCACTTAGCAAGAAGTATGGGCCAGCAGGTCACTGAGGCCAGCTGTTGCTTGTTTGATAGGATTTAGGAAGTTGGGAAGCATGAGCTAATACCAGCCATTTATATGCAAACAGTTTGGGTGGGCCATAAATTAGATGGGACAGAGACTCAGGGAATCTCCAGAGTGGGGCAAAGAGTGTTAAGGGGTACTGCTTGGGACTCTAGAAGTTTCTTCCACCTCAATTCTCACTAGTTCTTGCAGCTGGAAGTTATGGGGACTTATCTTCGTGACATTGGAACCCTGGGCTGGGGGCCTGGTGTGGGGTTGGAACTCCTTGCTCCCCAGATATCCCCCTGAATTTTTATACACCACATATAAATGTGGATGTAGGACCAGCACATTCTGCATCTCTCCCCCTCCTACCAGTCTGGATGGATGTGATCTTTTCAATTACATAGTCGTCTGACTTCCATTCAATTCGATATCTGACAGTTCTGAGTGATGGTTGTTCTATATTTTAGTTATAATTTTGATATCATTATGAGGAGCTGAGCCATGTTTACCTGTGCCATCATCTTGACCAGAAGTCTCCCTTAACACTTTTTATTAATAATTTCAACTTGAGTTTCTAATGGTTAGGTCAGTGGCCTTCCCAAGTTCACTTAACATCAAGAATCCTTTCATTTGATGACTCCATCCTTTTCTGAAAACATTGCTTAATCTTCAGTGTAGTGGACAGAAAGGATGGAGGATTGCACTAGAGAAGTTCTTCAAGGCCAGAACTGAAAGAGTTACATGTTACTTGAGGTCCATTGGCTACAAGTCAATTGCATAGTTGCACTTGACTGCAAGGGAGACTGGGAAATGTCTTTTAGCTATGAGCCCAGGGAAGGGTAAGTGGTTTATGAGCATCTGAAAGTGTCTACAACCCATAATGAAGCATAAACATAAAAGAGACACAGGGCAGGACCACAAACTTCAGCCTAGGGTGGTTGGTGAAGAGGGTATGAGGGAAACCTTTCTGGAAGAAATGATAATTGAATTTTGTTGAAAAAATGAATAACCATTATGTAGGCAACAAAGAACATGACAGGACATTTGAGGAAGTACATACTTTTTTAAAAAATTTCTGGGCAGTCTTTTATTGTTTTGGCATTGTCATACCATAGGTTGTTTCTTCATTCATCTATTGATGGACTTTTGAGTTGCTTCCAGTTTTTGGCCAGTACAAATAAAGCAAGTAAGAATGTTTTTGTACAGGTCATAGTATTGATGTGTGGTTTCATTTCTCCTGGGTGACTACCTAGGAGTGAAATGGCTAGGTCATATGGGTGGTATATGATTTACTTTGTAAGAAATATACCAGATTGTTTTCAAAGTAATTGTACCACCAGCAGTTTATGAGAGTTTCCGATTGCTCTATATTTTTGCCACTGTATGCTCAGTCCTTTTAATTCTAGCCATTTTAATAGATGTGGTATCTTATTCTGGTTTAATTGGCTGTTCTAAAGACTAATGATGTAAGAGTTTTGTGTACTTATTTTTCACCCATATATCTTCTTTAGGGAAGTGTGTTTTCAAGCATTTTGCCCCATCTCCTTCTTTTAACTGTGTTGTTTATTTTCTTATTATTGAAGTCTAAAGAAAATTTATATATTCTTGAGTCAAGCCCTTTATCAGATACATACTTTGCAAAGATTGTTTTTTTCCCTCCAATCTGTGGCCTTTCCCAGTCTATGGGTCTATTTCTGGGCTACATATTCAGTTCCATTGCTCTACTCATCTATCTTGGTGTCAAAATACAGTCTTCAATTGCTGTAGTTTTATAATGTCTTAAATAGGGTAGTTTTAGTTCTCTAATTTTGAACTTTTTAAATAGGCTCTTTGCATTTCTATATAGATTTTCAATTCAGCTTGCCAATTTCCATCAGAACAGTCTTTTGGAGTTTTGATTGAAATTATGTGGAATCTTTATGTAAATTTGGGGAGAATTTATATGAAATAGGTGTTATCACTTCATTTATTTTGGTTTTCTTTAATTTTTCTCAGCAACTTTTGAAGTTTCCAGCTATAGTTTTTCACATATTTGTCAAATTTATCCTCATGCACAAATTTCATATTTTATGATACTCTAAATGGTATCTTTAAATTTCAATATCTAATTATTTCTTATGAATATATAGAAATGAAACTGATTTTTATATACTCATGTCTTAACATCTTGATAAGATCAGTTCCTAATTTTAATATTATTTTGTGTAGCTATCATCAGATTTTCTACATTGACGATCATGCCACCTGTGAATTTTGACCATTTTCCCTCTATCTCTCTTGTCTGAATATTTTCTTTCCTTGCATTATTCACTAGCAAAAACTCCAGTGAATGCTAAATAGAAGGGTTGCTTCAAGTTCTGGTGTATTACAAATAAAACTTTCTTTTTTTTCTTAAGATTTTATTTATTTTTAGAGAGAGGGAAAGGGGAGAAGAAACATCAATGTGTGGTTGCCTCTCATGCACCCCCTACTGGGGACCTAGCCCACAACCCAGGCATGTGCCCTGACTGGGAATCAAACCGGTGATGCTTTGATTTGCAGGCCGGCACTCAATCCACTGAGCACAAATAAAGCTCTCTTTCTTCTCATCTTGTAAGAAAATAATTTAGTATTTCATCATTAAGTATGTTAGCTGAAGGTTTTTCATAGATGCCTTTTGTTAGGCTGAGGAAGTTTCCTTTTTTCCCAGTTTGTGCAGAGCTTTTACAATGAATAGAAGTTGGATTTTGTCAGAAGCTTTTCCTGAATCTATTGAAATGATAATATGGTTTTTCTTTTATAGTATGGCAATATGATGAATTACATTTATTGATTTTTGAATGTTAAGCCACTTTTGCATTTCTGAGATAAACCTTATTTGGTAATAATATATCATCCTCTTAATGTGTTATTTGACTTGCTAAAATTTTGTTAAGAAGTTTTGTATATATGTTAATAGGGTTTTGGGACTGTTTACTTTTTCTGCAACAGGCTCTCTCTCTCTCTCTCTTTCTCTCTGTATCAGACTAATTCTTGCCTCATAGACTGCAGTGGAGAATATGCTCTCCAGTTACCTGGACATTTTGTGTAAAGTTGGTATTGCTTATTCTTCAAGTGTTTGGTAGAATTTTCAAGTGAAACCATTTTGTTCTGGAGTTTTCTTTGTGGGGCAAATTTTAACTACAAGTGTGATTTTAATTTTATTAATAGATATAAGATTATAACATATTACCTAATTATTTTTCAATGAGTTTTAGAAGTTTGAGTGTTTAAAGAATTTGCTCATTTCTCCTAATTATCCATAAATAATTTTATTTACATAAAATTATTTTTAATATTCCTTTATCATGTTAATGTCTGATAATCTATATTTATGTCATCTCATACTTGATGTTTGTAATCTGTGTTTTGCTTTTTTATGAACAATCTGGCCAGTATTTATCAATTTTATTGCTCTCAAAGAACCTAATTTTAATTTATTTAGTTTTTTTTTTTCATGATTCCTATTAATTTCTGCTCTTTATTATTTTCCTTTTGTTTACTTTGTTATTTCTTCTTATTTCTAAAGGTGGAAGCTGAGTTCTTTACTTTCAGATCTTTTTGTCTTTTTTTTTCTTTCTTCTTTTCTTCTAATACAAGGATTTAGCACTTGCTCTCCCTTGCTCTCTCTCCCTTTCTCTTTCTCTCCATATTCCATTAAGCTGCATCCTACAAATTATAGTATGTAGTGTTTGTATTTTTACACAGTTCTAAACACTTTCTCATTTCCCTTGTGATTTCTTGTTAGACCCATATATTATTTAGAAGTCTGATTTTTAATCACCAATCATATATGGATTCTCCAAATATCCTGTTATTGATCTCTAAAAGAGCTCTATTTTGATTAGAGAATATAATTTGCATTATTAAAAATGCATTTATATTTGTTTTATGGTCAAAAAAGGGTCTACTTTGGTGGAAGTCCTATGTGCAATTGAAAAAGAGTATATATCCTGTTGGATTTAATTGGAGCATTCAATAAATGTCAATTAGGGAAAGTTGACTGATAGTCATACTCAAATATTCTATATCTTCTTCACTGAGTTTCTGTTTGCTTTCTTCTGTTCATTACCAAGAAAGGTTTGTTAAAATCTCATGATAATGATGGATGTGTCTACTTCTCTTTTCAGTTCTATCAGTTTTGCTTCATCTATTTGTAAGCTCTTTTATAATGTGAAAGGCATGTAGGACTGTTACGTCCCCTTGGAGAATGGACCTCTTTGTCATTATGAAATGACTCTTTTTATCCATTGTAGTGTTCTTTATCTAAGGATCCACTTAGTTTGTTATTAATATAGCCACTCACTTTTTATTATCATAGTACCCTTTTTCTATTCTTCATTTTTTTCTCTATGAGTGTTTTTATTTTCAAAGTGACTTGACTCTAGGCAGCATATAGCTGTCTTGCTCTTTTATCCAGTCTCAGAATTGCTGCTTTTTAATTGAGTGTTTGGACTATTTACATTTAATGTGATTATAATATTGTTCTGTTTACATTTATTCTTTGTATTTATTTTCTATTTGTTTATTTTTTAATTCTAACCTGAGGATATGTTTTTATCGATTTTAGAGACAGAAACATCAATGTGAGAGAGAAACACTGATTGGTTGACCCCTATATGCATCCCAACTGGGGATCAACCTGCAACCTAGGTATGTGTCCTGTGTGGGAATTGAACCTGCAGCCTTTTTGGTGTATGGGATGATGCTCCAACCAACTGAGCCACCCGGCCAAGGCTATTTTTTTTTCCCTTTTGCCCTCTGTATCTGCCTTGTGAAATTTGAATTCAAAGGGATATTAGATGGTATTAAGGAAATACAATTTGTTATCAGGAGAGATAGTATAATTGTGGTTATATTACAAAGATTTGTCAGTTTTTAAAGATACCTAGTGAAATATTGTGGTTAAAATAATAGAACATTTGAAAGTTTATTTAAAATAATCTGTGAAGTTTAACTGTGTGGGTCTATGCATGAAAAAAAGTTGGCTATACTATAATAAAAGTTGTGAATAACTGGGGGGGGTCATTATACTAACTTATTTACATTTGACATTTTCCATAATAAAAAGTTACATTTCTAAAGAAAGTATACTTTAAGACTTAGGACTAGGGGGAAATGCTGGGATAAAAACAGGTTGTCAATCCTTTCCCCAACTACCTCCTTCCAGTAACTGACAAAAGAATTAAAAAAATGAAAAGTTGGGGAGAATTCATTTAATAATTACTCTGCCTAAAGAATTGTGCAAACTTCTTATCACAAATCTAGAGAAAATTCTGCTATATACAGTAATAATTAGGTTGTTCTGAAGTAGATATCAAGGGCAAAGGCTTGGTTTTTCCTCCAAGAGAATGATGTTCTTACCATAATTGCATGGTTTGAGATAAACATAATAAGATTTCATAATTTAAACACATGTGCTGGAAGATTTTAGAGAAAGAAGAAGGCAAATGTTGTGAATCCTTTCTGGTCACCAGCTGACAAACACCAAGGTGCCTTTTCTGAGTCAGACACTGTTTTAAGGTGTTGCCATATCTTAATGATTAAGACAGAGCCCAGCTCTAACAGATCTTACATTCTAGAGGGGAGACAGAAAAAGGAGAATTAAACAAATAGATTTATGCTCTGGCTAGTGTGGCTCAGTGGTTTGAGCACTGACCTGCTAACCAAAGGGTCACCGGTTCGATTCCCAGTCAGGGCACATGCCTGGGTTGGGGATCAAGTCCCCAGTTTGGGGCCCATGAGAGGCAACCACACATTGATGTTTTTCTCTCTCTCCTTCCCTTCCCAATTCTCTAAAATAAATAAATAAAATATTTTAAAAGTAAATGAATAAACAAATAGATTTATAAGCTAGAATTCTAGGTAGTGATTAGTGCAATGAATAAAAGTGAAATAGTCCAAGAAGGTAAAAAGGGGAGAGAAAATCTTACAAAAGAAGATGCTGAGAAAGGAGTATTTGAAGAAGTGACATTTCAGCATGGTTCTGAATAAAATCGGTGAATAAGTCATATTAAAAGGAAGAAAATTCTAGGTAGTAGGTACAGCTAGTGCAAAGGCCCTGACGTTGAAATAAGATTGACATAATTACAGAGATAATTAGAATTTCTAAAATCAGATTTGAATGTTAAAATTGGCTTTCCTTTTCTATAGATATAAGTTTGGATCCTGGAGCTGTCTCATTTCCAAAATATGAGTCATGTTTTTTACTGTATGAGTTTTTGTTGCGACCTGCACATAGTATTAAATAAATAATTCAGGCCGTCAGTTCATCCTTTTCTTGACTCATGATGGCCCTTCAAATATCTTCAAACAGTTTTGGAGAAACAGCATATAAATTTCTGTTAAGTAATCCTTTTCCTATTTCTCATCTTTAAAGTATTTCTGAATTGGAAAGCATTCTTCTTGTCCCAATCTTTGAAAATATGGTTTTGTAATAGGCCAACATTTTAATATCTTTCCTGTGGCTGAAATCAATGAGACCCAACCTGTAGAAATATATGTGAAAGCCTATCTCTTTTTTATTTCAATAAAGTCTAAAATACCATTAAGTGTTTCTGCACATTTTGAGGAAACTGTAAAGTGATAAAATTTTTCATTACAAAAATCCTCAATACCACAGATAAGCAAATCACATCTGGGTTTAGCACTGCATTGATGAGGTCTGCAGGAAATTTAATAGATTAAATCTTTGTTATTTACTTTTGTAAGATGTTTATAAACTGAATAGAATGTTCCAGAATTTACCTTTGCCCTTATTGGCCAAATATGCATATTTATAAGCAGAGTCTAGAGGGCATTAGGACAAGATATCCACAATTGTTTATTTTGATTTTTACTGATTTTTCCATGAACATATTCTTAGAATTTTAGAAAATGATGCCAAACTACATTTTTTTAAATCAAAGAACCTAGTAGATATGGATAACATTTTCTGTTGTTTTTTTGCCGTGATTTAGTTCATTACTTGATATACTGTAGAAAGTATGGTTGATTGATAAGGTCTGACAGAAAAGGTTGTACACTGAAAGGAGCCAATGTATCTATTTTCAGAATTTCTCCTCTTGTTTACTCACATGACATTTTAGTTGCAGTCCCTGAACCAAGAAATGTAACTGCTCATTTTCCCAGAACGATAAAGGGAACTATATGATATTGTCAAGAGTGTAGCTAAGTTACTGCTTGCCATTGTTGTCTTGGCATCTGCTTTGTTTGGTCAGGCGGGACCATAAACTCTCAGCAGCCCCGCATGCAAATGCCCTCCCTTGTTAACCCTAAACAGGTAAATCGAGGTAAGCCCAAGTTACCAGAAATTAGGCTTATTCAGGAATAGCAGAGGAATTGCAGTTCAGGAAAAGCAAAATGCAGAAAGCTGCAGGTGAGTCCACTGAAGGTTTGGGTTGGGCTGTATTTATGGGCAAGAAGTGCAAAGCAGGGGACAGGGGAGGAGTCCAGCCTCAGTTCAAGCAGTAAGTTCATTGCCCTGAGGATGGGGAGAGATTCTTGTTGGGTATTCATTGGTCAGGGGTAAGTTCCAGTTTTTGGAAAGGCAGGCCTTTATGGAAAATAAACCTCTCAGTTCTTAAGTTTTGTTCTTCTAAGTTTTGTTCGCCTAAGTGAAATTATCCACTTCATATCTTCTGGTTCCATTTTAGATTGAAGTCCTTTCATGTGCTAGATAACAGCCTATCCAGTCACAGGAAATACAAGTTTCCTGTTGGCCCACCTGATAAAACTCTCCCCAGCCTCCCATTGCCCTCCTTAGCGTGCACTTAGATAAGAACCCGTGGAGCCTACTAAAACCACGTTCTTTTCATTTTGAATTGACCAATCCAGCCTTAGACTGGGAACTCCCTAGGCATCCCACCCATTAATCCTACCTAAGAAGAGCGTGTGTCCCAGGTTCTGTGTCTCTCTCTGCGTTGACCTCCCCGTGTGGCCCCTTGAGGTCTGCCATGTACTCCTTCCAGGCCCTGTGGGTGTTAAACTTCTCTGCTTCAATTTCCCTTGGGGTCTTTTGTTGAACTGAGGCTCACCATCCAACACCCCAGGGCTCTACTTACCAAATGTCAATTCCACAAGGTCACATTAGATATGTGTGTTCCTTGGTGAGGAATGCCTATGCAAATTCAGTGCCTGCTATTTTTGATTGAGCATTGATATCTTTTTGGCAGATGAAAAAACTTCTAATTAATTTAGAAGTACTTGCCTATCTCATCACAAACTTGTGAGATTAGGTCTCTGTGTGTGCTTTCATAGCTTCTCTTCCAGGCTGCCCATTCCCAAATTTGTATTATTTAGTATACTCCCTTTTGATCATTTACCAGGAGCTAGTTCAGTTGTTCTCTTTGTTATTGAAATAATAGGCATTCAGCCTTCCTTTTTAAGTGATGACTGGGTCATGTTTGCATTAGATTTGCTCATTTTCATTATCTAAACTCTTAGAAAACATCGTCACAATATTTACAGTGTTAAAAACTTTATTTGCATTATCTTGATACACAGCCTAACAGTTAATGAACAGGCAAAATCAAAGATGGACTCTTAGAACTCGTGATTACAGCACACTGAAGTTGTACTTTGTCATCCCATTATTTAGGCCTTACAGCCACTACTACCGTAGTATTTGCATTTATATTATGAACTCTGCTTTATGTTTGTGTAAACAAATGGTTCATTCAGGAGATTTTGTAATATCTGGTAAACTGTGTGTATAAAGCTGTCTTCAAATCTTCAACACTTGCAAAATGAAGTCAGCTTGCCCCTTGGAATGTCAGTTCTTTCAGACCCTGCTATGCCAACGAATAGGTCCAATTTTCAGTCAGGGCTGAGGCCCCCAATTCTCTATCACTCTGCAAACTAAAACTACACCTGAAAATCCTGTAGGTAGCAAACTATTATATATAGCAGCAGTTTTCAAACAGTGTGCCACGGCACACTGATGTTCTGTGAGAATTTTTAGAACATGCAGTGCCTGACTACTTAGTCAGGGGCACTGACCTCTTTTTCCCTGATCATTAAACAAGAAATTGACAACGGCCAACCACAATAGTGATCCAGTGTGCATACATCAAACTTATATCTATTTTTGTCAGATTGGCAAAAATATATATTTTTCGGGCACTGCTGACTTTTAGTAATTATTTATGTGCGCCACGAGATGAAAAAGGTTGAAAATTGTATTAAGCTGATCATACCTAATGCATTTAAAATCACACGATGGCACAACAAAATGGGAACACAGGACCCAAAGGCATTAACGAGCCATAATAACTGTGGGATAATTTCATGTCAATTAATCAGATGGTAAGAAAAAGAGACATACAGTTAGATTTAGATTAAATAATTAAATTGCAGCGGATCTCAGACAACTCTGAGTCTGTATAAGCAGGAATAAGTTTATAATTTTTCCTCATGGAATAGTAATGAGAATTTCAAAGGCTCCTCCTGGCTAAATGTATTTTACATAAATACATAATGCAAAAGCTGAAGTCAAAGACAGGTACATTCTAGTGATATTCAAATGCCAAATCATGTTGCATTTGAAATTCTATAAATATATACAAGGTGTTCTCTCTCTGTTTTCTTTTCTCCTTTCCTTTTTTATTTTTTATCTTTCATATTCTCCTTCCCTTTCTTCTTTCTTCCTTTCATATTTTCTCCCTTTTTTTTTTTTTTTTTTTAGTGCTTTAAGGAAAGATTTCTTGCTCCTGTGTCTGCAGGGAAAAGCTCCCTGCATTCGCCTCCTGGCCATCTAGAGAAAGCCAATCCAGTCTGTGCAAGTCAAGCCAGGGTTCCCTTAGGGATCCACATCGGACAGTCCCGAGACTGTTGTGTGCCTGCTTCACCTACCTCCACATACCAGTGTTTAAATGCCCTCCAGACTAATTTGCAGATAAGTAATCTCTTTCAGACTGTACAGGAGTGCGAGAACTCCATTGACTACGGAGATGGGAAACGCAGGCCTGACTGTGAGGTCAGTGAGAATGGAGACTCTCTTGTGTTGGTATCTGCACCCCCGGCACCACTGAGTGCATGGTATAACAGTCCCTCGGTAAAGATTTATGAAATTAAAATATACCACAATACAGGAAAGTGGACCATATATGCCCGGTGCATAGTAAGATTCAATAAACACATGTTGAT
>CM052544.1:20551221-20579711 GCA_028533065.1 Trachops cirrhosus
CCCCCAAAGTCATCCATTTGACCTCTTTTACCCTTTACTGCCACCTGACTGCCTACCGTCTGGTAACCACCATCCTGGTGTCTGTGTCTATGAGTTTTTGTTTTCTTGTTTGTTCATTTGTTGTTTTCATTTTTAATATCTCACATATGATTGAAATCATATGGTTCTTAACTTGTTCTGTCTGACTTATTTTACTTTGCATGATATTCTCCAGGTCCATCCACATTGTCACAAAAGGCAATATTTCATCTTTTTGTATAGCTCAGTGATATCTCATTGTATGTATCTACCACATCTTTATCCAGTCATCTAGTGAAGGACACTTTGGTTTTTTCCATGGCTTGGCCACCATGAAAAATGCTGCAATGAACATAGGGGTGCATATATAAATGATATATATGTATTTAAATCTACAGGAGAACTTAAACTATTCTGGACATAGAAGCCAATAGAGCACGTATATAATACTTAGCATTAAAACATCGGGTTGGTGATAGAAATTGTTTCCTTGTTGTTTAGACCTTGATTATATTCACTACAAAAGGCAAGTACCCTCAATGTGATAAATTGATTATTACCAATTTATGTGTGAGGAAATTGAGGTTCAGGGTACTGAATTTGCCTAAGATCTCAACATTATAGAAAGAACTAGAAGTAGAATGCAATGCTGTTTTTCTCCCAAGCATGCGCTCTTAGCATTATACTACTTTTTAATCTCATTTAATACCTTTTTGGTGGTCTGAATTTGACTTTATCTGGCTATCAGGATTGAGGTCACTGCTTTCATATCTTTTCTTTGCCTTTGTCCTTCCCTTTATTTTTAGCTTTTTGAATCACTGTATTTTACTTATTCTCTGTTTTACACATAGAGGCAGATTTTGCTTTATGAGCTAATTCAAAAATGTCTTTTTTTAAACAAATAAATTAAACCTAAAAACTTTTGATATGATTGATAAGTTTGCTCTTAACTGTATACTATCATTTAATAATTACAGTGTGAGTTGTATTTACTGTTTCTTTCTGCATTTGATGTGTGTTTGCTGCTTTAAAATTTTCTTTTGGTGTCATGTTGGCCAAAATGTCTGTTTAGTTTTTTCCATATGATGGCTCTAGTAGCACTTAGTTGTCTTTAACTTCATTCAAAATACTTTTGTTAGATTGTATTGTGACAGCTGTATTATCGGTGTGTATTTAAAAAAACTTATCAAAATTGGTGAATTTTTGTGTAGCCATTTTAATATTGAAAATGGTAGAAGATATGCAATGTTTGGGGCATATTATGCCTTATTATTTCAAGAAAGGTAAAATGCAAGTCACATGCAAAAAAATATCTGTGCAGTATATGGAGAAGGTGCTGTGACTGACTGAACATGTCAAAAGTGGTTTGTGAAGTTTCATGCTTTAGGTTTGTCACTGGATGATGCTCCACAGTCAGGAAGACCACTTGAAGTTATAACAATCAAATTGAGACATTAGCTGAGAAAAATCAATGTTATAGCATGCAGGAGATAGCTGACATACTCAAAATATCCAAATCAATAAAGTTATTGGTGAGAATGAAAAATGTGTCTTTTATTTTGTGGAAAAAAACTAAACCAACTTTTTGGGCAGCCCAATACTTATGAAAATTTGGGTTTTTGTACTTGTTTGTTTTAGAGATACCTTTATATTTATACCATTTAATGTACCCTTAGTTCCCCTTTTTCTGACTTTTTATTATCTGGTTGGCCACTCTTAATTGGTATTTCTACACAACAGTCTGTGGCTTATTCAATTTTCTTTTTCTTTCTCATATTTCCCATTTTTTAGTTGCTTTCTTTTTATTTTACCAGAGCATATAATGTATACACATTATGTTTCCTGTTTTTGTTTAGACTCAGTTATATAATTAAACATATGAAACATTCACTATTGGTCTGTTTGCCAACGTTTTCCCAGCCATCTCTGGATTGGGTCAAGTTTGCCTCCAGTAGACTGCTCGGGGAGAATACACAATGACAGCATTCTCTCGGTGCCCGCATGTTAAAATTGTTTTCCAATAGCCTTGATACTTAATGGGAAATCTTTTCTTCACACTTTCATTGTCTTTAGAAAATGCTGCTCCATTGTGCCTTGATTTATATGTTATTTTGAAAACCCTGATGCCAGTAATTACCTTGTCCTTCTCAATTATTTCATTTTTTTGACTGGACACACTGAGGATATCGTGTTTACCTTTGAATTCAAATCATTTTACTAGCATATAACTCAAAATTGATTCTTGCCAGTCAATATTTCCAGTAGGTTGGTAGAAAGTTTCAGGGTTTCTATTACATTTAGAAATGTATGTTATGGTTTATGCATTTGTTCTGTTCCAATGTCTTCATTTTTTAAAAATATGTATCGTGGTGACTCTTTTCCTTTTTTCCTATTATAATAACTTTCTCTCTGACTCTTTTTTACTTTTTCTTTATCTCATTTTTAGTCTCTTGCCTTTCTTATTAACTTCTTTATTTAATTTTCTTTTCACATTTATTCTTCCTTGGGTATCTTATAATTTTATCTTCATTTCTGGTATGACTCTGTATTTTCTTCTACATCTTTTTAATATACTCAACACAGTTGACTTCTTCCTGCTTTTATTATTTATAGATTCAGATTGTTTTGCATATCCCACAAGTATGTATTCACATTATTTGATTTAGTTTAGAGACTGACTATAGTAATAGTCTCCAAGAACATACCCATCCTAATTCCTGGAACTTGAGAAGTTGTTACAGATGTCATATCAAATTAATACAGTGTCATTATAGGTTTCTCATATTTTTGGTTGATTGTGAGAGAAAAATTTATATTACTAAAATATTATGTTTCATATTTTTTGTTCTATTTTTAAATTTGTTTTGTTTAGCTGTGATCTGCACTTTTTTTCTATGATTAATCATTTTGTGAATAGGGTTTAGTGCTTAATTTTTTAAATTCTTAATTTATGAAATTTGATTCATTGTTTTGATTTTCTTTTTTAGAGACTTTAATTAGAGTAAATGTATGTTACTTTATATAGTAAAAATATCCTTAATATGGGTTTCTTACACAACAATAATCATTTTGCATTCTTGCCATTTAGAAAACAATGTTGTCATTTAATTCATTTTCTTTTTGCTCTCATGTTCTTCCTCCAACTTTACATCTTCTTTCATCAGCCTTCCAAGTTACTTTCTTTTTATCAATGTGTAATACTATGATTGTGCTTATCTAAGAATGGGATTTCATGAGATATAGAGGAAAGTCGTTACTTGACAAATACAAATTGGTTTCACTGAGAGGCTGGCAGATGATTTCTCTTAAATTTACTAAATACTCAGTCTGGAACTTCAACCCAAACCAGTTATTCTAAAATGTCTGTGTACTTATTTCCACCCAAATTGTGCCATTTGGCAGAACATGAAGTCAGACAGGGCTGAGTTTGAAGCTGATGCCCAACAATTGCTATCTTTCTCAATGTCAGTTTTCTCATTTCCAAAGAAAGAGGATAATGGTATCTGGAAGGTTTGTTGTGAGAATTCAATGTGATAATGCTTATAAAGCACTTAACTACAAAATGGCAATAACATTGCCTTAAAATTTGTGAAGATGAAGTGAGATAATACAGGTAAAGCTCTTAGAAAAGCACCTGCAATGCTGATATCTGATTCTATATGATTTACAATCATCAATCTTGAACAAAAGCTTGTCATCCATACACAATCTGATCTCAATCCAATTTTAAAACTTGGTCCATTACTGAGTATAGTAGGTGCCATTTGATACAAATGACTGCCATTAATTATAGCCTAAACAAAGAACTTGCTGACAGTGAGGAATTCTCTTCCTGAAATTATATCCCAGACTCACAGACAATGGTGCATTTTCACACTGAATACATACTCACGTGTACAGGATGGACCAAAAGTAGGTTTACAGTTGTCTGTATGAAAAATAATAAAATAATTAATAATACACGAATAAACTGTGTATTCACAACCATAAACCTGCTTTTTTGCCACCCTGTATATATTATGTTTTCATTATCATAGACACAAAATTATAGAAATACTTACTATCACATGCATTTTGTCTTATTAACTTTGTGACTTGCCTCTGTGGCATGAACATAAAGGTACATTTATAAAATTGCATTTTAAAAGGAAATATTCAGCCCTACAATCCAATCAAAATATGGAGTACAAACATCAGAGAGGCAAACATGTACACCTATTGCATGCTGTCAGTATATTGGGGTTTGGAGATGAAAGTTAACAGCCATTACCCCCTTTTTTCTTGTTGCAATAACATCTAGTCAATGACACCCTATGAAGATGCTCTTCAGGCATACAGAGTAAAACATTTTTATCTCATTCTGGTATTCACAACCACCTTGGGCTAAAGGCATTGCTATTCTCCTTTACACAGAGCAGGAGTAGAGGTTCAGAAAGGTTAAGTGGCCTGTACAAATGTACCTTGAAGGAGTAGGAGAGAGCCTGTCTTCTGGGATTTAGTTCAGTGCATTTTTCATTACACAACGGGATTCACTGTTGGAGTTTCCCTTGGCTCCTAGGAAGCCTCTAAGGTTCTTAAAATCAGGGCCCTACCTAACACATGAAAATCATCTCAAAACACTCATGTGCGTGGTTATGCACAGCTGCAAAAACAATAGAAATAAGGCGGAGCGGGATGTTAGGAAGGGGGAAGGCAGTTAGGTAACAGCAGAATGAATTAGTGACATTAATTTGACAGAAGCACAGAAATTCCTCAGTTGCTTCCCATCCTATCACCCACATGCCCAATCATTCTCCTCCTGCACTCACAGCTTCCTAGTCCTACCTCCTTCTCCTCACACTGCCCCAGGTGTTCATTTAAATGGAAATGGCACGGTGGTTTCTAGCTTCTCATTTTAAGATTTTCCATGGCAGCTTGCAAGTATGGCTACATTTTTCCATATATGTTTTTCTCTTCTGCAGAACCCACAAATATCTGAAACGTGATAACTTCGTATTGTATTGGGTCATGGTTGAAGAAGTCAGGGAAATAGGTTTACACAACGAGTGTGTAGTTGAAAATAAAACAAAACAAATCTCTTTGAAATTTATTCTGTAAAAACACTACATGAAAGCTTGAGGCTAAAATAATTTAGCTGCTTACACATACTTCTTTGAGGTGTAGCCATTTGTACACATTTCAGTTTGTCTTAGAAATTAATTTTATGGTAAGAAAAACTTAAAAGTTACTTTAAACATTTTCTTGTCAAAGAAATTGGAAATGTACCAAATACCTACCAATAATAATAAGTTTAAAAACTCCTGCACCTTCCCTAATTTTTTTACATATTCAGTTATTCACTCTGAGTCTTATCCCATACCCATCCCTCCCCCAGCACCACACACATTACTATCATTAGCATTAGTAGTACATTTTATTTCATTATCAAAATATATTTACCTACTAGTCTATCCTCAAAGCAAAACCAATTTTGCTCTAAATACTAACATTTTGTTATCTTATTGCTATTCATTTATTTAAAAATGAAGAATTTTTGAAAATTGAGTCAGTCAATGTTCTTTCACTTACAAACAAGAGAAATTCTACTAGAACTAGTTAAACACAACAGAAATTTATTGATATTTCTTTTTCAGATGCATATTACACACTTTGCCCCTAAAAAGTCCCATTTCTCATTTTCTTATTTCAGAAAAATTCCTAAAAAAAAAATACTACTACTTTTCACCTTGGCTTCAGTTTCCTCATCTGTGAAATGAAAGTTTGGATCCCCATGATTCTTCCACTTCTGTCTGTAATGCTGGGACCGACACCTTCTCCCTCCTCTTCAACTGTGGAGTGGAAGGTCGTGCACTTGTTAAAGTGTGTGTGTCCTATGGGAAAGTAGTTAAAGGGAAGTATTTTGAAGGGTTATAAGGAAATCTCAGTTCTCTGAGAAAGGGAAAATAAAAAAAGACAGACCACGAAGACATCCAGCTATTCCTTCTCTGGTCTAGAACAGATTTTGTTCAAGTCCTGAGGCAGGCTGCGTTTTTAGAAAGACTTCCTATCTTTCATTATCATGGTGATAATGGATCCCCCTCTTTGTCCTATTTAATTATTGCATTATTCAAAACGCCAGACATTCCCCCTCATTCATCACATCGAGGGCCATAAACGTCATGTAGAACCTGGTGTGTATTAATTATTGTTTCCTTTATTTGTGTTAATTAGGTTAAACATCAGGGCTAAAACAAATTATAGACATTATTTTGGGAGTCTTCTGCATTTCATGATCAGGATGCGATAATAAATTCTTTATATTGAAAGCCAAAGACAAAACTAATCATTACCTATTTCTGCTTCATTCTTCTACCTTTATTTTTCAATGCATTTATTTTAAATACTGTTTAGTGTGTACCCACTTATTTCCATAAACATTTATGCTGCTTAACACAGATAGATGTATTTGAGGTATATTTGAAATAAATAAGAATTAAACTTTAAAAACATGTAGAAAACATGAATCTGGTTTGGGACAATTTGGACAACATGTAATTTTTTACAAAGCCATGGCTTTTTAATGGGATTTTCTACTTTTCAATTATCTTTGCATCAATATGTACATCTCATTGTTTGTTGATAATTTTTAAAAGTTTTTATTTATATTTAGAGAGAGGAGAAGGGAGGGAGAACGTGAGGAAGAGAAATATTAATGTGTGGTTGCTTCTCACACAGCCTCCCACTGGGGACCTGGCCCTCAACCCAGGCATGTGCCCTGGCTGGGAATCGAACCAGTGAGCCTTTGGTTCACAGGCCAACCTTCAATCCATTGAGCCACACCAGCCAGGGCTGTTGTTCATTTTTTAACAGCCTCATCTCCCATGAATGCCAACATGCCACAGATATGAAACAAATATTCCTCATTGATATTTCTCTCTTCTTAGTAACCTTATCAAGTTGTAGATCTCCAGAGGCAAAAGCACTTCTGTTTGGCACCAAATTGTTGACTCTCACTGATATTACTTTCTGACATCTCTATTAGTTTTCTTTTTTATTTAAATCCTATTATGATTTCGGCTTTTATGTAGGTAAAAATTCTCTATAGATAAGGAGCTAATTCCTATAATATTCCGAGATGATATTCAAAGCCACATGAACCCCTGATAAGACATAGTTGTTGACCAGAATATTGTAGAACTCATGGTAATCGAGCAGTCAGACTGTGTCAGAGAGTTCCAGGTTCAGGGAGCACCTGCTGCGCACACCCCTATTATGTGCTGGCTATCTTACAGACATTAAAACTTTTCACTGAAAATTCTACAGAACTAGTATTATTTTAAAGCTGAAGAGAAGGGAGCTCAGAGAGAGTAGGGACTCATCAAGATAGCACATTTTATTGATTAGGAATTGTTACTTAACAATTAACTTAAACATAATAAAAATTAATTTTACTCACATATTAAAATATTTAAAAATAGGCAGTTTATGATTTGTACGGAGCCTCAGACAACTCATCATAGACCCATTCATGCTCTTTTCTCTTCATGTTCTGCCCACCTATGGACTTGACATTCATTCTCAAGTTTTCCTCAAATGGCTGTTGGAGTTATGGAAATTACTTATATTCACTTATATTCCACTCAAGAAGCGGAAGAAACTATGGGGGAAACAGAACAAGTTCAGTAAAGCTGTGTGTCTCCCTCATGTGGACTTTTCTTGGACCAACTCCCCACACCTCTGAGACTTCAACCCTATACACAGAAACAACAACTCTCTCAAGTGCAGTTGGTCCATCACGGCATCACTGCTGGTGGGGAGCGGGGAGGAATCAAAAGTTTGTTTCTCAAGTAAAGTCACAGATGGATTTGGGACAGACCATAATCCCTATCATGCATAGCTAAAAAAGGCATAGCAGAGTCTTAACTCAGATCTCCCAGATTTACTTATTCCTAAATCATGCAGCCTATCAAGTGTGGTATAAGCATCTAGAGTCCAGAGACCAAACTATGTATCTATTTCCTTTTGCATATATCACAGTTTCAGGATAATATTGGGGATGATGAACGTTTGTTAAATGGAAGAATGAATGAATGCCTGAGTGCAAGAAAAGCGAGAAGGATGGATGAGTGAGAGTTGCACCTGCTGGTAGGTAGGTCAGGTGGTATGTATTCCTATACCCTACTGTTTTTATAAATAATCGTGGTAGAGTGGTGCTGGGTGACCAATGAAGATGCCAACTGAATTCTCAAATTTGAATTGTGTCTGATTATTAACAATTACTTAAGTCACATATGGAAAACTCTTTGAAATTCACAGGACACTGAATAGCTACCAGCTTCATTTATGTACATTTGTTTTTTAAATTTATTCATTGTTTTAGAAATTAACCTCAAATGTAGAAATCAATTTCTCCATTTAATGAATGCGATCTGGTATGTTTTTGATAGCTGAGGCCTCAAAATCTCTATTTTGAAGTACAAAATGAGATGGATAAGTAAAGCAACATTTTTGTCTCCATTGCAATTATCAAGATACTTCCCTTGATTCCCATCTCAAACTCTGTGTTTGTCAATGAAGTCGCGTCAACCGTTCAGCTCTTGATTATTTTGAATTCTCTTTTTAAGTTAAACACCCACACTGCCACATTGTTAACCTAATAAAAAGCTGTTTCATGAACTTTTTGTTATCTTGTGAGTTCAATTACTTTTAATGAAGATGCTGAATTTGGCCTCATTGGCAGACAATCATTAGATGTGTGGTGAATCTGTTACTTTTTCTTCGGAGCAAATTGCTTATGTGTGAAGGTACACCTAAATTTGGCACAGGGGAGAAAGCACTAAACTATTTCAAGCATACTCAGCTCTAAATGGCTTGCACTTGAAGCAAAGTTTCCAGAGTAAACCAAACCTTCTTTACTTAGTTAAATCCATCACAGTGAGCAACGCCATAAGGCCATCTGCATGCCTTTGATGCAGTAATGTTGTGCTGTGTCAAATATTGATGAAAACAGATGAACTGCTGATTAGGCATTGGAAAACTTTGTAATGTGGAACCTCAAGTCACAGTGACATTTGGGGGGTAACAATCTGCCTTCTTGATTTGTTGGCAATCTTTGCACAAAGATTAAGGTTTTGTTCATAGCTATATACACCATGCAAGTTATTAGGCCAGTTTGAAAAGTTCAAGTTGGTTCAAAATAGTAACCAAAACTAAACGTGGATATACAAAGGTAGAAATGAACTACCAAAAGCAAGGCAACAGTATATATTTTCATTTCTGATAGCAAATGTCACATACCTCATTTTCTATTTGCTGGAGAAAATTGATTTTGCTGGGTGAGAACATAAACAGAGAGATGAACAAAAGGAATGTGTGGGGCTGTTTCTGGGTAGCACAACACTCGCAGAAATCATGAGCTTTCGGAACTATGTAACAGGAGTGGGATTTACCTCCAAAATGCACAGCCATCTCGTCTTAAAATGGTAACAAGAATAGAAAGCTCATTAATGCCTCTGTCTCGCTGCTGCTGTTACAGCTGTGTTGCTGTATCCTCATTCTTAGGACCCCAGCTGGATATTTTAATCCTCTTCTTTCCTTGCTCCATTTAACAACAGCTGGCAGTAGGTGCCTATTTTGGTTACCTGGGCCTGTCAGCCTGTATCAGGCACCAGTGCCAGCACTCAGGAGGCAATCACTTAACTGGACATCACATGAGCCAGTCATTCAAAATAAAGGATCTTTCCAATTTAGCAGAGATCAGCTCCTGAGGGAATTGGTTGTTAAAAAAGACAGCACCTTGCTCCTTACACATACACACACATCCCCTATACCACCCCTCTGCTTCAGCTGCCTCTATTGCTCTGTAAGGTTAAATAGCAGTGTTGGAGGAGTGAGAGGGGATAATACATTTATCAGGAGGGAAATGACTCATGAGGAGGCTGCGGGTAGCATAAAGGACTGTAACTTGAAATTGGAAACTAGATAGCATCCCTGGAAACCATCTTTAGAAAGTCTGTGTCCTAATGGCCAGTGAGTTGATGCCTGGGGATTAGATGCTTTCTCACAGTCCAGGAACAGCAGCCTGTACACAGCCTCATCTCAGCATCTGAGCACTGTGTGAGGTGCAGTGTGTACCCCTCGCTGTCTTGTCGTAAAGCAAGACAAGTCAGAGTTAGGCTGGGAAGTTCTCATGGAGGGGGTACATTAAAAAATAGCAATTATTCAATAGTCATTTCAAAGGAAGGCAGAAATGTAGCCTACCATCAAAAATTACTACATTGGCTAAAACGAAGAAGCCTGTAGCTCCCATAAAGTGATAAATGAAAAAGTCATCCTAGTTATGTGTGAAAATTACATTGACACCAAAATTTCATAAATGTACAGTGCTATCAGACCAAGCATTGAAATACCAATTAAAATAGTTGTTTGTAATTGAAAAGCAATGCATATTAAGTATGGAGTGTTAAGAAACACAGAAAAACATGAAGGTAAAGATCACATTTTTTCTTAAGTCTAGATAACCTGTATAAACAACTTGGGGCATTTTCTTTCATATCTCTTTCTCTCTCTCTGCTTCTCTAACATGTTTTCATAATTATATCCTATACCTTGCTTCTTTTCCACTCAATATTATATTACAAACTTTTATATACATTATCAAACATTATCCAAGACCGTGATGGTATACAAGGGGACATCCCCCAAGAACCAGAGTTATCTTCTGGTGGGCCTCTTGTAGTACAAGCTTCCCCCACTAGGTGGATGTTCTAAGAACCCATCTGTATCAGTGTACCACTCGGCATTGTTGTGAGAGGCTGCATGTGGCTTCAGTGGATTTTTTTAAGACTCTCTCAGTGAGTTTGCCCATTTCATAATGGGTGATGTACAAGCGCACCTGCCCACACCACTCTGAGTGTTCAGTGTTTTTTTGACCAAAAATGTCATGACCCCCATGCCCCACCTTCCCTATTCACCCAATCTGGCCCCAAGTGAGTTTTTTTGTTTGTTTCCCTAGATGAAAACAGTTCTCAAAGGGAAACATTTTGCTGATATAGAAGAGGTGAAAAAATGGCAGAAGCACTAAAAGGCATTGAAATCAATGAATTCAAAAACTGTTTTGAGAAGTGGAGAAAATGTCTCAATAGGTGTATTATATTAAATGGAGAGTACTTTGAAGATAACTGAAGTTTAAACATGGAAGAATAAACATACAATTTTTTATAAATAAATTCTGGGGATTTTGGGGCCCCCACCTTGTATGGTTATATCCATTTTATCTTGAATGGTGGAAGCTGCTCAGTTAATTATCTCCTTGTTTTGAACATTCTTGCAGATTGAATTCCCAAGGGAACAACTCTGAGATAGAAATTAGCATTTGGGTAGTTCCTTTGGGGATGCTCTCTGGGTTTACCCTATGTAGGAAGAAAAATGAAGTAGGATGGGCAGAGCAAAAGGCTGGTTCCTGATGCAATCACAGCAAAGGCCCCAGATGACCCCACAGAGTACTGTGAAGTTAGGGTTGCACTTTGTTAGTTACCCCAAGGTTAGCCATAGGGGCCAGGTCTTTATAACCATATTTCATCAGAGGCAGGCTCCCCCAAAAGTGGTAAGGTTTTGAGAAAAGCAACTCTCTAGCTGAGGGCAACTGGATAGCATCTGCATAACAAACTTGACAAATGTGACGTTATGATGTCCAGATAGATCATGCCTTTGATTCAATGTTTTGCCACAGACCATACCGCCTATCAGCCAGCAGTGCTCTCACCAGCAAGGGAAACAGCTTAGTCAATTCCAAAGGGATGCAAGAGACACACTTCTAAGGCCACCCCTTGTTTTATTCAGATTCACTTCTTTGTTGATGCTCTGAAAGCAGCTCTTTCAGGACTATGGTGTCTCACTTTCCCTAAGGAAATTTATAGAGAAAGATCCATGGGATAAATGGTAGTTCCTGCCATTGAAGCTTGTCTCCAAAAACTAATATTCATGATTTCCCTCTTCTATTAACCACTGCAGTCTCCTCTCATCCTTACCTACCTCCTCTGCTGGTTTGACCCAGATCTTCATTTTTAAAGTATCTCTGTCTCTCATCACAATGCCTGTCTCATCTCTTGGTTGTTGTGTTTTTCCATTTGCTGTCAAAATTGGTCAAAAGAGGACCAAGAGTTGCCTGAGGGCTTTCTCTGGATGCTGAACATACTCAGCCATACTTCCCTTGTGTAAGAAGAGCCCTACTTTCTCTTGTTGACTAGGGTCAGTTACTCCTGTTACTTCCCACTGGTCCCTTGGCATCCAAAGGGGCTGAACTACCTGGTGGCAGTCACGCCTTAAAATTCTATGGGACTCTTTCAGTGCCCTCTTGTGAAATAATTATTATTTGGGAACTGGGAACTGTTACCCCCTGGAACCTGGATTTGTGGGGATTGGAAGCAAAAATTGCCCATGTGGTATACTCAAAGCAATAGTTCATGAAGCTACCCCTATTTTCACCCTTTGGTTTTCAGACCATGCAATCTGCTTTTGGGAGCAAAGCATGATAGAGTACATATCGGTTTAGAGTGTATTCTGCATAAAATCTCATCCTTATAGGGCATTATCTTTAAGCTGTTTCTTCAACCACACTTTCAGCATGGGGTAAGGAAAGGAGGCATCTGTGTGAAAAGCTGAAGGAGCAAGACTGCCCAGGAGGAGATGATAAGGTACAGTGTCATCACAGCAAAGTCCTAACAAAGATTCAGAGGATCCCATAAGGAGGCTCTAAAACCCAGCTGTTCAGTGTTGTCTCAAAGAGATTGAGCCTTTATCCCCTCACTTCAACCATTCGTTGATGCTGGGTCCTTTAGAGAAGGGAGTGTGGTCTTGAGCAACACAATTCTGTTTAAAAGAGAGGAGCAGTCAGCTGACAGTACTCTAAGTAGCTGAGGGAATAGGGCCTTCTGTCCTACGTAAATTGTCTGGGTGGTGCAGCACAGTGTCCACCACGTATAACTGAGCTGTGTCCAAACTGGGTAAATATTTTGATGAATATTCATTCATAGATAACCTAGTGACATGGCTTTTATTTACATGACTTTTCTTTGCTAATTTTCCATTAAAAACTACTATTACCTCTTTATAAATGAAATATGGCCATCAGAAAACACTCTTATATTTAGAATCATCTTTCAATCAAGTGTTCAAATGATCTAATTTCAAGTGTGTCTCACCTGCTTCCACCTGGAATGGCTAGGCATTTTGGTGGGCCCCTATCCTAAAAGAAAACAAACTCCTAAAGAAGAAATGAATTGCTTCAAAAGGTCACTTATAGTACCTCTCTCTTAGTACCAGGCTATCCCTCTGGTTCTGGATTCACTAGTTGCTGACCAATAATGTGTGGTTGGTTACTTACTGTTGTCTAGCCTGCCTTGTCTGTTGACTTATCTTGATGTCTTGATTTGTAGACTTCTTGCTTTCACATTTCTAAATAGGTTCTTATCATATTCCACTCACCCTGTATTAGTCAGCATTCTCCAGAAAAAGAGAATCAATAGGATAGATGTATATTTATGTATGAGTGTGTGTGTGTGTGTGTGTGTGTGTGTGTATCTTTGGTCTGTCCAGAAGATACCCAGCTACATACTATGGAAAATATAGACATTTATTGAAGAAGATACAAGAAACATTGTACATAGGACAATGACTCCTTAGTCCCCTTCAAAGTAGGTACCTTGGGACCTCACAGAGTTCTCCCAATTGCCATCAGCTGCCCTGTTGTGTTTTTTCTGAATCTCACTGATGGTCTGAAATCTCTTCCCTTTCAAAGGTGATTTTACTTTTGAGAAAAGTCTTAAGTTGCCAGGTGCCAAATCTGGGCTATAAGGGGGCTGAGTCTGCATGAGATGTGATGCATGAGTGGCATGTGGTCGTGATGAAGCTGCCAATCACCAATTGCCCCTTCTGAACCATCTGAATAGTTTCCATGGAGGAAATGTTCAAGCTTAAAGCAAAATAATGCAGATTTATTGATCTGCTTGCTCAATCATTTTGAATGTGATCACCACATAGTACGCATGCTCACTCAATAGCATCTCTCGCCCCCACTGACTAGTACAGTGAGGTCATCATTATTCACACATGCCCATTCTAGTCCACTCTCCTTGGCTGCCAGGTTACATGGATGTTGCACTAACCATTCTTGTCATATTAACAATGGCTGGGCTTTTTCTGGACAGACCTGATATATTACATATATTGATATATACTGATATATTATATATATATATATTATGTTGCTTTCCTCCCTTTCCCCCCATTTTTCTTCCACATTTCTGCAATCAGAAAGTCTATGTAACTTAAGATCCCATATAATTTCCATCATGAGACAGAATTTCACCCAATAAATGTTTTACCAACTTTTAAAATAATTTTTTCATTTCTTTTTTCTTTTGTCCATATTGAAATAAACTTTAAAAAATGACTCTGAGTTCTTCAGAAAACCAAAATGACACAATCTTTATCACCAATGAATACAAATTATCCTTGTAGTATTTTAGTTACAATGATTAACCCATCCCTTTCACAGAAGTAGCCTCGAAGCTGGAACATGTAATGGGAGACTTTCCTCCAAATCATAATTCTAAAATGTTCGTATCACTATGATCATGATTGCATACAAGAAAACTCATTGTGTATCAGGAAAAGCAGAGCTTTCCAGCCGTCAGGCGTGCTTGCAAAATGTGATCGCATATTTCTTTGGAACATACCACGTACTGTGTGCTTTGGGCTGTAATTGCAGGTGTGAATATCAATCTGGCCTTGCAGTTTGGCGTCTGAAACATGCAATTTGCCATTTTATGATTCTGCCTGTGTTGGTGTTCAGGTGCAGTTGCAAATGTGCCTCCAGGAGGTAGGCACTCTGCGTCTCATCATGTTTTCACAACTCACTAGACCGGAGCTTCATACTCAGATAATGTGGGCAGCCAGCAAAGTTGAAAAACATGTATTTTCATATTAAAGAGCTATTAAACGTACTGCTGTTGATTATTTAAAGATCAAACATGATGCATCTGTATATTAAAACTATTTATAGCTTAGTAACTTATTTTTAATGTCATTAAAAATTAATCTGGTGAATTAGCTTGTTCTTTTTAAGAGAAAGCAGTTTGTGTCTAGTCCACACTTGTCAGAACAAAAATGTAAGCTCCAAGAAGAAAAGTGAGAAATAATTAAGATAGTTTACATCTCTCTAAAGACAAGTCAGAGAGCTTTAACAAGGCAAATTTGGAAATAACCAATTTTAATGATAATAGCAAAGGGTTCTATAATATTTATGTTGTTGCGAACATAGGTACTCGTTATATATTATAGGTACAGAGACTGGTAAGGAGAAAAATGAGGTGTAGAGGGGTAAGTGAAAAGTAAGGTTTTCTGTACAAACAACATTCCAGCAATGGATAGACAATTTGTACCTTGGAATCATAAGAATTTGACATGTGTTAAACACTTTATGCAAGATTTTAAAATCACTTTTTTATTTTAGAATAGTTCTAGATTTACAAAAAATTACAAGTACATAATTTTTACATACACTTTACTCAGTTTCTCCTATCATGAGCATCTTATGATAGTATGTTCTATTTGTCACAATTAATAAACCAGTGTTGATATTCTGTTATTAACTAAACAACACTTTATTCAGATTTCCTTAGTTTTTGCATAATGTCCTTTTTCTGTTCCAGGTTCTCAAATAGGATATCACGTAATTTTTAGGTATCATTCCTTTTTAAGCTCTTCTTGGCTGTGACAGCATCTCAGACTTCCCTTGTTTTTCATGATCTTGAAAGTTTTGAGGAGTGCTGGTCAGTTATTTTGTAACACAGTCCTCAGGTGGGAATTGTCTGGTGTCTTTTCATGATGAGACTGGATTGGTGGGATTTGGGGAGGAAAACCACAGTGGTAAAGTCTATTGTAATCTCCCTCATGTCAAGGGCATGCAAAAGTAACATGACCTCACTTTTGATATTCACTTCGATTACCTGGCTGAGGTCATGGCCACTGACTTCCTTCCTGTAAGTTATTCTTCTTTCCTGCTGTCCGCACTGTACGTTTTGGAAGAAGTCACAGGGTGCTGCTTGCACCGAGAGTGAGGGGTTATGTGTCAGCACCTGCTGAGTGGGGTATCTAGTGGGAGCGAGTTTAGTCTATCATTTATTATTTATTCAATCAGTTTGTTTATCAGCATGAACTCCTATATATTTAGTTTGTACCGTGGTTATTATCCAACACTACTTTATTCATTTTGTTGCTCAAATGACTCCAGCTTTGGCTATTGGGAGTTTTTATCCCTTTGATGTATCTCATTGTGTTTTTGTTTGCCTTTCCCTCACTCTCCCTCCCTACCAAATGCTCCAGGCTCATTTAAATACTGCCAGCTCTCTTTTGTAAAAACCTCTGGTTTCTTTCATTGTAGAGTGGTATTAGAAACCAAAATCTAGGTACTACATGTGCACATGTCTAAGGGGGTGTCATTGCTTCTAGACCCTCTCAGCTGACAGAGAAGAAAATACATGTTTACACATATTAACTTACATGTATACACACAAATATTTTTAGCCCTAGTCAGTTTATCCATATTAAGCTAAACCAGAATGCATACTGATGTCTCCAAGGGACATCTTTTACCTCATTGATCATCCTGGTCTCCTCCCATTTCTAATCAGGAACCTCACATTCCAACAGTAAAAAAACCTGCCTCCCATCATCCACATTCATTTATATACTTGCTCAATGCCAGTATACATGCAAAGTAATTTCAGAATTATTTACCTGCATCCCCATGAGAAACAGCTTTATCAACTACAGTACAGTGATTTTGACTTTGACTTTCAGCTGTGTGGACTCCATTCCCAAGGCGACTTAGGTCAACACTTTACAGCCCTGCCCTCTTCAGGGAGAGTTTTTTTTTTTTCATATATTTGTAGTGCAGTTATATTGTTTTGACACATTCTGCTTTCTACAATGGAATATCTCAACCTCCTAAATGATTTTCAAAATGTGTACACATTAAGTATAATTTTTTAATGTTCTATGCACTTGACAAATTCAACGTTATGTATCCACCATAACAGAATCTTACAGAGTAGTTAACATGCCCTAAGAAAGCCCGTGTGCTTCACCTATTCAATCCCACACCCAATCTGAATGGCTGATCTCTTTACTATCTCTACAACTTTGCTCTTTGCGGAATGTCACATAATTAGAATCATAAATGTGTCACTTTTTCAGGCTGACTTCTTGCACTTAGAAATCTCATTTAATAGCCATCCCTATCTTTGTGCCTCTAAAAACAAATGAAGGGTTCATTCCTTTTATTGCTGAAGAGTCTTTTGTTGTATGGAAGTACTACATCTGTTTTACCCAGCCATCTACTGAATAACATCTTGCACTTCCAGGTTTTGGCAATTATTAAGAAGGTGGCTATAGATATTTGCATGGAATTATTTTTGTGCACCTGAGTTTTCAGATCAGTTGAGCAAATACCTAGAAGGATGACTGCTGTGTTCGTGTTTGTAATAAACTGCCAAACTGCTTACAGGCAACAAATATGAGTCCCTGTTGCTCCACATTTTCATCAGAAATGAGTATTGTCAGTTTCTATTGACTTGTCTTAATGCTCATTGATTCTTTCCTCAGTAGGCCCAACCTACTGATAAACCTTTCAAACACATTTTTTCCATTCCCATTAGAGTCCTTTTGATTTTTACCACTTACTTTTTATTCTTCCTTAGAGTTTCCATCTCTCTGCTTGCATTACCCACCCATTCTTGCTTATTTTCTCCTTTTTTTTGTTTAACTTATTGTTGTTCAAGTACAGTTGTCTCCATTTCCCCCCCACCACTCCTCCCACCCCATCTACTTTTTTAAGGAGATTTATTTATTTAGTTTTACAGAGAAGGAAAGGGAGAGGGAGAGGCATAGAAACATCAATGTGTGGTTTCCTCTTACGTACACCCTACCGGGGATCTGGCCCGCAACCCAGGCATGTGCCATGACTGGGAATCAAACCAGCGACCCTATGGTTCACAGGCCTGTACGCAATCCACTGAGCTACACCAGCCAGGGCTATTTTCTACTTTTTATCTTAGAGCTTTTAACATATTAATCATAGTTATTTTAAATTTCCTGTCTGATATTTCTAACATCTCTCACATCTGAGTCTGGCTCTGATCATTGCTTTGTCTCTTCAGACTGTGTTTTTTTTCTTTGTTTTTCCTCTCATCATGCTTTGTAATTTTCTTGTTGAAAGCCAGACATGTTGCTTTGGGTAATAGGACCTGATGTAATGAGGTCCTATTTAGTGTGAGGATTTATGGTACTCTCTCTAGGAGTGGGGCTGTGTTTAACATTTGTGCATCTAGGTCTCTGTGCTAGAGGTTTCAAATTCCTCTGGTGTGTTATATTTGTCTCCCCTCATGACTTCAGGTTCCTTAAGCAGTCCTCCTCATAGACAGTCATTTTCTTGCAGTTCTTTCAAGTCCATAACTCACTGTTATCATACTGATAACAGGAGCCTTGTTGGTGTGGTGGTAAGGTGTTGGGTGGGAAACATTCTATAATCTAATTACATCTCAGTGTTTTAGTGGGTCTGTGACTGGGGGCTGTAAACTTCACAGATGCTTTTCATTGGTAGAGTCTCTTCTCCCCCTGCCTCCCTGCACCCCTCTCTGTCTATAGTATTCCTAATATATTTCCTTAAATCTTGACCCTTGTTGGTTATGTTTTCTCCTCCTTCAGTGATACAGAAGGGCTAGAAGGGCTATGATGGGAGAGATACTCTTCTCCCAGCTGGAATAAAGTTCTGGCAAAGTCTTTTCCTCTGGAGACAAGGCCTTTGTTATATAGAAGGTTCTAGGCATATTTCACATTGATTTCTCTACTCCTTTGCTGGGCATAGCCACAAGAGAATCTTTCTCAGATTTTTCACTGTGAAACTCCAGTGCGGTTCCTACACATGGGAGATCCCCTAAGACTGTGGTCCCCAGGCATTTCTCATTTCCCCACTGCACCTCCAGCCATTCATTACAATCACCATTTAAGCCTTCTTACAAGTGCACGTCTCCAGTAGCTTCTGTTCTCAGTAAACAGATCCATCGCTGTCTCTCTGATGTGCCTGTCTTTCTAGATTTGAGGGGAGTTTGCCCTGCAACATTAATTCTCTGGTGGGTCCAAGAATAGTCATTGATTTTCAGCTATCTGACTTTCTTGTAAGGAATCAAGTGACAAGCTTCCAAGCTCTTACAGGTAAGAGATGAAACTAGAAGTCATCTATGTGCTATTTTAATTCTGAGCTCTGGAAGTTTAAACCTTCCCATTGAATTCTGGGGTATATCAAACACTAAGGTTTGTGACAGCTTAGCATGATTTGAGAGTATATCTTAAAATGGGTATAATAACCATGTAAAATTAAATTTAATAAGTGATACTAGTTAAGGATCAGTGAGAAAGAAATCAAATACAACCAAAATGTCTACTAAAACTGATTTGGAGAATTCTCTTAACTCATTTAACTTTCAGCTCTTATGAGAAGAGTCCTTATTTGCTTGTTTTTAAGATAATTGAGTGAAATGTATATTTATTTTTTCTTTATATTATTAATTCTACCAACCCTAGCTGTTAGCTACTCTGTTAAAAGATATTAGTGGTCAGTTAATTCTAGTTCTGGATTTAAAGTATTGGCAAAAATCCTAAAGAGGAAATAAGCAAATCTCTTTAATCTGAAATTATGTACAGAGTGATAGAGACATAGCAGGCTCTGTCACTCTTTAAACAAGAAAGTTTGTGTTAAAAAATAATGATGTCATTTAAAGTCCCCTTGCCTCAGATGACTCTATTTAAATGGATTACTTTGTATCAGTTGAATTCTTATACTCATTTAACTGAACATAGTTCTTATCTGGGTCTGAGAGTCTGTGAATTTCTCAAAATTTTATTTAAAATGCTGTGATGATGGGCAGTTTTTCCATAGAGAACTTCGATAGTTTTTATTAGTTTCTCTAGGAAGTGTATAACACAAAAATATTTCAGAATCAGTATATAGTGTTAAGTACTTATTTCATGATCTTAATTTCTAAATTCTGATCCTTAGGAATAACCTCAAGGAAAAATAGATGGCTCAGAATTCTAACATTCTTTTTAAATTTTTTTTTATTTTTTATTGTTGTTCAAGTATAGTTGTCTCCTTTCCCCCCAGTCCTCCCACCCTAGCCATCCCCACCTCCCACCCTCGATCCTACTCCCCTTTGGGTTTGTCCATGTGTCCTTCATACATGTTCCTTGACAACCCTTTCCCCTAATACCCCCCATTATCTCCTTCCACCTCCCCTCTGGTTACTGTCAGTTTGTTCTTAATTTCCATGTCTCTGGTTGTATTTGCTTCCTTGTTTGTTTTGTTGATTAGGTTCCACTTATAGGTGAGATCATATGGTATTTATCTTTCACTGCCATTCTTATGACAACATATTTATCAAAATATTTTCATGCTTTTAGAAGTAGATGTTAAATATGACTTTTGCAAATCATTAAATTATTACTTACAGACATATTTTTGCAACTGAGTGTATCAACCAACAAAGAACTTTTCTTTCTTTTATGTATCTTTGATTGAATTAAAATTAATTCTTACATAACATAATTACCAAATGCCATATTTCAAAATTGTTTACCTGACAACAATAGCATTTAGCAATAGGTGCTCTAATTATACAGAAATATTTCCTCAAAATCCTTTCCTATTTAAATATGTTCCCTCCTAATACTTGGTTACTGGCTCTGATTTTAATGTTAAAAAAAATCAATTTTAGTTAGCTACTCCTTGGGAAAACTAAAGTTCTAAGATGCTTTGTAAGGGACCCCTCTGCCAGAGAAAGGACATGCTAGTTCAGATTGAGGAAACACGGTTTGACTTTGTTTCCGTTGTTTTGTAGAGGAGTGGCCTTGGGTGAGTCACTTCATATCTCAAAAACTTACTTTCCTCTTCTGTAAAATGGGGGCAGTAATTGTTTTCTATTCCATATTATTATTTTTGTGAATATGACAAAAGTACATACCTTGAATTTATATATTACATATCATGTTAAATATTATCTTCTGAATAAAACATTGGTACTACCATTTCAATAATCTCACTTATATTGACTTAGATAACCACTTAAATAATTTTTTTAAAGAAAGAGTAAAGCTTAAAACTTAAGCTTTATCAAAGGTCCTCATGTATTTGTTTTAATTATTTTTTAAAGATTTTTTTATTTATTTTTAGAGAGAGGGGAAGGGAGGGAGAAAGAGAGGGAGAGAAACATCTATGTGTGGTTGCCCCTCACATGCCCCCAACTCGGGACCTGGCCCGCAACACAGATATATGCCCTGACTGGGAATCAAACCAGCGACCCTTTGGTTTGCAGGCCCATGCTCAATCCACTGATCCTCACCAGCCAGGGCCCTTCATGGTTTTTGCCCCCAGCTTTATTGAGATGTAATAGATATATAATATTACTTAAGGTTAAGGTATACAATGTGATGACTTAATATGTGTATATATTGCAAAATATTTACAATAAATTTAATTAACACATCCTTCACCTCACATACTACATTTTTTGGACTATAAGATGCACTTTTTTCCCCCAAATTTGGGAGGAAAAGGGGGTTGCGTCTTATAGTCTGAATGTAGCTTACCTGGCTTGCTGTGGGGGTGGGGGGCAGTGGTCTATGTTGTTATTTATGTTATTAAATATTTTACCATATTTTTTGCTTCAAAGTTTTTTTTTTCCTATTTTCCTTCTCTAAAACCTAGGTGTGTCTTATGGTCCAGTGAATTTTATAGTCCAAAAAATATGGTAATGACCATTTTTGTTGCTGTTATGGTGGGAATATTTAAGATTTACTCTTTTACTAACTTTCAGTGTATAAAACGTAGTATGACTAACTATAGTTACCATGCTGTACACTAGATTCCTCAGAACTTATTTCTCTTATAATTGCACATTCATATACTTTGACCTTCATGGTTTCAATGTTCTTATCTAAACAGTTTCTTTGAGAGGAGGATTGCAAGCTAAAGGATAACTCATTGCTGATATTCGAAATTTATTTAATTTTATCAGCTGAATGAGTCATCAAATATCTCCAACAACTCCCAGTTGAGCTTTTGTTTCTAAACATGAAAATGTGACTTCAATGACGCTTGAATACAGAGTCCAGCACAACTAACGCTCCTTTATTATTACAAAATCTTTTATTACAAAGTTATAAGCATGTAATTCCGTAACATAACAGTATCACACTCAAGCATACCATATGACCTTTAAGGTGAGATGTTCAAATTAAAACTATAAATTCTTACACCCACATTATTTATCACCCTACCAACCACACTCAGGCAGGCGTTACTTTGGGCAGGCCCTGTATGTTAACAACCCGATGCAGAAAGACAAGCTATGGGTCCTCTTCACACTTTAATGGTAAGAGGGATTTCCCAAAGCAAACACCAATTTAATCCCAAATGGATGCATTTATGGACAGGTGAACATGATTGAGAATCCCATGTCTGAGAACCAGGGTTCTGAATTCTGGTTGCCCATTGCAATCATCTTGGGAACTTTTACATATCCTGATAACCAAGCCAAAACCCAGGACATTTACATCTGAATCTCTGGGGCAGTGTAACAGTATGTTTTTAAAGCTCCAAGGTCATTCCTGTGGGCAGCAAAGTCCGGGAACCATTGTGTTCAACCCAGAAACATGAACTGATCATTACCTAGCCAGTTGGAAACACCGCTTCAAAGACCTTTCTGACACTTTCTAAATTTTTCCTTTCATACTCAGCAACCTAACTGACAGGCACACCACAACTGACTTAAATGATCAACCAAGCAACTCTAAGGTTGTAAAATATATCTGACTCTTCTGTTCTTAATTCACCCTTCAACTTTGCCTTCTAATATCATACTGTCTTCTGGGATGGGTTTGTTTGTTTGTTTGTTTGTTTTTAAATCAGTGTTGGCAGAACAACCTTTGAACAAAAAGGCATATCATGTATATTTGAGTAACTAGGTGTTTAGTATTGAGTACAGAATTTTCTCTTTCTTCAGCTTGTTTTCTTTTTAAACATTTGCTCTGTAGGACAATATAAGCACCCTTAATCAATATCTCTCTTTCCAGCTAATAGTATAATTTTTAAAAAAGTCACATACCGAAAGACAGATAATAGTAATGGTGCCAGACCCTAAAAAATCCTCCATCTTACCATCATGTAGTACATTATATTCAAGCATTGACGAATGGCAGACTTAGATAAGTATCTCTTTTTCCATCAAGCTACTAGGACTCTCAACAGCCATTGTAGGGAAGCACAAAGCCCAGAATCCCTCACACAGGAAGCAAGCACGAATGTTTGGCAACCGCCCTGAGCAGGTGCCATCTCATCTTCGGGACAGACACAGAGACTGACGAGCTGAGCACTTTATATTGTGTTCACTTACCCCACATTGAGAGTAAATTTATGTTCCTATCCATTAGAAGGGAGAGATGATAAACCACCTCCATTTTTTTCTTCTTTTTAAATTGAGAGTGATAAAATGGCTACAGCAGAATCAATTGCTTTGAAAGTAATGGGGTGAGGCTGTCCACACCATTACTTTCAGCTCCGGCTCCTTGCCAGTTCCATCCAACAGACATTGTAACTGAGTTCAGTGATTTGCACATTCTGTATTTGCAAGTTTACAAAGTTGTTGGATTCTTCTCTTTTCAGTCCCAGTGCTCACACACACAAACACACACCAGGGAAATGAGGGCTGGATTTCAGCAGGACCCAGAAGGAAATTCAGGCTCAACTCTACCTTTTGAAGTTCATGAGTGTCACTTCTAATCTTACCCATTCCTTGTGCCTTTGCACAGAAATCCTCACTTTATAAACTACTGCCTATTAGGCTGGTTGAGAGCTGTGTCCCGGAAAATGGCTTTCCTATGGTGCGGGTAGGTCACTCATCATGGATGAGACTTAATTGCCACTCCATAAAACAGGCACCAATGGAAAAAAATTAACACCCTACTAGTTGGATTTAATCAGGATTGGATCTGAAGAATGCAAATAAGGATAGCGTCTAATTATTTTTCCATGTTTATCTCTATCAAAGCACATTCATTCGAAACTATTTTAAAAGGCAAACACCGAATTTCAGACTGGGCCCTGAGATGGGTGTGAGTTTTTTTTTTTTTCTTTTCTCAGAAAATGGGAGCTGTTGTGTTGTGGGAAGACAGGTGTTCATGCTTTTGTCTAATTTAAATGCATATCTAGGTCTAATTTTATCTACATTTAAAAACCAAATAGAATATAACACCATAAACTGCTTACAGTTATTTATCCATTTAAAGGAAAACTCTCCAGAGTGGCAAACTTTTCAGAGACGCAGAAGTTGCGAGGTGGTGGGGAACCCCTGGTCCAGGAAAGCCACTGACACAGTGCCACTGCCAGTTGTTTGTGCTGGACCAGGTTCAGAAAGCAACATTTCGGAGGAGAAAATGTGGATTGGCCTAGAGCTTATTGCAAAGTGACTTCAAAACTTATTTAGGTTCATTCAATGAAAAGCCAAAGGCAATTCCTATATTTTATTTCTATTTTTGAATTTCTTCTCATTCCCCAGGGCTTAAAGTTTTCACATCTTTAAAATCTCCTAAGAGTTAAGCTCTGGGGCAATCAACATTTTCCCTCTTTCTTCTAGTTCTAAGAATATCTTTGCAAAAAATAAATAAACAAACATCAACAGAACAATGAAAATGTGAGTGAAGCAAAGGAAACGCTACTCTCGGAGAGTATCAGACAAAAATAGACCAGTACCGCTCAGTCAGGGCACACAGGTGGAAGGCCTTGAAGGAATCTCTTTCAAAAGATTCCTTGAAGGTCAGGAGAAAGCCTTACCACCGCTCATCCGGTCAACAGAAAGCCAGCGGAGCCAGGGTTTCTTTCCCTTTCTGCATTTGGGAGAAGGTCTTCACACTTTTCACATGTGGCATTCATTTTTTTCATCTTTGCCAGAGGATATGTTTGTTGGTTTTTGGTCAGAGAGGAAGAGGGAAGGGGGAGTGAGAAAGACAGGGAGAGAGACAGAGACAGAGAGAGAAACACTGATGTGAGAGAAAAACATTTATAAGTTGCATCCCGTACATCCTGACCGAGGATCAAACCGGCAAACTTTTGGTGTGTGGGACTACACTCCAACCGACTGAGCCACCCAACTGGGGCTGGAATTCGGTTTTAAAAGAATTGATCAAATTGCATTCAACAGTGTATAATAATTCATTATGATGATTAATTTTATGTGTCAACTTGGCTAGGCCACAGCAACCAGAAATTTGGTTAAACACTAGTTTGGAGAACTTCAGCTAATATATGCATTTTATTATTTTTGTTCATCAAATGACATAAATTATTATTCATGAAAGGTATGTGAAAGGTATGTGAGGAGATGGAGAAAATGTACTTGTCCGAATGGGAAAAAAAAACTTAAATAAGCTATATTGGGTAGAAAATGAGAACTTAAGGACGTAAAATTTTAAAAAGTGATAGCTAAATGGCAAATGGCTTTAAGTCAGTGAGAGGGGGAAAGGCAGAGGGAGAAGGAGGGGGAGGGGCAGAGGGAGAGGGAGGGGAAGAGGGAGAGAAACCATAGAGGGGGAAGGGAAGAAGGAGAAAGAGCTGCCTAGAGATGGTAGAAGTTTGTCCAATATGTTATCAACATTCATAAACTACCTGGTATGAAGGAATTATGAATCATGTAAAATCATGTTCAAAATGATGGGAAGGTCCTAGGGGTGTGGGACCCCCCCAAGTGTGGGAGGACACCGGCTAGATGGGGCTGCTTTTTTACAGATCTCAGTAAGTCAGAGGACTTCAAGCTGACCTTGCCTGCTCACCAACCAAGAATTACCACATTTACCTTTTAGAATAGATTTAAATCCAGCTAAAGGCAAAGAAAGGATGATTAGCAGATGGGCATCTGTATTTCGGACATAAGGACAGTTTTCATTAGGCCTTGGAAACAGGGCATATCCCTGGAAATTTAGAGAGTAGAGCGTGGGAACCATTTGTCCAGTCCGCATCTCTCCCCCTACACACGAGGACATGGCGGCCCTGGAGATGCGCCGCGTCTTTCCCTGGCAGAGTCCCTGCACAATTCTGAGATTGATTTTCAGGTCTGAGTCTGTGTTCTTAGGGTTAAGTGTTCTTTTAACTTTATGAAATTTTAATATTCCTTTCTAAGGGAAGTCTCAGTTCCTATGAGATGGATGCAGGTACACATGTTTCAGATTTGACTTGCTCCCAACTTCTCCACTCACTTTATCATAAATGCTTAAGAAATTTTTAAAATGGAAGATGCATTTCATGTTAAAGTCAGTCCCCGGACAATATACACTTGAGTGAAATTATGTCTGTGGCCAGTATAGACCCTTACATCACTGGCACCTTCCACATCCGCTGTGTGATAGATGGGTCCTCGCTTTCTCTGACGCTCCTTTCTGCTCCACGTGGGAATTGCTAACGTGAAGTAATTCTCGGGAAGGCGGTGTGAGGATGTACCACAAATTGCACCTTGCAACCAAAACAAGGAAATGGCAGCCCCAGAGTGTGCAATTTTTCCCTGAGATCAAAAGTAAAAAAAAAATAAAAGTTAATTATCTCAAAATTCTTTTTCTTTTTCTTCTTTCCTCCTCTTGCGAAACAGCTAAAGCAACGCACTCATTTGGGAACTAGAAGCCAAGCTGTGACTGAGACAATGGGTTAACCATGCGGTGAAGGATGGCCAGAACATCTATTTGTGTTCAATGAGCTGAGATAATTTTACCCTCTTTCTAGATCTCCCAGAAAAAGATTTTTAAGGACCATTCAAAAATGGAATGTCTTTAACACTCACCCTTTATTTTAAGAACCTACAAGGAAAGTTTGAGTCATCCTAATTTCACAGAAGTTTTCCTGAAAGGGGAGGAATGTGTCTCTTCGCATTGCATGTCCTTGGCCTTAAATGTACTGAGTGGCTGAGGGGATTTGACAGCTTTTGTTCTAAAGTTAGCTTCATTCTCTATTTCGGACTCAATAGGGGAAGGACTGAGCTTTGTAATTAATACTCAGGAAATTAGCAATCAGCAATGGAAAAGAGATATGGGCATGTGGATGGATGGCAGCTGCCCCTGACGGGCAAAGGCCGCTGGGGGCTCCCGACAGCAGCGGCAGAACCTCTGAGAGCTGGTTCTTGTTCTTTTAAGTGCACTTTATTCAGTATCCCTGAAGTGTAAAGCCAGTCTTATTGGACTTTGGTTTGTTGTTTTTTTTTTTTTTTTGTGAAAGAGATTGTTATTTCTATTGTGTTTAAAAGTACTCTGAGAAGTACTCTTCTTCAGAATTCAAGAATACTTTTTTTGTCCTCTTGCATAAAAATAAGAGTGTCTGAGAATTGGCTTTTGATCCAACTGGTCTTGAGAGTGCAAGCTGTTTATTTCTGTAATAAGGGGACATGGAAAAATTAAAATGACAATCTCTTGAGAGGTACTCTTTTGGAGTGTCCTGGACAGGGTCAGCAGAGATGCTGCTCCTTGGGGACCACTGATGTTGACCTTCTGAAGAACTTCTACCTCTTGGGGGAAACACAATCTTGATTGATTCCAGTATCTACAGAAGTGACAAAGAGTGTTCATAGAATTATAAATACTAAAGTAATTGTTTCTGTGTAATCAAGGTTATAAAAGCTTTTATTGGTATAGGCCAGTGATTTTCAACCCTTTTCATCTCATGGCATGCATAGTCTAATTACCAAAATTCTGCGGCACACCAAAAATATATATTTTTGCTGATCTGACAAAAATATGCATAATTTTGATTCATTCACACTGGAAGTCTATTGTTGTGTTGGCTGGTGTCATTGTTCTCTTCAACAATTGTTTTCTTTCTAAGGGGAAAGGGGTCAGTGCCCCTGGCTAAATAGGGTTGCATGTTTTAAAAATTCTTGCAGCACACCAGTGTGCTGTGGCACACCAGTTGAAAATCACTGGTATAAACATGTATGTGTGATTATATGAATGTGTGTGTGTGTGTGTGTGTGTGTACCAGAAGGAACAAACTGGATGTTCGCCCAACTTAAAATTTAAGGCAAACAAATCAGTGTGTATCACTTGCTCAGTTTCAGCTCCTTCCTGGAGGTCCCAAAATCTGACTTCTCTTACCCAATCCTACCTTCTATTCAACACATATTCAGCAAACATCCTTGCACACCAAGGGTGAGGAGGCACTGAGCCATCTTTGGACCAAAGGCATCTTAGGACCTCCTGTGGGAGCTTTCATTTCTCTATCACTGTGTTACCTTTTTATTGTACTAGTCATCACCTTCGCCCTCTTTCCCAGGCCAAGCAACCTGGGTCTGGAATAAATCCTTATGATCCCCTGGGTTTCTGATCATTCAAACTTTTTCCAGTTC
>CM052544.1:20580211-20631776 GCA_028533065.1 Trachops cirrhosus
CCCTTTGGCTTTGCCTTTGGGTCCTTTATATGTGTTCCTTGATGACCCTTCATTATTCTTTTCTATGTGTTGCCATTGTTTTAATGCCTACTTTTATCTTTCATTCCTTTATTTACCTTTTGTGGTTTCAATTCAGTATTTTATGTAAATCAGTTCTCTTTTATTAATATGTCAGTTGTACTTTTTAAAAACATTTTTAGTGGTTGTTTTAGCAGGGGTGTCCAACCCGCAGTCCACAGGCCGCATGCGGCCCAGGACGAATGTGGCCAAACACAAAATCCTAAATTGAAAATTATGAGATTTTTTTTGTGATTACGTGTCATGATGTATTTAATGTGTGGCCCAAGACAACTCTTCTTCCAGTGTGCTGCAGAGACGCCAAAAGGTTGGACACCCCTGCTTAGAGTTTGCAATATACATTTACAACTAGTTCAAACCCATTTTAAATAACACTGACTACTTTGCAGGCAGGTTGAGTACCTCCTAATAACAAAATGATTCTAATTCCACCCTATTGTTCTTGTATCATTGCTGCCATTTATTTCATGCATGCATATGTACATAAGCATGCATAATCAAACACATCATTGCTGTTATTTTGAACAAACTATGCTAGATCACTTTAGAATAAGAAAAAATAAGTTTTTCTTTTTTCTTTACTTATTCTTTCCCTGGTGCTTTCTTTTTTCCCCCTCTATGTAAATCCAAGTTTCTGATCTTTATCCTTCTCTCATATTCCTTCTCTGATCATATTCATTTCTGATCATATTCCTTCTCTCTAAAGAATTTACTCCAGCTTTCTTGCATGGCAGGTATACTTGCTACAAATTTCCTCAATTTTTGATTGTCCTAGAAAGTCTATTTCTATTTTACTTTTAGGAGATAATTTTTCAGTGCACAGAATTCTAGGTCAGAATTATGCTTTCAACAATTTAAATATTTTATTACACTCTCTTCTTGCTGTGATGTGAGGAGAAGTTAGATGAAAGGCTTATCTTTGCTCTTCTATAAGTGAGGTGCTTTTTATCTTCTCTCATGGGCTTTCTGAACTTTTTTATTTATCTTTGATTTTCTGTAATATAAAATGTATGCCTAGCTGTAGGGCTATTTGGTTTTATTTCCTGGTTTTTGTTTTGCACTTATCCTTCTTTAAACTTCTTGGATCTGTGGCTTAGTATCTGAAATCAATTTTGGGAAATAGTCATTATTTTTTCAAATATTTTTTCTGGTCCTTTCTCTCCTTCTCCTTTTAGAACTCCCATTACATGTATATTTCACCCTTTGTAGTTGTCCCACAGTTATTGACTATTTTATTTGGATTTTTTCCTTCGGCCTTCTTTTTCTTATGCATTTAAGGTTTGGAAGTTTTTAGTGAGATATCCTCAAGCTCAGATATCGTTCTTCAGCCATGTCTAGTCTACTAATAAGCCCTTCAAAGTCATGATTCTAGCATTTCTTTTTTGGTTCTTTCCTAGAACTTCTAGCTCTATACTTACATTGTCCATCTGTTCTTGCATGCTGTCTACTTTGTCCTTTGGTGCCTTAAGCATCTTAATCATAGGTGTTTTAAATTCCTGGTCTGATAATTCCAACATCCCTGCCACGTGTCTGAGTCTAGTTCTGATGCTCGCTTTGTTTCTTCACATCATGTTTTTTTTACCTTTATTATACCTTATAATTTTTTCTTGAGAGCTGGAACTGAAGTACTCAGCAGGTGGAGCTGCTGTAGATAGATGTTTAGTAAAGTCGTGGTGAGGTGTGGGGGGCGGGGAGAAGCATTCTGCAGTTCTATGAGTTGGTCTGAGCATCTCAGCAGTCTTTTAGTGCGGCTGTGCCTCTGGACTGTGAACTTCACACATGCTTCTCGGCCTTCTCTCCCTCATCCCATTCAGTGCCACAGGATGGTGAGAGAGGGCTAGAACTGGGCATTTCCTCGCCTCGAGGTCAGGTAGTTTCTGATGAAAACCCCAGCAGGCTTGGCTCTGCTCAAATAGCTTCTCCTGAGGGCAGAGCTTGCTAAGAAAGGCTGCTCTGGCCTATTTCAGAATGGTTCCTTTTTCCCTCCCGCTTCTGAAAGCAGACAGAAGTTTTCATTTTTGTTTTTTATTTTCCTCTTTAACTTGATCGAGCTCTTGGAGGTAAAATGTACACCTTCGGGGGGCTCCAGATGACTGTGTCCCCACAAGTTTTTATCTCTCAGATTTGTCCACACTGAGCTAGCTACCAGCAATTTGTCAGTGAAGCTCAGCTTTTACTCTCCTGGCCCTGCTTTCTGAGGAAGCACGTGCTTGTAGTAAGTCACGATTCTCTCTACTGGCCTGTTAGCCTCCAATTTGTTGGGCAGTGGTTTTCCTGGTGACCTCATTCCTCTGATGTGTTCAAGAAGAATTGCTATTTTTTAGTTTAGCTTTTTACTTTTTTTAGGATAGAATATCAACTTTCAGTTTCTCATAAGTTGGACTAGAAACTGAAAATCAGTTGAAGGTTTTTAACCTCTTGTTTATATGTGTATATTGCCCATTACCTGGACTCTCTGGCTGCTGTCACCTTACCTTCTAAAGCACTTGATCAAAACAGTGTTTCTATAGTTTCATACCATTCGCTATTGGTCCTTAGTGAACTTTAATGGACATTAAATGGTATCAAACACTTTCATCTCATATTCAAGTTCATTGCTCCTGGGCTTTATCTTAGCAATCTACCCGTATCTCTGAGTACTTCCTATCTATTGCTCATACCACATCCCTGTGTGTAATGTCTCCTTCCTCCCAGTAAAGAGTACCCTACTTTTTATTTGGTCAGGGAAGAAGATATACCAGGAGTTTGCAGAGTAATAAGATTTAAAAAACTTCTCTATCTGATAAAAATAACCTTTTTATGTAGTCACATTATATGGTTTGTCACTCTGCCTCCTGCCCCATCACATTCCAAATTGTCCTAAATAGTTTTCAGGATTGAATTTTATAAAGCACAGTTCTGAGCACCTAATTTTCCTAATTAAAAACCTTCAGTAGTTCTGTATATCATGATGATTGAGAAATAACACCAGCAAATTCTCAACACCATAGTCCTAACTTGCCTTCCTAGGCCTATCTCTGTGGATAGTGAATTTCCAGGCATATCTCCATAGACTATGGGTTCAGTGAGGAAAGCAATTATATCACACACACATGTTTTTTAAATCCTACTTGGCTGGTGACTAACTGCTTCCTATTTTTTTCTACATATACTCTGGTTTCTGATCTAATGCTGCTTCCTCTGCTTGAAACGCCTCCTTCGTCAGGCGTCAAGTTCTATCTCAGATGTCATCTCCTCTCTATATCATGGTTGGTCCCTCTATCCAACCAAAAGTAATACTTTTCTCATCCAAATCCCCATAATAGTTCTGTGTGTTGCCATGTACCTCAGTTTCCAGTTCAAAGCCTTGTATCGTGAAGACCTATAGGGTAGTCACAGTGACTAGTAAATGGCCCAAAGCAAATAAATGTAACATTGTTTGTCAGAGTGGCAATAAAATAAATTCTATGAGTGCTTTCATACATGCTTGATGAAAATTTTATTGCCCTGACCTTTTAAGCTATCTATAGTTGAAACAGAACAAAAAATTATTTATTGGTGGTTCCGAGGTAATTGGAATCTAATTCTGAGGCACATTATCAGGTCTAATTTCCCATGAGTTTAGTGACAGATTAGCATGAGCAAGTGCTCTGAAATGGCTCTTAATTGAAATGACTAATTAGAAAATACTCTGTAGAAACACACCTTTACAATGACCCAGAAAAAGACGCCCAGAAAAGATGGACACATGCCATCTATTATGTACATTAAGGCTTTCACAGGAAAGGCTAAAAGAGATCTTGCTCACCCATTCATTCATCCATCCATCCATTCATTCATCATTAATAAGCTTCAGCACTTTTGATGGAAAGTAAGGAAAATGCGGCCCGCAGGAACCCTTCAGTCCAGTGATGACAGTAGAGGACTATCCCGTAGAAGACTCCCATACTTCCTCCTACAAGCCTTTCCCTGCCCATCCCCACGCAGGGTTCCTCCTTCCCGGCCAGCGCCATCTCAGTGCTCCCCAGGGTTTCAATCCATAAACTCCAAACGGAGTCCTGCTCCCAGTACTATGTTAATGGGCTGATTTCCTTTCATGTCTTTCTTCTTAGTATTTAGAAGAAATACTTGGCACAAATCAGGATCTGACAAATATTTGTCAAATTCATAAATGAATTAAGACAAACTAAAGATATGTGGGTCAGGAAACAGAGAGAAAGGGACACTTGATTTGTAGCTAAGGCCTGGCGATGGGATGAGAAGAACATCCCATGAAAAAAATATATTGTCTTTTCAGGGCCTAACAGACCGTTTATTAATAGTTGGCTTTCAAAATAGAAACAGGATTTGGGGCAGAGCATCAAAAAACAGGAGTTCTAAATCTAGTTCTGCTCTGATGTTACTGGATGAGCAGATTAAAACCTAGAGCTTGCATTTTATTTATAAACCTAAATAAGATTCTATAGATAAAGTTACTGTAAAAGTAACTTTATAAAGTAAAATTATTATAAAGTAATATAAAGTAAAATTATAAAGTAAAATTACTGTTGGAATGAATTCATGAAATGCTTCAAGTTACATGTCTAAAGAGATCTGGCTGGTGATAAATTAGAGACTTATGTGTATACACACTGGCTATAATAGCTTATTGGGCTACAGAAAGTCATTGGAAGTTGGAACTGGCTAAATGAGTTATTTCTTCCCTTGGCATCTGTTATGCACCTGGCTTGTAGTCATAGTTAAAAACAGGTTCTCAAAGAATTGAAGTCCATCCGACCCTGAAGCAAATCTCCTTACCAAACAGAAAGTATTTTAGGACACACTAAAATGGCCAAGAAATCTCTTGTTTGTACAAATAGAGGAGCAAGACATATTTGGAAGGAGTTACTGCATTCTTGAAGGAAAAAAATATTATCATTTAATTAAGCACGCAGAGATTATTTGTCCCTTGGTGGTTCTTTGCTAAATGCCACCACTTAGCTTAAAAAGACATTGCCTCAGAATAACTGCCTCAAACAAAGTGCGCAAACCCTTATCGGTGAGAAGAATGTTGTAAAGTTTTGTTTCACTTTGCCACTTTTAAAGTTTTAATTCTGTGATATTTTTAGAGCTCCAGAAGTGTTATAAAAATAGTACAGAGCGTTTTCCTATTCCCTTCATCCTGGCTCTGCTAATGTAACATTTTATACGACTATGACAATTACCCAAACTAACGTATTAGCATTGCTTCACTGCCTGTACTGACTACACTATAAACTTTTCCCTAGTCTCACTCTGAGCCTCGCCCAGGATCTAATCTAGTATCACACGTTGCTTTTCTTGCTTTTCGTCTTCATTGTCACATTTTTCTCCTCCAGTCATGGTAGTTTTTTAGATTTTCCTTATCTTTTATGACCCTGATACTTTTGAAGAGTACTGAATGTTTATTTTTTAAAATGTTCCTTGTAAGTTTGTCTGATGTTTTCTCATGACTACATGGGGGTTATCACCATAAGAAACAAGTCAAACCTGTAGGTAATCTTTGTGAGTGTATTTGAGCCAAACTGACGACAATGGCTAAGAAACAAAATCTCAAGTGGCTGAGGAATGATCCAGAGAATGGCAGTCCGGTGCCATATTTTATGCATTCCAATCAAGAGTAGGTGTAATGGGCTTACAAGAAATCCATTGGTGATAGATCAGGGTGGAGGGAGAAAGCAAAGCAGGAAAACCTCTGGGATTGCATAAAAAGTAAAATGATAGAAGATTTTTTGAAGATTTACTTCCACACATGGAGGAGACCGTTATGCGTGGCATGGGCTCAGCTCCCACTCTGAGATGCACAGGACCCACACCCACGGATAGGTCGGATAGGTCGGATAGGTTCTCCTGTGGGGAATCAGGCCTGCAATGTGCCTAGGCCACTTTGAGTCTTGTTCTTGCTAAAAAAACTCCCTCACCCTGAATTGAGGACATTTACTGCAAAGCAACTTCCTAGAAACCATGCTAAACCTTCCAAGGAGGAGTGTAACCAGTTCAACCACTTTTGCCTTTTGATTTGCAAATATCCCTCTTCTGTGATGTGATTAGTAGCATTGGCTCCTTTGTTTTCTGTAAAAGGTAACCACCTAAAGCAAACCTGTGCATAGTAAATAAGGACCACCATGTAATGTGCCAAGATACAGAAATAAAGGCCTCTTATGGCAGAAACCTCGGCTTTTGCTCCCCTTGAGAGAAAAGCCATGCTGTCCCTTTTCCTTCACCGGACTCAGTAGTCCGTGTTAATGTCTCATTTCATCCATAATGACTCAGACACTGCGGGCCGGTGTCTGCATCATACACCGGTGGGTACAGGATAGTTAATAGTCAATAATTAATATGACAACAATAACAATGAGGGGATTTGTGCTCTCCCCTTGGAGCAGTACCTGTGCTTTGAGAGTCCAGGAAAAGGAAACTTGACCTCCCGAAGGTATGTTATCACAGATACAAAGAAACAACACACAGGCTCAGTTAAGGTAAAGACTGATCCTTTGGGGGAAAAATACCAGCTTAGAACATGACTGCTGGCCATGAACTGCTTTTAGTAGCGAGTTTTAATTTCAGACCATCCTGTGGTTACTTTAGGTCTCTGCGTTTGTAAGGCTGCCACGCGGGCCTCCCCTGAGCTTGTCAGGTTTTGTATGTGGCCCTTTTTCTTCCACAGGGTTATGAATTATTGGGAAGAGAACCACGAGGTGATGGGTGGTTTTCAGATTATGTTATCAAGGGTACAGGAGGTCAAATTGTCTAGTTATGGGTAATGTTAACCTTTATCTTTGGTGAAAGTGGTGTCTGCCAAGTTTTCTCCACTGTAAAGTTACTGTTTTTCCCTTTTCTGTTAATTAGTATAGAGTAGATGCTTTGAGGTGTCCAGATAAAAGGGGGGACCACCCCAAAACAGAACTATCTACTGGAGGGTGGGCTCCTTGTAGTACAGGCTTCCCCCGCTTTGTGAGTTTTCTAGGAACCCATCTGAATCAGTGTACCAACTGGCATTGTTGTGAGAGGCTATGTTTAGCTTCAGTGAATTTTTTTTTGAAGACTCTTCCAGCGTTTGCCTGTTTCATGATGGGTGATTTACGAGTGCACCTGCCCACACTGTGCTGAGTGTTCAGCAGTTTTTAGCCCAAAACAGCATGGCCCCTCCCTATTCACCCAGTCTCTCTCTAAGTGGTTTTTTTTGTTTCCCCAAATGAAAAAACACCTCAAAGGGAAACATTTTGCCAATGTGGAAGAGGTGGAAAAAAATGGCAAAAGCACTAGAAGGCATCAAAATTGATGAGTTCAAAAACTGTTCTGAGCAATGGAAAAACATCTCGATAGGTGAATTGCATCAAATGGAGAGTACTTCGAAGGTGACTGAAGTTGAGACATGTAGGAATAAATACACACTTTTTTATAAATGAATTCCAGGTTGTGGGGGTCCTCTCTTGTATTCTGTTTCCCTTAAACTCTTTTTCACTAATTTCAACATCAGTGGTTCACGCCCGCAACAACTATTACTGTGGTGTTCAGATGAGAACTTTCTATTTTCACCATCGCTTCTACATTTATATTCCTGTTTATTTTCATGGGTATGGACTCAGGAATATCTATTTTAGTTTAGCATTATAATCTAATGCTATTGTTTACTTTGTTGCTAAAACTGTTTAAGCTAAAGTCACTATGTGCTTTGATTTTTGTCCTGTTTTAAATAAGTTTTATTCTTTAGAATAGTTTCAGATTTACAGAAATATTAAGAAAATAGTACATGAAGTACTGCTCATATATTCCCAGTTTTCCCTGTTATTAACATTCTATATTATATAATACAGTTGTTACAATTAATGAGTTAGTACTGATGCACCATTTACTAACATGTACCGTTCACTCAGATTTTTTTTAGTTTTTACCTCGTGTCCATTTTCTGTTCCAGGACCCCCTTCAGGACGCCACCTTACAGTCATTTGTTGTGTCTTTTCAGGCTCCTCTTGGCCGTGATAGTTTCTCAGACTTGGCTTTGTTTTGCAGACCCTGACATCTTTTGAGGGGTACTTGTCAGACACTGAGAGGGACAAAGGACACATTGGAATTTGCCTGATGTGTTTCTCCTAATTAAAGTGTAATTATGAGATCTGGGGAGATATGGGCGGCCCTTTCATCACATCAGGAGCACATGTGGTCAGCGTGGTTTATCGCTGTGGATGTGAGCTTCATTACCTGGCTGTGGTAGAGGTTGTCAGCTTTCTTCACTGTAAAATATCTCCTTTTTTCCCCTCCTCTTCCCTACTTCACTTTTTGGAAGGAAGTCATTATACACAGTACACACTTAAGGGAATGGGTACTTACTCTGCTTCTCCTTGTGGGCAGAGAATTTACAAATTTTGTTTGGAATTCTTCTATGTAGTAGATTTGTCCATCATTTCCCATTTATTTATCTATTTGAGTACTCATTTATATCATTATAGAATCATGGGTATTTATTTACATTTTGACATGTAGCAATGCTACCTTATTGGGCTCAAATTTTGTCTTTGACCATTTAAAGGTTGCGAAGAGCTGAAACTAAAAGCTGGCACTTGTGTGCCTTTAACATATTCTCTCAATGTAGCTTGTTACATTTTAGCACTTTCTTTCTGGCATAATAAGATGTGCTACAGTCCTATATTCCCTGTCCCAGTCTGAGAGTCAGTCATGTCCCCAAGGAGTAGACTTGGGTCTTTTTAGAAGAAACCGTGATCTGGGTTAAATGTGCTCATTGCTCCTGGGATGTCATTGCTTTTAGACCCTTTTACCTAACAGAACAGGAACACATAGCTCTATGGGAAGCTAAGTAGACACACACATCTATACATGTTTCTATATGTAGCCATCTGTATCTATGCTAAGACAAACATAAATTCATATGGATGTTTTGAACTCTGATCTATTTCCACATGGGTTATTTTAGCTTCCTCCACTTGCTTAGCAGTAATTACACACTCCTATAGGGAGAAATCTGGCTCCCAGCACCTCCCATCCATTTACTTTAACCGTTCGACTCCAAAGTACATTAGAATTGTTAATCCATGCCTCCACTGAAAACAACTCTATCAGTGAGAGTGCAGTGCCTTTATTTTACAGACTGAACTAGTTTCCAAAAGTCCTTAGGTTACCACATTTCCACTACACCTCTCAGTAATGTTGTTTCATAATACATTTTCTTAGCTGAGGTATAATTTACATGTAACATTAGGTGTACAGCATAATAATTGGACAATTGCAAAATGATCACCAAAATATGTCCTGTTAACAGTCATTAACATCTAATTAACATATATTTAGCATAGTTTGATTCTCTTGTAATTTTTATTCCTTTTTGGATTTCCTAACACCTAAGAATTTTTTTAAAAATTTGAGTATATTAAGGCTTAGTTTTTAGGATAAAGCCCCATGAGTTTAACAAATGCAGGTCTTGTATGCACCATCAGGAATCATACAGAGTAGAGTCACTGCCTAAAAAATCCCCAGTGATTCACCTGTTCAACTCTTCATTCGTCTCTTCTCCTCCTGGCAGCCCTTCATCTTTATACCACCTCTATAGTTTTGCCTTTCCTGGAATGTCATATAATTGAAGGCATACCCTATGTAGCTTTTTTCAGGATGGCTTCTTTTATTTAGCCATATGAATTTAAGATTTATTCATATCTTTTTGTGGTTTGACACCTCACTTTCTTTTACAACTAAATAATATTTCGTTGTATGGGTGCACCATAGTTTGTTATCATTAACCTATTGAAAAGGCATTTGGGGCAATTATTAGTAAAATTGCTATAGATATTTACACATAGGTTTGTGTGCGGACTTCATTTTAAATTTGGTTGGTTAACCTCTTGAAGAAGGTGGATGCATTGTCTGGTATGACTACGTTAGCTTTGTAAGTAACCGCGGAATCATCTTCCGATATGGCTGTGCCATTTTGCATTCCCAGCAGTGATGATAAGTGTTCCTGCTGCATTGCCTTCTCACCAACATTGTGTAGTGTCACAGTCTAGGATTTTAACCTTTTTATTACAGTAGCTATCCAGCAGGATCTCATTGTTGTTTTAATGTGCAATTTCCTAATGGCAAATCACGAGAGCATCTTTTTACATGCATATTTTCCACATGCTGATTTTCTGCTCAGATCGTGTGCCCATTTCTTAATTGGGTTCTGGTTCTGTTTTATTGTTTCCTCTTTGTAGATTTTGGATGCCAGGCTTTAATCAGATATGTGTTTTGCAAATATTCTCTCCAAGTCTGTGGCTTATCTTTTCATTCTATTAACAGTGTTTCTCTCAGGATATAGTTTTATTTTAATAAAGTCCAACTTATCAGGGTTTCTGTGCTTTAGTTGTCATTTCTAAGAATGCATTCCAAAAACAAGGTCACTTAGATTTTCTCCTGTGTTTTTTTTCTAGAATGTAATTTCTCTATTTATATTTATGTCTATAATTTGCTTTGAGTTCATTTGTGTGAAAGATGCAAGGTCTGTGTTTTGTTTCATATTTTTGCATATGGAAATGCAATTTACCCAGCACCATTTGGGAAAAGGCTATTCTTCCTTCATTGGATTGCCTTTGCTCCTTTGTGAAAGGCCACTTAACTATGTTTGTGTGAGTTTATTTCTGGGCTCTCTATTTTGTTACATTGATCTGGGTGTCTATATTTTCACCAGCACTACATTGTCTTGATTACTCCAGCTTTATACTAAGTCTTGAAGTTGATTAATGCCAGTCCTCTAACTTTATTCTTTTTCTTCAGTATCACTGATTATTCTATTTTTACTTTCCATATAAATTTTAGAATCCATTTATTGAGATCTACAAGATAGCTTGCTAGAATTTTGATTGAGAGTGATTGCCTCTTCAGACGAAGTTTGGAAAAACTGACACACTAAATAGGTTAAGCCTTCCAATTAACGAACACCCAACATTTCTATACTTATTTAGATATTCTTTGATTTCTTTTATCGGAGTTTTACATTTTCTGCAGGATGATCTTGTACATATTTTGTTAGGTTTACACTTATTTTTGGTGCTGTTATAAATGGCACTGTGTTTTTAATTTCAAATTCCAATTGTTAGTTGCTGGCATATAGGAAAGCAATTGACTTTTGCATACTAATCTAATGTTCTGCAACCTTGCTATAATTGCTTTTTAGTGCTAGGAATGTTTTTATTAATTCTTTGGACCATTCCACATAGACAATTGTGTCAACTATGAAAAAAGTTTTATTTCTTTATTTCCAATCTGTCTTCCTTTTATTTCCTTTTCTTGCTGCACTAGCTAAAACGTTCAGCACACTGGCGGATAGCAGTGGTGTTCCCATTACCTTATTCCCCCCAGTCTGAAGGAGAAACGATCTGGTTCATAACACTTGATATCATGCTGCCTGCAGGTTTCTGTAGATGTTCTTTATCAAGTTGAAGAAGTTCTTCTTTAAGTGCTTTATGGGTTATTTAAGCTTTGTTTTTTAAGTGATACATAAAGGGTCATTTCTAAAAATAAGCTACTATGGGACATTTCTCAGAAGAATATTAGTGGGATGTAACTCTATTCTTATGAGAAAGTAAATAGTTCTGGAAACACATGTATCCCTTAGAACCTAGTTCATCACCCTCTTTCTCCATAAAGCTCTTATAAAACGATGGGCTGACTGGCAGACTGCTCCTCCAGTTTCTGTTAGGTCCGATTTCCTCATTTCCTCATCTGTTGCAGTCAAGTTTGCTTTTCACTTTTCTGGTAGCCCCATGCAAGTGGCTCCCTTTTAGCTGTAGTAGACCGTTCTGCATGGTCTGGACCCAGCTCCCACTCGGAGATGCGTAGGACCCATGCCCAAGGATAGGTTATCCTGTGGGGAATCAGGCCTGCAATGTACTTAGGCCACTAAGAGTCTTGCTTTTTGCTAAAACTCCCTCACCCTGAACTGAGGACATTTACTACAAATCAACTTCCTAAAATCCATGCTAAACCTTCTAAGGATGAGTGTAACCAGTTCAACCACTTTTGCCTTTTCATTTGCAAATATCCCTCTTCTGTGATGTGATTAGCAGCATTGGCTCCTTTGTTTTCTGTAAAAGGTAACCACCTAAAGTGAACCTATGCATAGTAAATGAGGACCATCATGTAATGGTTGGAGAAACCCAATAAAGGCCTGTCATGGTGGAGGCCGTGGCTTTTGCTCCCCTTGAGAGAAAAGCCATGCTGTCCCTTTTCCTCCACCAGACTCCGTAGTCCATGTGAATGTCTCATTTCATCCATAGTGACACGGACACTGTGGGCTGGTGTCTGCATCATTTAGCCTCTTGAGTCTCCCTCGCAAAGTCCAGAACCTTTGTACAGCATCTGGTAGGTCCAACCTTATTTCAGTACCATACTCCTTACATATATTTTCTCTCTCTCCCTTTCTTCTGAGTGCCAAATAGTGAAATTTGGTACAAAATCCTGATTTTAAAATCTAATATTTACTAGCCATGTGACTGGGGTTATTTATTCTTCTTGATCTTTAGTTTCCCACAAGATCCTAATTCTTTCTTTGCCTTTTTCATCTTTTTTTGACCTATTACTAGTCTTGAATATTAAAATTAAACTGATGTAAAATATCTGACATGGAGTAAGCTTTCAATAAATGTTTGTTTTCTCTTCTATTTTAAAGCATTTTAATCTGCTTAAATTTAATTAACCAGAAGTATAATGATGGAAATTTTAGATTTCATGACAACTTTGTAGGTAAGTTATTTTTAAGATATTTCACCTCTCATCATTCACTGACTAATTCACTCAAATAGATATGAGTAGATATGTTTTAAAAATAAGGTCATATTGCTCTGAAATCATATACAGAAATAACTATAATACAGTGTAATAAATATATATTAAAGCAATGAGGTCAGTGTATGGGGCAGAAAATTTTTCATAGAGAAATTGAAAAACAAAACTCTCCTCTTTGAACTTGAAAATAAACACATTATATATTAATGCGCAGGTCTGTAAAATCATCTTGAATATATTGGCTCTCAGCTCAGTGATACTAAAGTGTAGTGTGAATGAAGGTGTAACGTGGCTAAAGAGAGAAGGTGCTGGTCAGCTCTGGGAGTGAGGGACATGTGAATTTAAAGAGGACTTGCCAGAGCTCCTGGGATCTGTGCCCAAGAGGAGAAGTTGAGACAAGGCTTCCTCTGTGAGTTCCCGTTGTGATGGAAGATAAACCTGGCTGAGTTGACCTGGGAACATTAAACTCATGAATGTCCTAAACCCCGTTCTAATCTCATACTGCCTAAATCACCTTCTGATAGCAGGCTTTCCAGAGATTCTGCATACAGGGATAACATTTGATAAATTGGAGAAGTGGATTAGGAGTTTCCTTAAAAGGAGAAAAAAAGATTTTGGTACTCAGAGTTTATTTATTAGTAAGATGAGTTGTTAATATGAATCTGTTTTAAAGTGGTAGAGATGGTTTTAGAATTCCAAGAAACATGACTTTTAAGATCTCAAAAAGTAAGGAAAGTTTCATGGTAAAGCTATTCTTTGAGTTCTTTTGATGATATTTTTGGAAGAGCTGAACCAAGAGGCAACACTTTTCAGACAGAAGGAATGGATAAACAGTGTGAGACAGGTTTGGGGTGTTGGTATTCCTGGATTCCTGGGAAAAGAAGTGTGAGTTTGATTGTACTGAGGTGAGTAGGAAGCAGGAATAGAAAAGTAAAATATTGAGAGAAAATAAGGCTAGAAAAGTAGGTTAGGGGCAGAGAATGAATGAACTTACCCATCAGGTAAAGGACTATGGGCAATATAGAGTTTTTCCAGGGCAGTCTATAGTAAGGAATGATATGACTAATGTTTTAATTCTGTATCTCTATATGACAGCAACATTAAAATGTATTGGCTTTAAACAACCATGAAAACTGAGAGCTATGACTCATTGGGACCATCAGAGTCAGTATGCTAGACTCTCAGTATGCTATGACCGGTCCTCTTTGGAACACGTCTGGTGGTAGGATGGAGAAGGTGCCGGATCAGAGAGAGACCTGAGAATGAAAGACCACTTCAAAGACACACTTGGCATTGGCAAGAATGTGCACAAATTCTAACCTGGACTGACAACAATAGTCCTCACAGTATCTTATGAGAGGAGGAGAGAAAAAAATAGGAGTATATTTCTTTTGACCTATAGTAACCAAATACCTTTTCTTTTTATCCCTTAGAAGTATAGGGAATCACAATTTGAAAGAACTGGATAAAATTGAACAATACATTTTCCATAAAAATGCTCAAATTTCTCCAAAATATTATTGGCATTGTATCACTTGATTGTTGCTTTGCTTTACGTTTGCCACAGTTTTGTTTCTTTTCCTAGTCTAACCCAGTGATTTTCAACCTTTTTCATCTCATGGCACATATAAACTAATCTCTAAAATTCTAAGGCATACCCCAAAAATGTTATAGTTTTTGCTAATCTGACAAAAATAGGTGTAGTTTTCATTCATTCACATCAGACACCAGTTGTTGTCTTGACAATCTAGAAGAAAAGAGGTCAGTGCCCCTGACTGAATAGTCAGGTACTGTGTGTTTGAAGAATGCTGACAGGACACCAGTGCGTCTTGGCACACCTGTGAAAATTGCTGGTCTAACCCACTGAGTTGTCCTCCTCACTGCCACCTGGACTAAGAGAACACACATTAACCTCAAATCTAAGAAAGTCTTTAAAAGTAGACAGGATATATGCAGATGATCCAATGGTATTTTCTTCAACACTCTCCCAGCCATTGTTATATGTGAATCTTCCTTAGAAATCAATCAGTAGCCTAAGTTAAAATAAATTTATAGTCCTGGAACATTTTATGCAAAAGTTCTAAGCTCATATGAGTAAGCAGGAAGTGCTCAGGATTGAACAAATTCAAACCCAACTCTGCTAATAAGTAGCTTGGTAATTTGTAGCCAGTTACCTAGCCTCTCTAGCTAAACAGTAGCTCTCTTCACCCACTGAATGAATGGGTTTGACTTGGTAACATTGAAAATCTCTTCCAGCTTTTATATTATATCTTTTATAAGCCTTGACACTCCTTGGAAACTTCAGTGATCTCTTTTCCATATGTTCCTATCATGTATTTTGGTTTTCTTGGTATTAGAATCATAAAATTCCAGATTTCACAGGCTACTCAGGCCAGAAACCAGAAATTGAGAAGAACTGAAAATCTCATAAGATGCTCAAATTAATGTCAAAGATGTTGTGGTTACCCACAATCAGGGAAGGTTTTGGAAGAATGCCCAAGGGACGAATACAGAATTTTGGAATCTCTACTATTACTCCAAATAAATTTTTCCATAATAAATCTGTTGTATTAAACAGTGGTAATACTCTGCATTTGTATCATATGTAATACTTTATAGATATTTTCTTATTTTAGAAGTGTGAAATGTATCTTATTTATATTTACATATACTAGAAAAAAACACTCATAAGAGGTCTTAATATAGGTGTGACCAGAACCAAGTTTTGACATGGGCGACCACAACATATGTGATAAGGGATATATGAATTCATATATTTATTCATTCTTTTAGTCATCACAAGTTTTGTGAAGGTTTTACTATGTGCCAGACAATGTACTAATTGCCAAGAATAGAAAAATAATTAAATTCTTGCTCTCAAAGTAATAACATTCTAGGAGGAGATAGAACAAATACAAAATAATATGTTAAATGTAACAGGTATTATGGAGTATGTAGAAAGAGAATATCTGATTGGAACCTGCCATGTTGAGAGAGCTTCCTAGAGAAGCTACATTCTAGCTGAAGCAAATTGGAGGTTAACAGAGTGGTCCATGCTGAGAGGAAATCATACAGAAGACCAAAGACCAAGAGATGATGCTGGGAAATGGGACAGATTTCAGCCTAAACTGAGTACAGAGTAGAATGTGGGGAGTGATGAGAATTAGACTGGAGATGTCAGCAAAGACCCTGAAGGATAGGTTTAGCCATGATAAGAACATGCAATTTAATTCTGAAGACAATGGGAAGTCGTTAGTCATCTTTTAGATGATCAGAGTGTTAACCATGGCTCAAGTGAAGAGTACAGAATAGAAATGGAATAATACTTGAAAGAGTCATAGGCAACATATTTAGAAAGGAAGACATACAACAAATTGATGTGCGTTGATATTACAGGGTTGTGGACAAGTAACATTCAAGTGACGTGAAAGAATTTGATTTCTTAGTATAGATTGAATCAACAGTATTTGGTGATACATGTGAAGTGGAGAGATTTAGAAACTTAACAGGTTTGATGCTCACCTTCCCATCATAAGTACCTGAGTGAGGGGTAGTTAAGTGAGCTACAGATTAAAAAAAAAAAAGGCGCAAACTGTAACTCGTAGATGAGAGCAGGGATTCAGTTTTAGGAGAGTTACGTCTTTGGAGTTTATGTGGCCTCTGAGTGGAAATGTCAGGTGGGCCATTGGATCTGGTAATTTAGGATGTAGGAGAGAGGTTTGAGCAGAAGGAATAAAGTAGCAGGTCACTGACATAAACACAATAACGATAAGGACACTAAATGCTTATTTCAAATTTCCTATATCCTAATCACTATTAAAATACTTTACTCATAATAGTTTCTTAAATTCTTATAAAAAACCCTTTGCTATACTATTTTTTCCCCATTTTATAGCTGAGAAAATAAAAGCACAGCCAGATTAGTAAGTGACAGAGGGGGAAGTGAGTCCAGACCACCTGGCCCCTGGATCGGTGCTCTTACTCACCAAGGTACAACAATGGAAGCCATAGGCAGATTAATATATGAGCCAAGGAGAATATGTGGAGTGACAATAAAAGCGGCCTCAGAGAGGACACAGGACACTCCAAAAGAACCAAGATTTCAGAGACTGGAACAAAAAGAAAAAGAGACTTAAGAAGAGAGAGAGGGGGAGAGGGAAATAATTGTCTATATGTCCATAATGCAAAGGGAAAAACATATTCTAAGTCAATGCTATCCTATTCTGCCCAGAAGTCAGTGAAGATAACTCCTAAAATGTGTTCATTGGGCCTGAAACATAATGAGCCCAGCTGTGAAGTCTTATACGTCCTGCTGAAGGGTTGGGCTCTTGTTGTATGGTCCAGCGATTGTCTGCCTGGGTTCCGTGCATCAGAATCCCTGGGATTCTTTTCAGATATGCAGATGCCTATAGCTCCAACTCAGACCCCAGTGACCTAGAAAGTTTTGGGGTGGAGAGGAGCATACAAACACTTAAAACTCTGCAGGAGATCTTGATGCCCATCCAAATTCATAATCAGCACTCTTAGTCACTGGGAGTCACTTTGCACATGGGGGCCCTGGCGTTGTTACATCCATGTTTTAGAAAGATTTCTCTGATGGTTGTGTACCAGCATGGGGGAGTAATAGAGGCCAAATGGCAGCTAAGAGATCTGGATAGTCCAATATTTTGGATAAACTGCTAAACCTGGACTGTGAGCTGTAGCTACTGTTTAATTTTCTCACACCTTTTACTGTCTCAAGGAATACTGTACCTTGTATACCTAGTCCCTGACACACTATCGTATTTGCAACATGAAAAAGCTTTCATGTTGAGTTTGAAACAACTGAGTTTGGTAGTTAAGTTCAAAAAGGAGCTAACATAATCCCAGACATAGATGGAAATAAATGGCTTCCCCACACTAAGTTGTTTAGTTAGAAATGGGCTATTTTTTTTTCTATTGCTTAGAGATGATACGTTAACGTGTCTATAAGTCTAAAAGCATTGGGGGAGGGGTTCTATTTGGTAAAAGGTGAAACATTTGTGCATTCTGAAGAGAAACCAGAGTACAGGGGTTCTATTTGGAAGTGTTGAGTTTATTTATTTATTTATTTATTTATTTATTTATTACAAAGAATTACAAAGAATAGAGGGGAAAAGGCATTGTTTTCTTTCCTGTCTACTGCTTTTCAAAAAGCCTTAATTGAGCACAGCTGTGATATGGCACAGCCCTAAAACAGGAAATGAGTGTTTCGATAATTCCGCATTTCCAAAGCACTTCTTAAATGTCATGGTGAAAATACCAACGGCAATACCTACCTTTTGAGACTAGCTGTGAAGGAATGGATTTAACTCGCTAAACTATTTCAGAAGACCCCAGTTTCAAAATGACTCTGAAAAAAACCCTTTTCTCTAAGCTGTCAGAATAAACCAAACTTAAAAGTCAAAAGTGAGAGAAAAGAAGAAAAAAATGAGTGTACAAAATAGAGGAAAAGGCTGTTGTTCCAAGCAGGATTTTTCTTCCCTGCATTGTGACTGCCAAGTACAACTTCACATTTTTTGATTTAAGGACAATCTTCTCATTATAATTTCTTCAGTGGGAATGTGGCCAGTGATGAAGTGCTTGGGTTCTTGGATCAGGCTCTTAAGCACTTTGCAATGATGCAGTTCAGGAAGAGGTGTTTTTATTTTTTATTTTTTTAAGACCTAAAATATCAACAAATGTTAAAGCTAATAGCAGCCCTATGTCACATGCATCCTTTCCCATCACCCCTATTTTCTCCCAGCATTTACTGGGATGACTAACAGATAGCTCTGACCCAGCAGCCTTGTAGCTGGCAGCATAAGGAAATCTTTGCTTTACATCACGTGACTATATGGTAGTCTCCCCCTTATCCGTGGTTTTCCCTTCTGCAGTTTCATTTACCTAGGTCAACAGTGATCCCAAAATATTAAATGGAAAATTCCCAAAATAAAGGATTCCTAAGGTGTAAACTGAGTGCCATTCCCTGTTGCATGGTGAAATCTTGCTCTGCCCCACCCAGGGAGGGAATGGTCCCTCTGTCTAGCACAGCCACACACAAACGCTCCCCCCGCCTTAGTCACTTAGTAGCCCTCTGGGTTATCAGATCAGTTGTCGTGGTGTCACAGTGCTTGTGTTCAAGTAACCATAACAATGGACCCAAAGTGCAAGAGTAGGGGTGCTGGCAATTCAGATATGCCAAAGAGAAGCTGTGAAGTCTTCCTTTATGTGGAAAGGTGAGTCCAGTACAACAGGATATTTAGAGAGAGAAACAGAGACTACATTCACATAACTTTCATGACAGTATGTTGTTATAATTGGTCTACTTCATTATTAATTGTTATTGATAATTTTTTACCATGCCTAACTTATAAACTAAACTTTATCAGAGGTATGTATGTATAGGAAAATAGTATATGAGGTATATGTGATTGGGGACTGTCCATGGTTTCAGGCATCCACTAGGGGTCTTGGAAGCATCCCCTGTGATCAGGTGGCGAGGGTGGGGCAACTACTGTAATGTACTTGGTCACAGATTCTTGGGTTCGAATGAACTGCAAAGCGTGCTCCAAATAGAAGCATTTGTGTTTCCTATTTTTCAAACAGGCTTCACTGAGAAAACAAAAGAAAAATCAAGACCATTTTCATCAGTTTTTTCTTAGGAAATTCATCAGTCATTTAGTTCAGTTAGAAAAGCATTCATTGAGCACCTAAAGAGTCTCAAGCACTGTGCTATTATATTGATGACACAAAGATCTACCCCCAGTTGGTTAATGCTGTAGAGAAAGAGTCGGCACACATCCATGTACAATCCAGATATAAATAATTTAGGCTGCTTTGGCCACATACAGTGTCGGCCACATATTTTTTTCTTATTGTTTTATAACTATTTAAAGTGCAAAAACCATTCTAAGATCACGGGCATACAAAAACAGATCCCTGGCTTAATGTATAAATAAATAATATATAAAAGACGGTTTTGTTTGCAAATGAAAAAGCAATAGTTTGAGCCATATAAAATTACCAATAGTTGACCATTTGTTTTTTCATGGCAATTTCATAGGATCTAACCCCTGTGTCAAGTCCAGTTTACTACATAAGGAAATTCTGGGCAATTATGCACTTGCTATAATGTGAAATATAAATGCATAGGTGAAGAAATTAATCAATGCCCCTGGGAGTTTCTCATCTGAAAGACAGACTTTGAGTTAGATTTGGTAAACAGACAGAGAAGTGAGGGGAGGGGAGAGAATCCAAGTAGGTAAAACAAAGAGAGTTAGGGCACCGAATCCTCCCAGTGCGGCTAAAGTACACGGTGAATGTTAACAACGTACTTCAGTGGAGTTGGGACAGAGTGGCCAGGGCCTTGTGCAACTCACTGAGAAGTTTAAAATCTATCATACAAGCAACAGGACTGCAGACCTGACCAGAGAATGTCAAGAAAGCCACCTTTACTCCAGGCTAAGCTATTCCAAGTGATGCCTGGGTTCAAAGCAATAAAAGATACCCATTCCTTTCCTAACTCACTTTCCTATCACACATCAGAAAGATTGTTTTAATATACTGATTGTTAGAACAAAATAGTATCATCTGCTGGGAATTTGCCATAATGTAAAAATCTATACAGTCTGCCATGTAAATGGTGCTTGAGAGGTGTGGCATTTTTTGTACAAATTTTATGCAGGATAGGGAAAAAGTAGGTTTACAGTTCTTCATTAGTAATGTTACTAATAGTAAAAAGTCACACTGAAACAAGTTAGGAATTGCTTTTTAATAATCCAGAGTCCAGGCAAGAGATGACAAAGTACTAGGAAGCTAGGCTGATGAACGTGACAAACATAGAAGCTACATGAGGTGTTGTGTGTAAAGATTAGAAAGAGAATTTATACATGACTCTAAGAACTGTTTCTCAGACAACTGGCTAAAGAGCTCTTTGCCTTTAACTGCGAGACGACATGCAGGAGGAGTGGCAGGTGTGGAGAGAATTTGGACAGTTAAATTTTAGAGATGTTACGTGTGAAGTAAGTGTGCAACCTCCAGACAATTTGCAGTCGGCGTCTGGAACTCACGGCAACAGCATACAGGCAATTGCTCAGAGTGTAAAAAGATGAGAAAATCTGAAAGCAAAAATAGGCCTGTAGATGATGAACAGAAATCAGCAGAGAACAAAATGCACAAAGTTTAAGTAAAAATTCCAGAGGAAAACCAGATGGAAGTGATATCATAGATTTAAAAAGGAGGAGGAACATTCCAGAAGGTGTAAGCATGAAAATAATACCCACCCTTCTGAGGGTGAGTTTGATGGCTAAGGAGTTAGAGGGATATTGGTTACCTCTGCTAAGAGCAGTTTGAAAGTATGGCAGAATAGATTTCAGATTTCTGGACACTGAGGCGAGATAAAAATTGAAGATGTGAAGGCAGTGACTGTCAGATACATTTTCTCTTTACTGCAAAAAGGCTGATAGCAGAGTCAAGGAGAGATAAATAAGTGTCAACATGAAAAGAAAACTTTGTTTTTGTAAGGATCAGAAAGAAATGACAATAAAAGAGGACTGAATATGCAATAAGTAATTACATGCATGCATCATACAAAAAGACATGCAAAAAAGAGAAAAAAATACTGACCTAACTTTAAAAGTTTAACAATCAACCGAGAATGTGAGAATATATAACCAACTGCCAAATGGGCAGCCTGGACAGGAGTCGTTATGGATTTACGAGTATTTTTAGAATTTGCCTCAGTTTCTACATCTGTACCCCTTTTGCCACGTTCCCAGGCTGTAGGGATTTGGAAAGTTAGAAGCTGAGACATTCTCCATAGGGCTTGGTTGAACCGAGGGCTTACTGAAATTCGACCTTTCTAACCTGCCTCTGTAAGAGGAAAAAATAACTGTGCTTCTATTCAACCAGCTTACCTTTGGTCTGAGGATTAAAAACAAACCTGGAAATAAAATCATTCAGCCTAAATGTAAAAGCTTTCTCCATCCATGAATTTGGGAACTCAGTGTATTAATGTGGTTTAATGTCTTTTTTTTTAATTGTTGTTAGTCCTCCTCTCCCTGTTCCCTCTCCGCTCTAATCCCCCCATTAACATTGCAGTCATCACAATCAATTTGGTATGTTTAGATTTTCCAAGGCCGTGGATTGATTCTGAGGACAGGTGTGTATGCACATTTCTCTCTATGATTAAATGGAACCAGCATTCCTTCTGACACCCAAGAACACAGGCTTTCTCTCTCTGAGATGGATCGATAAGAATAATCTTCTGCTTTGAGTGTCATTCCCGGCTACTCCTTATTTGTGTACAGACGACAATCTCCCTCTGAATCTCAAAGTGGACAACTTCATATATTGTTCTCAGCAAACAGAGAGAGCAGAATCATTTAGAGTTCACCTTGACTCTGATTAGACACAATGATACATTCAGAAGGAGCACACCGGGGACCAGATCACATATATCATCACAGGACAACTGGGTAGACCCTTAGAAGTAACTAATGTAGTCTCTGAATCTTACCACTGAAAGGCTTTTTGCTCTTCCCTGTTGGTAATGAACCTGGCAGGAATATAGAAAAGTCAAGGTATCCAGGGTGGAAATTCCTAAGATTTAATCAGGCAGGATGAATGGGAGAAGTGCATTTGTTTTATTTTGGTGAATAAATATGAAGGGGTTGAAACTGCAGCTTGAAATTTCCAAAATCTATCTACCTGATTGAAGCTAGGAGCTAAGGTTCACTGGGGTTTGAATCATCTGCTCATCAGCAAGGGAACTGGGGAATTCATCATTTCATAATTACAACATGACCACAAAAACACACTGAACATAAAAAGCAAGTAGTGTTAGGAATTAATTGGTAGCCTGCTCAAAATTTGAAGGAGCAAAGATGATGAACTTGTAGTTTTCAGCCAGTGCAGTGTTTTTGTCTTAGAAACTCTTAAAACTGCAAATGTCTCACAAAGGTAAATATTTTGCAAATTTCTTAACCCAGCAAGTCAGGTGTATCTGATATTGTGAGAAACTATGTACTTGCCTGGCTCTCTGCTTAGAAGAGATTGGAGAGGTCAGGAGAGTTCATTTTTCGAGTGGTTGAGAGATTTGTGAAATCTGAATTGGGATAACATTCCTGCACTCACTCACTCACTCACTCATTCATTCATTCATTCATTCATTTTGTTAACCTATTGCAATTACTTCAATCTTTTAGAAACAGATTAACAACAGAATTAAAAAAAAACTTGCAGGAGGCTCAGACAACCCCAATACACTGAAAAGCCTCCCTACTACCTCAGATCCCTCGTTTACCTCTGATTCTAGAACACTGAGGTCGTCTGTGGAAGAATGCAAGGGCTGACAGTTTTCTTGCTTTGGCAATTTCAGATTTTTCAGAACAACTCTTGTTTAGGGATTCCCCCCAGGCTTCCTCAAGTCCCTCTTCCTTTCTGTCTTGGCTTCAATGAAACTATTTGCTCAACTGCATTCTTATAATAAGCACAAAGGAAGGAGAAAGGAGACAAAACTCTCTTTAGGTTGCATGACGTCAGATCTGGAACCAGGTTTGGCAAGGATGGGCTTTGAAAATGGTCCATTAAGCTGAGTGCCAAGGCTTATGTTTGGATTTCATTTCCTATCATGTTAAAAGATTAGAGTTGGCTTTGTTATGGAAATAAAGGGACTGATCTGAGTAAATTTATTTATGCATATGAACAGGTAAGTGGTCTTACTTCGTGGGTGGTGACAATTCTGTTAAGTCCTCAACTTGAAAACTTGTGTAATTCAATTGCTTATAAGTGGCAGTGGAGCAAGGAAGAAGTAAAATAATGTATCAAGAATTGTGAGTTTTCACCCAGCTGGTGTGGCTAAGTGGATTGAGTGCCATCCTGTAAACCAAAGGGCTGCCAGTTTGATTCTCCGTCAGGGCACATGCCTGGGTTGTGGGCCAGGTCCCCAGTAGGGGGTGTACAAGAGGCAACCACACATTGATGTTTCTCTCTCCCCCTTCCTCCCTCCCTTCCCCTTTCTCTAAAAATAAATAAATAAAATCTTTAAAAAAAAAAGAATTGTGAGTTTTGACCTGCCTGATTTCACTGATGGGTTTTGAGGGGGCAGCAATAAATACTGAGTCAGAACTACAGAGTGGCTTAAATGATTGCAGTGTCTGTTCTCTGAAAAGAAATTTCAAAATATTATCATTTAGAAATATGAAAATGAGAAAAGGTTTTAAATAATGGAACTGCAGCAAAGATGCAGTCTTGGCAATGAACATTGATATCCCCCAACTGACTTAAATTTGATCCTGCCAAGTGACTAATGCTCATGTATTAATGTAAATTATTTATAGAACTTCTCATGCGCCCCCTTCAGCTGCCCCTTGTCAGAGAAGAATGGGTCCCTATAGAACTCTACCCTGAGCTTTCTGTCAGGAACATTTTAAATTACTCATAATATTGCTTATGCATCTCCTAGTAGGAACAATTGGAGCCTCACATACCCCCTGGTGAATAAATGCCACTGTTTATCTCTTCCCTCTGAGTGACTCATGCCTGATTGGGCATTTTCCCTGGAAGGTGGGGAGTGCAGCATTTAGGGTGGGAGGGGGATGTTTCTGACCAGCTATATGAATTTCTTCTTGACTCTCACCATCTTGCTGTTCCTCCAGGGTTTTAGTTAAGAGGTTGACATCATGACCGACTGATTTTCTGAAGGCATCTCCATCATTGATGGTTTAAGCTAACTGCAAAGGTCTTCCCGGTTTTTTTATTAGTTATTTTCAGCATCAACTGGTTAATGCTAGCCACTCTTTGGTGTGACACAAAGGAGTTTTTGCACTAAGGCTGTAAAGAAAGCAAGTTAAGGAAAACAAAGATATACACTTTGAAATTACTGATCAATCTTTTAACTATTGATATTTCAAATGATGAAAAAATTTGTGAAATATAACTTAAAAAGTCTGTATTGCAAAATCCAAACAGAACAAAGTACAAAAAGAATAAAATTTTTAAAAAATCCAAATATAATCAACCCATTTCCCATTTAGAAAAAAAAGTGCAGCTTGCTGCCACCACTGAAAACAGAACGCTACAAATACAATGATGTCATTTGTTTCCAAAGACCTTCGATGTACTAGAGCAATGAGAAAGTAATCATGAGAGTGAGGTGTTTCATGGGGAAGGAAGGTGAGGACTGTGCTCCCTGACCTATCTCAGGGTAAACATTGAGGCTGCAAAGTGCCGCAGGTGAGTATCCTCGGGGCAAATGGGGAATGGCTTAATAACATGAAATTTCTATCTAGTATTTCAGTAAATCCTACACTACTGTAAGTAATTTCTCCCTTTTTCAGAACTCTAGTCCCATTTATCAGTTTATTCTTGGGTCTTAAATTGTCAATCTCAGCTTCAACAGCCGTACGGCCATATTATTACTATTTTTTTTCTGATGAGTTGCTAGAACAAACCTACTGGCTGTTGCCTATTTAATACTTGGTCAGAGTGTTGTCTTACTATGTAAGGTCCCTTAGCTTATGTTTCCCCTGCTAAAAAGTCTCACCACATTCTGAGACAACCTTATCTCACGGTGGAAGTGGATGACTGCGTGGTGTCTGTTCCAGACGTTCCTAGTTGCTTGCTGTTGACTTTCTCTGAACCAAAGACTCCACCTGACTCAGCAGCTTGACTTTTCAGAGTCAGGTTACCTGTAAAACAGATTCCTTTATATTCACAGCATTGTATACATTTCTTCGTTAAGGGGCTGAGAACCAAATGGGATAAACATACTGAGAAACATTTATTCTTTTTTTCCTCTCTCCACTTTCAGCTTCTGTAGGTGTTAGAGATAATTAATTCCAAACAAGAAAGATGTTGGAAGCAGATGAGGTCCATGAATAGCATTATTTACTTCACATCTATTAGAGATAAAATGAGGATAAACAACAAATTATGTATACTTGAAGTGTTAAGTGCATTGCTGTATGGTGTATATAATGCATAACTATGTACACATGGAATTTGAGAAACATTTTCAGTATAGTAGAAATTGGATGGACCTTTGAGTCAGAAAACAAATGTTACAATCTCGGTTCTAGTGTAAGGTGGCTTCACAAACTTGGAAGACCCTTTGATCCTCTGAGTTTCAGTGGCTTTATATCCAAAGAAAAGAGATGAAAATAATCCATTTCACAAGTTGCTGGAAACATTACGTGACAGCAGCATGTAGTGTGTGTGACACCTAATAAATGTTCCATGAACATCACTCAATTAAAATGTCAGAAACTTATTGCTGAGACACTTTCTGAAAAATGCCTTTAAGTGATAAAACATGTTATAAAATCCTAATTTATATGATACGTGTTTATCAATTAGTCTTCTTTCCCTGGGACCTTCAGTTTGTTCTTGGCAAGAATGATGGACAGGTGAGAGGAGCTGAGGGAGAGTGAACTGAGGAATTAGATACATTCATCTAAAAAATTAACATTTGTCTAGTCCTGCTATGCCATTTTTTCAGTAATATTTAAAGAAAAAACATGATGTATTTATTCTCATAACAATTCCAAGAGTGTGTGATGACTTCTTTATAAACAAACACAAACTTCAAGACAACTCAATAATACAAAAAGCTTTGCTTCCCCTCAATATCTGATAAGCTGGTATGCATCTCTCTATATATATATTTAAATATTTACTTACTTTACTGTGAATCATTGAACTGATTGGGAATTTTTTCCCCTCGTAGGATTAATTTAAAAATATATTGAGTGGACACAAGGCCTGGCTGCCAGGATTAAGGAAATCCATTTCAGGAAATGTGATCACATTCAGGAAATGTGATAAGTGCCCTCCAGAGCTGGACCTGCCTCGTGCTGTGGCCTCGGGATGTAGCAGACCTGTGATGATTCTGGGCAGATTGTGAGGTAAGTAAGATGATATTCACATCTGGAGACTTTTGTCTTTTGTAGCAATGCATTTCAGAGGGGTCCCATGTCTTTTTAATAACATAAGCATATAAGGTTAAATATTTACCAAACGATGAATATCACATTTTCAAAATTGTTACGAGGTATGTTGGTTTTATTACATAGCTGAGCTTCAAATTCCTGTCTAAATAATTGAAAATGTGCAAGTGAATTCCCTCCACGGAAAGCGGAACTGGACTGAGGAGTGCCAAGTAAAACATGTTACAGAGACTTGCTCACCATCTCTGTAGGTGGGTGAATGAGTTTAAATACGGGAAATCTCTATTTCCATTTTCTTAACACTCCGCATGGAGAGCCCCTCAGTTTGCTGATTAGAAAGGTCAGAAACCATCCCCCTAGGCACCTCCCTGAGGCTGCCCCTCTCTTTTCATAGAAGCTGGACAGACAGCTCTTAGTGTTTCTACTTGCTGTTTTGTAGTAGGGCTGTAGTCAGAATCCAACCACCCAGCTGGCCGTGTGCAAAATAAGAGAAAGAGGCGGGAGGCAGAATTACGGTTAAGGATTCCTGAATGCTAAGGTAGACAAATAGAGCAGGAAAGGAAGGGGGCTTATTTTAAAATTAATATTAATGGATGGAAAACTGATCAGCGGCTAGAGCCCGGCTACACTCGAGCAGTCTTCAAGGTAAGGTGTGACATGGCGCAACACCAAATGTTCCAAGGACAATATTTAAAATCAGCCTGTGGATATTTCAGGGTCACATGTGCGTTAATGCTTATGTCATCAAATTTGAAAGAAAAGGTGATTTGACATAATTTCTCCTTGCCTCGTGCTTTTTACTGGATTGTGGTTTCTTAATTACAATAACTACAGCTAAGCAAACTTTCCAATAACTGAGAGTTATGGTATTTTTAAAAGGGACAGAAAGATGTTATGTGGAGGACTAAAAGAAAAAACGTTAAGGAGTGGTTGTGCAAGCAAAGGCACAGCTGCAGCGTTGCTGGGGGGAAATTGCAAGAAACTGAGTTCGATTCCCACCACGCCCCTGTCTTGCGGAGAGCACATGAGCAAATCATTTAACCTTCTAGATCAGTGCTGTCCAATCGATTAAAATTCAAGTCACCTTAAATACATTTCAAAGAAATAAGTGGTTCATTTTAGACATATGTTTAACTTATGTTGACATGTCATCAATTTAAACATTTTTAATGAGATATTTTACCTTCTTTTCACACTAAGCCTGTAAAATTCAGTATGTATGTTGCACTTAAGACACATTTCCATTAAAACTAGTGTTAATGGGAGAAACCTGGTTCTTCCCACTGATGCAGTAAAGAATTACAGGAAAGCAAGTCTATTAGCATATAAACAGGGTTTAATAGTTATCTGTTGTCATGGAAGAGAATGGGCTTTGCCACAGTGGGGGTTCAGGGCATGGTAGGGGTGGCAAGAACATCAGGTCCTTGGTTCTGAGGACTTATATAGTTGGCGGGATGGGGGTGAAGAAGTTACATACTGATTGACAGGTAAAGGATGGTGTCAGCTTTCCTGGAGGGACATGACAACCTTAACTTAGGTACGTGTGGGGGTCTGTTAGCTGGAATCCTTACCTTGCTCCAGACTCCATTTGTTTATCTTGTAAAACACATACGTGACAGGAGGCAGTTAATTAAAGTTGGCGCAGTTACCAAAGTTATTTATGGGCTCTTTCTGAAAGCATTAGGGACTGACTGCCTCATAAAACAGATAGTGACCAGAGGTAGGCAATTCACCAAAGTTGTTTTATGGGCTGCTTCTTTGGGCACTGTGGATCCTCTCCTTGTCCCCCTTCCAGGCCTTGGAATGAACTCATAATTTCAAAGGCTTTCTTTCCCAGATAGTGGAGACGATACATAGAATTTTAAGAACTGCCCTCTTCCAGTGTTAGCATGGTGTTTCTTGTGATGTTGGGACACCTGGCAGTATTATCAGACCAGGCTCAGGACTGCTGAGTTAGTGGGTGAGACATGTCCCCCTCCTCCTCTCTGACTTGGTTTACTACCCATCCTACTTAAGCTAGAGGTGTTTCCTGGCAACCAGGGTGCTAGACCCTGGCCAGCAACAGCAGCACAGTCTCAGAGTTCTTCCTATCCTATCTCCTGCCTCACTAGCCCAATGCAAGGGCTCAATGCCACATGTGGCCCAGGGCCACTGGGCAAGGCAGTTTTAGATTCTCAGAGCCTCATTTGTAAAATACAGGAATTTAATAGGCCCTCTCATCTGTGTCTAAGAATATTTAACTCTACGGTGCTGCTTTTTGCATTAAATGGCCTTAAATGCAGTAACTTCAGACATGGACTAGATGCTTCTTTCTTTTAAAGTCAGCATGTTACATAAATATGCAGAGATGCAGCTGTCACATGGTCTATTAAAAATATAATGCCTCTCTCAAAAATTTTCTGTAAGTCTTAAATAATATAGTGTATATCAAAGTACCTAACATGATGAATGCTCATTATATATGTTTAGCACTTAGAATTAAAATACACTAAGTATGAAGGACAGGAGAATGAAGATGTCTTTCTAGTGGAGTAAATCTGTAACTATGGAATATGGATGGCATTTATTTTGCTTGCTAGTTTGTGAAAACTGACTTTTTAAAAAAATAAATTTTATTGATTATGCTATTACAGTTGTCTCATTCTCCCCCCACCCCCGCCTTTATTCACACTCATTACACACTCATTATTGAGCTAAGAGGCTTGTCGAGAGAGCATTTGTCACTTTCTGGGTCAACTCCACTGACTGCAGAAACGACATCAGAACTAACACAGGTCTCCCGACGTCCCAATCTAACCAGCTGTTCTCTGTTGGACAAGGCACACTCAGGACATCTACCTAAAAATCAGTTCTAGATCATTATCTTAAGTTATTCAAATCAGAGTTTTCTTAAACTCAGCTCTCCCTACCTATTATGAAACAAACAATTCTCAAACTGCCATTTCACACGTGGGCTCTAAAGTGGGGTGTACCTGGGCTTCTCTATGAGCAAGGACGGAGGAAGTCAGCCCCCGGAGTTACATAACTAAGACTGACTGACCCTGAATCAGCTCAATCCCATGCCCTCAAATTTGCAAATCCTTATCCATTCTCCCAAGCAGCTAAGGAAATTCCAACATTTTTGGGGGGTAATTTTGTTCAGGTTAGGATCTTCAGAGCTAAAATAATGTGTTTAATAACAAAGAAATTATATATATATAAAATTATTTGTGATGTATATTTCTATTCAGAACCAGAGAAGGCATTTCCAATTATTTTATGAAAGGTTTATGTGAGGGAGACTGAATTGTCAAACATGTATGTAAACCTGTATTAAGCTGGGTCAGTTTCCAAGAGTCATATTCATGCATATGCAAGTGAACATATACTTTTGTCCTCAGGGTCTAAATCTGCCAGGTGTTGAGTTCCAGGACTTACTCAGGACAGTCTTAAACTTTGCATTTCCTTAAGAGAGTTAGTATGGGCTTGGCCAAAGTCTGCCTGCCTCCCTGCCAAGTCTCCCCCCTGTCTGCTACACATGTGATGGCTTCCTTCTGTGGGCTGCTGGGTCTTGCTGTCTGACAAACGAATTAACAACAGGACATCGTCTGAGTGCTTCTGAGATAATTAATGTATAGTTGACATTTTAGGGAGTTCATACATTGAAAGACATTTCCTTTTAATCTATACTCCTATCCTCAGCTTTGCTTGACATTTTTTTCCAGCTACTCTTTACAACCTTTTTGAAAAAATAATCATGTTTTCTCTCCCAGTCTAAATCAAATTCCATGCACTTTGCTTACCTTCTTTCACAATTCTGTTTCTCCTTTCTCCAAGCTTTCATTGATTCTAAACTGTATCCTTGCGGGTCTTAATGCCCACGGGCCCACTCAATTTCATACATCCTTTTACTTGCTGTGACTACGTGAAGGTGGGGCTCTGTACCAGGAGTGGTCGGCAAGGGCAGGGAGTGGGAGTCATTCCCTACCCGAGGCACAGGTCTGAAGTTTAAGAGAAAGACATATTATAGGGATAATTCACTTTCTGAGGAATAGTGCTTAACTCTTCTGATTCTGTTTACCACCTCTTCACAAGAAAAGCCAATCTAACAAAAGTAAAAACTTGCATATTTTCATACCCACCCTTTTTAGTTCACCTCTACATATGTTTTTTTTTAAATGTACGTATTTATCACCCTGGACCTCAAGCATGGGTTTTGAGATGTTTCTTAGTAATCATCCTTAAGGTTCTATTATTTAATCTGGTTGCATCAGTCTTTTTATTTCTTTAAAATAAGACTTATTCTGCAAGTCTTTGGTATATACTTGATATAGCAGAAGGGTAGAAACTGGTATTTAGAAGCTCAGAACATTGGTTTAGATTTCTTAAATTCTAATCCTAGTTGTTATTTTCTGATTTAGTTTCCTCATCTGTAAAATAGGAATAATAATAGTATATACATTATAGAATATTGTAATTATAAAGGAAATATTAGAAATTATTATTTTATTTTTATGAAACATGATGATAATTTATCATGCTAAGTGTTATGTGTACCCTTGGTAGGCATATCCATTAGCCTAAGATAGTTGAGGAAAATTGTTTTTGTCTTCCTAGGACAGAGTCTAGAAGGATGAAAATGTCTTTTAGGGCTGGGTCTGGGAAACCTAGAGAAGTCCATTCACAGCTATTTACCTGGTTGAAGACAAGAAGGTGATTGAGATGACATATGTGTTTCTAGCAACTCAAATTTATAAGCATATGCATATGCAAATCTATTCTGATTTTTTAGAATACTGGGTAAGTGGCCAACACAAAGTCCCAGATAAAAATGATTTAAAAGCGATTCATTTCTCTCTTCATTAACATTCCAGTCATAAGGAGTCCAGGTTTGGTGTGGTCGCACTACTCACCTCTCTCTGTCACAAGCACAGTCTAGCTGCAGAAAAAAAAGATAAGACGGCCAGGGAAGACACACTCACTTTCCTATGAGGGCATAAACTGAAAGTCAAACTCATCATTTCTGTTCACATACCTTTGGTCAGAACTTACATGGCCATATCCTTCTGCAAATGAGGTTTGGAAATGCTTTTAGCTAAAGCCACATTCTGTCAAAACTTAGGGGTTCTACTACTAAAGGTAGAAGACTGGAAGAATGGAAGGAGAATAGATATATGGAAAACTCTCTTCCCCTGTCCACCCTTCTCATACTTATTGCAGCTTCTAAAGGGATAGAATCACTCACTGCTCCCCAAAGGATTACAAGTCTCATCTAGCTATTGCCTTCAGCTCAAGATCTAAGGTCTTTGGTTTGTAGAAAGCACTATCCTTCAGCTCTGAGTATGTCCCTTTACTGTCTTGCTAAGTACAAAAATATAAGCATTTACGCTGAACTCAATTCCCAATATGTCCAATACAGAATGTTAGAGAATGGAGTAGGCATATAATGTCTACAATAAGAACTCCTCCATAACAATTATTAAATCTGGCTGGACAAGGACTTTGAATATGCTCAGTCCTGCCCACGAATTAAGTCCCTGGTTTAGCACGACTAGTTGTGGTTAATTTGTTTTGGGCTTGATTTTCTTCTGTGGTTGAAGGCTTTTGCTTATATTTTGTCCTCTGTGGCCACCTCTGAACTGGGCATTGGAGGAAATTCCCTTCTTGAGGCCTAGGTAATCCTGGGTCGGCTTTAGGCTTGTGGTTTCTTGAACAGAAAATTAACCTCAATAACCTGATAGGCTTCTAGTTTATTTGGTTTCAGGCAATTCTGTGTGCTGGAAACATGGCCAAATATATAAAACATATATTATAAAGTTCTGATTCTTTGTATCTGAGCCTGAATGGTATATCCATTTCCATCTTTTTCAACTTGCTGGAGGAAGAAGGGAACCCTATTGAAATAATGAGCTTGGATGACATCTTCACTTGGACTCCCAGGAGGCAGAACCTGAGACAAGTGTTTTTGTGAAAATGATTCATTAGCAAGTGTGATCAAGGAAAACCAATAAAGGGGTGGGAAAGTGGGGCAGGACATTACGGATGGCAAGCAGTGCCAGTGGTGGCTAGCACTGCCTTGGCTGCTCTGAGAAGCTCCAGAGATGGTAAATGGAGGAAGTCACAGCTTTAGTGTTCTAATCAAGTAACAAGGCAGCTGCAGTATTTGCACTTCTATACCCACCGGTCATTGTTTTGGGGCTCTCCCAGGCTAAATGAAGGAATTTACATTCATAGACTCTTCTGGCTCTAACAGTTTGAGGCAAAGCAGATCCAGCCGCCTAAGGGCAGCCTGCCAAAAAAAAAAAAAGAAAATGCAGGTGTTGGCTGGAGGGAGAGGAAGCCATCCTGGAGCTGGTGTGCGTTAAAGCAGTAAAGGGATCACAGCAAGGATTGGCAGAGTATTGGCTCTGCTGGGAATGGGAGACAGAATCCTTCATCCAGTGAGTGAATAACTCAACGGGAGGCAAAGAGTAGAGGCACAGTCTCTGAGATTGCCTCTGTAGAGGCATCTTTTGTAACTAGAGCTGTGAGTTACACTCTTGTCTCTTGTAGCAATTTGATTAAAAAAGAAAACTATAAGAATTAGGCCACTTTTACCTACATTTAAAATTTTTCAACCCATTTCACTTGAGTTACAAAGTTTGTCTGAGTTCCAACATATAACAAATGATAATTTGACCCAGAGCTTTGTTCTGGAATCAGAAGGTTAGTTTTCCAGTCGGCAATGTTGATGTGCTCACCATGCACCGGCGCCTAAGGCAAAGCCAAAGTAGCAGAACCTCGCTTCTAACTATCAAAGTCTGGGTTAGTTATTGTATAAGATCAGATGCAGAAATAAAGACAAAATTAACAATGGTTTAAAAGATGGGAAGATAGAAGATTTGCCTTAACCTAATACAGTTAATCATTTTTTTTTATTGTATTGAATCAGGGTGCGTAAAAACCAGATATATATGTGGGCTTGCCCCAGATACTGGCTTTGACAAACAACCTGTAATGGACATTTTGGGGATACTTGAATATACATTTTTTAATTAAAGAGACTAAAACTTTCTGGAATAGAGGCATGGAGATGATTGGATGACAGAAACAGATTATAAATGTCTATTAAAATGGATATATTAAATGGAAAAATTCAGAAGTATATGAACTACATCTTTAACAGTGGTTACCAAGGTTGTAAAAATATGTTGTTTCTATATATATTTTGATTGTCTTTATACCTTGATACCTTAATTTTTTTTATCCTCACCCATGGAAATTTTTTTTCATTGCTTTTAGACGGGAAGGGAGACAGGAAGGGAAAGACAGAAACATTGATGTGAGAGAGAAGCATTGATTGGTTGCTTCCTGTATGTGTCTGGACCTGGGATTGTTGACATCTGGAGTGGGGATCACACACACCTGCTCCAAAACCAGGAGTTGGACCCATAACTTAGGTATGTGCCCTGACTGGGAATCAAACCTGTAACCTTTTGGTTTCAAGATGACACTCCAACTGAGCCAAACTGGCCAGGGCTTGATACCTTAATTTTTTAAAAGGTACTTGAGCTGCTTCTGTAATGAGTTATTCTTTAATAAAGATATTTTTTCTGTTATCTACAAACACAAAATGTAAATATTAAGCCTCAAGTAGGACAAGATTACAATATTTATTATTTATAAGGGGGTTGAAAATCAACATAAAATAATCCATTTAAAACAGGTAAGTAAAAATAGTCTAATAGTTTAAAACAAAGAAGCTTTAAACTCATTTCCACAAAAATTATTTATCTGTAAAAGTAATTAAAAGATTCATATCCTTCGACACAGTAAGTCCACATTTGGAAATTCGTTTTAGGGAGGTAATCAAAGATACAATGGAAAATTTCTGCACAAAGATGAAAGCGAGCAGAACATACCTCTTTGGCATAAGGATCATTTTCAACAGGTTATTTTTTAAGAACTAGAAGACATAGGAAAAGCTCCAAAAACCACGTAGAAGTTAGCTTTTTGTAAGAGACTTACACGCCTCTCAGGGAAATCTCTGTGTGTAAGGATGTCTTCCTCACTCTACCAGGAAAAGAGTGACCAACTACCTAGAAATGCTTATTGATGAAAAGTCAGTGACTTCAATCTTTGTAATTACCATGCCCTCATTTATGGGGTTTTGCCGGATAACTTCTCATAACTGACTCCCCCAACCCTAACAACGTCTTCTGTCTTTAACTGAAGGTGATATTTCAGGTGGTGACGTGGGCCATTGCAGGGAGTCAAATCAGGTTTCCTGAGTATTGCTCGTGTGTATGGGAGCTATACCTGTTATTAAACTTATGTTTGTTTTTCTCCTGCTAATCTGCCTTTTATTATTGAGTGTGGGGTCTCAGCCAGGAACCTGTAAGCACAGAGGATAAATTATTTTTTCTTCCCTACAGTTTGGCAACTTATGATGGGACCTGCTGAAACACTATACTTATCCAGAGCCTAAAGATGGGATTCTGGAATAATGGCAGAAGCTGACAAAGGGTAAGAATTTTTACCAAAGTCAGCTCTCCCAGACTAGAAGGGTAGAAGAAAAATTTGTTTTTCTCCACTAGAAAGATCTTTGCCACAGTATTGTTTATAATAATATTATATTGGTAATAACCTAATTTGTTACTATATGGGCTTCATTAGATAAATATGCCACCATGTTATACAAAGATTAAGCTTTTGAGTTATTTATGTTTTTAGTTTGAAAAATAAATATATTTACATAATGGCCATCCTTTATTAGCCCAATTTCAAAATGTCCCACCCATCCAACTGCAAAGTTATAGTTGTGTATTTTTCAGAGCTTTTAAGATGCCCATGCAATCATACAAGTATAGTTTCTAATTTTGTACATTTCATGTATAATATGTGGCAGAGTATTTGCATCTTTTACACTGTGTTTTTATTACTTAATGATATATCTTTAAGTTGTTTTCATATAAATACATGGAAAGAGTCCTCAGTTTTTATTATTTTACATGTCATATTCTTATTGTAAATTTACCAGACTTCTGATGCAGATCCTGGCTGGCAGGATCCATGTGTTGTGGTTGCTATGAACAAATTCAGACAGACTACAGAAGTCCTGTGGAGAAAAAGGGATGGCACAGCCACCCTCTGAGAGAGAGGGCCCCGACTCCCCGCCTGGACAGGCTTTTATTGCTTCTCTGGGTACATTACATGGAGGATGGTCCTCATTTGCTATGCACAGGTCTGCGCAGGTGATTACCTTTTACAGATAACAAAGGAAAGAATGTTGCTAATTACTTCAAAGAGAAGGATGTTGCAGACCAAGGGGAAAAGTGGTTGAACCAGTTACACTCCCTACTTGGGAGGTTTAGCACAGACTTTAGGAAGTTACAGTAAGCACTTGCTGCTTCAATTCAGGGTGAGGGAGTTTTAGCAATAGCAAGTCTCATAGCGACCTATGTACAATGCAGGCCTGATTCCCCATGGAAAACCTCTCCATGGGCGTGGTCCTGTGTGCCTACTTGCTTCCCACTGGTTTTCCATGTGGGAGCTGAGCTACATTTCCACACCATGTGAAACGGTTCCCTACAGACTCCTATTTAATAATCATTTGGGTTATTTTTATCTTTTGATGCTACATAAAGTGATGCACAAATAAATTTGTACATACATAATTTTGCACCAGTGTACATATATCTGTGGAATAATTCCCTGGACTGTGATTGTCAGGTAGAAAAGAATAAGCTTTTGAAATGTTAGTAGATACTGCCAAATTACCTTCTACAGGGCATTGTATCAGTGTATGCTCCCACCAGCAGTGTGTTTTCCCCACAGCTACCGCCAATGTGAATTGTGAAATATGTGCAATTCTATTAAATCCATAAGTGAGAACAGTATCTTAGTGTAATGGTTATCTGTTGGTATGTGACAGCTCCCCCCAACCACCAGTCATCTAAACAACCAAACATAGTGACTTTAAAAAAGATTAAAAAGCACAGGACTTATCATTTCTCACCGGTCTGTGGGTTGGCGGGCAGTTGCGTTGGTTTTTGCTGGGTTTATTCACTGGGAGAGTCAGACTGCTGGGGCGGCCTCAACAACAGATCATGTCTCTCTCGGTGTGGCCTTTGATCCTCAGGGTCATACTGTGCACTCTCTCCAGGTGGCAGCAGCATTCCAAGAGGTAACACCAAACGCATCTCCCATTTTCAGATGTCCTAATAGCAAAGCAAGTCATGGGTCCTGGCCCAGCATCAAAATGGAGGGGACTTCGCAAGAGCATTACACCTGGAGGCGTGATTCACCGAGGGGGATGTTGTGGTAAGTCTACCAAACTTAATGTGGTTTTATTTTGACTTTCTCTTATTATTAATGAGTTTGAGGAATGAATGTATTTTCACATGTTTAGCAGCACATTTATTTCCTTTTGTAGCAAATGTCCAACATGTCTTTAGCCAATTTTAATTCTTCATAGATTTATTAGTCTTTTACTTCTAGATTTTCAGGAATTTTTTTTTTTTTTTTGCTTTTTAATTATAGGTGACCTAGTATTATATTAGTTTCTGGTGTACAAGATTTAAATACCTTATGATGTGGTCACCACAATAAGCCTAGTAACCTTTTGTCACCATAGAGAGTTATTACAATATGATTGACTAAATTCCCTGCACTGTGCATTACACACCTGTGACTTATTTTATAACTGGAAGTTTGTCCTTCTTAATCCCCTTTCCCTTTTCCACTCATTCTCCTCCCCCTTCCCCTCTGGCAACCATGTTTTTATATCTATGACCTTGTTTCTCTTTCATTCTAGTTGTTTTGTTTTATTGATTCCCCATGTAACTGAAATCATATGGCATTTGTCTTTCTCTGTCTGACTTATTTCACCTAGCATAATACTCGCTAGGTCCATCTAGGTGTTGTGAACAGCAAGAGTTTATGCTATTTTATGGTCCAAGAATATTTCGTTGTATAGATGTACCACAGCTTCTTTATCTGTTCATCTGTTGATGGGCACCTAGGTTGTTGCTCTGTCTTCACTATTGTGGACATAGGGGTGCATATCTTTTCAAATTAATGGTTGTGTTTTCTTTAGAAAAATACCCAGAAGTGAAACTGCTGGGTCACATGACAGCTTCTTAAACATTTTTTGAGGAATATCCATTCTGGTTTTTCCATAGTCGTTACACGAGTTTACAGTCTCACCAAAAGTTCATAAAGATCCCATTCACCCCAGTCTCACATTCACGTGTTCCTCATTGTCTTTTTGAGAACAGACATTCTGATAGGCGTGAGGTGGTATCTCATGGCAGTTGTGATTTGTATATCCTGACGAATAGTGATGTCTAGGCTCTTTTCAAGTATCTGGTGGCTCTCTGTATGTCCTCCATGGAACAATATCTAATCAGGTCATTTCCCCATTTTTTAATGACATTGTTTATTTTTTTTTGATGTTGATCTGTATGAGTTTTTTAGATATTCTTAATTAACCCCTTATCAGATATATCACTAGCAGATTGCTTCTCTCATTTAGTAGTTTGCCTTTTCATTCTGTCGATGGTTTCCTTTGCTGTTCAGAAACTATTTAGTGTCATGTCTTCCCACATGCTTATTTTTAATTTGCTAAGTGTTTTTTATTTTATCATGAGCAGATGTTGAATTTTGTCAAAAGCTTTTTTGGCATTTACTGAAATGATCATATGATTCTTTTATTCTATTAATGTGATGTATCTCACTGAGTATGTTGAACCCTGCCTTTTCATCCCAGGGATAAATCACACTTGATTACGGTACATAAACTTGGACTACTGAAATTTGTTTGCTAGTATTTTGTTGAGAATAATTACATCTATGTTCAGCAGAGATATTAGAGAGCAGTTGTTTTCTTTTCTTTTCTTTCTTTCTTTTGTTTAGTACTGTCCTTTGGCTTTGTTATCAGGATAATGCTGGCCTCATAAAATGTGTTTGGGAGTGTTCCCTCTTCTTCAATTTTTTGCAATAGTTTGAGAAGGATTGGTGTTAGTTGCTCTTGAAATGTTTGGAACAACTTGCCAGTGAGGTCATCTGACCCTGGGCTATTCTTTGTTGAGAAGTTTTGATTACTGATTCACTTTCCTTATTAGTAATTTTTCTATTCAGATTTTCTAATCTTCCTAATTCAGTCTTGGTAAGTTGTTTATTTCTAAGAATTGTTCCATTACTTCTAAGCTGTCCAGTTTGTGGGTGTTTAGTTGTTAATTGTAGCCACTTGTGTTCCTTTCTATTTCTGTGGTATCAATTGTAAAGTCTTTTTCATTTGTAATTTTGATCATTTGGGTCTTCTCACTTCTTGCTTTGATTAGCCTACCCAAGAGTTGGTCAATTTTGTTGAACTTTTCAAAGAACCCACTCTTAGTTGGTTAATCTTCACTATTTTCTGTTCTCTAATTTATTTCTGCTGTAATCTTTTTTCTTTCCTTCCTCTGCTACATTAGAGGTCAGTTGGTTCTCCTTTCTCTAGTTCCTTAAATTGTAGAATTAAATTGTTTATTTGGGATCTTCCTTGCTTCTGAATGTAGTTGTGTGTTGCTATGAATTTCCCTCTTAGAGCTGCTGGTGCTGCATCCCAATTGTGTGGTATCCTATGTTCCCATTTCCATTTGTCTAAAGAAACATCATAAATATATAAATTTTTATATTTTGGTGTGGCAACCCCTATATCATTGAATAATCTTTTCTTTTTTAAACATTTTTAATTTAAGGTCCATTTTATGTGACACAGGTATAGCTTTCTCAGATTTTTTTTATCATTTGTTGAAATGTCTTTTTCATCCCTTCACTCTCAGTTTACATGGGTCTTTGAGGCTAACGTCTAGACAGTATCGTCTAGACAGTATATTATTGAATTTTGAAAAAGTTTCATTCAGCTCTGGCAGGTGTGGCTCAGTGGGTTAATGCTGGCCTGTAGACCGAAAGGTTGCCAGTTCAATTCCCAGTTAGGGCACATGCCTGGGTTGTGGGCCAGCTTCCCGGTTGGGGCCGTGGGAGAGACAACAGATGGATGTTTCTTTCAGACATTGATGTTTTTCTCCCTCCCCACTCTCTAAAACTATATAAATAAAATATTTAAAAAATTTCATTTAGTCATTTTATGTCTTTTAATTCATTGATTTAATCTGTTTATAGTTTTAAAGTATTTATTAGTAAGTGTCAATATTGCCATTTTGTTAATTTATTTCTGGTTGTCTTGTAGAAGAAATTCTGTCTCTTGGTTCTTATCCTGCTGTCTTTTTTAATGATTTGATGTCTTTATCAGTTGCTTTGATTTGTCATATTCTTTTGTATAATTTCAGCAGTTTTTTCCCTTGTGTTTACCACAGACTTGCATAAAATATCTTAAAATTATATAACCCCAATTAAACTGATAACAACTTAGCTTCAATAGAATTTCTAAACTTTTTACTTTTAATTCTTCTCCCCTTCACATCTGAGGTTATTGCTGTTATAATTTCCATATTGTTAGATGCTGTCTAATGAATAACAGATTATTATAGTTATGGTTATTTTTACTTTGCTCATATTTTTAACTTTTCAACTCGAGTTGTAAGTGAATTATGTAGCATTATTACCATGTTACAGATTTAACTTAGACTACATATTTACCATTTCCAGTAAGTTTTACACACTTTATGTCTTTATGCTATAAACTAGCATCCTCTAATTTCCATTCAAAGAACTCCTTAATTAGCTTTTCTTGAAAAGTGATTCTGGTGGTTATGAACCCCTCAGCTTTTCTCTCTCTCTCTCTCTCTCTCTCTTTTTGGAACGTCTTTATCATTCCTATATTCCTGAAAGGCAGCTTCTCCAGGTATAGAATTCTTGGTCGACAGTTTTGAGTATGTCATCCCATTAGCCCCTTGCTTGAAAAGTTGCAGTGGAGCAATCTGCCAATATGCTTGTGGAGGTTCTCATGTGTATAATTTCTTTTCTCTTGCTGCTTTTGAATTATTTTCTTGGACTTTTGACAATAATAATGTGTTTCAGTGTAAATCTATAAGGGCTCAATTTTTGGAGGGTCCTTTGGACCTCATGGATGTAGATGGTCATTTCTCTTCCCAGGTTTGTGAGGGTTCAGCCATTATTGCTTTAAATAGACTTTCTGTCCCTTTCTGTCGTGCTTCTCCTTTGGAAATTCCATAATGTGAGTATTGCATCCTATAAGTCCTGAAGGATATCTTCACTTTTTCTTTTTATTCCTTTGATTGGAACAAATGTTCTGTCCTCCAGGTTGCTGATATTTCTTTCCATATGGTGAAGTCTGCTTTCGAAACACTATTGATAAATAATATAATTTGAACAGAAGAATTCAACTCTAAGATTTCTGTTATTTTTTTTTGGTGGTTTCTCCTTTTGGTCAAGCTTGTTGTTTGTTCATACATTGTTGTTGTTTTTTTTCAATGTGTTTAGTTGTCTGTCTGTGTGCCCTTGTAATTTGCTAAACTTACTGATGAGGATTATTCTGATGTCTTTGACAGTTCATAGACCTTCATTTCTTCCAGGTCATTTATAAGAGCTTTAGTTGTTTCCTCTGTTGCTCCTGTCTGATGTACCTGATTTTTTGTGGTCTTTGATACTTTATTCCGGGATTTGCACATTTGAGTAATCAGGCTCCTATTCCGGGATCTGCACATTTGAGTAATCAGGCTCCTCTTAAAGAATGGACAGGCTTGCTTTGGCAGAGACAGGTCTTTACCATAGTTTGGGTTTCTGAGAAGGTAGGGCCTGCTATTACCATCATTTTTGGGGCAAGACAGATTTTAAAACTCTGAGGTGAAGAATGGAGGTGGGTGTGCCACTGGTTGAGAATAGCTAAGCAGAATGGCTAGTTTCATTCACTACTCAACTGAGGCTTTGAGACAGGCAGTGCAGCTGACCGGATTCCTGGTCCGCACAGGGTAGTATGTTTTAGTAGTAAAGGGGGTGTGAATTAACTACTTTGCCTTGGCAGGAAATGGTTTGTATGGCATGGTTTGGGGGAAACCTACATCATGCAATAGTGCATAAAACTCCCTGGTCAGGTGAGTTCACTGGTTTTGCTCTGCAGATGGAAAAGCTAAAGGCTGTGTTCCCCATCCTTTACCACTGTAGCAGGGTTGTTAGATATGCTACACAGTGTCCATTATGCTCTTGTTTGTTTTCCTGCATTTAGCAATGAGTGGGGCTACAAATTAGTTTTCCTCTTGGGTACAGTGGGAGAAACAGCTCTAATGTTTGTAAAGCTCTCTTGTCCTAACTCAAGTCAACCAAAAATCCAAATGTCATGGCCAAACAGAGCCACTGGCTTTGATCCTCAGACTATGAGCTCTACCAGCCCTTCTCTCAGCTTGTGCATTGCTGGCTAATGTAGCTTCAAGTGTTCTTGCCCATCTTTCTGGATAGATGGGGCTTGGAGTTTCAGCTCATTTACGTGGGTGGTTGGGACCACTCCAGGCAGCTCCCAAACTTTTTTTCAAGCAGGCTTTCTGGTTGCAAGTCCACAACTACCCTCAGCTTTTGCTATGAATCACCTCCGTTCCTGGGTGTAGCGTTGGGACCAACCAAGCCAGGTACTGGCTTTGCTCTGGGAGCAATCAGCTTCACTCACCAATCTCTCAGCTCAAGCATTGCTTGCCTATGTGGCTTCTGGTGCTCTTGCAAGCCCCTCTGGCCAGATAGGACAGTAGGTACTCTCCCCAGTGGGTAGAGCTCTGACTCAGCCACTTGCCTGGGTGTGTGCAACCCAGGTCTAGGGCCTGCAAGCCTTTAGGAAGACACAAATCAGGTAGATCTGTACCTCACCAGTTTCCCTGGTCAGACTGTATCACTGACTTCGTTCTGCACAGAAGCAAAGCCACTTCCCAGAACTACTTGTGCACCGCAGGTAGGAATTCAGGCTGTCAAGATCCCATCATTAGAAACCCCTGCCCACTTCTCTATCACAATCAGATTCACACTGGTTGTGCCTGTAGGTTTCTCTGTAGTCGCTGCAGGGCGAAACCAGAGCAAGGATTCCTATAAAGCAACCCCCATCTTGGGCAGCCGCTTGTACTCTTTTCCTACTGGAGTAACCAGAGGCTGAGGGGAGACCTCTTTGCATGGAGCTGTGTTGGCCTGGGGTGAGGCAGTGTGGTCAGTGTGTAGCTGCTTCCCTTACCTTCTGATGAACTCTGTCTTTGTTGCTGTGGTTCAGTGGCGTGCTTCAGCCTCACCTCTGTGTTCTAGCATTTTCTCAGTGGTGTCCATGAGTAGTTGTTGTGCTTGTGAGGAGGAGCAAAGTCCAGGGTGTCCTGTGTGTCCTCTTCGTGACATCACTCCCATGATTAACACTTAAAGCAGCAAACTTTGAGTGAGGCGGATTCTCCTCTATAACGTCTGTGGTCCTCAACCCATCCGTTAGCCCCTTACCACAAACCTGAGGGGCCTGCTGAGGAAGCAATTCTACCTTCAGACTGCAATCTAGAAATTTTTCCGAAAGTTCCAATTTTTAGACAGATTGCAATATTATGAGGAGGAAAAATAATTTTCACTCTACCCTTCCAGGTTTTGGGATAAGATCCTCCTGTAATAAAAGGCAGGTTGAGAGGAGAAAAATAATCATGTGTTTAATAACATGTATACCTCTTGTATACATGGGAGATGCCCCAGGAAACTAAGTCCCTGAAATGGCCCAAACAGTCACCTTAAATACCATTTTTCAGCTAAATATGTTGGGGGTGGGGGGAAGCAGTTATGAGAAGTTATCAGGCAAAGCACAGTAAATGAGGGTGTGATTGTTACTCAGATTCAAGTCAGTGCCTTTTCCATTGATGAGAATTTCTAGTTATTTTGTCACCCTTTTCTTCCTGGTAGAGTGAGGAGACACTCTTACACACAAATTTTCCTTGTAAATCTGTTTTACTAAAGTATAACTTCTTGAATTTTGGAATTTGTATATGTCTGCTGTTTCCTAAAAATAACCAGCTGAAAATCATTCTTATGCCAAAGAGGCATATTTTAGGGTGGTTTACTCTTTTACAATATAGAAACTGAGTTGATAGTTGCTCCTTGTCTCGTTTCACCCATCTCTCAATTCTGAGAATGGGTCAGTCTAGTCAAACGGTGTGAGTCTCATTTCAGGACATGGTCTTGCAGGTGGGCTTTCAAATTTAGGCTACGTGGTGTGGGCAATCAGCTGTTTAATAATAAGGGGCATTTCTATCAAAACAAAAGCCAAAGAAAGGTTAATGTTGGAAGAGACTATGAACCTGGTCTGAGTCCTGAGGGCAGCCACTCTAGACTTCTAGATGTCGGGCACTTTGGCTGTCTCTGACTGGTGTCTCTGGTTGTTGCGGTGTTAGATGCAGCTGAGTGGCTGCACGTAATAGTCACGAGGAGGGTCCCCATCAGTCTGCAGCGCATCGGGGAAAACAAAACTTTTTGTTCTTAGTGATTCCAACTCAAAAGTTTGGGAGAAAATGGAAACTGTTTGGAAATTATAGCCAGATATTTGAGAAAACTAGAGGAATTCAGGATCCAGTCCTGTTTCCAGTAGAAAATAAAACCACAGGAACAAGTAACAGCACTAGGATCTAACCTAAAAAGTACAAACATAACTCTTCTTTCTATGATCACCCCACTTCTACCATGGATATACTGCAGTAAAACTGATTTGTTCCCAAGGTAAGTCTAGTTTTAATAAACTTATCTTAAGTATTATTTATATAATTGTAGGAAGTATAACTCTTGACCATATAGTTTATTTAAATCTTCTGTATGGAAACTTTTCATAAGAAATCCCAGGCTGGACTCTTAAAAGACTCTCAGAACTAGCAAGCCAAATACTCACCATTAGCCTTTGTCTGCAGTACATATAGATTTGGATTAATTCCTCTCTTCAAGATCTGCAGGAATGCCAGGAAGTGATTATTCCTTACTCACCTGGGAAGGTTGCTGGAATTCGTGTAAGCAAGGTCCCAGGCTGTTTTTTTCCAAGGGTCATTATTGGCTCCAAAAAGTTGAGCTTAGTTCCTTAAAGCTGTCTGGTCATATCTGAGTCTGTGCACCTAATTCTCAAATATAGCATACCAGTCAATGCCTTGGTAATAAGCAACATTTCCAATTGTGTCCTGTTATTTGAAGAATTGATTCTTAGTGAACTTACACAATTAGCTATATTATCATAAAAATTAGGACAAGGTTTCTGAATTTTTGAGGGATCAACTAGGTACAAAAAGTAATTGTTCTATCTTGGTTCACAAAGATATATTTTACCAAATTTCTACTAAGTCAGAGCTTAAAGTGTCTTTAAAATTTGGAAAAACAGAACAACCACCAGCAATGTATCAAACAAAAAATTGTAAAGTTATAATCATCCTTATCCGTTCATTCAATCTCATGTAATTCTTGTTGATTGTGATTTTTAGTTAGCAGTTTTATGAATGCAGTTTTTCTACTAGAGTTCTGTAAATTCTTACCCAGTTCAACGTTATGATCTTAACTTTATCAGAAACCTGTACTTGTCAGAGTCCTTTCTATGAATTTCTCTGAAAATGAAACAATTCTATAAAAGTATTAAAATAACTGTCTATAAATGACAAACATTTAAAATTGTTATGGTTTACTATCTGATTATAGTTCATTACAATTCAGTTGACAAGAAAATTTGGTTATTTCTGTGGCACACATTTCAAGATATTAGAACTGTGACTGACACTTTATATCAGAATTTCGTACCATTTTTGGAACACTAATAATATATCAAATGAACCCTATTACTTTGTCTCTCTTTTTATAATAAGAAGAGAAAGTTTTTGGGATAGTCTATGGTGTTTTATAAAATCCCAAAATTAATTCAAGGGCAAGCAAACTGCATTTAAAAAATATGATTTGGGGAAGTTATATAGCAAAATTTTTGGACACAAAAAAGAACAAAACTAAAAAAGAACACGGATAGATGTGAAATGATACTTAATTATCCTTTTACCCAAAGTGAAAATAAAATTTCATGAAGCAAATACAAAAGGCTACATAGTTGTGAGCAAAACTTAGCTGTTAATATTCAGTTTTCCTAAGTAATCAAAGCCCTGATAATAAGGCAGCACAGGAAACTATTTTGATAAAGCACAAATCTTTACCTTTTAAATAATCTACTTAGAAAGCAAAGAAAAACCTTTTATAATCTCTTACAAAGAGCCTACCAATAGCCCTCTAAAACTTTGTCCTTTTAGCATATGAAAGAATATTCTTTCTGTTTTACATAAGTACAATATAGCTATTAAATGTTATTTTTAAAATGCTTACACTAATTCATTCAATTTCAGCCAACTGTGTCAAACAAGGGAGGCTTTCCTCCCTCTAACTTTCTATATCTATTTAGTTCGTTCCCATTCTGAAATAACCAGTTTTACTTTAGAACAAAATTACTTTCACTTCCCTGAACAAAAATACATTTCCCTATCTCGTGTTTTCTTACCCCAAACACATCCTACTTTCCTCGCACCAAGTTGTTTATCATATTGTTTCTAGTTTTAATGACCTAGATTAGTTAGAATTATTGGCCCTTAAAGTCTTTAATTTTTAGTGAAAACTAAGTAAGCAGTTGTTACACCAGCATCCTTTATATTGGCATATTTACTAATATAGTTCATAATTTCCAAAAACATGCTTATTTCCAGTTCGATCTTTCAGTGCGGCAAAAGGTGTAATTACAGACCCAAGTGTCTTTAGTTCCTCACTAATAAAAAGGAAAAAATCAAAACCAATCTTCAGTAATTAATTTTCAGTATTTTATCTTATTTGGAAATGATCTAGATATCCAGTGAATTTCTATCATTTAACTTGTCCTTTCAAAACTCTGAAGCTGCAAGTTACCAAAGAAATTTGGAAAATGACTTTTAAGTGGACCTACCATAAAACGATCATTCCTGAAAAGTTCACGGAAACACTCATCCCATTTACGTATCTAAATCACCTGCTCAACAGTTACGTTTCCTCACAAAAATTCTGACACATCAGACCAAGTCAGCAATCATCCCAAGTCATTTTTTCTTGGCTGGCAAGTTTTGTAACACAGATAATACGAATTTACTGGACTAGAAAATCCAGATAGAATAAAAGATGTATATCTGTGTTACATTTAATTCTAATAATGCATATATGCCCATTTTAATTAAGCCAAAAACTTAAGCTTTAATTACCAAAGATTATCTGAGATCATGTTAACTTGAAAAACATTTGATTTAGTTTATATTTTCTGAGTTTAGAAATACTTAACTTGATAGGCCCTTAATTTTAAGACAAATAGTGCTCTTTTACAAACTAATTTTGGCAATAACATCCAGAGGTAGAAAAATGGTGCCTATATATAAAATACTTATACAAACATGTAGCAGATCCAAACAGAGATCTTATATCTATTAATATAAAATTTTAGCCATGAACCAGGTACAATGATACAAAGCCCACTAGTTTCTAAACAAAAGTTGAAACCAAATTGTGTTTCTAGCAACTTACCCACTCTGATGGCTAAAGCTTTTCTTCTAATATTTATGCAGAAGACAAAAGATTTTTGTTCGCTCAATTTCCAAACATTTTTCCCTAATAAGAATCATTTTCCTAAAGCGTGAATTTGAAGGAAATGTCTCTTAGGTCCTAGAAAAGATGGGGTGGGAAATCTGCATCACAATGGCACAGAGAAAATATCCCAGTGTTCCAGGAATTTTGGGTTATAGTTGCTTATTGTTAGAGAGCTAGAGTAATTTTTAAATTTTGAATTTTGTCCTTTTCCTCAAGCACAGATTCAGTCCGTTTCCACTGTTCTGACCCTGTACAATATGTACAAGCACTGAGAGGAATAGGGTGGGTCTGGAATTGGTAAGAGATAGGTAGGTGGGCTGGAATAGAACCACACTTCTGGTTTTGTAAAGATTTGTAATGCAGGTGCTTGTAATTCCTCAAATAATTGGATTGTACCCTGAATGACATCAAGAAACTGACTTGCCCATCCAACTACATCATCTCAACTTGTTTTCTTATATATATATCAAGTAGAAGACTTCCAACTAAAATGGAAATCAGTATTCTAGAGCTCCAGAGCTTACTGCAGTACAGCTCTGTAAGGTCTATATTAAGCAATCAACAAAGGACTTCAAATCCTCTTCTCTCTCTGAGTGCACAAGTCAACATAAGACCTTGGGTGGTAAACGCCTCTACTTTGGCTGCTATCGGCCCCTGAATGTAGGCTCCAGATGATCCATTTATTGATTATTTGTAGGTAGGCTTAGGAGAAACGCAGGTCATGTGTTCCCTGTGTGGGGCCATCTGTCTTGTCAGACAACTACAGTGTAATTGTGAGTAGGAAGAATTCTTAGTAGATAGTCAAGGTGCCTATGAGGTAGCTGTTAATGACCACTGGTCATCTCTTTTCAAAGTGGAGAAGAAAAAGAAAAGACTGTCTAATTTTATCCTGTTAAGGGAGTATCTGAGGCTATACTCTTGTGTCCCAATTTCAGTTTAGTCTTTCCATAGGTAACCAATAAGACAGTTATTTAGGATAGTACTCTCTAAATTTTTTTCAAATACAGAAATGTTTCCAGTTCAAAAGATCCTCATCTGGCCATTTACAAATAGGATCTTATATTAATCTCAATAGTGACTCAAACCAATTAAGCCTTTTTTTAATGGCTTATCCATGGATGCAAGAGGCATCTCAAAAGAGGGTGCAACAGGTGCAGCCCCCTCACAGGATTCCGAGACTTACTTCCAGACTTAAAAAGGCAAAGACCTTCCAGTTCACAGCAGTAAGAAGGTATTACTGAAAATGGTGTCTCTGGTTTCCCCATGAGAACATAAGACAACTCCAGTCACAGACCCACTACTCTGTGATTCCAGAGAGGCATTCCTGGAATGGAATTTTTCCAGCATTAACAAGACAATGAAGGTCAAGATGACAAAGTCCCCTTATGGACTGGGACCTCTTATGACAAACTCCCTTGAGAAATAGCATGATGAAATGAAGAAAATGCTGCTTCCAAGATCCACTGCCTGTTTGGCTTCCCACTAGGTGAATGCATCTGGCTGGCAGAGATCAGAGAAAGTATCCTCATTAGTCACAAAGTGAAGCTCTCAAGGTATAAAACAAGACAAAAAGAAAACACCTTCTGGGCAATGGTTCTCCTCTTTATGTCCAATGACAATCTCTGAGAGAGAAAAAAAATCAGTATATGGATTTTAAAAAAAAAAGGTAGTTTCTGTGGAAAGTAATCTCACAGTGTGATCTGATCATAAATTCCTATTTGGACAGGTCCTGAAGGGTAGTCATACCTCAGGCATAAATCTTTTAATAAAAGGTTTGTCTTTGATATAAGCAAGCCCCATCTATTATTTCTGCACATCTAGGTTAGCACACCTTTGAAACAAGCTGTAAAAGTGACCACCCTAAGGAAAGCACATAGTCCCTTGCTTTTCCCCCACTTCTATGTAATCTTCCGTACCTTCACTCCTTGATTTTCAATGCATAAAAGGAGTTGTAAAACTTATTCTTTAGAGCATTTGAGATCTTGCTTCCTGGCATATATCAGCAGTTTGGTTCATATAGCCTCCTGTAAAAATTCTCCACAGGTTTGGGCATTTTTTACATCAACAAATAGAAAATAAGAGTATTCATAACACGTCTTCACCAGAGTAGCTATGCGCATGGAACTAGTTTACACAAATATTTTCTCTTGCTAATTTCAATTTGGAAAGGAAGGACAAAGATTAAATTTAGATTTTTTTCCTTCCTCATACCCTTTCTCAGCTGGTAAAAATTCTTACCTTTTGTTGGCTTCTTCCAATTTTCCAGGATCCCAGCAGCAGGCTCTGGAGTGAGTAGGTTGTCTTGGCAGGTCTCATTATTAGTCACCAAACTGTAGAGGAGAAAAAGTAATTTTACCTCTACCCTTCCTGGTTCTTAGCTGAGACTCTTCCTCACCCCTCCCCCATAATATAGATTAACAGAAGAAAAACGTAAGTTTAATAATAGGTGTACCTCCTATACACTTGGGAGATAACCCGGGAAAATATAGTAACACACACACAAGGCCCAAGCCACCACCCAAAATACTATCTTCAGCTAAAGACAAAAGAAGAGATGGGGTGGGGGAAGCCAGCTATGGGAGTCTGTCAGGCAAAGCACAGTACATGGGGGTATGGTTTAAGTTGATGCCTTCTCCATTGATCAGAGTCTCTAGGGATTTGGTCATCCTCTTTCTGGCACAGGGAGGGAGACATCTATACTTGCATAAGCCAAATCCTCAAAATCAACCTCTCTCAGAACATATACATGTTCCTTTTCTCTGGAGGGCCTTGCCTAATGCAGATGGAAATTCAAATATTAAAAAAAATCAGCCCATGGAAGTAGACTCGTCATTGAAAACATAATTTAGGGAGAAGGTATGTCAACAAAAATGGGATGACTAGTCATAAAAGCCATACACAAGCTTTAAAAAAACATATAGATACATTTCACTTATAAATTAAGGCATCTGTAATTCCCTTCATCTCCCCCACAAATAAAATAAATTGGCAAAACCTCATTGAAATCTAATTAGTAAAAATATGATAAACAGAAGACAATATCTTATTATGTAAACTATTTAAAATATCAATGTGAACAAAAAAGGGGACACATACCAACCCTGAAAAGATCACGGGTACCTGAACGCAGGCTCACACACTCAGTGGCCATAGGTAACAACACTGGATAGTCTGAACATAAAGATTCCTAACTAAGCGGGTCATGACAGGCAGTCACAACATGGGCTTGTAGTTTCCATGATTAAGGTCCACTTTTAAGTGAGCTCTGTCTGTTGTCTTTGTATATCTAGGATAACATAGTTTTGAAATGCCAATGTAATTTCTCCCCAGACCCCTTGAAGACACAACTCCCAGCACCAGAGCACAAGACCACAGAGCAGCTCATTGTCATCGCCCACACTCCGTCCCTATGCACTGCAAATATTGACTGTTCTGTACCCACCAATGTAAAAGTATGTTTCACCATTTTGCCTTTTATCCAATCTTAGAGATTTTCCTCCTTTGCTTTCTCCTGCCCCTGTAATCTACAACCAATGAATTTCAAGTAATGTATAAGAGCTGCAAAATTACCATTCTCCAGAACATTTTCTCTGTCCATTGAAATTTTGCTTCTGAGCATGTCAACAAAATTTTGGCTCAAATAAACTCTTATAAAACTTTGTTATATTCTGGACATTCTTTCATCAATATTAATAAAACATTAAACACTCAATTGGTAAAAATAAGAACATGACTAGATAAGTATTAAAATGTTAAGTACCAGTAACTAGTAAAACATTTAATAAAAAAAAGGAAAATCTAATAATGAAGGAACTGATCAAAACAACTAGATTTTTATCTGGTAAAGATTAGCATAACAATAATGTTAATATTAGCTCATGTCTGATACATGGCATCTGTAATAGGAATATGGTAGCATTGAACATGAGAATGATCTTTTCCTTATGATATTATAATGACCTGCAGCTTTGTTTCCTAAGCTATTTGATAATACTTTACTAATGTATAGCAAGTATTATAAAAACGTTTATATCTTCCAATCCTGTACTAAAATTCTGGATGCTAAGAAGATAATTCAAAATATTAAAAATATCATTATATGAAAACTTTTTTTAAAATTTTTTATTTTAGTTTATTCATTACAGTTCCTATCCTTTATTCCCATTCTAGACCACCCACCCATTCCTCCCCTCCTCCCTCCCCTTTCCAACCCCCCTAGTTTTGTCCATGTGTCCTCT
>CM052544.1:20632276-20668254 GCA_028533065.1 Trachops cirrhosus
CCCAGCAGTGGAATTGCTGGGTCAAAAGGCAGATCCATTTTTAGTTTTCTGAGGAAGTTCCATACTGTTTTCCATAGTGGTCTTACAAGTCTGCAATCCCACCAACCAAACTTTATTTTTGTGTTATAATAGTGAAAAATTCAAAATATACATATTTAATTTTGGAAGAATAAGTAATTATGATACCATCACCTATTGGGACATAATGTGGAAATTAAAATTATGATTATGAAGATATATAATTCAAGAATATCAAAATTTTAGGTTAGGAATAAAAAGGGAGAGATAACTTTTACATATAGTCTTATTGCCATGTATATAAAACTTATATATGTGATAAAAGACTAATAATCTTAGTGATGGTGTAAGACACTCAGATGAGCTTGGATATTTTCACTTTTGTCACTCCTTTCTTTATGATATAAATTTTCTTTATGATGATTATCTTCATTTTTCTGTTTAAAATCATAATACAAACAAGCATTTTTCTTTCAACACATTTTCCTTTAATGTCCATTTATTTTAATTGAGTTCTATATTTGTGAAAATTATGTAAAAATAATTATCTCATTTTCAAAAAATACTTCTATAATTTATGTCTGCTTTTTAGCACACAGACCTATAATCAAGCTACTTAATAGGAACCACAAAAACATGAAAATTATAACTAAATTAAATACAAACAAAACTGACAGAGTATTTCAAGCAGTTAAATTATGCATTCAAAAAGCTAATGAAAAATATATACCATATGATCAACTATATAGATAGCAAAGGTAATTTCCTCCATGTATATAACCTTGAATTTTTTCAATCTACTTCTTGGAAAGTTTGCAATGTAAGCACATCCTAATCAACATCACTTTAGGTGATGGTGTTCCCTAAGTGGGCAACAATCATAGTCAATTAACGCAAAAGAGATAAAGTCTAGAGCAAGGTCAGAAATATATGAATCTCCATAGTGCAACCTAGATGTAAGCTGCTGAGGAGTTAATTATACCTGAATTTGAGAAGGTGAAGGTCAATCACTATTTTAGCTATTTAACCTCAGAGAATTATCTCTGTTTCAGATAATTCTGGAACTCATTAAGACCTAGTGGATTAGTCTCTCTTCTGAAAGTTAGGCTGGAAATAATGGACTAACAGGCAGAAGCTGTGACATGGCAAGCCTAATTTAAAAAATTGTTTCTATGATGAGGACCAGAGAATTGATTTTGAAACTGCTTGGGTTTGTTAACATGAGGAGGTGATGAAGCCTTTTTTATTCTCTCCTACATGGGGAACTAGCAGATAATATTCTGGGACATTTTCAATGTCTCTAACAAGAGTGGATTCTGAGATCAAAATACACCCTTCCTTTCACAAAATTGATGAGCTTGAAAGGAAATGAAGCTGCTGATTCAAACATTATATTAAACTGAAACAGCAATGTCATTTTGTGCACAGAGACTTACATTTTGGATAACTATAGTTTCCTTAATAATCTCCACATAAGAGGTAGAACCAGTGATCCATGAATTCTAGGATTAAACTTTCTTCTTTATAAATAACTAAAACTGAGGTCCAAAAAAAATGGTTATTTTTCTAGTCAAAACACTAAGAATCTGGATAAGGTAGAACCAGAACCAGTTCTGGTTATAGCCCTCCCAGCATCGAACCATGTGCCATGACATTCACTTCCCTTCCACACGTGGTACCATATCATTATGGACCCTCCATGGTCATAAAGATGTCTCAGTAAGAGAATGTTTTATCGAGTACATACCAAGTATACAATCATGAGAAGCCTTTTCAGTGTTATTGACAATATATAGTTATATATTTACTGCAAAATTCTTAGTGTCATAGATGGGTACATATATACCTCTGGTTCCATTGGCAATGACAAAGAAGACACTGTTTCTGACACAAGGGGGCCATTCTGAAAGCAGCAGTCTTTCTAATAGTGACATTCATGCTGAGAGTGGCTGACTTCAGTCTTGGAAGATAAGAAATATGTGAATAGGGAGAAAGGAGAAAAGGCAGGCACTGTGAAATGAGAGGAACACATTTCATGGACAGAATTTATGAGGAAGCAAAAGGAAGACATTTGTGAACCATTAGTGCTAATACTAAAAATTTGTGTTAAATGCCGTAATTGGAAAAGTATTAAGGAACTAGATTGTCAAAGTTATTGAATAGCATGCCACTAATTTATACTTATCCATTAGACTGTAGACAATGGAAACTGATAATTCTGAAAGAAGAAAATTCACAAAGAAAACTTTGGTTAGAATTATCTTGTCTTTATGTGGACTATACTGATCAAGGAAAAGATTGGCTACTAAAACCATTATATATGGGTCATGTTGACTCAATATCCATGTTCTTCCACGTCTTCCTTGTAAATCTGAGAGACCACATGACAAGTTCTGGCCAATGAACTGTGGTTGGGAATGCGTTACTTCTAGTTGATTAATGAATAGGCTAATTCTCCAGCTCTCTCATCATTTGTATTGGTGATCCTGGAGGCCTCATGTTAAAATGATAAAGGTCACATGATGAAAACAGTTTGAATTTCTGAATCACTATTTGGAAAGGCACTCCACTGAAGAGGTCTCCCCAGCAGACTTTATGTAAGTGATTACAAAAATATATGGTATGTTATGCCTCTGAGATTTGGGAAGTTATTACTATAACATAAACCAGTTTGGTGGTTCTCAAACTCGGGCATGCCTCACATTTAGATTTCTAATGGAACTGGAAAAAGTACAGTTCTATTAAGTTCTTAGGAGATGGCTGAGCCTGCTGTTCAGGGCAATACACTTTGAAAATTTTGGGTTGGTCAAAAGGTCTGTTTAGATTTTTCAGTAAAGTAAAAGACATTTTTTTTCATTTTCACCAATAACTTTATTGATTTGGATATTTGTGGATGTCAGCTATCTCCCATGTGGTATAACATTGATTGTCAATTAATGTCTCAATTTGATTGCTATCAATCAACTTCAACTGGTCTACTAGACCGTGGAGCATCCTCTAGTACAGGGGTGTCAAACTCATTTTCACCAGGGGCCACATCAGCCTCATAGTTGCTTTCAAAGGGCTGAATGTAATTTAGGACTGTATAAATGTAACTACCCCTTAACTAGGGGCAAGGAACTTGGTGCTGCCGCTGGGTAGAAACAAGGTGCCGGGCTGAATAAAACAAGGTGGAGGGCCAGATTTGGCTCATGAGCCTTGCTTTTGCCGCCTGTGCTCCAGTGAGAAATCTCCAGGACAAAACCTTGCAAACCACTTTTGACACATTCCATCAGTCACAGCACCTTCTCCATATACTGCACAGGTATTTTTTTTTGTGTTTCAGTTGCATTTTTACCTTTCTTGAAATAATAAAGCATAATATGCTGAAAATATTGCATATTTTCTCCCATCTTCAATATTAAAATGGCTACACAAAACATCACCAATTTTGGTAAGTTTCTTTTAAATGAGTGCTGATATGACAGCTGTCACAATTCAATCTAACAAAATTGTTTTGAATGAAGTTAAAGACAACTAAGTGCTACTACAGCCATCTTATGGGAAAAAACGAAGTTATTGTATTGCTCAATACAATAGAAAGAATAGAGAGGGAGGGAAGGAAGGAAGGAAGGAAGGGAGGGAGGGAGGGAAAAGTCGCTGACCTAGGCAAACTAGAAAGCTCAGGTACCTCCTACAAAATACAGTGTATCTCTGCATTAGGATAATAAGAATGTGAAATTTTTTAAAAGGTGGAATATAAGAAATGTTTTAAAAAGCTATATATTTTATCCAAAATGTATATAATTTGGGGGATAACTGCAGAAAAGCTCTCTCTTGATGACATATTTTGAGCCTAGGTAACAATGGATATTCTCTCTCTCTTTTTGACTTAGTGACAACTATACACCTTTTTTTTCCTTTCCATTTTTGGAAACTCATTTTCCTGTTTCCAGTATTCCGTCTTAGCTACAACCTATATAGCCACTGATATTAATCATCTTTCTAAACTATGTGGTGTTATCATGTTGAGCTTATTCCATGTTTGTTCAAAATATTGTTTATTGTCAGGAACAAACAAATATGTATCTTGTTGGTCAGATTGTTCTAAATGGTATTTTTGCCTCTTCTACCTTTAATATCTTACACCTAGCAAAGGAGACATGAAGAAATAGTCACTTCTGCAGAAGATTTAGGCATTCCAGGGCTCTCACGCTTTCTGCCAGAAACTGAGATGTAGCTGCTGCCTGCCCTCGAAGCAGTGCAAAGCCATTGGGCTTTAGTTTCTGCCTAAATGTGCTGCTTTCTCAACACATGAGTGTGTCAGTTCCCTTAGGCAGCCACTCTTGATATGTGAACATGCACTGATTTTCCATCATTAATTATGATTGCAGCTATCTACATGGCTGATGCCTTGGATTAATAGGTCAAAGGTGGGAACTGTGATGAGGGTTAATGGCTAAGACAGAAGAAGACACTCAAGATATAATCTTAACACTGGATGAATGCTATAGCCCCTTTTAAGCAGAGCAGCTCCAGCTGTAGGGAAAGTCTTATTTTGGTATATGGCAAGTAACCATCTAAAGAAGCATCTTTTTGGCCTCTGCTTCTAATGTGCCCTTACATGTGTGTGGAACCACAAGCAATAAACCCTGTCTTCCAACACTACAGACCACTGTGGAGGACAGGAGCCTTTCCTATAAATGGATGAGCATCATTCTGCAACCAAACAGACACAGATTAGACCTGGAATCAGAGAGCTGATGGGCTGCTTCCTCCAGAGTTTCCTATAAGCTGTCTTTATCAAAATTAACCCAATGGGAATTTATGGGTTGGTGAATATGTGGAAATTTGGATAGAGTAGCCTGCTTGGAGAAGGCATGGAAGTTCCATGCTCTTTTCCACATACCTTGCCCTATGCATGTCTTCCATCTCTATATTCCTGAGCTATGTCTCTTTATTATACACTGATCTAGCTTCTAAATAAAAAATGTGACATGGGGTGACATCATAAAGATGGTGACCTCAGTCATTTCTGACTTTGCTTCCCCTCATAAGAACAACTGTCAACTATTCACCAATAAGACACCACTAAAAGAATCCTAGATCATGGAGGTGAGGCTGAAGCCCCACCCCCTCACCTGCCCATGCATCACAGAGAAGACAGACTGCATTAGAAGGGTAAGAGAAGTGGTGACACGCTGACCTGAGGTGCCCAAGTAGTAACCTCAATCAGCAGCTTTGCTCATCTGTGGAACCAAACTGGTGGTACATCATGACCAGATTAGTCATCGGGGTGCATACGAATCTGACTCAGGTCCTCAAACCCATTGTTTTGCCATTCATAGGGATTGTTTTGCCCATAGCCAGGCAAGTGGCTGAGTCATAGACCCATCCACTGGAGAGAGTGTCTCCCAGCCCCAACTTGTCAGAGGAGCTGGCAGGAGCAGCTGAGGCTGTACAAAGAGCAACACTTGAGCTAAGAGGTGGGTGGGAGAGCTGACTGTCTTCAGAGCAAAGTCAGTCCCGAGCATGGGAAGTTCTTGTGCAGGCAGGGGTATTAATTCCTACCCAGGCAGGGGTATTAATTCATAACCACTATGGAGATAGCTCCTGGCCCCTTCCAACCAGAAAGCTTGAAAAATATTAGGAGTTAGCTGGAGTAGCCCTTACCCATCCTACCCCAGGAAGTGAACTGAAACATAACTCCAACCACTGTAACTCCTGGGCACCATCAGACTAGAAGGGCTTATAAAAGGCTCATAAAATCATCTGGCAGCTGTGTAATGACTAAAGCTCAAGCTGAGAGTCCATTCAGCAGAGCTAATCACCCCAGAGAAAAATCAGTATCAAGTAATAATCAAGTGGAATTCATTCCAAGGATGTGAGTTTAGCTTAATACCTGCAGATCAATTAACATGATACATGACATGAACAAAATGAAGGATAAATATCATATGATCATATCAATAGATGCAGAAAAAGCATTTGACAGACTCCACCATTCATTTGTAATAAAAACTATCAGCAAACTGCAAATAGAGAAAATATACCTCAACATAATAAAGGCCATATATGACAAATTTACAATTAACATCATGTTCAAGGTGAAAAGCAAAGCATATTTTTCTTAAGACCAAGAACAAGACAAGATGTCGACTCTTACCACTTTTATTCAATATAGTATTGGAAGTCCTAGCCACAGCAATTAGATAAGAAAAATAAAAGTCATCCAAATTAGAAAGAAATAGATAAAAATCATTATTGGCAGATGACAAGATTTTATATAGAGACAACCCTAAGGAGTCCACCAAAACACTCTTAGAACTTAAAAATGAATTCAGTAATATAGCAGGGTATAAAAATTAATATTTAGAAATTGGTTGCATTTTTATACATCAATAATAAATTATCAGAAAGAGAAATTAAGAAAATAATCCCATTTATAATTACAAAAAAATAAAATACCTAGGAATAAATTTAAAGAGGGGTTCAAAAACTTGTACTCAAAAAATTATACAACATTGGAGAAAAAAACTGAAGATACAAATAAATGGGAGCGTACATATCATGTTCATAGATAGGAAGAATTAATATCATTAAAATGTCCACACTATGCAAAGCCATCTATAGATTCAGTGCAATCCCCTTCAAAATACCAATGGTATTTTTCACAGAACTAGAACAAATAATCTTAAAATTTATATGGAACAACAAAAGACTCCAAACAGCCATAGTAATTGTGAAAGAGAAGGCTAAAGTTGGAGGAATCATGCTACCTGATATCAAACTATACTACCAGGCTATAGTAGGCAAAACACCATGGTAATGGCATAAAAACAGACACATAGATATATCAAACGGAACACAGAGCCCAGAAATAAACCCACACTTATATGGTCAGTTATTCTATGACAAAGGAAGTGAGAATATACAATGGTGTAAAGACAATCTCTTAAATCTTAAATAAATAGTGTTGGGGAAACTGGAGAGGTATAAGCAAGAATAATGAAACTACACCACTTTCTTACACCACACACAAGAATAAACTCAAAATGAATTAAACACTTGAATGTAAGACCTGGAGCCATAAAATCTTTAAGAAAAATACATAGGCATTAAACTCTTTGACATGGTTCTTGGTAAGTTTTTTGGATCTATGTCCTCAGGCAAGGAGAAAAAAATAAACAAATAGGACTACATGAAAACAAAAAGTTTTTGTACAGCAAAGGAAACCAACAAAATTAAAAGACAGCTTACTTAATGGGAGAAACTATTTGCCAATGATACTTCTATAAAAGGTTAATGTCCCATAGTGGGTACACCAATTTGCAATTCCTCATTACATAAGGGAAACATTATGGAGATTATTCAAAAATTAAAAATAAAACTACCATATTCCTCAGCAATCCTACTTCCTGTTAATTTAACAGGAAGAATCCAAATCACTAATTCAAAAAGATATCTGCACCCTAACATTCATATCATAGTTATTTACAACAGGGAAAACATGGAAACAACATGGAAACAAACACACAAACAAACAAACATGGAAGCAGGTGAATGGATAAAAATGATGTGATTTATATAATGAAATACTGGTAATAAAATACTAGGAAACCCTACCATTTGTGACAACATAGATGGACTTTGAAGGCATTAGGTTAAGTGAAATGTCAGACAGAGGAAATCCAAGTTATATGTGGAATCTAACACACACACACACACACACACACACTAAAACTTTAAAAAAGCAAACTCATTGAAAAATAAATCAGATTTGTGGTTACCAGAGGGGCTGGGGTGAGGGATAAGTACATACAATTAAAGGAAGGTTGTTAAAATGTACAAAAAACTCCAGTTATGAGATATATGAGTACTAGGGACATAAGGGACATCATGATGACTGCAGTTAACTGTGCTGTATATGGGAGAGTTGTCAATAGTGTATCAATATGAGGTAATGAGTGTTAACTAAACCTATTGTGTTAACCACTTAATATATGTACATCAAACTATCATGCTATACATCTTAAACTATATAGTGATATATGCCAATTATTTCTCAGTGTAAAGGAAAAAAATGTTTTAAAATGTAACTGAATGGCATCTCCACCTGTGCATGCAACAGTCTGCCAATTGCAGTGTTTCTGGAGGAAGATGTTCCCTTCTGTGATGCAGGATGGAGTTCTGCCAAGCCTTAGTAGCTTTTATTGTCAAAGGGAGAACCATTCATCCACAGCTAGCAGTTTTTAGAAGAGTATTTTTTGTACACAAAGTAATCACCAATGATTCTTTCAAGAGGTGTGTGGCTGGATTACTGGCATTCTTAATAAAATAAATAGAAGACTAACTCATCTGCTCTAGGATCTTCCAGGTATGTATATAACAACAGAAAAGCATTCCTTCTTCCACAGCTCTACCCTTAAGTAGGTGACCCTCCATTTAAAGTCTTATCATCATCTTAGATTGTGAATGTGAGTTGTGGGTGATTATCAAAAATACCTGGGGGATGTTTTTGGAACTGTAGGTTATTGATAAGCACGCTGAGAAAGTCTTATTCATGAAATCTCAAGCGGAGGTTTAGAAAACACACACTTGAAGAAAATATGCCCTTAGCCATATTTTAATATCATCAATGAAGGAGATACAGGAAACAAGCAATAGGACAAATCATGCCAGAAGCCTAACTTTATAAGGCTCTCAGTCTGGAAAACAGTCTTTTCTACCCAAGAACTGTCATTGGCAGACCTCTCTTTGTGCTGCCATCAAATTTCCAGATTTTCAAAACTTGACAGGCAGAGATACTTGCCTAGTTAGTCTTTGACTGTCTGCCCCTGCAGAGATGACCACAACCCCAGCTCTGAATAGCAGGCTATGTGTTTATTTTATTCATCCCATATGTGAGTAAGATATAAGCATTTCTGTGGGGGAGAGATGAGGGGAGAAAACCAATTGGTAGGAAACTACAAAATTAATTCTCTTTGACCTGTGCAGCTCCCTGCCCGGGATATTTCACCCTTCATCAGCCAGCTGAAATTATTTTTGATACTCCCTTTTTGGCAATGAAAACCCAGAAGGAAAGTTTTCCCCTTTCCTCTTTCCATTCTCTCTTTTACCTGATTTAAAAAGAAAAACCTCACCTGAGGATGTATTTACTGATTTTTAGGAGGAGAGAGAAGGAGATCTTCTGGGATGTTGTGGATATATGTGGGAACGCTCTGCAGTTGGGCCTTGAACCAGATAGAAGAAAGAATGTACCATGATGGTACAGGGAGCAGGCTCAACTTCAGGTCAAACAAAGCTAGAAATAATTCTCTTGGCATCCCCTCTCTACTGCCCCAAACACCCTGAGTTCTGCCCCATAGAACTGTACTCACCAGTCTTACAATTCCTTCCTCGCTAGTAGCATCTTGGTAGGAGATCTTTATCAACCATTGAGAAAAATGTATCAACAGACCTAAAGTCATATTATATGAAGCTAATACTTGACTAAGTGTCACTGTGATTGACATACCCAGGAGAAAAAAATACTAGATGTTAGGCACTGTTAGTTGATACAGTGGGTTTGTATTTAGAATTCCTGGCACAGTACTGGACAGAGAAGGCATCAATACAATATCCACTGAATGAAGGAAGATGTTTGCATTGAAACTGATGTCCTCCTGAAACAGTGTGTTGTTTCTGGGGAGTAATTGGTTATTCTTGAGGTTTTCATTTGAGTCTAATTCAAATATGACTTCTCACACTGCTTATGCATGAGGTGGTTTTAAGAACTAGAACTGGAATAGAGAGTGAATTTTCAGTGAAGTGGCAGGATATAGCTAAATTTTACTTCCATGTGCCATAGCATCCATGGAAGAAAATCATACCTAAAATGAAAGTAGGGGTAGAAAAAAGGTAGAGAATGAACACCAAAATACATCCAAGAAGATCAGAAATTAAGGTCATATTCACTGCAACTTTGAAAAACTTTCCACACATTTCAACCTCAAGGAGATGATGAGAGAATCCATGAGACAAATATGTTTTTATGGTCTTAAAAGCAAATTCAAAGATATTCTAGAGCAGGGATCTTCAACCCCTGGGCCATGGACTGATACCAAGCCTGGTTAGGAACCAGGCCACATAGTGGGAGGAGAGCAGCAGGCGAGCAGGTGAAGCTTCATCTGTATTTACAGCTGCTCCCCATCACTCGCATTCCGACCTTAGCTCCACCTCCTGTCAGATCAGCAGGGGCATTAGGTTCTCATAGGAGCGTGAACCCTACTGTGAACTATGCATGTGAGGGATCGAGGCTGTGTGCTCCTTATTATGAAAATCTAATGCCTGGTGATCTGAGGTAGGGCTGAGGTGGTGATGCTGGTGCTGGGGAGCAGCTGCAAATACAGATTATTATTAGCAGAGAGGACTGACTGCACAGAGACAATAAATCAGCTGCTTGCAGACTCATATCAAAACCCTACCAGTGAGTGGTGGCAAGTGACAACTAAGTTGCATCTGGTGGCAGGCTTTAAGTCAGAATCTGACACTTATTTTAGTTCATGTGTGGCCCGCCCATTATTTTATTGACTAATAAAGTTCCATCCACACCTCTTGCTTCCACTGAGTACTTGTCTCAGTCACAGTTTTGGTAAGCCCACATGCTAATCTTAGCCAAAATGAGTAAAAACCAAACATCACTGGAGAGCTTTGGAAAGGGGGAAAGACCCAATGATGAGACAGTAGTGGACTCCAAGACCACCAACAAAAAGAAAGCTGCATTTAAAATACTAAGAGTGCCACTTAAATTATGGGTTCATTGAAACAGATGATTCACATTCTCCAAGCCCACTCTGTGTAATATATAGCCAACGAAGCCATGAAACCTTCAAAACTTCTCTACCACATGGAGGTCAAGCACCCTGCATTAAAAGACAAACCTTTGGAGTTTTTCAAAAGAAAAAAATGTGAACACAAAGGACAGAAGCAATTATTGAAGGCCACCACTACATCCAAATGTGTCTGCACTGAGAGCATCATTCTTAGTGGCTAACCACATTGCTAAAGCTAAGAAGCCCTTTACTGCTAGTGAAGAATGGATTCTGCCTGGTTCTAAGGACATTTGTTATGGACTTTTAGGAGAGGCTGCAGTTCAAAAGTGGTGCATGTTCCTCTTTTGGCTAGCACTATACATAGATGAATTGATGAAATAACAGTGGATACTGAGGCACAATCATTAGAGAGGATTAATGAGTAACTGTGGTATGCAATCCAGCTGGTGAAGTCTACCAATGTTGATAAGGCAACAATGCTTGTTTTTGTGTAGTATATTTTTCAGGAGGATGCACGAGGATATGTCATGTGCACTCCTCTTGCCAACTGACACAACAGTTGCAGAGCTATTGAAGTCTTTGAATGATTACATATCAGGAAACTGAATTGGTCATTGTGTGTCGGTATATGCATGGATGGAGGGGCTGCCCTAACTGGACGGCTTTCCGGTTTCACTATTTGGATCAAAGAGGTCGCTTCTAAATGTGAGTCTACCCACTGTGTCATCCATAGAGAAGTGCTGGCTAGTCAAAAAATGTCACCTGAACTTAATGTTTTGCAGGATGTGATTAAAATCATCAACCACATTAAAGTGCATGCCCGTAACTCACATCTGTTCGTGCAGCTCTGTGAGGAGATGGACACAGAGCACACACGTCTTCTCTAATACACAGAAATGGGATGGCTTTCTAACGGGAGATCACTGGCCAGAGTTTCTGAGTTACAAGAGCCACTCCAGAGATTTCTTTTAGAAAAACGGTCACCCCAGGCAGCACATTTCAGTGACACAGAATGGGTCTCAAAACTTGCTTACTTGCGTGACACAATCAAACTGCTCACCAAACTCAATCTGTCACTTCAGGGGGGAACGATAACTGTGTTCAAGTTGGCAGATAAAGTGGCTGCATTCAAAGCCACACCTGAATTATGGGGGCAATAAGTAAACACTGGGATTTTTGACATGTTTTGAACATTAGCAGAGATTTGTAAAAGGCAAAAGATTCATACGATCTGAAGAGAAACCAGAGTACACATTAGCGGAGATTTTGAAAGAGACTGAGCCAGGGCCTTCTTTCTCCCAGCTGGTGCATAATCACCTATCTCAGCTTTCAAAAGAGTTTGAGCGTTACTTCCCAACCACAAAAGACCCCTGAACTGGGAAAGAATGGATCCGTGATCCATTTGTGAATAAGCCAGGTGGATCCACTTTGTTCATGCTAGAAGAGGATCAGCTGCTGCAGATCACAAATGGCAATGGCAGTGACCTTTAAAGTGTGTTTGACACTTCAGGTATCCATACATTCTGGGCTAAAGCCACACTGGAATATCCTGAGATTGCCAAATGCACTGAAAAGCCTGCTTCCATTTCCAATGTCCTATCTTTGTGTAGCAGGATTTCCTGCAGTGACAGCAACAAAAACAAGATTACAGAGTAGACTGGACATAGGTAATACTCTTCAGGTGTCACTGTCTCCCATCACCCCCAGACGGGACCACCTAATTGCAGGAAAACAAGCTCAGGGCTCCCACTGATTCTGTACTATGGTGAGTTGCATAATTATTTCATTATATATTACATGTAGTAATAACAGAAATAAAGTGCACAATGAATGTAATGCACTTGAATCATCCCAAAACTATAGCCCTACCACAGTTTGCATAAAAATTGTCTTCCACAAAACTGGTCCCTGGTGCCAAAACATTTGGGGACCACCGTTCTAGAGTAATTCTTTCTAAAATAATCATTTTTAAGCACTCAGCTACTGAAGAACATACCTGCCTTGCCTCCATATGAACATGCCCACATTACCTACCCAACACTATCTCCGTGACTTACTAATGAAGTAGTAGTATTCTTCACACGTCACTGTTCTCCACCTTCCTAGGCCCAATTTATTGGGTTGGACAAAAAGTTCATTTGGTTTTTTCAGTGGTATGGCTCTAGTAGTGCTTAGTTGTCTTTTTCATTCAAAACAGTTTTATTAGATTGTATTGTGACAGCTGTCATGTCAGCGTGCATTTAACAGAAACATCAAAATTAGTGAATTTGGGGGTAGCCATTTTAATATTGAAGACAGAAGAAAATATACAACATTTTTGGCATATTATGCTTTATTATTTTAAGAAAAGTAAAAGCACAACTGAAATGCAAAAGAAAAAAATTTGTACAGTGTATGGAGAAAGTGCTGCGACTGATTGAACATGTAAAAAGTGGTTTGCGAAGTTTTCTGCTGGAGATTTCTCACTACACCATGCTCCACGGTTGGGCAGACCAGTTGAAGCTGATAGTGATGAAATCGAGACATTAATTGAGAAAATCAGTGTTATACCACATGGGAGATCGCTGACCTACTCAAAATATCCAAATCAATAAAGTTATTTGTGAAAATGAAAAATGTGTCTTTTATTTTACAATACTTTACTTCATCTACTGAATCTCTCCCTCCTTTTTCCCACTTATGAGTTCATTCATTCTTCAAGATCCCAGTCCTATTATTTTTCTAAATAAAGCCATCATAATGATTCTGGCTGTCTTATGTTATGTTATGTTATTTATTTATTTATTATGTTTACCTCCTGGCTTTGTACACTTCTTGTCTTTACCTCTTATGACAATATCATACTGTTTTGTAACTACGTCAAGTGCATTTTAAATTATTAAATAAGCTAAGAAACTTTTTGAGGGCAAGATTCCTGTCTCATTTATTACTGTAGATAGCAAAGGAACATAATTGATGCTTAATATTTGTGGAACTGAGCAGTATAAAATTGATCATTCAGATCAAAACCTCATGGTTATTAAAATCATCACAACACTAATAGATTAGGGCCATTCAGGGAGCTTGACTGAGAAACATCCTTGCACAGGTCCTCAGCTTTGGGCTGATGGGATCAAATCATTTTCTGAGATTCCAGCAGCTCCAGAGGACAATCAAGAACCCGCAAAAAAAAAAAATTAATTTTCCAGCTTTAATTCTATAGAGTTTATAGTTAGGGTGACTACTAGGCCAAATAGATTCAGTCAAGTTTCTATTGTTGAAGGGAATTTATATATTTTGAACATTCAGAAATCTCCCGAGGGGCCTTTTGTTAACAAATACAGGTTTGTCAATTATTTAATCAATGTGGCCAAATAATACATGCTGAACTATTTTTCCTAGAAGATGTTGTCTCTTTCAAGTGGACAATACATATTATTTTGACTATTATCCTCTATAATTACTCAAATGTTAGCAAAATACAAGTTGTCGGATCTAAAACCTACTTCTTGTTATCAGAAAATGAGAAGTGTTTGAGATCTGAGTATTTTATATAAAAATTCTAGCTCCTCTGCCAAGGTAGGATTAACCCCACTACCACCCTCGGTCAGGTTTGCCCGAGTTTTTGAAATGCTTGTGATTCTTGATGACCTCCAAGGCTTTTCTTGGAAGAGGAGCGAGTTTTGCATCTTCTCTCCATCCATCATAATTAGAGAGGGTGAATTAGAACCAGGGATTTTAGTTCCATGTGATTGCAGGCTGTCAGCTGCACTTCGTAAGGGGATGCGTTCACTTTCCTAGGAGAGTTCAGGGCTGCGTAGCTTTGCCACAGAATCCTGGCTTCCTGCTCAGCATCTATTAACCCTTTCCTGGGACTGAGAAGCCCATGCCAGAAGCCAGCATCTCCCCTCAGAAAGCTGGCTGAATGTAGGCACTCAGGGACTTCAGCCTGAGTTTTGCCTTTGCCAGCAGGGTGCAGATGGAGGGGTGGGCAGGGAGTAAGGTGGGTGTTTTCATGTGAATGTTTTGGATGGCAGTAAAGGGAGATGCTAATAAACACATTTGTTCCTGGCTTCATGGCAGATTTGTGGCTGACCAACTGACAGCTGAGCACCTGGTGGAGCATTGTGTGGGTTAGTTGCCCTAGTCCTCACAGAATAAATGGCTAGACACAGAGCTGGAATACATATAACCACTTCATTGGGCACTGTTGTTGCTGTGCACCCAACTACAAATATATTGTCCTAAGTCACCTCTTTTAATACATTGTTTCAAATTTTATTCCAAAGCAACTGCTTGATTTCAAGGCCCTCCTCAATGCCCACCCTGTTTGCCCCCCTCGGCAGGCATGCAGGGAAAACACTAATTTAGAATTCTAAGAATAAGGAGACAAGGTAGCTCTAGCAGTTTGTTTTACACACTATTTTTAGTTTACCCTTTTCACTTCAATCTCATAACTAAAAGTAGTGCTCAGTATCTGCCTGGTATATGCCAGTAATACTTGGCAGAAATTTAGGTTAAATTCAGTCTTTGTACGAATAATTACATTTGTTGAAAGAAGGCCTAAAGCTAAAATGCTTAGCTACTTCCAAATGCACAGTTAAGTGCTCTGTTTGGGTAGTCGTTGCTCTTATTTTGTTCATGGAAATGTAATTTGGAGTCCCAGTAGAGTCACAGGAACTGTGTGGCTTTGGGAAAATCACCTGGTTTTTCTGGACACCAGTTTGCTTATTTATAATATAAAACCATAGTTTTGGGGCAAGGTGAACATGGTCCCTTTCCCATTTCACATTTTATGCTTTTATGGAGAGAGAGACGTCTTAAGGAATGCCTACTTGTGTCTGTTTATAGTCCCAAACTAAGTTTAAAAATAAAATAAATATTAGCAGTAGAGCTCTTACACAGTGTCCTTTTTCCTTGTTAATTTAATTGTTTGGTTTAAGTGTCCAAGCCACAGAAAGTGAATAGTTTGCTGAGTTTATGAACATTTGCAAAGAATCATTGGTTTTACAGGGCATCTGCATTAGTCCAGGGCTCTCATGCTTTCATGGAGCGATTGCAACAGCTCCCAAACCCAACAGCCTGCTTTCTCAAGTTGATATTGGTCTACTTTCCATTCAGAAATGATTCCTGAGCACCATTCACACCAAGTATTATAACTTAGAACACAAACTTTCATTCATCATGCGTTCATGTATGATTTCCTTCATCAAACAGTCATGGCACACCAGTGAGGTCCTGGGCACTGTGCGAACTGCAGAAGTGAACAAAATCTCCTCCAGGTCACCAGGAATGTTGATGAAGCCCAGAACCACACTCTGGGAGGGACAGTGATCAAGGAAATCACAAATCTCTCATTGGCTTTTTATACCACCTTTTAATTGGTCACCCAGAAAAAAGCTACAGAGAAAATAACTTGAAATTGAATATGCCCTTTTACAATCTGGCCCAGGAAGAGAGGATAAACTGAAATGTGGTGAGCAATTTGTGTTGAAGCAATAGATCAGAGTGAAAAGAGCAAATACTTTAAAAGATGCTAGGGAATTCATCCATGTCTCCATCTAGCCACATGTTTCCATTCATCCATGTCCATTTATTTACTTAAAATATTTATTAAACATCTGCTATGGGCCAAATAGTATGCTAAGAAAGAACATTGACAAAAGCTCACATTTTAGCATGGGATGATGAGAGCAGGTCCTTATGATAGAGTGCTTTATCTTATGATAGATTGAGATGCAGAAGTACCAAGAATCAAGGGTGTCTTCTTGGATGAAGAAACATACATTCTAAGATCTGGAATATGAGTAGGAGTATTTAGGTAAGGAGCAAAGGAAGGTGTAAAGCCAAGGAGAGAAGGAGAAGTGTGTGCCACCCAAAAGAAAAAGCAAGCCCCAAGGTCAAGGGAAAAGAAAAAGCAGAAAAGGGAATCAATTCTGTTTTATCCAAGTGGTGACCTCCAAAGAAGGACGGAAATGGCAGTAAATGGAACTAGAAACATAATCAAGAGAAGATCTCCCAGGACCCAGGAGGGTTGAGTCAGAAATAATGTGATCTGTTCTGCATATTAGAGCAATCACTCAAACTGATGTGTGGAAAATGTATTGAACAGAGTGAGACCAACTAGGAGACTGATGCAGTAACCCAAACAAGAGAGGATGGTGACCTGCTCTAGGAAAACATCAGTGGTTTCTGGAAAGGGGCAATTTTGAGAACTATTCAATCAGCAGAATAGACATGACTTGCTGATTGGAGGCTGGGATGAAAAAGAGCTTTGATGAGATTCTGTCTGGATTATAATTCAGTTTTCCCATTCATTGGCCAAGATGGGATAAACTGGGATAGAGGATGAAGAGAATCATTTGGAGAGAGGGTAGGATGACTTTTATTTCAACATTCTGAATTGTATATGCACATGGTATAGCCAGGGGTTGTGGGCTCTTTGAGCCAAAAATTCTCAAGCAGTGGTTTGAAAAACAGCCGCATTCACTTCCATCAGTGTCAGCGGCTAATGTGCTCCTGAATTGTGGCAGAACTGCTTCTTGTCCTATTTGCCCTTCCCTAGGGATAATGCTTCCCAGAGTAACTTCCTGTACTAACTCGCCTTCTGTCCTTGCTCCCTCAGCCTGCCAAACACTCCAATTCCTAAATGTAGCTTGCAAGACTCTGCTTTATTTTTCTCTCAATAATTTTCCAGCTTCACTTTGCATCATTCTATTTCCTCTTTTAAAATATTCCAAACAGATTTGAGTTATTTTAACTCTTCCATTTTTATTATAGCTTTCTTGCATTAAATCCTCTTCATCTGAAGCACCTGGTATTGTTCGTATGTTCCTGGTTGACTTTAATTGATTTCAAGCTCCTGCTGAAGAGATAAGACTGGTATTACATGTGCCAACACGAAAGTTGTTGGGGACTTCGGCAAGAATCATTTTAGCTTGAAAGTATGGCAAAAGTCAGACTTCTGGGGTCGAAAACGTTGAATGGTGGTCAAGTTCAGAGAGCAAGGATAGGCACTTTTGTAGAAACTTGGCCATTAAAAGCAGAAAAGAGAAGGCAGGCAGGACAAGGAGTTCCAGGGCTGTGCTGTCAAACGTGGAAACCAATAGTCACACGGAGTTATTGAACACCTGAGTTCTGGTGAGTTTGAAGTGAGCCATGCTGTCAGTGAATAGTAAACTTACTGGATTTCAGATACTTAGTATTAACAAAGGAAATATGTCATTAATAATTTTTGTGTTGATTATATATTGAAATAGAAATATGTTAGATATATTAGGTTTAGAAAAAGTACCATCAAAAGTCATTTAATTAATTTCTTTTCAATTTTGTTTAATGTAGTTACTAGAATATTTTTAATTATATATGTGGCTTGCACAGTGCTGTTCCAGACTGAGGCTGAAATAACCAATCATGTCCTAAGCCCTGTTTCTCTGTTAGAGCCTACATGTACCTGGTTTAAAGAGTTGGGTAAGACCTAAAACATTTGCTATACACAGAAAGCAATTTTGAATCAAAATAAGCATAGGTAAGATGGGAAAAATGCCTGATCCCATAATTAGAAAAAACCCATATAATTTCCTGTGCTTGAAAGACTCTTGAGAACAAATGGGACTTGTAGGAGATATGATCAGATTTTCACTACGAAGATAACTATCACATCAGTGTGCAAGGTGTAATTGAGAGGCGAGAGACTGGAGGCAAGACGATCAGTTAGAGGACTTTAACCAGAGTCTGGAAAGAGGTGATGGAGGCCTGAGGTAAGGCAGTATAGGTGGGGTAGGGAGTGGGGAGAGTGGTATAATGGATATCATGGGAATGGAATTGTCAGGATTTGAGGAATGATCAAATGGCGGGGCTTGGGGAGAATCCACACCACCCATCTGCTCTGAAATACACCACAGGGTTAGATTGAGTACTCAGGTTTGGGGCAGGTTTGTTTAGAAAAAGGACCTGTCAGCCATCACCTCTGAAGGAACGTTTACTTGTATGGCTGGTTAGCCAAGGACCAGAGATCACTGCATGCCCTGATGAGGCAGCCAAATCTCCATATACCAAACATTCTTCCGAATTCCAGAAATGGCAGGTGTGGTGGTGATTTTGTCGAACACAACTATTCCAGCTGAGATCCCCAATCAATCACTTAATCCAAATACCACCTGTTTTCTAAGATGATACTACTCTGGAATGATGCTGAACAGTCACATGCAGTAGAAACCACCCTGGAAGTGGAGACAGCAGGTAAGGGTTCAAGACCTGGCTCCATCAAAACCTACTATGAAAGTGACTTGACCTAGTGGAAGCTCCATCCCTTCACCTACACAATAAAGATGAAAATGCCTGCTGCCACATTACTTTCAAACTATCCAAGGTCATGTAAGTTAATGTACCTTAAAAGCAAGAAAGCTTTATGTGAATATACTTATAGTGCCTTTTTGATGGCTTTTGTTTCATGCAGATTTACACAGATTTATTTCTTTAAAAAAGTATTTTATTTTGATTTATTTTTAGAGAGGGGAAAGGAGAGAGAAAGAGAGGGAGAAAAACAACAATGTGTGGTTGTCTCTCTCATGTCCACAATGGGAACCTGGCCTGCAACCCAGGCATGTGCCCTGACTGGGAATCGAACTGGTGACCCTTTGGTCTACAGGCCAGCACGCAATCCACTGAGCCACACCAGCCAGGGCCAGATTTTTTTTCCAGTGGAAATGTGAATATTTCCAGAAGTAAACTATTAATGGTTAGTCTCCTACACTTTGGAGAAAGGAAACTCTGATCTAAAGAATCTATAGACATTGAAATTAACAACAAACAGACAGTAACCAGAGGGGAGATCGGAGGGGATAATGGGGAGAAAACGGGGTAGGATCTTCAAGAACATCTATAGAGGACACATGTACAAAACCAAGGGGAGTGGGATCAGGGGTGGGAGGTGGGGATGGCTGGGGTGGAGAAGAATGGTGGAGAGTAAATGGAGACAACTGTACTTGAATAATTTTTAAAAAGTAAAAAAAAAAAAAAAAGGATCTATTATTAGGGCTTCTGCTACTCACCCCACCCCCAGAGTAAACATGAGTTGGCGAATGAGGGCTTGTGTGGAGAGGAGAGTGTGGGTGTGTGTGTATTTCAGAGGGAAAGTGCAGAAGGAAGCAACACAGCTTGAAAAGGCTATACTTACTTGACTGTTTTTACAAAAATAGTTTCTACAATTTACCCTGCTGATCTGTTTACAAACCCAAACTAGTGTAAACATTCACAGTTGTTCACATCAATTTTTGATAAGCAATAAGACTTACAAAAATTTTACTTCCAAGCATATGTTATCTGCATTTGGCTTCAGTGACAGGCATATGCTGTGACATATGATAGTCCCATCTTGTAGCAAATGCATGACTCGTATCTCTAACAATAGCTGAACTGCATGTGGACATCTCATTGGCTGAGGATTTGGCTCGCTTATATTTGGAGTTCTTGCAATAAGATTTTTTGCATGTGAAACAAGCAAATACATAAATTGGAGACTTTAAAATTTCTTAATGTATATCACCCTATCCATTCTTAAAACAGTAGTAAAAAATAATACGTTGGGTGTCTACAAAGTATAAGGTGAGTTTGTGAAATTATCCCCCCTACAATACCCTTTTGTCCTAAAATAACCCCACAGCAACCCAACATCCTGGACCATTTCCTGATAATATAACTTTCAAAGTCATTGTTTTGTTTTAAGCAGCCCATGCTTAAATACCTTCTACACGTTTAGCACGATACTTGCTACAATATTGTTTAAAAGCAGCCAAAGATCCAAACTGTAACCCAGCAGCTGGAGAGTCAGTATTTACACTTAAAATAATTAACAATATTATGTCTGAATACAGAGTTCTATATTATTCAGTAAAAACTAGTAGATTCTACCGTCAATCACTGTGAAAGTATGGATCCTGAAGTACTGGAGGAGTTAAAGGACATGATAAGGGAGGACATAATGAGGAAATAATAACTGACCTTCCAGCCAGGAAATGTGAGGTGCTAGGGGCTTGAGTTAAGACAAAAAGAAAACAAAGAGCTTTACCAGCTTTAGAGCCGCTTCTCCTGCTCTGTATGCTTGGGCTAGGAAACTAATTCACAGCCCCACACCTTGCTGAATCCAGCCTTCAGCCTACCAGACCAGGAAACCTAACCAGAGCTCATGGGAAGCTGTGGAGCTCATCCAAAGGCCCAGTTTACAGAGGCACTTGACAGAGAGCACAGCTTGTGGCTCTCACCATCAGCACACACACAAAAAAAATCAAACAGCCTTGCACTTCCAGGGAATTCAGTGAATACTCTTGCCTGCTTCGAGTCACCAATGAGCCATACATACCCTGGATCCCATCCCGATGCCCTGGCAGGATAGGGAAGCTAATTCATATCCACACTGACTACTGAGCATGGTACCCAGTCCCAACCCCCTGGGAAGCCTGACCAGAGGATCGAGGCAAACATAAAGTGAATTCTACGGCCTCACTTGGGTGGGAAACCTGGCCAGCAGCCCTATTCAACTGTTCTCAGCTAATGACGCACACTCTGACCAACAACCTCAGAGCTCAGACAGTTGCCTTGCCCCCAAATAGACCCTTAATCAGGCGCAGGCTTTTCAAGAACATTACCAGCAGACATGTCCAGTAACCCAAACTGAATTGACTGGTGAAGAACTGTCTCTGCCAAAGCAAACCTGCAAAATCTGGAAGAGCAGACCACTTACTCAAATGTGCAGATATTAATGTAAGGAATCAAGGATTATAAACAGTCAGATAAACAAGATACCACCAAAGGAAACCAGTAAATCTCTAATAACTGATTCTAAAGAAATGGAGGTGTGAGAACTGTCAGGCAAAAAATTCTTCTCTTAAACCAGTTTAAGGAACTACAAGAACACACAGACAAGTAAAATAAGAAAACAACGCATGAGGAAATTGAGAAGTTTAACAAAAGAAATAGAAACCATTAAAAAAAATCCTAAAGTTGAACAATACAGTAACTGAACTGAAGAATTCAATAGAGAGCTTCAAAACCAGACTCAATAATACAGGAAAAAAAAACAGTCACCTAAAGGATAAGGTATTTGAAATTACCCAGTCAGAGAACGAAAAAGAGAAAAGAATAAAAAGAGTGAAGGTACCCACCTTACCCCTCCTATTCAACATCATGCAGGAAATCCTTACCAGAGCAATCTAACAAGAACAAAAAAGCATCAGTATTGGAAAGGAAGAGGTAAAATTGTCTGTTTTCAGAGATGAATTTTTTATATAGTCACACAATGCATAAGGGCACTTCTGTGAACAGTGGACTGCGCGTGTGATGGTGGCCCTATAAGATTATATTGGAGCTGAAAACTTTCTATTGCCTAGTGATGGTGTAAGCATTGTAACAATGTAGTGCAATACATTACTCACATGTTTGTGGGGATGCTAATGTGAACAAACTTACTGCATTGCCAGTTGTATAGAAGTATAGTAAATACAGCTATATACCATAATACTTGATAATTATACTTGATGATCAAATGAACAAAATCTACTTGCTAATGATAATGAACAACCATGTTATTGATTTATGTATTTACTATATGATACTTTTTAATTTCAGAGTGCACTCTTGCTCCTTATAAAAACAAAGTTTGACTGTAAACCAGCAATATCCTTATACATTTTGTGTCTATCATATATCTTGATTGCATTATTTTCTCTTGTGTCTGATTTAATTTCATGCTGTTTTGTTCATCATGGCCCCTAAGAGTTCACACAACAACATAATCTCCTAATGACACATATCTCAGAATGTATCCTCATTGTTAAGCAGCACATGACCATGTACAAAAATTCTGAAGACTTCACCAAAAACAGATCTAAACAAAAATAAGTCAATAAAATTCAATAAAGTTGCAGCAAAGAAAATTAATCTACAAAAAAATTATCATTTTCATACACTAACAAATTATCTTAAAAAAATAAAACAGTATTATTTACAATAGCATCAAAACAGTAAAACACTTATGAATAAATTTAACAAAGAAGGTGAAGGATATCTATTCTAGAAACTAAAAATCAAGAAAGACATAAATAAATGGAGACATAGTCTGTGTTCATGTATCTGAAGAATTATGAAGAGTATGGGCACTTTAATATTACTTTAATGCAATTCCAATGGCAGTTTTTACAGAAGTAACAAAATGGGAAATAAACAAATTGGAAAACATGAAAGCAAAATGCTTCTGCCAGGAAAACATCAACAAAATGAAAAGATGAACCACAGATCAAAAAAATTATTGGCAAACCATAGATCTGATAAGGTGTTAATATCCAAAGTATAGAAAGAACTGACACGACCCAATAGGAAAAATATCAAATAATCTAATTACAAATGGGAAAGGACAGACTTTTTTGCAAAAAAAAAATATATTAAAGGCCAATAGGTACATGAAAAGAAGCTTAACATCATATTTAAAAAATGCAAAGCACAATCTCAATGAGATATCACCTCACTCCTGTTAGAATAACTATCATTTTTTAAAAAAGATTACAAATGCTGGTGAGAATATGAGAAAAGGAAACTGTTGTGTACTGTTGATGAGATTTTAAACTGGTACAGCCACTATGGAAAACAGCATGGAGGGTCCACAAGAAATTAAAAATAGAAGTACCACATGATCTGGTAATTCCACTTCTGGGAATAGATCCAAAGGAATCAAAAACACTAACTTGAAAGCTGTCCGCACCCTCATGTTCATAGCGGCACTATTTACAATGGCCAAGACACAGAAAAAAACATGCATCCATCAATGGATGAATAAATGAGGATGTGAACTATATATTACATACACATATACAGACACATGCACCCCACAAGAGAACATTATTAGCCATAAAAATTGAGAAAGATAAATAATAGGGATTCAATATATAGCATGATAACTATAATTAATAGTGCTGTATGACATATAAGTTGTTAGAGTAAATCCTAAGAGATCTTTTAAAAAGAAAATTTTTTCTTTTCTTTCTCTTTTTATTGTATCTGTATGAGATGATGGGTGCTAACTAAACTTACTGCAGTCATCACTTCACCCATATGTAAATCAAACCATTATATTGTACACTTTAAACTTGTACACTTTAAACTTATACACTGATGTATGTCAATTACATCTCAATAAAGCTAGAAAAAAAGATTAAAAGAAAAAGATTAGAGGCAGGAAGAAAAGGTAAAAGGTAAATGTCAGTATTTGAAGAGCATGGTATTGAGTGCTTGGACTAAGGTGACAATAGGGCAAAGAAGGAATGGAAAAAAAAAAACATTCTTCATATTAGGAAAAATGGCCATTGCTACTGACTTAAGTTCTTCCCTTTCTCCTCATCTACTGCTTCTTCCTCTTCTTCTTTATAGTAACTGAGCACTTACTATATACCAGGCACTTTGCTAGCCACTTTGACAGTGATTCAAGCACTGATATTACAAACACCTATAAAATAAGACTATAATCTTCCAGAGGTTCATAGTCTAGAAAGGGAAACAAACATACAAAGAAATGAATACAATAAATGGAGTGAACACATGCATGATAAAGGTCCTGTGAAGCGAGAAAAACAGTTATTCTACAATAGTTCTCTATATCTATATAATAAGCCACTTCAAAACTCAGTGGCTTTAAACAAGTTACCATTATCTGCTATGATTTCATGGGTTGAATGGGCTCAGCTGGGCATTTCTTACTTGGAGTCTTCCATTTGGTTTCAATCACAAAACAGCTGCAGCTGAAGTCATCTCCAGGCTCAACTAGGTCAGACATCAAAGAAGGTTTCCTCATTCATGTGTCTGGCACCTTAGGGCCCTTTCTGGCTGCATCTCTGTCCACCAGAGTAGCCTGGGTTTTAGCTGGTGGTTCAAAGCTATGAGAGGCAAGAAGTTGGACTGCAAGGCCAGTTAGGGTTTTGCCTATCAGAGGGACAGCATCATTTCTGCTATGTTGTATTGGCCAAAGCAGTCAGAGGGCCTGACCAGATTTGAGTGAGTGGGGAAATATATTCCACCTCTTGATGGGAGAGTAACAATGGCAATGTCCAAATGCAGTATTGCGTATGGTGGTAGGCAGTGTTGCAGTCATTTCTGGAAAGTACAGTCTGCTACAAGCAGGCTGTAAACGGAATGGATGAAGTGTTTGGGGAAGAGACGAAGATGGCAAAAACTCAAGCCAAATTTTAAAGAACAAATCAAAGTTACAAAGGCAGAAAAAATGAAAAACATTCATTTTTCATTGAAGCAAATCGAAGATTAAGTGAACCAAATTCCAAACAGAGAGATGTCCAAACACAGAGGGTTAAGTTGCAGGCTCAGTGTTGGGGATAGTATCAAGGTGTGTGGGTGAACATACACAGGATTATGAAATACCAGGCCAGAGTTTTAGCAAATGGGACAGATAGTTAGACGCACGTGGAATAGTACAATAAATAGGGTCTTGTCAACTATATTCAAGTGGTGGAGAGTCTTTGAAGGGTTCCAAGTAACTGAACAATGGGATCAGATTTTCTGTTAAGAAAGGTTAAGCAAGTAGTAAGATGAATTAGGAAACAAAAGAGAGAGAGAGAGAGCAAAAAGAGAGGCAGGTAAACTAGAGGTGTACTATTTCACCAAGAGGCAGAATGCCTTCGCTGGATTTGAAGTCGGTCTACCAGGGATTGAGCAATGGTATTGGCATGTGTTAACTTTGTGAGCTTGTGAAGGTTACTTGGCTTCTTAGTGCCTCATATTCTTTATATTGAAAATATACCAGGGTTGTTAAAATGATTACATAAGCAAATATACAGAGTCTGGCACAACAACACCCCCCTTTTTTAACAAAATCTTTTATTACAAAATCATAAGCATGTAATTCTGTAGCATAACTACATCATACTTAAGCACACCATGTGACATTTTAGAGGAAGTGTTCAAATTAAAACTATAAATTATTACACCCATATTACCCATATTATTACCCTACCAACCACACTCAAGCAGGCATTACCTCCGCTGGACCTTGTATATTAAGTATTTAGAATAGGTGCCTGGCATATAGAAAGCTAATATTGTGTGGAATTACTTTAAACTCATTTTTTTCACTAGGCTATTACAAGTGGGGCTCACCATGTACCTGCCACAGCATCTCATCTAATACTTTTAACCACCCAGTGTGGTAAGTACCATTGTCAGGCCCTTTGACAGGTGAGGACATGGAGATTTAGAGGGATTTTGTAACTTTCCCAAGTTCAACCATTTGACATGGGGAACAAACTTGACAAAGATAATAGTCACAAAAATGTAACAGCAGAATTAGAATTTTCCACTTTAAATTCTACATTTTTAGAAGAGAAAAAATATATATTTCTACTTCAGGAACCAAAACATTCCTTTGCCATGTTTGTGATTGTTACTTTTTAAAGTATTATCGTTCAACCAAATTATTTTAATTTTTGTCAAGAAGGCTCACTAGTTGTTAAAAATTAAACTTATTCAGCACCACAAATCGCCATTTGCTTAGACAGAGAGACCAATTAAGCTTCTCATCTGTCAGAGGGAAACAGCTGACAGATCAAATTTGTGGGAAGGCTCAGAGCTCAAGCTTGCCTTTTCTTAGCAGCCCTACAAAACTCTTCGGTGATTTGGCCTCATAGCTTCTCCTATTGAACTCACTCTGATCTACATTCAACTATCTGGAGGAGCCTGTAGAAGGTGAATGAGACTTGCAACCCTGAGTATGGAGTCACAGGAGACCTGAGAATATGACTTCCTTCAAGGCGATGCATTATTATTTTTTATTCCCTTTCTTTAATTGTTATTTTGAATCCTGTAACAATACAGAAGGCACTTTAGTGAAAGCAGGAATAAAGCTTCAGGAGACATCTGTAGTGAAAAAAGAAATGCAAGAAAGGGAGAAAGAAAAAGAAGAAAAGAGCAAAAATATAGCTCTGGTCTAACAACTAGCATTCACGAAGTAAATACTTCTCTTTCTCTCTCTTTTAGATGTGTTTTGTGGGACACATTGAAATGACATGATCAAAAACCTTTCATGCTCACAACAGGCAGCCCTTGGCTAGAGAGGGCTTGTGCACTTGGGCAGGCACGGTTAGAGAGAGAGGTCCCCTTAAATGCCTTGTTGCTTCTCAGTGAACACACACCCATTATCCACTTGGTGAAGGAGTCTGTGGGAAACTTGTCACATTCTTTTCACTGGGCCTCCAACCAACTGTCTCATGAGCTCTTTTATTTGATCAATATTGTACCCATAAGAGTTAGCTGGAAGGCTGGTTTTCATTCAAAACAGTTTGGAAATCATGGGAATAAACTGGGCTAAAATTCCTTCACTGGACTACAAGAAAACAAAAAAAAACTTTCCTTTTTTTAAAAATCCTTTTCCCTTTTCCCCTGGTTTTCCTCTAACCAGACAGATTCAGTGACCAGAAGCTAAAGAACTGTAAAGTAAAACTGTACCTTTCTTCATTATGATAAGTTTATTGCTGGAGGCATGACAGAAGAGACATACCTTTGCTCCAGTATTTGGGCTTCCAACTGGCCCCTGGGGAAAAAGCAGCCTTGTCTTCATCAGGAATAGCCTCCTGAGCAGTGTGGAGGGCAGGGTGCAGGATGAAATGCCAAAGGCTTTCTTTGGCCACATTCCCTTTCTTTTAAAACATTGATTTTGTATAAATGAGTCATGTAGGCCATATAAGGGAAACAAAATCCCCCTCCTTCCCTGTAGTCAAGAAAATTAAGTTACTTTAGGATTACTTAGAATTATTATCCTCACTTTTGGGGCCACTCAAGTCAAGAACCTGTGTTTTTAGCAGAGGAATCAAATTTTCAGTTTTATTCAATTTTACGTTGTGCTTCCCAAACCATGCACAACTGTGTAAGCTACAGAGCGATCTAAACTCTGCATTACATGCTGAAGTCACCAACTCGAATAAGCCCAGTCTCTGATTTGAAGAGCCTCACAATCTAAAGTGCTTTGTTAGAAGTGATCTTGCTGCTGAAAACCAAACTCTTATTTCCTTCTTGATTAGTCATTTTATCTTCACAAGGGCAGGAATACATCTCTGAAACTCCATTTTTGAACACATAGTAGATGCTCAGCATATTTTTGCTAAGTCTGACTGAACATAACAAGGCCAAGCAGAGAGCCACTGGATCAATATATCAGAAGCATAAGATAGGACTTCTCCTTCCCAGGAGCATAAACTGTAAGTGAGGCAACAAAATATATTCTTAAAGTCTGAAATTTGAGAGAGCATATAAGTGCTAAGTGCTAAATATATATAGGTAAAATGTTTTAGGGTATGGCAAAAAGAAAGATACCAGTCAGCCAACAGTCGAGCAAGTCGCATTGTTCCCTCTCTGACTCCTCCCCCACATACAGAGCCCCAATGCATTGATATGAGTTGCCCAGCCCTGGCAGATACCTAAGGCTCCACCTCATACAACAGGCAAGCCAAGACCAAAAAATATGGCCCAAATGAAAGAACAGATCAAAGCTCAAAAAATAGAATAAGCAATGAAGAGATAGCCAACTTATCAGATTCAGAGTTCAAAACACTGGTAATCAGGATGCTCACAAACATGGTTGAGTATGTTCACAAAATAGAGGAAAAAGTGAAAGCTATGCAAAGTGAAATAAAGGAAAATATACAGGGAGCCAATACTGAAAGAAAGGAAATTGGGACTCAAATCAATGATTTGGAGCAGAAGGAAGACATAAACATTCAACCAGAACATGAAGAAATGAAAATTCAAAAAAAATGAGGACAGTCTTAGGAACCTCTGGAACAACTTTAAACATTCCAATATCTGAATTATAGGGGTGCCAGAAGGAGAAGAGGAAGAGCAAGAAATTGAAAATTTACTTGAAAAAATAATGAAGGAGCACTTCCCCAATCTGGTGAAGGAAATAGACTTCCAGAGAGTCTAGGAAGCTCAGAGAGTCCCAAAAAAGTTAGACACCAAAGCACATCATAATTACATTACCGGAGACTGAAGATAAGGAAAGAATCTTAAAAGCAGTAAGAGAAAAGGAGTCAGTTGCCTACAAAGGAGTGCCCATAAGACTGTCAGCTGATTTCTCAAAAGGAATCTTACAGGCAAGAAGGGGTTAGAAAGGAGTATTTGAAGGCATGAAAGACAAGGACCTACATCCAAGATTACTCTATCCAGCAAAGCTTTCATTTAGAATGGAAGAGTAGATAAAGTGCTTCCCAGATAAGGTCAAGTTAAAGGAGTTCATCATCAAGAAGCCCTTTTTATATAAAATGTTAAAGGGACTTAGCTGAGAAAAAGAAGAAGATAAAGAGATAAGTGGTGGGCGAGTGAGCGAAGCTTGCCCCGCATTACCACCTGAGCTCTGCCTCCTGTCTCCTTCGTCCTCCCCTCCCACCGTGTTCCTGGTGCCAAAAAGGTTGGGGACTGCTGCTATGTCCCCTATGGGGACATAGGTTGATGGTTTTAACATATCCATCCTAAAATGGATAAGTAGGGTCCTGAAAACTGAGAACGATGTTGGAAGAGGCGCCAAAAAAACCTTGCAAGCTCCACTTTATTATGGGATGAATTACTTCCTTCTTTTCCTCTTTTAGAAACACGTTCTCTCACAATCAGAGAAAAATTCTCTTTTATAAAAAAACACCATATGACTATCCAAATAATGTCCATGTTGTATTGTAAAAATATATTTCTATCATTTCATTTGTTTTTAAGGCATTTAAGAAAAGACTAAGAAACAAAGAACACATTCCTTCCTGCACCAGAAAAAGCCTGAGTTTACCCAGATATCGACTGTCCATGTCAGAATGCTGGATGCTCTTCCCTTTCCCCAGACTAAGATTCTCTTACAGATTATCCTGTCACTACTTCCCTTTTTCTTCCACATCTTCTCCTTAGAGTCTCTGGCATGATTTTTTTTAATATTCACCAAGGGAACTTGCTGACTTGCTCTTCACACCTGAAATGTCAGAACGAAAGCAGGAGAGCTTTTTGAATATAAAACTGGAGGCACATGATGAATCAGCTGCCGGCCACCTCTTGTCCCCAAAGTCATCCATTGCACATGCCCCACAGCTACCACACTATTGATCAAGCTCTCATAGTTCTGTACTGATATAAAAACAGCAAACTGTCTAATGGAGAACTCACTCAAAAAGGATAAAAAGTTGGGGACCTGGGCACCCAAAAAGCAAGTGGCCTCTAATAAGAATATTGGAAGAAGTATCAATGTTTGCTGTTACTTTTCTTGAGGGTTGGCCCTTTCATAGAATAGTCTAGCTACCCTAAATTACTTTATATGAGTGCTGACCCCCACCTTCGGTACAATTGTCGTGAATACTTACCTTTTCCACTCTGTTTGGCAAAGATATCAAGCATTTATTTTGTCAGTTCACCTTAGCTGGGACTGTAGTGTAAGCACCAGGTGGTTGTTTTTCATTGTAATGCAAAGGCTTAAGCTTTTGTGGACTGCCAAGGCAATCTTCAAAGACAGCTATCTCAAGTAAACATATTGCCGGCCACATGACTGGATAAAAAGCCAGGCCATCCCCTACCAAAGATTCCTTTGTTTTAGACAACTCTGGTTGACTTAGATAACTGACCATTTGGCTGCTTTTTTCAGCCTTACCATGCTTTAATATCTGCTCTTGTGTTTTAAATTCAACAGTATGAGTGAATCCATAAAACCCTAGGCCCTTGCACTTTAACCCAATACAAGCAATACCTGAAGCCCATTCTCTCTAGCTCATCGCCACCCCCTGGCCTCGCTGTGTGGCCCCAGGTAGGCTCTGTGCTCTCCAGACTTTAGAGTAATAAATCTGTGAGTGTGTGTGTCAAGATTTCCTGATGATGATTGCTGATGATGTCTTGTAATTATAATAAGAAATATAAAGAGTGGTCCAGCCACAATGCTGGTTTTCAAGGGGGCAAGGCCTGTCAAAAGAAGTGGGAAGTTGTACTCAAAGTGCTGGGGGCGGGGTGGGGGAATGCTGCCAACCAAGAATACTGTCAGCCAAAGCTGACAAAGCTGTTCTTCAAAGATCCACAAGACATTAAGACTTTTCCAGATAAACAAAAGCTGAGGAAATTCATCAGCACTAGACTTGCCCTACACAAAATATGCTAAAGGAATTTCTTCAAATTGAAAGAAAAGGATGCTTGACAGGAAAAGGAATACATAAAAAATATAAAGTTCTCTGGTAAAGGTAGATATATAGACAAATATGGAATCTTATGGCATTGAAATGTTGGTATATAAGTCAATTTTAAGAAAAGCATAAAATAACTATAAAGCTATGTGAATTGATACACAATATTTTTAAAAATGTAACTTGTGACATCAGTAACAAGGTGGAGGGGTGTGGAGATGTAAAGGAGTAGAGTTTGCAAATGTAATTGAGTTAAGTTGTGACCAGTTTAAAGTAGATTACTATGACTTTAAGATATTTTATAGAAACCGCTTAAAAATTCCCTATAGAAGATACACAAAAGAAAATGAGAAAGGAATCAAAGAATGTTACTCCCCTGAAAAAGAAGCACAAAATAACTACAAGACATAGAGAAAACTATTATAACAAAATGGCAATAGAAATTCTTTCCTATCAGCAATTACTTTAAATATAAGTAGGTTAAACTCCCCAATCAAAAGAGAGATTGACTGAGTGAATAACATAACACCACCAATCTACGTGCTATATATAAAAGACTCACTTTAGATCTAAGGGTACACATAGGCTGAAAGTGAAAGAATAAAAAAAGATATTCCATTCAAACAGTAACCAAAAGATCATGGGTGGCCATACATATCGACAAAATATTGACATATTGGTCAATAATTTGTCACAAGAGATGATTAAGGACATTATATAATGATAACACTGCTAATTACTGGAAATATATAACAATTCTAAATACATATGCATTTAACATTAGAGCTCCCATATATGTGAAGTAAACATTGACAAAGTTGAAGGAACAAATAGATAGCAGTAATACACTATTTTCAACAGTGGATACAATAACCAGACATAAGGTCAATAAAAAACAAAGAAATTGAATAACTACATTGAGTACTTAAACCTAACAGACATATACAGAACTTGCAAAGCAATAGCAGAATACACATTCTCAGGTAGCAGACAGAACATTCTCCAAGATAGACCACATGTAAGGCTAAAAAATACGTCTTAACAATTTTAAGGTGATTGAAATCATGCAAAATGTGTTCTCCAACAAAAATGGTATGAAACTAGAAATAAATAGCAGAACAAAAACTATAAAATGCACAAATATGTGGAATTAAGCAATCTTAAACAATCAATAGACCAAAGAAAAAATCACAAAAGGATGTTAGAAAGTATCTTGAGACAAAAACACAAATATAGCACACCAACACTTAGGGCATGCAGTGAAAACAGTATTAAGAGAAGTTTATAGTTAAAAAGAAAGATCTCAAATAACAATCTAACATTACACATACCTCAAGGAACTAGAAAAAAGAGGAGCAAACTAAACCCACAGTTAGAAGAAGAAAGGAAATACTGATTAGAGCAGAAAACAACAAAATGGAGAATAAAAAACATAAAAAAAAGTTTTTTAATCCAAAAATTGACAGACTCTTAGCTGGATTCTAAGAACAAAAGCAAGAAGTTTTAATTAAAATCAGAAATGAAAGACAAGGCATTACAGATGATGCCACAGAAATAAAAAGAAAACACAGACTACTAAGAACAATTACATGTGACCAAACTGATAGCAAAGAAGAAATGGGTAAATTATTTTAAACATATAACCTACCAAGACTAAATCATAAGATACAATGTATCTAAACAGAGTTATAATTAGTAAGGGGATTGAATGAGTAATCAGAAAACTCCTAACAAAGAAAAGCCTAAGACTAGATGACTTAACTGGAGAATTCTACCAAATATTTAAAGAAGAATTAACACCATTTTTCCTCAAACACTTCCAAAAGCTTTAGAAGGAACACTTCCTAACACATTACCTTGATACTAAAGCCAAGAAAATATACTATAAGAAAATCACAGACAAATATCTCTGAGGAATACCAATGCAAAAATTCTCAACTCAAATACTAGTGAACCAAATTCAACAGCACATTAAAAAGTATTACAGGTAGAACTTCCAGTCAAGATAGCCGAGTAAGTAAACTGTGAGACCACTTCTTCCAATAATCACATAAAAATTACAGAACAACCATTACTGAGAACCACCAGAGGATTATCTAAGTTCTGTAACTGAGGATATAAAGAAGAAACCACATAGGTGTGAGGTATTATCTTATTGTGTTTTTAATTTGCATTTCTTTGATGATTAGTGACGTTGAGCATCTGTTCATATGTCTATTGGCCATCTGTATGTCCTCTTTTGAGAAGTGTCTATTCAGGTCCTTTGTCCATTTTGAAATTGGATTGTTTGTTTTTTGTGGTGTTGGGTTTTCTAAATTCTTCATAAATTTTGGCTATTAGCCCCTTATCAGATGTACTAGTGAACATATTCTCCTATTCCATGGGTTGCCTTTTTATTCTGTTGAAGGTCCCCTTTGCTGTATAAAAACTTATTAGGCAGGGTGACAGTATTGGGAGTGGGGAAACTGGGGGTGGAGGGATCAAGTGAAAAGGAAAAAGAACTCATGAACATAGATGACAGTGTGGTGACTGCACTGGGGAGGAGAGTATAAGGGGGTTAAATGGTAATGGAAAAATACAATACTTTTTTAAAAAGAAAAAATAGACTAAAAAGTATTTTAAAAAAGAAACCACATAGAGACTGGTAGGAGGGATCCAAATTGTAGACCCAGCAGGACTCATACTCACAGTGTGGTGTAAAATATATTTCACAGCTACTAGGGACTATTCACCAAGATAAATTATATTTTGAATCATAAAGTAGCCCTTATCAAATTTAAATTAATAAAATCATACAGTGTCTCTCTGACCATAAGACTGGTAAACTATTTAGAAATCAACGAGAAAAGATTGGAGGAAAATCTCTAACCTCATGGGAATTTTGTTTTGAGTGCTCTTTCAAATAATCTGTGAGGCAAGAAAGCAACCTCAAATGCTCATCCCAATATCAAATCACTTATAGTCTTGGCTTATGGACATAGACACAGAGCAAGTGGCACAACAGAAGGCACCCACTTTTGTAGAGTGGGAGAAGGAAGCTTCTCCTGGGGATGCACCAGCCAGAGTAGTAATACGATGCCAGTTGGGGAAAGAAGCGAGGGAAGCCACCACCCATTCAAAGGGGGAAGCCACCACCCATTCAAAGGGGGAAGCCACCACCCATTCAAAGGCAGTTCTGGGTCACTTCCACACAGAATCTCATACCCACTTCGCCATAGGTTAGATAAGTCCATAGGTTAGATAAGGTTAAATAATTTGCCTTATTTTGTGGTGCCAGGAGACTTTGTCATTTTATTAATTGGAAAGGTCTTATTTGTCTTCATCTGCAAAGTAAAGAAATTGAGACAAGTAGCCAACAAATAACATACTCCAGGTGCCCCCAATCTGACTTTAGATCAGAATGCATTTTGAGTAAAATTTTTTCTCAGAACTAAGTAGTAGAAGAAACCCTTTTAAATAGAAAGTTCTGGTGAACCTTTAAAATACTTATTTATATATTAAAGGATCCACCAACTCCCACTTGAGAAATACTGACTTGAACAGGGAATATCTCTGAAAGCATCTTTCAACTGCAAATTATGACCACAAAGAAAGTGAATCTTTCCAACTGGTATGCCACTTTTAAAGACTATGATATTTCTAATAAATTTAAATGAATTTAAATTCTCATAGATATCAAAATTCCAAGTACTTTCCACCTAGTTCTACATACATCTCAGTGTAAGAAGTAGTTTACTAGAAAATATCTCCAGACCCCAATTTTACCTACATTGTTTTTGGAGTGATTATCACAGAGAAGCAGAGAATCCACTCCTTAAAATGCTGCATAGAAAGTAGGTGAGAGCACTTTAAAGCAACTGACTATATTTCCCCTTTTGACAGAGCTGATGTTGACACCCACTCCAGCCCTGCTTTATGCAGGTGAACTTGAAGTGTTTTGATTGCTTTCAGGTTCTGAGGGATAGCTGCCAAAATTCTGGAACCACTACTTACTTTTCTAATTAGTTCTTAACGTGGGATGCTATTATGTTGCTCCTTAAAATGCAAAGAAGTCTGTTGTAGCTAAAAAGGTATGTGCTCACCATTCCAACCCTTTCTGGCCTGAAAAGATGATCAACTCTTTAGTGCTCTCCCTGAACAGAGTAGTTGGTTGGTTTCCTGTTTATAGTCTATTGTGCTGTTGGTAAATCCTAGGTTTTTCTTTTAGGCACCAAAGTCAGAGAAGAAGGAATTGGCCTCTGATTCAGTCAGTATTTCTCCTGGAAGGTGGAAGGGGGCCCTGGAGGGTTATTAATCCAGTCTGCTCGGGTGTGCATAGCACAAGCAGAGAAGCAGGCTGCTAAAACAATAGCCACGAGTGGTGGGACCCCATGATATATGGACTTCACCTGCTCTGGAGGCAAAGACTATAATAAAGTTTACAGTTTATAAAACACAGTCTTAAAATATTTATGTGGCTCTGTAGGTGAATTGGATCTGTTTTTCAACTCTGTATGCAATCACACTGTACAAAAAGCATTGACCTTTGTAAAGCAAAATATAGAGCTTCTCCTAAGCTCTTCAGTGGACTCATGTTCTGCTGTACCAGAATGGAGATTTTGTGTTTTGGAGAGGCATGAGAAGGTGGAGGGATACAGGAAAAAAAGGGATTTTGGACTTCTGGACAAGATGGAGGTGTAGGTAGACACACTGTGCCTTCTCACGCAACCAAAAGGACAACAACAATTTACAAACAAAAAATAACCAGTACTGACAGAAAATTGAACTGTATGTAAGCCCAACAACCAAGCAGTTAAAGTAGATACATTTATCCAGACCAGTAGGAGAGGTGGAGTCGGGTGACTGGGTGGAGAGGGGTCTAGTCAAAGCGGTGGCTGGCAGACCCCAGGTGCACAAGACAGCAGCTGGTGGACCCTGGGTGCGCAAGGCAGCAGCGGGCAGACCCAGCGAGGTGGTGATTGTGGAGGGGAATGGTGCACAAGGCGGCTGGTGGACCGGG
>CM052544.1:20668754-20722249 GCA_028533065.1 Trachops cirrhosus
CATTTTAATGTTGAAGATGGAAGAAAATATGCAACATTTTTAGCATATTATGCTTTATTATTTCAAGAAAGGTAAAAATGCAACTGAAATGCAAAAAAATAAAAAAGATTTGTACAGTGTATAGAGAAGGTTTTGTGACTGGTAGAATATGTCAAAAGTGGTTTGTGAAGTTTTAGGCTATAGATTTCTCATTGGATGACACTCCAGGGTTCGGTAGACCAGTTGAAGTTGATAGAGATCAAATCAAGACAGTGAGAATAATCAACATTCTACCATGTGGGAGATAGCAGGCATAAAATATTCATATCGATGGAGTTATTGGTGAAAATGAAAACTGTGTATTTTATTTTATGGAAAAAATTAAATGCACTTTTTGCCTAACCGTATATTTGAGCTTATAGAATTTATAACTGTGTTGAAAACTATAGACCCCCATCTACCTAGAAAAATGTTTAATGCAAATACACACTTTTCGAGTTTTCACAGATGCTGTGAGTCACATGCCTGGATCTGTAGGTGTCTGAGTACACTGAGGACTTGTATTCTGGAGACACATGGGGCATGAGTCATGGCCACAAGCTGTGCAGATCAAATTAGATAATATTCTTAAAGTATGTTCTCTCACCTGGGCCTATTAACAATACCTACTCCATATTCTTGCTCTGAGGATTAAATGAAAACATACATTATCACTCTTAGGTTAATGGTCGAGTCTGTGACAGAATTATAGTAACATTTCACATGGTAACTGGAAGGGACTTTATGAATCCTGGTCTGTGTCAATCTAGGTTCAATCAGTAGAATGGAACCACTTGCACGTATTTTGGGAACAGGGTATATATGACAGGAATTAGATCTTACATGAAGGTGGGAGAAAGTGAAGATCCAAAAGCAGTCACTAACCATGTTGTCCTGAGGCCCTGGACCACATGGACAAGTTAGAGCTTGCAGGAAAATTCTAGAAGCATAGTGCCCCCAAAGTCTAAGTGGAGCTGTGAAGGGAAAACCAGTGGGGAAGCCTGTAGTAATTATCCATTCGAGGATGATGGTGTGCCTTCCTGGGCTTGTAGTTAAGGGCCTGGCTGTGGGCTTGGGGTCACTGAAGGTTGACAGGACCAGCAATTAGAAAGGCAAGATGGACTTAGACTGGGCGGAGAGTGCAGATGAACCAGATTTCATTGGATAGTTCTGGTCTGCTGTTCTAGCCTTTAACTGCCAAGTTCCTTCCAAGAGTAATGGCTTTGGCTTCATTTCTGCCTTCCAGTCTTGTACAACTTCTTATCTTGGCCAGCTCTATTTTGGAACCAGACAGGGAAGGGAATTCTGTGGAATATAGCTTCCAGTCTTAGCCAAGTTGATAATACACATTCAACCACACAGTCCAGTCTCTTTATTTCATAAATGATTTTGATTCTATCATTTATAAGTGATATGATTTTAAAATCACTTATAAGTGATTTTATAAATACGTGTATCTGATCTGTCTTTGATAAATGATTTTCAGGATGCTGTCAGTGATCAGCACAAGAATGGCCAATAGGAGATCATGATAAGAACACAGGTTGCTTGATCCTCAAAACATGGAGGCCCCTGTCTACCGAGCCACAGTCTGGCTAACGTGCCCTGAGTCAGTTCTGTTTCTTTGCTCTCATGCTGGTAAGAGAGAATAAATGGCTATGTCATTTCTAAGGAGAGTTCACATTTCCATTCAAAGACAGCGACGCGGGTGGAACTAGCCAAATGATCACTGGAGTACACAGAAAAAGCTCAAGGCCGAATGCCTCACAGGGCTTTTTAAGTGTGTGTGCTTCATTAGCCTTTGACTAAAATTCAAGTATATTTTTGTAAAATAAAAAATTAGTATTACTTTCCCAGCAAGCAGAACTAAAGAATGTATTGTGCTCACATTTATCTATTGTGCCAGCTAAGAAGATAAATCGATTTCCATTCTTTTTGTGACAAACTTATAGAAATAATGGTGTGTAAGCAAATGAAATGCAAGGGAATTATTTATGTAATGGAGACATTTGTTCTCATAAATTGTCAAATTATAAATAGTGGCAGACCTGTTGGGTTTTCCTACGGCTGTGCTCCTTGCTTTTATCAAATTTATTTATGATTTATGTAGGCAGATGCATCCGATTGAAGAATGATAAAGAAAATGTGACTTGCCTAAAAACAGAATCTAGAGATAAGCTTCCAAGTTTAAAATATACTGAATCAGAATAGAGAATTTCACGGCAATGATGATATTACATCTATATTCACCAAAAAAAATTTAAAAATAGCCATGTAAAATTCCTTATACTTGCACATTCATTACAAAAAACTTGGTGAAGTTGGTAATACAATGCCCATTTGTGCATAAGGAAAAATTAAGACTCAAGGTAATGTAGCGACTTGTTCACATTATTGTCCAAGTTGGTGGTGAAAATGGATGATGGTTTGCTTTTGCCCCAGTGTATAAATCTATTTAGTGTTAAGCTAGTTTAAACATATATCTAGCCTTAAACTAGTCTACAGCTTAGGAAATTCAAGTCTTGCCTCAATTATGTACTGCAAAGCTCCACGTTCATTTCTATATAAAATGTGAATAAAAAGAACTCAAATTACAATGAAATTGGCTGAAGAAAGAAAGATCTGGTGAAGAACCACATGCCTCCAGGAGTATACACCATGGGACAAAGCATCATGATCACTTGCTCAGGCTCATGAGCAAGCTGTGCCCCTCTATTATCAAGATTTTCTGTATATCTGTGATATCAGGCACATCACATCTGTCCAGAAAAAGTCCAGCCATTGTTAATATAATGAGAATGGTTTGTACAACATCAATGTAACCTGACAGCCAAGGAGAGTGGACTGGAATGCACATACATGAACAGTGACGACTTCACTGTACTAGTCAGTGGGAGTGGTAGACACCATTGAGTGAGCATGTATACTGTGTGGCTGTTGCATTCAAAATGACTGAGTGAATAAAGCAATGAATCTGCATTAAATTTTGTGTTAAGCTTGAACATTCCTCACAGAAACTATTTGGTTGATTCAGATGGCCGCAGCTATGGGCAACTGGTGACTGGAAGCTTCACTGTGACACACACCTGCTCATGCATTGTGTTCTGTGCAGAGTCTTTTGGTGAAACATCAAAACACCCAGGTGACTCAGCCCCCTACAGCACACATTTGGTGACTGGCAACTTCTGCCTCTTTCCAAAACTAAAATCACCTTTGAAAGGGAAGAGATTTCATACCATTGATGAGATTCAGGAAAATAGGACAGCTGATGGAGATGGGAGAACTGTGTGAGGTCCCAAGGTGCCTACTTTGAAGGGGACAATAAGGCATCATTGTCCTATGTACAATGTTTCTTGTATCTTGTACCTTCTTCGGTGAATCTCTAATTTTCATAGCACATGGCTGGGTAGTTTCTGGACAGACCTCTGTTCCCCTGTTCCTGGCAGAGTTCCTAAAACTCTCTTATAATTTAAGTGATAATTGTACTAGGAGAATCTGTTATTCTAATACTATCTTTGACCCCAATTTCTGACAGAGTTTTTAAATCCCTTGCAATTTCTCAGGTCATAGCAGTGTCTTTCATTCTAATGAGGTGACTGTTGGTGGGTTTCTGGATGGGGGCTGGTCACCAGAAAGACCAAGTCATGATTAGAAGGTTAGAATTTTCAGGCCCAGGCCCCATTTTCCAGAGAGGGGCTGGGAAGGGAATTCCTGATTAATAATGCCTACATGATGAAACCTCCATAAAGCTCCCAAAGGCACAGCGTTCAGGGAGCTTCTGGGCTGCTGAACTTATGAAGGTGCTGGGAGAGCGATACAGAGAAGGCCCGGGGGCTTCATGGCCCATCCTGCACACCCCATCCTGTGTGTCTCTTCCATCTAGACGTTCACCTGCATTCTTTATCATATCCTTTGGTAACAAACTGGTAAACAGCAAGTAACTGCTTTCCCGAGTTCTTTGAGCTGCCCTAGCAAATTAATCAAACCCAAGCAGGGGGTCGTGGGAACCTCTGACCTATAACTGATCAGTCAGAAGCACAGGTGACAACCTGGACTTGAGACTGACAACTGAAGTAGGGGTAGGGGGAGTCTCGTGGGACTGAGCCCTTAACCAGTGTGATGTGACCCTCATGCCAGGTGGACAGTATCAGAATTTAACTGAATTGTAGGAGACCCATCTGGTGTCACAGAATTGCTCGGTGTGGGAAAAACTCCCGCACATCTGGGGACAGAAGTGTTGAGGATGCTGCGGCAGTATGAGAGTAAAGGAGGAATGCAGGAGTAGTGCAGGTTTTCTACACAGTATCCCTGGAGACAACCTATGTAAGCAGGAACTATATCATCACCATTACTATTATTTCCTTAGCCCAAACTGTACCTTGCACAAAGGCTTAATAAATACTTGGTTTTATTTAAAAACACAAAAATAAAACAGAAGAACCTCTTTTGAGTCTTAGACTCATGTTACCAACTAACTCATCAACATCTGCCCTTGGAGCAGTCCTGGACATAGCATACATGGAGAGTCCCAAGCTGCATTTATCACTAATCCTTCCTGCAAACCATCCAAGGGTCCTCATCTTAGTTAACCCACTCCCAATTAATTACCCAGTAACCCAAATCGGAAATCTGGGACATCGTACAATGTGTCAATGGCCAGACAGGGACTGAGGGAACTTTGCCTTTCAGTGCCTCCGTTTTCTCACACGTAAAGTGAGACTGTAATAGTACGGACCTTCCATGATCCCAGTGCAGATTAAAGAAGCTCATGCATATACAGTGTTTAGAATTCAATAAATCCATAACTTTCATTTCTTCTCTTTTATGCCTCATGCTTCATTTATAACCAGATCATTTCATTCCATGTTATAAAAAATTTCCTGGCTCATTATTTCCATTGCCTTTATCCAAGCCCTTACAGCCTTTTGTGTTTTAATTGGTTAACCTCTATTCATTGTCTACAGACCATCTCAACCTTCCATTTCCACTGCTCCCCTTTGACATTATAAAGCATGTCCCCTATTCTCCCAACAATTCACATGTACAGGATCAAGCCACTCTTTTCTTTCAAAAAAAAAATGCTATCTCCTCAGTACTTAAAAAATTAATTTCTACTCTTTTGAATAAAGCCCTTTAATATCCAATGAAATGTACTTTCATTGATCATCTCCCATTTCATCCCAACGGAGAATCAGAACTGTCTATGCACACACAGCATGCTGTCTACATTAACATTACTTTATTATTCCACTCTTCATTAACGTGACCTTATAATTCCAGGCAGCTTTTGTCAGGCAAGGTAAAAGTTTCAAATAACTATAAAGTATAAGATGAACTTCCTGAAAGATCCATCAGCTCTCAATGGAAAGTGTTAAATGATAGTGAATACCCTAAGACTCTTTGACCCTCTCTCTGGCTTCAAAATCCTTGCCTTGCTGCTGTGTACCAAGTCTAATCATATTATGATTGTTACCACCCTCCCACTTATAGACAAGTCTTAAACTTGATTTTGGTCTCGATAAACACTCTAACTTTTCCCTTCCCTCTCTCAATCACTACTGCTGTGGGGGTAGATCTCTTACTGAGGTAGGCAATGAACCCAGTTTTGTCTTACTAGCTTACATTCTGGGCAGCCTGTACTTGGCACAACCCAGCCAGTGTCAGAGAATTCAGTTCCCCAAATGCCCCATTCTCAATCACACACACTGTGTCTTTTCACAAATCGGTTTCCACAAGTGTGGATTGCTTCCCACCACCTCATCAACCCCCACTGTCCCCATCCGACAAACTTAAACTTTCAGATTAATTTGATATCTTATGTGAACTCTCCTTCAACACTTACAATGAGAGATAATTATTTCCCACCTGGGGCTACTAAAACAGATTATATATCTCAATTGTTATATATCCGATGCTATATTATAAATTCATGCATGCTTTTCATGCTCCACTGGTAGTATTTGAGCTCCCTGAAATCAAATAATTCTATGTTTCTTTCACCTCAGCATCTCAAACAATCTGTCTAGTGATGGACACATTATAGCAATTCATTTATTCTTTGTCGAGGAAGTCAACAAGCACCTTCTTAATATTAGTATTCATAAATTGTTATATTTTAAGATATAAAATAAATCAATAACTCAGCAAGTGGAAATGAAATAAAATGTACAACATGACACTCTATTCCTCATCACAAACATTTTCCCCTTTTGGAAAACGATAAACCTTGGAGAGTGGAAGCAGGAAAGTGTGTCTGGGGTGTCCAACCTTTTGGTGTCTCTGCACCACACTGGAGGAAGAGTTGTCTTGGGCCACACATTAAATACACTGGGACATGTAATCACACACACACAAAAAATCTCATACTGTTTTAAGTAAATTTACAATTTTGTGTTGCACCGCATTCACAGCCACTGCGAGTGGCATGCAGCCTGCGGGCCACAGGTTGGACACCTCTGGGAACCTTGCAGTCTTTGGTAAAGTTTCTCACCCTCTCTTTCAGTTTGGATTACTGCTCTCTGCTTATTGTGTAACACGTTGCTACCTCATTAGAAAACCATGTTTTGTTTTATGCTAGGTCAGGTATTTCAGGGGTGACTCTCAGATGTAGAAAGCAGATAGTGTGGCAAATGGAAGTGGATTCTAAGTACAGCAGGAGTTGGACAACTTCATTCACTACAGTAAGTGTATTTCTCTTACATTCCCCTGTTCATTGTAATTTTAAGCTCTTATTTCTCCTCCATTCAGTAAAGAAAACCTGCACATAAGCAAAATATACAATTTTCTTGGATTGGAAAGAATAAAATTTGAAACCAGAGGACCTATATTTTTAGTACTACATATACTGTTCTATTTCTTAATAACTTACTGTTACTAACCTGAGATTTAAAACTGAGTTAAACTTCATACTCAATTCACAGAATTATGTAGCAATTTTAACTTGATAATGTAAACAAAAAGTGTTCTAGGGATGATTAAGATTAGGGCAAACACTGGCTATTACTACCCCATTCAGAATTTGTTTAAAAGGGGATTATTTTCTCTAGGCTAATTACATATGTGTTATGATGATTTCTGCAACAATATCCCGAGACATGGCCCATCTGCGGAAGCTCCACTGGATAGAGTGTATGTAATATTCAGCAACTGTGTATAGTTCCACATCTGCACAGTGATTACTTCAAGGTCCCATTAGTCCTTTTATACACGATCTCAAACACGATTCTCTTTTTTGGAACGAATTTTTACTACAACTGTCAGTTTAATCACAAACAAGAAATCAAATGGTATGTTGGCAAGCAAACGAATTCTCAGTGAATCTGTGAAAATCGGGACTATTTGTTCCATACTTCTCTCTGGTTATTTCAGCCTTTTCAAAGAGCTAATTCTAGAATGCATTCGACTACCCACCTTGGACCAGACGCAAGTAGAGGAGTAAAGTTGCAACCAGGACATTTTTTTTTTTTCAAACTGCAAGCAGTGGGAAAGAAATCAGAAAAGGATGGATGGACACAGACAGCAGGATTAATCTGCAAACAGAGAATGGTATAAGTGAGCTTCATTCTCTTTCAAAATTGTCTAATTCCACAGTGTAGGTGAAAAATAATTGGGTATGAGGGGAGCAGTAGACTAAAAGAAGGATAAAATAGCAGAGGTTGTATCAATCAGAGGGCTGTGTGGAATTTGGAACCAGGGCAAGAAGACATTTGGTTCAGGTAGGCCTTTTGAACTTCTGGGGCTTTCGTCTGTTCTTTCAGGTAAAGGTCATGTTCATTATTAACCAGCCCTCTTCTGCATAGAACTTCCTATGTTGTGTCTGCGGAGTCTTTCAGGAACATACTGGCAATAACGACATGGATTTTAGGAATGTGAGAAGAAGCCCCTAACAAGGCTTGCCTCAATGCCATCCCAACTTATAGCAGTATCTTCCCCTCTGCTCTCACCCTGGTTACCCTCCAGGGTGCTGTAAAGCCGCTCCTGAAGTAAGGTGCACACAGCTTCCTGACATCCCTGTCAGTTCAGCTCCTGAGGTTCATTCCCAAGAAAAATGTAAGGGATGGATAAGAGCACTGGGCTGGCTCTCTGGATTGCAGCCAGCGGAGAAGTCATAACATCTTTGAGACTTGGAACAAGGCAGAAATAAATTTGCTTTTCTGGATTATTGGACAGAACACAATAATATAGCGTATAAGAACTTCGTCTGTAAACTGATAGGTAACCTTTAAAAATTAACACTTTCCCTCACCAAGTTCTCAATAAATTCTTGGCATTCCTGGTATAGGTGAGTGTTTATTTATAGAAGGTACAACAACATGCATACATATAAAACGTATACAAATGTCATACACAGACAGACACATTTCGTGCAGCTCGAAGGTTGCAGGCTGTAAAGAAACACACTCCTGTTTTTATTCCCTACTCTCACACAGTGCTTCTGATACCAGATGTGTGGGTTTCCCACATAGCAACCCAAATCTCTGGCATTAGCTGAGTATCCTATCCATGCTGTAAATTAATTCTAATGCTAAAATAAATAAATAAAATAATAAAAAATTAATTCTAATACTATCTACTTGGAGATAACATCACACCCCGCAAGGTAAGGGCTCAGTACCACAAGATTGCTCGCCTTCCCCCACTTCAGATGCCCATCACAAGCCCCAGGTTATCACTTGTACTTTTGATTGACCAATTATAAATTGGTTCCCATGGACCCCCTCCTTGGGTTTGAACACTTGCTAGAATAGCTTGCAGAACTCAGGGAAAGACATGAACCAGTTTATTACTTAACAAGGGATATGAACAAGGATACACACTAATGGCCAGATGAAGAGATACACAGGGTGAGATCCAGAAGGGTCCTCAGGGCAGGAGCTTCTGTCCCTGGGAAGTTGGGGTGTGCCACCCTCCTGGGACATGCAGATGTCCGCACCAACCCGGAAGCTTCCCAACACCTGTACCTTTGGGACTTTTGTGGAGGCTTCATCACTTAGGCTGGTCAATCATAATTTCAACTTCCAGCCCCTCCCCCTTCACTGGAGGATGTGGCCTGGGGCTGAAGATTCCAAGGTGTCTAATCATGGCTTATTCTTTCTGGTGACTGGTCTCTATCTGGGAGCCCACCAAGGGTCACATCATGAGAACAAAAGATACTCTTATCACCCAGGAAATTCTAAGGGATTGAACAACTCTGTGTCAGAGACCGAAAGGTTAGAAGAAAAGATGATCCTAGTACACATTGCTTTGTAAATTATAAAGAGTTTAGGAGCTCTGTGCCAGGAACTGGGGATGGGTTTTATAGATGTAGGAAAAGATAGTGTGTACTATATATTCTATTGTTTCACACAGACAAACAACACAAGAGCTCACTGGATGGAACATACACTCACAGGGGGTCTAACAGCAAGTTAGGTTTGTTCGTGAACCCCCAGAATCAGTTTAATCCAGCAGCACAGGGCAGCCCTTCAGCCACTTGCTACTCATTTCACAAGGAAAAAACATGCTCTAATATTCTCTCTTGAGATCCTTAGGCTTCCTACCTACCAGCATGTCCTGGGCCACAAAGTCAGCAAAATGACTACCAGGTATTACTTTACTGGTAATTATTGCAATTCCTTTTGAAGCTACCTTTTTTCTTCTTAGCTGATTAACTTTCATGTTTTTCTTGGTCTCTGTCCTGCCAAAGCAACTCAATCTACGGCCCAGAACCAGTCCTCTTTCCTGGAAATGCCAGTTGTATTCTTAGTGCCCATTAATTCTGAGAAAGTTAGTTAAACCTATTAACCTGTACAAAAACACATGGTAACATCTGGACCACACCAAATAGATGTATCTAGGTACATCCTAAACCAAGTTACCATTGACTGATTCTTGTGCTCAGATTGCAAAGTGAGTACTAAATTCAAAATTATATTATTAGCTGATTTTGACAATTATATCCTAAAGAAATGATTCATTATGTGGCTAAAAAAGAAAATGTAGTCCTCATAATTATAAATATGTCCCCAGATCACCTCTTTAATGTATAGTGTTTCAGTGTAAATAATGCATGTGCCTTTTTGTAAATATCAACTATTTAAACCTATCTGCTATCAATTTGCAGGTTGAATTAAAGTTGACTTTTGAACAATGCACAGATTAGGGGCACCTCCCTCCCCATAACTGAGCTAGGAATGCTGTATTTATTTATTTTTTTAATCCATTCAAGTATCCCTTACACAATCAGCACTATCATCACCCTCAGGTAATACATAAACCTGAGACTTTAGTACCTTATGTCCCTTGCCTAAGGTTTGGAACTCAGAATCAGGACTAGTTGACTTTAATTAAAACCTGATAGGCAAGGAAGCATATCCCTTGGTATCGTGATGGTGGCATCACATCCCAAACAAATTAGAAAAAGAGGATTTGATATAGGAAGAGAGTGAGCTTGTATAGTTGATACTTTCTTTTAACTAGGCATATACTTTTACCCTTTTTATATGAGGCACATATATACCATCCCTGTGCTTTCTATGCTAAACATAGTACAAAAATAGTCTTATAGAATACACCAAAGACATTGTATTTCCTGTTGATAAGATGCAGATTTCCCCACTAAAATTCAATGACTTCATTTCTAAAGGTTGAATTTAATGGTTCTTACAGCATAATTTTAGCTGGTAAATATAGGAAACCAAGAGTCATTCAATAAAAGTATAATCTAGGGGGGAAAAACCTTCTTTACTTTCCACCTTTATCAAAGTGAACTCTACTCAAGAAAACCTTATAAGCTAATGAATAAAAGAAAAAACACATAACTAATGAAAAAAGAACACAGAGTAAGATTCACTTGTGTAGCACCAACGATATGTATTAATAGAAAACTTCTGGGGGAAAAATTCATGAATATAGGAAAAAATTTTGGTATTCACAGACATAGCCCCAATGTGGGTGTATGTAAATTTAAAAAGCCAGACAATTCAGAGCTGCTTACTTGTGAATGTGACTGCAGAGCTGCATCGATTTCCAAAGGCGGCTGTAAAAGATTCCCCCAGATTGGGTGGCTGGCAACTACAGAAATGTACTCTTTCACAGTCCTGGAGACCATAATCAGTGTCTTACTCACTCTGGATGTTCTAAGAGAGAATCCATTCCTGTTCCTTTCTGGTGTGAGCTGGTATTCCTTTATTTATGGCCACGTTACCTTATTACCTCCAGTGTTTCATGTAAAAATTGCCATCCACCTCTCTCTTATAAGGATGCATGTGTTTGCGGTAAGGACCCACCTGGACCAAACTGGCTTTTCTCCCCATCTCAAGATTCTTAATCACACCTGCAAAGGTCCATTATTGGTTGGTTTGGTTTTTTGCCATTTAAGATAACATTCCCAGTTTCCAAGGATTAGGACATGGATATCCTTTTTTTTTTTTTTTTAACTTTTGGTTGGGAGGCATTTTTCAATTTACCACAAGTGTCTTCTTGGAAAATCATTGAAGAACAGAACAAATGGAAAGAAAAGTTTAGACCTACAGTATATTCGGTTGCTTCACCACTCAGAGCCCCTAACCAGGCTGGCAAACCATCCAGCTAATCTGAGGGTTGGGTGCTAACTGCTCACAGCTGCCCTCTTCTCTGGAGAATTGTCTGCTACTGGAGATGCCTCACTCCCAGTCTGCGACAAATGACTGAAAAGTACAGGGGTACAAAAGACCAGCTCTGCTGCCCCAATAATAGTTTAAAACGTCAGCTTACATATATAAGCCTAATTTAGCAAAATGTTTCACATAGAAACACAAAATCTCCATCTAGCAAATGAAAATATTGCTGACCACATTTTTTGACTGAAATTTTAAACATAGAACGCCAAATGGTCACAATGAAGCATGTAATGGAAATAGCCAAAGTTGTCTTTCTTTGTCTTTGCTAATCACTGTGCTATTGTCTATTTCAAATGTACTATTTAATGCAAGATTATTTAGTCCCACAGTGATTTAAATGTCACCCAAAGTGAGTCCAAACAATTCTATCCATTACCAGCTGGTTCTCAAATACACGTGTGTAGCTGAATCTGCATATATAGTTGGGATCCACTATATAAATGGGAGAATTTTGCATTAGTTTCCAGGTATAATAGAATACCTATTAAATAATAACTGATAAACTGTATAAATTTGAAGCTTTAATATATATTACAAAGACTGAACAGAAACTGCAACAATTCTCTCAGCTTAGAACTCAGATGAACCAAAGATTTTTGGAGTGAGAACTGCAGGTGCAGAAAGGCAAGGGACTGACTGCTCTTCAGCTGACTTCATTGCCACTTTTTCAGTGTGTTCAGACAAGGTGTCCCCTCATGGTCTAACCCGAGACGGAACACCTCCCCACCCTTGGTACTTCCTTAGCTGGGTAAATAGGACAAATAGTTTTGCTTTAATTGATGGCTGATGTTGTTCAATGAAAAATGAATTCTAATTAATGTCTGAAGGGTGATACTTAGGAACACACAGCTGTAGTGGAATTCCACTCAGTTTTTAAATAATAAAATAAAATTTGTTGGTGACATTTCTGTTTAACCTTATTTTTTTCTGGAGGTCCTAGTCAAAGCCAGAGAGAGAGAGAGAGAGAGAGAGGAAGAGAGAGGAGTAATAAGAGTCAAAACTAGTGGAAAAATGAAACAAGAGGATTGCAATGATGGCACCATATCCATTTTTAAATGCCTCTAGAGGATTAACTGTAATAGAATTAGTAATAGAATCCAGTAAAATGGCCAAATTAAAAAAATAGATTTTCTATGTATTAGTGAAGCCAGTTAGAATATATAACATATTAAAGTTTCCTTTAATAAAAAAATGTAGATAGCTATAATGCTTTCTAAGAGCTATGAAAATTTAAGTAAATAAAGAAACAAAATTTCCCTGGATGAAAAAATTGAATAATTAAAAAGATGTGTAGCCACAATATTTCTTACATTGGCTGAAATCTTATTACACGTCCTTATGGAAAATTATTTGATATCTGGAAAAATACTTTTAAGTTATTTGGAAATATTTAGGGAAACTTTTGAAAAAGAAAAGTAAGGAACTTCATCATATAGGTATAAAATATATCTATTACTTAAGTACAATAATTAAATGAGTGATTTATAGGTGTAACATGGGATAGATAGATCTGTGAGCTGACATAAGTAGTTCTGAAACAGACCAGAGAATACATAAGAATATGACATGATATGGAATAATATTTATATCATGTGTGATATGATACAATAAGCATTACAAATCAACACAAGGGAGGCATAGAGATATTCCAGTAAGTGCTAGAATTCTTGTTTGCCTATAAATTCTGACAAGCAGATAGATATTTATATAATTATATAGTTATATCTTTATATAGGCATGCTATAAATTATATGAGAGGCTTATCATTAAGGTATTGTAAATACCTTATTGAGAAGGCAGTGAAGGAACATATTCATTTATTAAAGTATGTATAAAATAGCTATTTGTAACAGCGCAGAAAACTTCATTTCTTTAATACGACCTTTTCTCTTTTCTTTCCTTTTGATTCAAACTGGCCTCACCCAGTACTCAGACTCACCTGCCTCCTTCTCCCTTGCAAGTCCACTCCATTTATCATTGAACTCTCTAGACAAGGAGGTTCTGATCAGCATCAAAACACCTTAGGAACAAAGCCTCAGAGACCACTGAGACAGAGTTTTAATCAAACTAGAGATAACATCTAGGCCTCAGTTGTGATTCAGCTCCAGACCCAGGAAAGTGAAAGACCCCACTCACCACGCCCACACATGGTTGCAAAACCAGACAGAACAATGCCGTGGCTGACATCAGGAACAGATGCACTGATCAACTACTCCTACCCTAGCATCAACCCATCAACAGAGACCCTGACCCTGACCATGACCTAACTCCCTTAGTAGCATGACTAAGATTTTCCCCTTATATAGCTCATCCCCTAGAAGCCATTGGGCAGCGAGAGTTTAGAACAGCAGTTCGCCTGTGCTTCTGGGTTTGGTGCTATTTCCCAAACTAATAAACCTTTACTTGGCTGCAAACATGTGTTCACATTTGATTGCTCTTTGACGCATGTAGTTTGGTAAGTTTCCAGACTCAAAATTTCTCTTATATATTCTTTTTCCCCAACAGCTTTGGAAAGCACAACACACATACACACATGCACAAAATGTTGATCAAATAAAATACATCAAAATAAATCCAGAAATTAAAGAATTAGCTATAAAAATAAATGAAAGCAATAACTAAAAGGAAATAGAAATGTTTAAATGATGACATGGGTAAAGATTTTTAAGAATTAATAAATTCAAGAATTTGTACTTGCTACAGAATAATAAAAAGATTTAAGGACAAAAAAGCAAAGTAAAACTGAAAAGATCTTAGAATATGTATCTCTAAAAATATACCACTATAAATCAGTATCTTGAAAACAATGATATGCAAAGATATTAGAAAGTCAGTTCACAGAAGGAAGAATATGGATGGCTCTTTAACATGAAAAAAAATCATTCCCTTTACAGAGAAATTAAACTAACATGATACATACAATACGATCCCGTTTTTCATCTTTTGAACTGACACAGGTTAGAAAAGGTAGTGGTGATCAAAGCCGACTGGCCAAGGTAACAGTCACTGATGGAAGTGTAAATTGCCACAGGTGACATGGAGGGCAATTCAGCAATATGCTTCCAGTGTCTTCCAAAGGGTTTCTGTACTGTGTGCCTTGATGCAGAGTGTTGCATTCAGCAACCGCGAGAACAAATGCCGGAGACTTTTCAGGGTTTCAAAGATGTTACTTTATTGGCCAAGTTTAACCTGCACAGGGGCGAGCTCTCAAGGTGTCCAGAGACACGGTACCCACAAGGGCTGCAGACGAGAGTCGCACCGAGCGCTTCCAGCTAAGTCCTTATATAGGGGCGGGCAAGCAAGCGTTATACAGAAGCAGACGTGGCAGCTATTCGCTTACAAAGACCACGTGCGGGAACAGGGTTGGGCATTGGCTCAACAGTGGTAGCTTTACAAACCAAACATGTTAGGTTGCATCTGTTTTACAATCCTTTGTTCTTGCACAAGGCAGGAGGGCAAGATGTTCGTTCAGTAACCTCCTGTACCCTGGGACCTAACCAGTTCCTGTTTTCTCATGGTCTAAGTTTTCCTTGCTCCTTACACAGAGATTTCATCTCTAGAAATCTTTGGTAAAAATATAACATGTACAGACAGAGATATATTACAAGGAGACATATCCAGGTAGGAGGGATCGTCCTTTGTGTGTGTGTTTCATTTATAATAGCAAAATTTGGAAACAGTTCATCTGTTCAGAAGGAAAAGATGTATTTAAAAATATGTGACACATCTATGTTATGGGTCACTGTGCTGCTTGCAATCATATTGTCAGATGATATTTTTGACATAGAATCAAACAATAAAACGTTACAGAAAAAAGCACACCAAATTTATCTGTGCATAAAGAAAAAGAACAAAAACATAACTATACTGAAAAATATTTGAATGTTTTTATACTTTCTTATAACTCACATTTTATAGATGAACATTTACAGTTAGAAAAACAAACATTTTTATACTAAATATAAATGCAAATTTTAGTCATATAAAGGAGTTTAAAAACCTAAGAACTGAAACAATTTCATGGATGTTACATCATATCTTTTATCATCAAGCTTCCTAACAGTGGAGTAACAGAAGACAAAAATCCCACCTCGCCCCAAAAGCAAAAACAATAACTAGTAAATAACACACACACTTTGTTAACATGTGGCTTAAAAATAGATTATGCTCAATTTATATATGAAACCTTTAATAGAAAACTACTGTGATTTAGCGATTTGAACATCTCAGAGATACCGTTTCATATTTGGGGGTTATATTACAAATAGAAGCTTTGGGTTTTGTCAATCTGAATTTAAAATGTCATCTTCATTACCATCAACCAAAAAATGTGTCATTTATCTCCGTCAAGATTAGTAATGATATGCTAAACACTAAACAAGAAATATGACTGATGTCTTTTTTGTTATTTTAATCCCAAACTGGTTTAAGGCAGTTAGGCATACGCATAAGCCTCTTTTCACATTTTAGCACTTAACCTTTTTTCTATATATTTTACACAAGTAAGATACCTCCTCACTAGAGCATTAGGTTATCTGGAAACAAACAAACAAAACAAATTCCAAGAGGCACAATGCTTCATTGCTTAAAAGTTCCTGATTTATTTGCATTTCAATAACTGAAGCCTTCTTTATTCATAACTGTAATTACCACAATCACTCATTCTCTAACAGCTCTCATTTCCTTGACTTCTCTTCTCCTAGACTCCAATTTGTAACGTCACCTCCATGAAGATTCATTATATGGCATTCTACAGGGTGGAGAGGGGATTTCTCTCAAGCTCTGCTCTTCATGCATTTATAAGTCTCTAGGTGCTCTTGCCCGAAACACCTTGTAAATTGCTTCAGTCCTGTCTTTATGAGGTGGCTAGCATCCATATGAAAAAAGAACTAATTTCTATAAAGAAGAGTTAAACCAAATATATTCCTTTTTACAATGGATATAGATTTTCCATTAAAAAAGAAGAATCTTTTATTTCAAATGATCCAATAGTGTGGTCCAGAACACAGTCACCACTAATCATTATATTTTGGGTGCTCCAAATTCAATATGCATGCTTACTGTACCATGAATTTTATTGATTATATTTTATATTAATTTTTTACCTTGCCACTCATATTTTAAAACCTGGGAGCCATCTAGACTTATCCCTAATAAACTAGCAGCAATTCCTATAGGATGCATCATCTAAATGTTGCCCAAAGCTATCTTCTCTCCCTTTGCTGTAAAAGTCCTGATGGAAGTCCTCACCTTTGAGTAGCAATTGAAGCCTTCAAATACTATGATTTTTCTGCCCACGCCAATGCATCTTTCTTTTTCAAATATATAGATTTGATTGTCATACCTATGTAAAAAATTCTCTAAGGGCCCCTTATATTAACTAGGGTAGAGCTAGTTGTAGTGACCAAGAAAATAAAAAACATGGGTGCCATGACAGAATAAAAGTTGATTTCTCCTCATGTCCAATGTAGGTGTTCTTGGTTAGTAGGGTGGGGGTGGTGATTCAACCAGTCATTCAAGACCCCAGGTTGCTGGAGACTCTGCCATCTTCCCCATTGTAGCTTCCAAGGTCACCCTGAGTATCATTATTCAAGCAGGAGATGGCAGGCAGTGAGGAAGACTAATAATTGTTTTACCATCTTGACCTGGGAGTGTCATATAGTCCTGCTGCTTACATTTAATTAATGAATTTTAGACACCAGCCACATTTACCAGAGAATAGAACATGTTGTCACGGTCCAGGGAACCATTTTAGCAAAAATTCTATATTACAGAAGGAGACCCCCCATTTGGGGGGTCAGTTTGCTTTCTCTGACATTATTTCCTCCCCAGACTTCAGAGTAGAAATGCAAGGGGATGATGTACCTTTGCTAATATACCCGTTGGCTAAACATGCTTCTTTTCCCATGCTTCCCCTTTGCAGATTGTACATGTCTCAGTGCCCCCAAACTGTGCCGTTCCAGGATTTCACCATTAAGCCCCTAGATCTCTGCACAAATTGTTTCCCTGCCTGGGTTTCTCTTTACTCTTGTTGACAGTTTCCTGAATCCCAAAAGCAGAATTGGGAAGTTCTCAAATTCATTTTTGTGCAGTAACTAATACATAGAACACATTCGATGCATGAGTGCCCCTTGTCTGAGTGTCCTACTTCATAGTAAACTCTTGAAAGGAGGGATCACTTTATGCCATTGGAGGGGTTCACAATGTGCCATCCCCAAATGTGCTACTTTGGCAATATGGGTTATCATGACCTGAGAGTCTCTCTGACCACCTCCTTTCTACTGAAAAACAAGTCATAAAATTTCCCAAGAGAAAAGTGTCCTCCCTGTATTGGGAAGAACATTTTATCACCTGACTGGGAATCAATGATAAAATGGTTCTGTACAAACCAACCTCCTAAAACAACCTTTACCTTCCATTAGTTTCCCCCCATATATTTCCCAGTCACTGTCTCACATTTACTACCCTTAGCCCAAGCCCCTTCGCTTTGCCACATGCCCATAGTTTATTGTTCTTCATTTGCTGAAGTATATAAGCTTTTGGGTCTAACAGCTTCTTTAGGTCTTTGTTTTCTGCTTAAAGACACATGAAAATATAATATAAAAATTTTTGCTTTTTTTCCAGTTAATCTGTCTTATGTCAGTTTATATAAAATAGATTATGTAAACTGTAGGCTCAACCATAGATCCTAGGAGGGTAGAAGAAGGAAGTGTTTTTCCTCCCTACATTATTAAGTTCCTTTAGAGAAGGGAAATGCCTGCTTGGCTAACAAATATGTCCTAAATTTTGTACACATAATAGATATTCAATAAATATTTGTTGGATGAGCAAATGCACCTATCTTTGCATTATTACTATCTATCAATATTGACAATAGACTCGAGGAGTACAAATGCAAGGAAGAAATTAAAAAATAGGAAGAAAAGGAGCAGGTGGCAGGGAAGGAAACTTGCTTTTTGCTTTGAAGTCATAATACTATTATTGAAGTAAAATGAGTGAAAAAGCAAATGGATTCATATTACAGTCAGAGACTCCTCCATGGACAGAGAGGGCAACAACTTTCTTTAATGCCTGTTATCAGAGACTTCTTATTTATATACACCTCTGGGTAATCTTAAGCTTCTAAACCTCAGTAAACTGTATTGAGGGGGTCAGGGGGGGCCAGAGAATATTATGATTTTAATTCAATCAGAAAGATATGACAAAAAAAGTTGAAACACAGAAATTTCCTGAATGAAACTGAAAATACTCAGAAAAAAATAAGAATCTTTCATAGCTAGTTTGAAAAATATAGTGTGTGATATCTTATCTTGGTTAGAAACATAAATAAGAGCTCATAGAGACCTCCTAGTTGCAGAACTGTTAAGAAAGTACCTGAATGCTAAAATAAAGCTCCTTATAAATATCTGTTTATAGTTTTTTTTCAAATGTTTGGAAACTTTCTGTGAAATATCTCCAAATATGTTATTAATATAAGAGTTCTGTTCTCCTCTTGGCTCCATGCATGGTGTCCTGAGATGTGTTCAGCCAAAAGGCACTTAAGAAGTTAGGGGAATGACTTTATCATGTACGGAGGGTAATGGAGCTTGAGCATTTTACTCTAGTGACATCTCCAAGAGAAATTTCCTCACTTGCCTAATCTCCTTTCCCTGTAGAAAACTCGATGTCTTTGCTCCCATATTCATCTGATGATTGAAGCTTCTAAGGCAAAACATACTTTCCTCTGGGACCTGTACCTAATTATCTAACACTGAAGATTACAAAGGGAAATGTTCCTTCATTTTTTCAGATAATCACTTAAATTCATATCCCTGATTTCTAATTAATGTATTCAAGATCTTATTCTAATTATCTCTCATTGTGAAATCCCCTCATTTATCTAATGCCCCTTAAGATTAGGGCCTCCTTAAATTCTGTAAACTCAATCTCTTTTATTAACCCTATCATCTAGATTCATCTGTTATTTTCATTTATTTAAGCCATTCAGGAATTGTGTATTTAGAATGAAAATACAAAATAGTGTGGATATGGAATTAACTCTATGATCTCCACAAAATGGCAAATCCAAGGTCTGGAAGCAGCGCAAAGCTTCTGCAGTTGGTTTCCCTGGGAAGCTGACTCTGAGGTGGACTTTAACATGCAAGAGGTTTATCAGGGAGTGAGTTGGAAGGGAATGGCAAAAAGTAAGATTGGGCAAAATGTGAACTTGAACTTCAGTGTGATCTCAATGGAAGTCACAGATGACCCTGCAGAGAGTTGTGAAGATGGGATACTTCTTCAAAGTTTTCCCCATTTCAGGGTTGGAAGACTGATAGGCTCATTTGACTTTTGATTAGTCATTGGCTGCAGGCTGTCCTGGAAGTGGACAAGACTGTGGGTGTGGCAGATCCCTGTAACCAAGACAATACCTGAAGGGGTTGAAGGCTAAAGCTCTGGCAGTTGAAAGATTAAATCCTTTATTCTCAAAGGATGATTTGGACCTTAAGTTATAGCATGTGCTACAAGACTGTAACTGCACTTAGGCAAAGTTTGAAGAGAGTCTAAACCACAGAAGGTAAGATACAAAGAAGTGGTTGAAGTTTGTGCCAAGAGCGATAGTTGAGAGTCATTGATATCAAGCAATCACAAAGGAAATGCAAACAGCATGGCTCTCTTGGAAAGTTTGGGAATGTCGGGCACTGCACATTTTAGACCTGCACTTTTGTTTCCTCATTTGGAAAGCTGAAACTTTAATAATTTCTCACAATGTTATTGGAAACCTGTTTGAGACCCTTTCCTTGACCAAAAGAGCCATACCTCCTCATTGATCTCAAGCACTGAGGGAACAGAAGAGGGAATCTTTTCAACCAATAGCATAGGCACTCCTTGCAGAAGACTCTCAGCAAGATCGCTGCTATTTCAAGCTGAATTGATTAACAGCTCGTTGATATGATTTCTCGCTAGTGCCTATGCAGCATTTTTCGGTGGGCACACACTGGGCTCATCAACTACTGGGGCCCTGCTAAAACCCTGAGTCAACAGAGCAGTGAAATTTCTCTTCTCCATATGGCAGCTGGCCAGGAGGGTAGTTTACCTGCCAAAGGGAAGACCTGGCCTGACTTCACACATTTTAATAATACTATCTCATCACCCTTTATGTAATTACCCTTTCATGAAAAAAACAGAATCACCCCTTAAATCCTTACCCTTTTGCAAACATGGGAAATGTTTGCCAAATTGGTATGGTGATCTGATGAAATAAAATCCCAGTGCACAAAAGTTGTGACATATTACAGTGCCTAGTGGACTTATTGTCATATTCACATCCAAAATCCATGATAATTATGTTTTCTTATATTAGAGAAATAGCTGTAAAGACAATATTGATTTAAACATACATATAGAAAGTCATTTGCAGCACAAAGTGGTTGCCAAAAAAAAATCCCGATGGAGTATATTATATCATTAAAATTATGCTGTGAATGACTTTAAGAGTAATAAAAGTTTACTTCGTACACTGGATTTTATTAACAATAAATGCCCAGTTACACAATTGCACTTTTACTAATTCATTAAGCTGATGTTTTAGAATTACTTATAAGGAAATGTTACTATGGGATATAGTAAAATACCATACTGGTAGCTATAACATAGTAAATTTTAATTACTATACTTATAAAATATAAATTAACATGGTGGCAATTCACTTGAAATCTAATTAACTTGCCTTGGTTATCTTGCTGAATGCCTGCAAAAGGCAAATAATCTTTACAAAGTTAACATATTAATAAAAATATTATTATGCATTTTCCCCAATTTAATTACTGTTTAATTATATTACTATTCTTGGCTTGTCTATCAGCAAAGTATCAATTTTGTAGATAGTATCTGTAACATCACTTGATCATAGGTCTTAAAAACAACCCAGTGCCTTCTTAATTCTGTGTAAATTATTAAATGTATTTGGGCTTAATGTCCAGTGCCCCAATTTTCTATCACTCTGCACCAGTGTGGCTCTGGCTTTGTCACAGATTTCTTACTAAGGAAAACACACACACACACACACACACACACACACACACTATGTGGAACTGCAATTCCCATGCCCTAGGCAGCTGCCCTGATAAACAGACAGACATAGGAGATATAGAAGAAGACTGGCAGGAGAAAGAGATGCCAGAGCAAGAGCAAGGTACCAAGGTTAACTCAGAGGTCGTGGATACAACAGTATTATTATTTGTAAAACTTGACATTGCATACTTGTAGAAATACTCATAGTATATTGAATTTCATTTATTTTTAAAAAAGTATTTATGTAAAACAGGTCAAATTTTCTTAATATAAGGGAAAATCTATTATGTAACAGAGAATTGAAAATCTAGTGTGTTTTCAGAGGCCCCTTCCAGCTCCCTCCTTCCTTATGCAGGGAACTGGCTGGCACAAGCTCTGGGGCTTGGTGTTTCCCTTGTGGGACATCACACACTATGGCAGTTACCAATTCCTTGTTATACCCAATTCTAAGAGATTTTCACAAGATCCCAGTTACAATAACTTCTCCAGCCTCGTTGATCAGCTTCTTCCCAATCATTTGCATGTTGAGGAAAGGGAGTTGGTGCAAGAAGGGCACAAGGAAACTTCCCAGGTGAATTGATCTGCAAGGGCTGCTTTTGCCCTTTATCCTGAGAGATTTCCGATTCAATCCTGTGAGTGTGAAGTCCTGGCATTTTATGATCTTTAGCATCTGCCCAAAGGAGCTGTGCTAATGCTCCAAGCCAAACTTCAAAAGATGTCAATTTATATTCCTTCCTATAGCCTTATTTATAGAGACAGCTGGAAACAGTCCAAGATATGGAGATAGGTTCTTTTTAACAAATTTTCACTCCATTAGCTAAAGAGGAAAGGAAAGAGAATGCAAATGTGGATTCCTGCCATCCAAATCCATCTAGCCTTGAAAGTATTTGGCAGATGCTAAGGGGAAAATGGAAGTGTGTTTTTGGGTATCTGAGACATTTTAAAAATTAATATCAGGCCTGTGAGTACTTATAAATCAATAGCACTACCTTTTCTAATTGATTGGGATCATGATATGAGATAAATAGGTAGGCTGATAGAAGAAAAATTTGTAATCAGAAAATCATTCCATAGTGATTAGAAAAATTCATAGACTAAAAAGTGGGTGAAACTTGCTAGAGATAATAATAGTCTTTTAAATATATGCCCTGGCTGGTGTGGCTTAGTTAGTTGGAGTGTTGTCCCATAAACCAAAAGGACATGGGTTCAATTCCCAGTCAAGGCACGTACCTGGGTTTTGGGTTTGTTCCCCTGGTTGGGGTGTATATGGGAGGCAGCATATCAATGTTTCACTCTTGCATCAATGTTTCTCTCCTCTCTCTCCTTCCCTTCCCCTCTCTCTTAAAAAAATCAATAGTCATATCCTCAGGTGAGAATAATTTTTTAAATTTTTTTAAAAATTAAATTCCACAGGGAACCTTAGTCTATAGTGAATATCCTCATCAAGGCATCAATACTAGCTCATTTGAGCCCAGCAAAACAGACATTGTAACATCTACTTCATAGACTAGAAAACCTTTGCTTGATGAGATTGAGTGATTTCCCCAAGTTTCCCTGCCTAGTAAGTGATATTCCAATGATTTGAACTCAAAATTTTGAACTCCAAGCTCAGGAAGTGTTGTTTCCACTCTCCCTCACAGAAGGGTCTTATAAACAACTTTAGAGGCACTACAGCAGACATCATAACTCTTTTCTCTCTCAGATGTGTCTTCTGCTAGGAAACAGTTTCCTTAGAATGTTTGCCCTAACCCCTAGTTTTATAACTTTCAGGGCATTTGGACAAAAATATAGAAAAAAAAAAAAAAAAAAAGAACATTTGACCTTCCACACAGATCTGGGCCCATCCCAAACCAAAGGGATTTCTGTGGTTCCTTGTTCAGAACCTAATACTGACAACAGCCCTAAGTGACCTTAGGGCTGCACTGCTGGTGAGAAAATAAGTATTAGGGTCTATAGGGACACAGAATCAAGGCTTGTGACAGAGAAGTTTTAGCTCTAGCTCCTTACCTTCCCATTAAGAAATTCTGGGCTTTGGGGGCTGTAAGATAGGCCACATAAGGATAAGAGCATCAACACCAAAGGCAATAAGAATATTTATCGTGAACTATATTGTTATAGGCAATGTGCAAAACCACAAATAATGCTATACCACAGGTTCTGATATAGTCCATTTATAGATTAAAAAAGAAAAAAAGCTCTTAGGTCTAGCAGGGGTGTCCAACCTGCAGCCCACAAGCCACATGCGTCCCAGGATGGCTATGAATGCGGTTCAACACAAAATTCCTAAATTTACTTAAAACATTATGAGATTTTTTTGTGATTATGTGTCACAATGTATTTAATGTATGACCCAAGACAACTCTTCTTCTTCCAGAGTGACCCAGAGACACCAAAAGTTTGGACACCACTGTTTTAAAGGGTCTAAATACTAGTACAAGATCAAAGCTCTCTCCTAATAAGGGGGTAGCATTTGCAAGCATGTTATTCGATTCCATATCTTTGCTCTGAATCATTAAGTTATGCTGCCTTCGTAGTATTGACAGAGAAATGTGCAAAATGGGGTGAGGGCTCATGATTCCTAATGGCTCCTGAGAAAAAATTTATTACTCAATAAAATATGGTAGAACTATCACAAGTACATAAAATCAGCTATATAATTTCTGGAAATTCTACATCAATTTCTTCTTTATTCTGCTAAATTTAAATCATGCTTTCTCAAAGGGCGTGATATCACCTCTAAGGGTGTAAAAATTGGTTCTGGGGGGACCAAAAAACTCTACGGTTTTTGTGTGTAAAGCCCACATCTGCATATGGCATGTAAATAGATACCTAGTATGTCTATAGTATTAATAGGCTCTGTAAAATGGCTCCTCGGAGAGCGATAATTAAAAAATTGAAAAACTATTATTCTAGCTAAAAAATGTTAAACATTTAAAACAGAGCACTTTGGTAGAATTTAAAGACTACATTTTAAATGTCACATTAAAGTGATTAATGCACTGTCTCCCTCCCCCCCAGTCTTTTTTGTCACATCACTTTGGTGAAACTGTCCACATTTTAGTCTTGTTCTGAAAAACCATTTTGGTGACCCTAAGACTGACCGAGTTTGTGGTAGCAAAGCAGGATGTGAAGATTGTTTTACCACAGAATTTTGGTGAAATCCTGCAATAATGTTCACCGTGTGTCCCACCATCTTAGTCCCTTCCCAGTTAAGTGGGGCCAGGTGAGTGCTGCAGGCTCATGGGCTCGAAGCAGAAGCTAACGAGTGTCACTTCTAGGGCAAAGCATTCGAAATGTGTTCCAGGTGGTGTGGCTCTACAGAAACTGGCAGAGCCTCCAACCGCTTGATTCCTGTGGGACCATGTGGGGCATGGTCTCTGTTCATCCATATTAGAAATGTAGGCTGCATGAGAAATCAACTCTCCTGTGTTAAATCACTGGAATTCTGGGGTTCATTTATTACAGTCTCATAGACTAGCCTATCCTGAAAAACAGAAAGGGGATAGTTAGTTTTGAAATATGGAGTTGATATTGGGGTTCCAAATTTATTAATCCCTGCAGTGACTTTATAGTGGTAGTTTCCACAAAATATACTGTCATATAAAGGCCTAACTTTATGCAACAAATATAAATGTTTCATACACTTCCTAATGGAAAACCCATAGGTCTTCCCCAGAAGCAACATATTCTGTTCCAATAGTTGTTTCTTGAAGAATTCATTCCAGTGACCTCAGTGGTGAATGTTAACGATAGTCAATTCTCATGGCGGAGTTCACAGGATTAAAAAGGAAAACATCATAAAGCAAATATTACCAGTGCTTTGGGAATTATTATTATTTTTTATTTTTCTTAAAATATGCTTCCCTTCAGCATTCCTTTTAAGACTAGCCTTATTTCTTTTAAACTCTAGGCCTGTAAGTCAGTGTTTATTTGCATGCTAATTACCAGCTAAAGGCGATTTATGCTGATCCAAGGTCTTTAACCAATTAATGAACCAGGGGGAACGATGATCTTTCCCTGGAGGAGAATTGCTTACTTTCATCATCATTACCCTTGAATTGCGTTCATTCTACCCATTGCCTCACACTTGAGGCTCTTTTCTGAGTATGTAAGGAGAAAATTAAGCAGCCAGGTTGGATGCCACTGGGTATCTCATTGCATATAGCTGTACTTAAGAAACATGCCCAGCACTGTAGATATGCAACTGACATGAAACAGGCAAAAGGGAAGTCTAAAAAGGCATTCTTGCCATGTTGGAATCTTCTTAGAAGTAGTAGTTATATTCTACCAAAGCTCTTGGATCTTTAGATGAGGCACTATATACTCCCTTGATTATAGAACTGGTAATGGTGTATTGGTGAGAGTAAAATGTAAGTACAACAATGTCAAACACTAAATTGATGTCTAGCAAGGATGAAAACTGAGATTTGTTCCCTGAGGCTTAAGCAGAAGACCTAAGTTATTTGTTTTTCATTTTCTGTAGGAGGGTTCCACATAATCATGACAGTTTTAAAAAATCTATTGTAGTCACACAAATTACTTTAAGCAGGGCATTTCCTATATTCAATGACCAAACCAGGTTATGTATCCTACTCTTTTTCCTAGGAAGCTGCTCTTTTAACCAGGGACACAATTCTCGTTCTCATCATAAAGGGTTTTAGAAAATGCATTAGCCCAAATAAACAAAAGTAGTGTATGATTTCTCCATATCATTCATTTCTTGATGCTCTTGACTCTCTGAGACCTCCTGGATTCACCAGTGTTGGCAATGAGCAATGAGGACACTCTATCCCACACATTTCCTATTACCAGGTATTCTGCAGTCTTACTCTGTCCCTTGTTTCCTAATAGAGCAGAGTTGCAAAATTACTAACACATGTGGTGAGAAAAATGGCTTTGTTTGTTTGTTTTCTTAGATATAATTAATATGCTATGTTTGACAACACTGTCTCTGGGAGAAGGGAACCCACTTTTTTTTATCTGTTTAGTTCAGTAATCTCAGACCAGCTTGATTGTTTAGACTCTCTGAATCACTCCGTCTCTGAGTAATTCAATAGATACATCTTTCTTTCAGATTTAAGTCAATGATTTAACAATGCTCCTTTCTCTGTCATCAGCCCTGCATGGGAACTGAGTGGGGCTTGAGACTGAAAATCAGACCTGCCTTACCAAGCTGAGGCCCTCCACATTGTAGGGACTGCGGTTTGTTTTGTTTGCCTCTCTGTATCTGTCACTTAGAACAGTAATCAACACACAGTTGGTACGCAATAAATATTATTGAATGAGTAGATGAATAAATATGCATCATTCTCCTTCAAAAGCTCCAACTAGGGTAGAAGCACTTGAGCTTCTCTTCAGTTTTTCACAATCTATCAAAACCCTGAAGCAGGGATATGGAGTATAACCTAAGGCCTTCTGTTACCATTTTTTTTTTTGTCCCTTTTCTCCATTCTTAGCAACCAAAGGGGTCTTCCTCAAACTTTCTCTTTCTACTCAGGTTACCTTTATCTAAAACTTTGCTACTCCACTTACCAAGTATAGCTCTCCATCAGCTAAAGAAGGGATGCTGGAATTTAGTGAATTTCCTCTCTCCTTCCTTTTGTTTCCTAATCTGGTGTCAGGTCAATATCAGACCATTTCATCTTCTGTTTTGGGAGGTAAGCCTCTAGACTCAGTCTCAGAGAAAGATGGCTGGTTAAAAAGAGTAGTGAGGCCCTGGCTGGCGTTGCTCAGTGGATTGAGCGCAGGCTGAGAACCAAAGGGTCGCAGGTTCGATTCCCAGTCAAGGCACATGCCTGGGTTGCAAGCCAGGTACCCAGTGGGGGCCACGCAAGATGCAACCACACATTGATGTTTCTCTCTCTCTCTTTCTCCCTCCCTTCCCATCTCTAAAAATAAATAAATAAATAAAAATTTAAAAAAGAGTAGTGAGGTCAGAGTAAAGGCATAGACATTGTATTAAAAAAAAAATTCTTTCTGTTTCACTTGGAATTGTAGGAGCATTTAGAATGACTGATAAAATAAAGGTAAGGGCCATTTTGAGTAGTCACTGACCTTGAGAAAAAGAAAGTAGTTGATATAAATTTGCTCAGGAACAGTGTTTGCACCTTTCTCTTGAGTACATGTCAAGGCTAACGTCACTGATTGTTTCAATGAGAAGAAGGGATGATACACATGGCAATGGCAATAGTGAAACTTGAATACTCAACAGAGCCCACTAGTTAAGACCTTCTCTTTGTTCACTTTATATGCTCTTCCTGCTGTCCCAAAGGTGTAGTTATCAGTATTAAATATCCCCATGTTTTCATTATATCTTCACTGCTAATGACAAACCCTAAAACACTCGCTGAAGGAGAATGGGCAAAGAAAAATGGCAAGCCAGATGTTTTGCATTTAGCCTGCCTAATGACACAAGACATTGAGTTGATTAAATAATCTATGCTCCAGTATTAGCTATGTTACAGGAAGCTATTCAGATTAGTGCAGATGTGATTGACAGCACATCAAATCTCCCAGGAATTTCTAGAAAATACTGATTCTTGGATCCTACCATCAGACATTCTGATTTAATTTTTCTCAGATGGGGCCTGGGCATTGATTTTTTGTCAGAACTCCCTAGGTGCTTGCAAGCTGTGGGGGCAGGATTTGGAAATTTGGGTGTAGGGAAAAGAACATTGGATTTAGAGTACCTGTTACTAATTGTCTGATCCTCCAAAAGCCACATCACTCTGCACCTTCGATCCTCATTTTAAAAGTGAAGTAAAATAATGCTAACTTAATTAGGATTATTATTTATTAGGGTTATTTTGAAGAATATATTTGATAGTGCACAACTAATGTTTGGAAACTTCAAATTTTTATAGACATGTTAATTATAATTTTATTACTCAGATTAAACTAAATGACTTGAAATAAAATAACATAAAGTAACAATATCAATAATGATCCACTCTGCCAATCTTAGGAGGTCTTAGCAAATCTTATATAGGATATGTTTTTTGTGACCTCAGCAAAGCACTACAGTGATGGAGTTCTTTTCTTTAGAATTCCATAAATTTCTCTCTGGAGACCATACCTAATAAAAGTGATTTTTATTACATTTTTACCTAGGTAGTTCTTATTTCTGTGTCTTCCCATCATATGTATGCCCCTTGTTCAGAGTGGAGTTTTAAAGTGCTGTGAATCCTCAGAGAGGAGCCTGTATATGGAACGCAAAATCTACGTGTTTTCTATACCCACTGCTTGATCATGAAGCTAAAGGGCAGTAGGGAGCCATTTGAATGTGCTCTTGTTTGCAATGATAAACTGTGGAAACATGAAGAGGGAGAGAAATTACCTAAAAGCGGGGGAGGGCCAGAGGATAGGATATCTTTGTTGCACAGCCTTCCAATAAAAATATCCTAAGTAGATTGCTGGAACTATTCCTGGATGGAAGGAATGATATGACTGGCAAAAACAGAAATAAAGAACTAGCTGAGCAAATGAAGAGCCTATTTGAATGTCATCAAGAAGGTAATTCGATTTCTCAGTGAGGGGTTGATATGTAGGTTGGAAATATACAATCTTTTTAACACCGGCCTAAGAAACACCTGCATCCTACGGAATGATTTCTGGCTACTATCTTTCTGATTGGCTTTGCCTTCAAATCAAGGAGTTACTCAATTTTTTACCCAAAGCCACAAAAATAAAGTTGGACCTTGGGTATATCCCACACATACCACCACAGAGAATTCCTAAGCATATTTCTGCCAGAGAACAAGAACAGAAGACTTCCTGTGGTTGAACCATGGATGCTGGGCTTAATTCTCCATGTGGTTGAAAGATGTTCTTAAAATACCCATCCTTTCCAATGAAGCTTTGTCTTGGAGAGTTGTGTTCCACTAAACATCTGACTCAAATCAACAATCCAGGACCAACAATCATCACCTTTGATGACCTTACATTAAAAACATGACTCATTACTACGATAATCTTAGCATGTTTGAAACTTGACATTGCGTGCTTTGGAGATGAACTTTTCTCCACCTGCTTTTTTTTTTTTTTTTTGAGGAAATGTCATGCTGCTTTTAGGGCCAGTAAAATATCTTTATGTACGCACAATAATAGAAGAAAATAGGCACATGATCTTGAATCTATGTATGCAATAAGCAGCCTCTTTAAATGAATCATCTCAGGAAACAGAGTGTTATTTCAGGCCTTTGCTGATCTACTTTTGCTTTAAGCTACATATTTCAACATTGCTGACATCTAGAAATGCAGTGCATAAGCTACAGCTCTTACATCTGTCTCATCTCACTTTCTGCTTTTGCTTCCATTCTAAGGCATACCATACATTTCCCTCCAAATGTTTCCCAGGTTGTTATGATTACTTATGGTCAGTGATGACCATTTTTGGTATCAGAGAAGGCACTTCAGAAAGCTCAATAAATAGTCTTTCAAAAAGAATGCCAATGTTAGAAAATAATGAAGTAAAGACGTGACTTCCCAAAAAGCTCCTGAGAGATGAAATCCTTTCTGAAAAGATGATGGAGAGCAGGTCCGTCCTTCTGTCTCTCTCTGGGTTGCTCTAATGCCAACCAGATACTCAGTGGAGCCCGGCTGTTAGCACGTGCCTTGCCAGGGAACTTCAGAGAGAAACATGAGAAACAGCACATCAAGATTTTGTTCCAAAATGATGTTCTTTGGGAGAAAAAATTTAGCAAAATACTCCTAATGTTCAAATAGCATGTGTTTTACGTACAGACTAGATTAATAAAATGATGGCAATAAAACCAGATTTCTCTATTTATACCCTAAGTGTTTCAGAATGTTTTTAAAAGTAATTGTTCAAAAAGATCTAGGGTACCAGCATTTCACTGATTTACTGACATGAGAATGGAGACAGTGTTGATAATTAAATCCACTTACAGGGTCAGATGCAGGAAAAGCTAAAAATAAGTGATATTTGTTCTCAACAGTTTTTCTGTACCCATGAAGATTTGGGTTTTAGACCCAACTCTGTCACTACCTAAACAAACGGTCCTTCCTGGTCAAAGGGTTAGACTCACATATTAGGTTTTCTCTCCAACCCCTCTACTCAGTAATATTCAATGACTTCCTTTTCTCCCCCTCCTTTTATTTTCTGCCCTTTCCTTGAATCCTTTCTTTTGAGTTCACTTTTTGCCAAAAACATTTGGAACAGAACCTCACCCCAACTCAGGCTTTCTATTCTCTAGGCCAGTGGCTCTAAAAATGTGGTCCAGCAGCATCAGCCTCACCTGGGTACTTGAATAAATGCAGATTCTCAAGCCCCACCCCAGGCATACAGAATCAGACACTCTGGGGATGGGGCCTGACACTCCGCATTTTATCAGGGGGTTATGATACACACTAAAGTTTGAGAACCATGGCCTTAAGCCACACATTTTCATTTCCTCATGACCTTCATTTAGTAAAGCTCTTTGAGACCAGGTGTAAATATCTGAGAATTAATTACTTGTAAAATTAACAGAGAGTCAGGGTAGAACCTGGAACCAGGAGAACCTGGAAGGGAACATTGGCTTTGCCTCTCTGCTTGGTCAAAGCCGTGTGAGTTGACCCAGGCCACTATCCTCCCTCTCTTCATTGGTAAAATGGTAATGAAATTAATGCCTACTTCATGGAGCTGTTGTGAGAATCGTGTGATACTATTTGTATCTAAACAATAATGAGCATTCAGTAAATGGGAGCTAATTACTCTTGGGTTACTTAGGTGTTATGGTAGTTTTATTTATTATTATACCTAGAAAAATTAAAGCAATATATGAACATTTAGGATTCACTGAGTGTGGCAGGCAGACTGAAGACCCCTCAAAGATTGCATGCCCTAATTTCTGGGAATCTGTGACTGTCCTTCACATGGCAAAGAGGACTTTGCACATTCAATTTACGGTGCAGACCTTGAGGTGAGATTATTCTAAATATTTGGGTGGACCAATTTAACACATGAGTCTTTAAAAGTGGGGATCTTCTCCCAGCTGTGTTCAAAGTGAGATGTAGCAACAGAGGGAAGGTTGGAGAGGTGCTATGTTTCTGGCTTTGAAAACAGAGGGAGGAGGTCAAGAGCCCAGAGATGTGGGTAGTATCTAGTAACTGAAAACGTCAAGAAAATGGACTCTCCCCTACAACTCCAGACAGGAATGCAGACATGCTTACATCTTGATTTTAGGTCAGTGAGACCCGGATTTGACTTCTGACCTATGGAACTATAAGATACTAAGTTTTTGTTGTTTAAGTCACTATGTTTGTGGTGATTCATCAAGGTAATAAAAAATAAATACATTGGGTCGCTAAAACAATATTTGGGCAGGTTCCCTTTAATTTGCCCCATATAAATAGCTACCTAAAATGCTTCAACTGTATGACTGTTCTTGTTCCTGGATCATTTCAAAGTTCTTCTTGGCTAACAGTTTTAATTTACTCCCACACCAAAATACATCCAAGGTTACTTTGTGCTGTAGCTCCTCATTCTTTCCCCATCTATTGAAAGAAAGAGGAACAAATGAGCCTTGAATTAATGACAGGAGAAGCAAAGGACTTGGATAATCCATAAAATGGATATGAAGTCACTGAATAATTAATTGCAATTTTACTGTGGTTACAGCTTTCTATCTAGAACAAAGATATAGTATATTCTAGGATTTAAGTATATAACTTAAAGCTGTAAAACAGTAAGCTCTTCCTCTAAATTCTTCATAGAAGTCTTTGTGAAAGAAACCCAGGGTATGTTATACTATAATTTAGAGGATATTATTAAGTTGTAGAATGTAAAACATGACTGCTGATAATGAGTATCATCATGATGAGCACATTTATCATAAAATAGCTTTTTAATAGTTCTAATGGAGAACTAAAGAAGAAATCAAGGTAGAGAAAAATTTAGGTAGAGAAACTAACTTTTTCAAATGTTCTTTAAAATAAAAACGAGAAACAATGCACTGGGATTAAACACATATAAATATACATGGTGCTTAGTAATGTTTCCTGTGATGCTATTTAGTTGAAAAAGGAAGAAAAAGATTTGGGAAGTATCTTTAGTTTATATATTTCTGAATATAATTCTCTACAAAAACAAACAAACAAAAACCCAATAGGAGTTAATATACACATAAATTTAAACAAATGATTAGTGCATGTTCTAATGGAGTACTATGCAGCAGAAAGAAGGAGCTCCTACCCTTCACAATAGCACAGATGGAACTGGAGAGCGTTATGCTAAGTGAAATAAGTCAGGCGATAAAAGACAAATACCATATGATTCACCTATAAGTGGAACCTAATCAATAAAATAAACAAGCAAGCAAAATATAACCAGAGACATTGAATTAAAGAACAAACTGACAGTAATCAGAGGGGTGGGAAGTGGGGGATAACAGGGGAAAGTAGGGGAAGAGTCATCAAGGAACATGTATAAAGGACACAGGGAGAAAGCCAAATGGAGTTAGGATTGAGGGTGGGAGGTGGGGTGGGTGGGGTGTGGGAAAATGGTGGTGGGACAATGGAGACAATTGTACTTGAACAATTGTACTTATACAACTTGAACTTGTGTAAAAAAAGAGGCATAAAGAAGAAAAAAAAGATTTTATGACCTGAGTGTAGTCCCCTCCTGTGAAATTCAGTATATCTAATTACAAATTTTTAGGAAAATTTATCTCATTTTTGTTTAGTGAAGAGCTCTATTGACTTAATGATTAACTTAGACAAAAGCAAACAAATGATAAGAAATCATAACCAAAGTGGATTCTGTTCATCCAGTCTGTTAATTGATACACTGGTAATCATTTTTCCTCTCTGTAGTGTCTACATATTTTATTCGGTGATTGTTTAGTTTATACTTTTCAGATCCCTATTTTATATGACTTACTTCTGTATTATCGTATTGTCTCCAAACCATGTGTCACACCAAGTTATGGGTGAGGGATGGAAGCAGCTGATGATGCTTCTCATCCTCGTATTATACTCAAACTTATTGAACACATTTAGAATGCATATATCTCAAGTACACAATGGATGCTATCATGTGATAAAAATAAATAGATAAAAAATTACTGGCACTGCCGTATCTTCATTTCCAGAAAACTTCACTCTGGTCATTTTGATTTACCATAGTGAATTCCTGGAGCCACAAAACACCACATTCCTCATGTAATACACAGGGTTACTTTGACCTTGAATCCACACAAAATGTGAATTAAGCAAAAAAGTAATGGTCTAAACATTCAAGCAAAAATACTCTATTTTTCAGCCAACCATTTTTTTAATTTTTTTTGAAGATTTTGAAAATGTTTACTTACCTTTATCAGATAATTGGTTTTACTTTATTCTTTGAGTCTAAATCCAGTTTCTGCTTGCAGGATGTCATTGTAGAGAAACCGGAGATTTATATACACTGTAGAGAAACTTGGGTAACATATAGTTGACTTAAGGATATTTCTTTTTGGAGAGGGTTTTAAAAGTGGTATATTTAGTAACAAATTAAACATTGTACATATTTAATTTTGAAAGCATCCTGAAGTTTTCAACAACCTACGTCCTCTTAATTTTCTGGCTAATTATCCAACATACAGTGGGTGGTTGCTGACACCTAGTCATAGAGTCATATGCTCCCAGCCAATTTGAAATGTAGAAGGAGTTTTCCAGCTTGAAATAGAAACAGAGAAGGCCAAAACAACCAGCTTGAGTAGGAATCCTAAAAAAAGAATCCACACATTGGTTTCAGGTTTACTTATTCAGATCTGATGTTATTTCTCTAAAATGGCTCAAAGAGTTATAAGAAATATAGTATCCTATAAGCACACATATGAGGTCTGTCCAGAAAAAGCCCAGCCATTGTTAATATAATGAGAATGGTTTGCGCAACATTGATATAACCTGGCAGCCAAGGAGAGTGGACTGGAATGTGCAGGCGTGAACAATGATGACTTCACTGTACTAGTCAATGGGGGTGGCAGATGTTATTGAGTGAGCATGTGTACTGTGTGGCCATCACATTCAAAATGACTGACTGAGTACAGCAATGAATCTGCATCAAATTTTGCATTAAACTTGAACATTCCCCAGTGGAAACTATTTGGATGATACAGAAGGCCACAGCTATGGGCAACTGGTAACTGGCAGCTTCATCATGAGGACACACCCATTCATGCATCACATCTCATGCAGAGTTTTCTAGCAAAACATCAAATCACTCAAGTGACTCAGCCCTGCTAGATTTGGTGCCCTGTGACTTCTCTTTTCCCAAAACTAAAATCACCTTTGAAGGGAAGAGATTTCAGATCATTAATTAGATTCATGAAAATACAACAAGGCAGCTGATGGCGATTGGGAGAACTGTGTGAGGTCCTAAGGTGCCTACTTTGAAGGGGACTGCAGTGTCATTGTCCTATGTACAATGTTTCTTGTATCTTGTATCTTCTTCAGTAAATATCTCTACATTTCATATTATATGGCTGAATACCTTCTGGACAGACCTAGTATTCCCAATAGCAGGCAATTTAAAACTTATGAATTATTTATTTCTGGAATTTTCCATGAAATATTTTTGGATTGTGGTTGACTGAGACCACAGAAAGTGAAAACACAGATGACAAGCTAGGCAGTACTCTATGTAGTAATATAATAATAGATCACATTCATAAAAAAAATGATATGCTCTTGAATTTTTTTGAGTTCTCCTTAAAGACGTGAAAGTAGGCAAGGTTGGTAAGTGAAATAAGAAGTAATGAATTATCATTCAATTGAGAAGTTAACTGTTGGACTACTTTTCAGTAGGAACTCCAGGACAATGGAATCATGTGTAGGAGGTCCGCAATGGTCCAGAAAATGCAATCATTTTGCCTATGAAAATGACAAACAACAAAGTGCTAACTAGAACACCACACTGAATTTCTTCTTATTTCTTTGGGTTTTTTAAAATTTTACCTTTATTTTAGTTATCTCTTGACATACTGCATTGATAGACACAGAATCCAACCACTGCCTCCCACCTCCATGGCTACTACCCTCTTCTAAGCCACCATCGTTTCTTGTCTGTATTACTATAACAACCCCCGGAACTCTCTTCCTCCTTCTACCTGTGGTTCTCTACAGTCTATTCTGAACATAGTAAACACAGGAAGTATGTCAAGTTATAAAATTTCTCTAAAAACCTTTGCAACATTTTCAATTCCCATTAGAGTAAACACAACAGTGTCCCAACCAGTCCCATGGACCTGGCCCCTATATCTCTCATACTTCACCTTCTACTCTTCCTGATTTTCACTCAATCCCAGACACCCTGACCTCATTGATGTTCTTTGAACAAACTGGCAAACTCTACTCAAGGATTCTTCACACTGGCTATTCACTCTTCCTAAAAAGCTTCTCCTAAATATCTACATGGTTTCTTTCTCACTTCCCTAAACTATTTGTTCACGTTCACTTTTTCAATGAAATCTATCCTGATCACCACATTTTAATTTGCAACCCAGCTTTATCTCTACTTTCCTAATCCCTCTTTCTCCTCTCCCTCTCCCTCAAGACTTATCATATTCTAACATACTGCATAATATATAAGGTACTTATTGATTATGTCAATTTCATTTTCTGCTGTCAGATATTAGAATGTAAACTCCACCAGGGTAAGGATCTTTGTTTTCTTTTAGCATTGCCTTCTAGTTAATAAATGAGTTTTGATATGTATGCTTTTACATGATAAAAATATTAAATTTTAGTCTTTATTCCTCACATTTCCTTTTCCTTTATCCTGCTTTATACTTGGCATTTATCATTTATAACCCTCTTTAACAGGCTGTATATTTATTCACCATTTTGTTTAATGTTCCTCATCCCCAGTAGAACATGTGTAACCTAAGAGCAGGGAATTTGTTTGTTCACTGTTACATCCCCATACCTAACATAATGTAAAAGTGCCATGCTATATATTCAATATATACTCATTATATATACAAATGAATTAGAGGCCAAGACCTTTACACTTTATTGAGCTATCTGGTGCACTTATACTGTGGATTAATGTGAAGAGAACTTTTACTGTGAAAAATTCTGAAGATTTGCACTTCATTGTAGCCTATTCTATATCATTCATTATATTCTTGCCAATGAGTAGTGTTTAACCTTTCATTGTGACTCCATGTACACAAACTTGGCAATGAATAGTAAGAAAAAATAACTCAACTTGGCATTTTGATTAATGACCCAAAGATGTTTTCATTCAGGCACAATTCACCAGGCCATATAAAACCAAAGCCACTTCATTAAACTGTAAAGATAGTCTGTAAAAATAGGAGAAATCCAAACACGATAAGTTAAGGATTACCAAAGGAGAAAGTAATCATTTATATACAAAAAGAATCCTTTTCTTAAAACCTCCTTGGATTATGTCTTACTAGCACTAACTGTATTATTCAGTTTGTTAGGTAACTAACTGGCAGTAATTGATGAGTGTTTAAAGCCAAGGCTCTCTAGCAAGATGTGAGTTTTCAGCACATCTAGCTAATGGATTGAATGAGGCTACTCCACCATATGAGTGTATAGGGCTTGGCTGATCTGCCGTGTCAGGCATTTAGTAAGGGCCTTGGAATATATCCTGCACAGATAAGAGGGATTACTATACTGTGGAAGTGTTGTAAACACTTGCAGTTTGTTCTTGATTTTCCACACAATTACAGGCAATTTTTAGTTTACAAAAAAGAAATAAAGACCTGATGAAGAAATAAACCAACCTTGAATATGCAATTGTATTGTACTATTAAGTGTCCATTCTAATCTACAAATTAATATAGCAGCACAAATATATGAAGACTATAGGCACACCAGCTATATACAGGGTGGGGCAAATGTGGGTTTACAGTTGTTCATATAAAAATTAATGCAATAATTAATAAATAATAATATAAGAATAAACTCTGTGTTTCACATAACCACAACTGTAATTCTACTTTCCCCCACCCTGTATTGTGGCTGTGATCAGTATATAAAATCTTCTTGAATAAAGAATATACTTGCTATTTATCCTCCAGGCTACACTGTCAAATATGAAAGCCACAAGGCAGTGGATATTGAGAACTTGAAATTTGGCTAGTCTGAAATGAATTAGTTACAAGTATAAAACACACACCAGATTTCAAAGACTTAGTACAAGAAAATAATGTAAAATATCGCACTAATTTTATGTTGAGTATATGTTGAAATAGTAATTCCTTGAATTATTATATTAAGTAAAGTACATGATTACTATTAATTTAATCTAGTTCTTTTAGGTTTTAAATATAGCTACTAGAAATTTAAAATTGCATATGTGGTTTATGTCTGTGTATCACATTGTATTTCTACTGGACATATCTAAGGTAAAAAGTAAGAAGGATAAGTTTTCAAATATTTTCTTTTTTCTCCAATATCCCCCTTTTAATAATCTGCATGATTTTAAAGTGGAGAAAAAGAACCCACTTCTGTTAAGTGGGTAGAATGTCATAGGAACATGCACAAGGTGTCTTTAAGGATGTACCCCCATCACTCCCTTTCTCAGAGCATATAATTCCCAACAATACTGAAACAAATTGCCACATCTCAGGGAAAATGTATTCATGTGATCACTTAAGTTCTAACTAAAGCCTCCTGCCTCAGACTTAGAAAAATGTAGTTTTGTTTTATTTTTCATTTACTCATCACTGACATTTGATAAAAATAATAAAAAACTACGGGGCTTGGAAATGGAAGGGAGGTTGGGAGGGATGGGTGGGTGGGCTGGAATGGGAGTAAAAGATTGAAACTGTACTGAATAATCTAAAAAAAAAAAAAAAAGGATTAACAGATGAACATTCATAATCAGTTTTAATGATAGAAAATAAGTTGGACCCTAATTAAAAGAAATGTTATCCATCTTTGCAAAAATGAATTTCATCTTCTTAGTAAATGTGTTTTTCAAAAAAAAAAAAAAATACTGTTCACTAAGTTTCTGTGCCTGAATAGAGAGCACAATGTCAGTTACACTATTTTAGGTGAATCCAAAAGAGAATTTTAAATTGTTTAATCATTACTTTCTAAATTTTAAATAAACAATAAATTTTAAATCAATTACGTAAAACATAATGTAACTTAACCTGATTATTCTGTCTTGTATTTGTTGTACATTTATCTGAATTAAATATTTTTATATAGTTATTACTTTTGGATGAGCAAATCCCTATGTAACCCAGGACTAAAAATGCAATTAAAATATTTATAATACCCTCCATTATTCCATAGGTAGTTTTCTGTTTTACATTTAAGCACATGATTCATTTTTGTTAATTTTTTTGTATAAGGTATGAGACTTAGATCAGATTCAGTTTTAAATTTTCTTTTGGTCTGTGGATGTTCATTTTTTGACAAGACCTCCATTCTTTTATCATTCCTTCATTGCATCACTTCTACAACTTTGTCAATTATACACACACATGCATATACATCTATATAGTCCAAGATTTTTAGTGGGAGGAATAGGGAAAAGAATGTGTCTATTCCATCTTCCCAGAATCAGCAGTCCTTACATACAGATTTTGTTACTCTTCCCCACCTAACCCAGCAAGGAAAAAGGTACCTGAAAGTTTATGTCTAACCCTAAGTTCTGTTTATGGAAGAAAAATATAGATGCTTTCACATGCAGAGTCAAGGGCAGATGTGGAATTCAAGGCATTTCTAATTTTTCTAGCTTCCCTCTGTATGACCACTTTGCCATTTTGAAACTACATATCATCTTCCAAATGAGCTGCTCTAGATACTTGGTTAGAGGGGCGCAGAGAAATACAAGTATATAAGGCCTGTTTCCCTACAGCACCTATCACTTGGAGGGAGTTATTTAGCTTTTTGCTTCTAGGGACTTCTAATGTGGAACCACAAATTACCATGAATCATTTGAGATACAGGGTCAGCCAGCCCATCTACCTGTCCTGTGGGAGGCCTGATTTTATTAGCACTAACCAGGCTTGATAGATGTATGTCAAGGCAGTCTTGAATTTCCTTACAGAAGGTCTGTAACATTACTTAGCAGGTTACTCAATTATTCTGGCTGACTTATCACTGGACTTGATTTTCGCTGAAGCAGGCTAACAGAACAGCAAAGAGGTAAAGAAAAAAAAGGGGACACAGAGGCTGTCATTGAGAGAGGACATGAGGAAGAAACGGTGCCCTACTCTTTAAATCAGAGGAAAGTGCCAGTAGGGGAATGTATGCATGGGGAAGGAATGAGTAGATGAGGCGACATCATGCAAGCACTCCACATCTAGTGTCCTCATTCTTTAGCATCCTCTAGATTGGGATGATAATTTTTACCCTCCTTATTTCCTAGAGTTTTCATGAGGATGAATTGAGGTACGCCATCTATTCCTCCAATAAGTGAGTACAAAGCCCTCAGAATTGTTGAGTTGTACTTTGTCGATGCTTCCTCTGTGTCTTTTTTGCTTTCCCATCTTCTTCCCCCTTCACACTTCCATTCAGGGCATTAAGAAGAAAGTGGAGAGAGAAAGAAATTTCAGGATCAGCGGACTATAATGGAATAGGCCTTGTGGTGCCAGTTTTATTTTTTATCATAAGCCCTAGGGGCATGGGAACAGAAGAGGAAGGGGAAGATACAAATGGAAAAGAGGAATGGAGGTTAAGACAGGAACATGCATCCATTCATGAATTATGTGTTGATCACTTACTACATGCCAGGGTCTATGCTAGACTTTGGAATAAAAAGTATACGTGGCTTGGACTCCTGTGTAGAAGGATAGACCATGAAACAAATAATTTCTATATATGTAAGTATTATCAAAGAAAGTTATGCAAGTGTCTTTGTAAACCTACCTCTCTTAATTCTACCTAGATATTCAGGGAAGGAAAACTTCACTGAGATGATCATATTCAAGCTAAGTCTTATAAAGGATGAGCAAGAGAGAAAAGAAATAGGGAATAGATGAGGAAAAGGTGAGGAGAACAGTCTACAGCATCAAAGGACTGAAGGAACAATGAAAGGGCTATTGAGCAATGACAAGGCAATCATTAAAAAGAAAGACCAAACAGATACAAGCAAATACAATTTGAAAGCAAGGTAAAGCTTAAAGTTATAAGTTATAAGCAAATTCAGTTTCCACGGGTTTCTTTTTTTTTAAAGATTTTATTTATTTAATTTCAGGAAGAGGGGAAGGGAGGGAGAAAGAGTGAGAGAGGAACATCAAAGTGTGGTTGCCTCTTGTGTGCCCCCTACTGGGGGCTTGGCCTGCAACCCAGGTATGTGCCCTACACTGGTAATCGAACTGGTGACCCTTTGATTCACAGGCTGGCACTCAATCCACTGAGCCACACCAACCAGAGCTCTATGGGTTTCTTTTCAAGTTAGCAACATTTTATTTAAGAACCAGAATTCAACTTGCCTTTGTTCTTAAAACATCAGAAGTTTTATGTCTTGAAAGAGAAGAATGAAACTCTTTTTGTCTCTTGATTCTTTCACATAAACAGACCATGCAAGGCATATGATGCCATATTGACTCACCTCGTTTCTTACTGCTTTTGATAGGCTGTGAGCCCTCAAATGTTTTCAAGGGTACAGAAGAGCAGAACAGGGGAAGATTGAGAAGTCAGTGTTGAAAGTGGACATCGTCAAAGGACTGGCATTTATTCTTGCGTTTCCACATGTTTAACTCCACTGGTATCCTTGTTCTGAATCTCTAATCACTGATCACGAACTGTTGTTGAACACGTACCAGCATCTCACTAACAATAGCTATATTAAATATGTCACAATGTAGTAGAATTAAAACCCTGAATATTCTTTCCTTTTCACCTTGACTGAGATTTCACTTCACAAGAATAATTCCACATGGTTTCCTCTAAAATAGAAAATAGCACTCATTTACTTTTTATCATCAAAAGAGCCTTCCCTTCCTCTACTTGTCATATTTGGTTTTCAAAAAAAACCCCACATATTTTTATATCAGCGTTTTATTGTCTCCCTAGTGTGAAGGCTCAAGAAAAAAATTACATTGGGAAGCAAAATTGTGTTTCGCTATTAAAAAATCGTGCACGTCATTGAAATAATAACACCCTGCTGGGTTAGCATGCTATCTCTAGATGCTGTAATAGATTTAAAGTTTATCTGTCAATGAATGAAATGCAGCCCATTCAACCTATCAAAAGGGTGAGGGTCAGTCTAGATGTCTGAGTTCTAATATCGTGTGTGCAATTCACCTTTGAATTTCAGGGCAGGAAAATGATCTCCTTCCTACAGTCTAATTCAACAAATGAATAGGTAGCATTGCCCCCTGCTTACTACAAGGAAAGAGATAGTCATAGTAGAATAACACCATTAAGGAAATTTGAGTTTTTGTAAAGAAAGGTGCTTTATAAATAGTAAGCATTATTTTTCATATTCAGAAATTTTGCCCACTCCCACAACTTTCTTTGTGATTATCTTCAGTTTCCAGTAAGTAACATTTTAACATTTGGTGTTATCATGTCATCATAATAGAGGAATATTAAACTAGGAAAAAAACCCAAACATGTGAAAATGTCTATACACTGTATTCTATCATATTGGTAATTTAAAATTCAGAAAATCTACAAGATTGGTATAATTTGAGCCTATTTAAGGATACTCTGTCATTTTGGGGTAAACATTGTTTCTCATAAACACTAGATATTTTATTTAGGAGGGTGTGACATTTTAAATTTAAAAAAAACTTGTTCAAAAGATAAAAGAAAGTTAATGTTTTGATTAGGTTGTACCAGCTGTCAGAGATGCCTTCCTGAAACTGGGTGTACTCACTCCATTGAAAGCTCTGGGGTTTGAATGGCAGGGGAGGGCTAAGAGCAAGGATAGTAGAGAACCCTAATTTGTCCGCTAGCAAAAAGTGGGTGTTGGGGACAGAGTGAGATTTTGCTTTGACTAGGATCCTTGGACTAACTTGGCTTAACTCAAAAAAGTAAACAAGCCCTGACTGGTGTAGCTCAGTTGGTTGGATGCCATACTCTTAACTGAAAGGTCATGGGTTCAATACCCAGTCAGGACACATGCCTGGCTTGTGGGTTTGATCCCCAGTCAGGGGTCATGTGAGAGGCAGCTGATTGATGTGTGTCTCTCACATTGATGTTTCTCTCCCTCTCTTCCCCTCTCTGTTCAATCAATATATATTTTTTAAAAAGTAAACATGAATTGCATCAATGCAGAAACCTGTGTTTATAATCCTAGCCAATAGGTCTATTGGGAAGATGAAAAGATCTCTCAATCCTCAAAATGACATCCTGTCATTTCCTCATTAGAACTTTATTATGTTGGATCTTCAAGATTCTTTATATCTTCATGAGTTTTTCTTTTACATTAAACATATCCTTGAATTAGGACCATTCTTTCAGAAGTCATCAGTAAACATTTTACTGATAATGAGCACCTCATGAATAGAAAATCAGAACATCTTTGGTAGCCCTTTGGGCCACAGAGGACACATCTTGGGGTGGGGATAAGTACCAAGGGAGTGAAGAGGCTTAAATAAAAACTAAATGAAATAGGGGAGGGGAACCTACCATTTAGTTTTGTGCTTCTCAAGTTATGTCATGCAAGCAGATTTGTTGATTTCTGGATTAAACCAGCTTTCTTTGCACACAATGGAAATTCTATCTTCATAACTATCTGTTTCTATCTGTTCATTTTTGCACACACACATAAATGTGTTTCCTCTGTGACAAGAAATACACAAAACATAACATATATGGCATCTCATTTCATTTTGATAGTGTTTCTATGTGGTATATATAATTAATCCCACTTGACAGATAATTATAGCTCAGAGGTGTTAAGTTTCTTACCCTATGTGAGATATTGGAACACAGAAGTGCCAGACGCCAAAACCCTTTCTTAACTGTTATGCTACATTAACTGGCTCTTAGCAAATTGTTTAGTGAGACGATTCATGAAGAAAAGTTGGTCTGTGATTTAGTATATTTGGAAAGTGAAACATATTATAAAACCATGTCCTTAGATAATTACAGATAGCACTAATGTGTTAAAGCCCATGAGAAATCTAATCATTTATTAAAAATAAACACCTTCAGTCCTGGCTGGTGTGACGCAGTGGATTGAGCACCAGCCTGTGAACCAAAGGGTCACCAGTTTGATTCACAGTCAGGGCACATATCTGGGTTTCGGGTCAGGTCCCCAGTGGGGGGCATGCAAGAGGCAACCACACATTGAGGTTACTCTTCCTCTGTTTCTTCCTTTCATCCCCTCTGTCTAAAAGTAAATAAAATCTTCAAAAATAAATAGATAAACACCTCCATTAAACACTACTTTCTACATCATTATGACCTTGAAATGTTTTTTGTAGAATGTTATCAACTTCTCATGGAGTGAGTACCCAATAGGTATAACTGGATATCAAAAGTTAGAGAAAAATGACCTGGTCCTACATTTCCCTTCCCTCAATATATTTAAGATTTTATTAAAATGCTTTCTTGTTTGTTCATGAAGATTTTTAAGGTCAGTATGTAGTCCTGAATAAAACTTAGAGATATGATGCCTTAATATAAAGTCTTTGTGTGAAACATGATCAGCTGCTAGTCCAGCAAACTGTTTCCTTCTCCTAGGAAATAAATTTTGGTTTTGGCTCACCAAGTCCATGCTAGTAGATTAGATATTTTTATTTCTTCATTTCTTTTTTTTTACTTTTTATTTTTATTTATTTATTTCTATTGTTGTTTAAGTACAGTTGTCTCCATTTTCCCCCTACTACTCCCCCCGCCTGCCAACCATCCCCACCTCCCAACCCTGATCCCATGCCCCCTTGGTTTTGTCCATGTGTCCTTTAGAGATGTTCCTGAAAGCCCTTCCCCCTTATTACACCATAAGCTCCATGAAGCAGGGACCAAGGTTTATTTCATTCACTACCATGTAGCCAGTGCAATTCCTGGGCCATTAAGAGCTACTGAACAAACATTTGTTGAATAAGGATTTTGATTAAACAACTAAAAAGTGACTTAAAAACTGTATATATTCTCAGAACTACTCCCTGTTTTTAAAATCCAGAATAGCGGTTGTCCCTCTGGTGAATGTAAAACGTAGTGACTGAGAAGGAGCCAATGGGGCCTCCCAGTCGTCACATAATGTTTGCTCCCTAGACCCTGCACTGGTTACATGAGTGTGTTCAGTATGGGAACATTCCTCAGCCTGTGGATTTTCCTGTATGCTGACTGTACTTCAACAATATTTAGGGAAATACATGAAATCCAAAGGTGATCTATGTTTTCACCCACTTAACTATCCATTCTGAATATGTCAGGGCTCATTAGATAACACGGGGAGCAGGAATGCACCAACTATCGATGAAGTGTAGGGCGTGGTTAAAATCTCATTCAGGTAGGCCATCCTTGGGTGGACCTGGAAATGCAAAAGATCCCATAATGGCCTAGAGCCGGGCCTGTCCACTGTGGGTCTGGGAGGGGCTTTCAGACAGTGGTTCTCTGAATGCTGGGGTCTTTGGTAGAGAAGAGAAGTCTCCTATTTTGTGATTAGAATTTTGGCTTTATTTGCAACAGTTTTGAGATGGATCTTATTCTCTGTTTTATAGATGGAGAAACTGATGCCCAAAGGGTACCCTAATTGCTCCGAGGTTGTAGGGCAGGCATGAGACTTCAACTCAGACTCTAACTGGGAAGACCTAGACTTCTGCAAATGCTCTGCTGCCATGGAATCAATTCTTCTCTAGTGAGAGGTATTTCTGTCTCGGATTAAAACATGAGACAAAACAATCATAGTTCATTACAAACTGGACTCGTAAAACACAATGGTCCTAAGATTTCAATTTACTTTTAATACCAATGTTTGACGTACAAGAATTCCATGGGTTTACTTTTTTTTTTTACCATTTTAATGACCCTCAATAAAAATACATATACCTTGTATGTGCTTCAGTATTTGTATAAATGCAAATAATATATGCATGTAAGATAGAAATGAAATATTTATAACTATCAGTCAATAAACATGTGTTCTGTGAATTTTTAAAAACTATGTCTAACCTTCCAAATTAGACATATTCACAGTGTTGAGTAACACCCTTGACACCTCATTCCCTCTTTGTTTATAAATAATATGTATTATATTTTAAGTTTTATAGTTGTCAGCAAATGCTTTCTATCTTTTTAATGGCACAATAAGTTTAGCAGAGGAATACATTGGCTAAAATACAGCTTATTCACATTTGGCCTAATGAGAAAGTGGAGCTGCAATAATAAAAGACAAATTAAACTTTCTTTTTAATGTATTTTGATAAGGCCTTACAAGAGTAGAAGATTTTATTAGGTAAATTCTGGAAACAATTTATTTGGATTATGGTTTTTTGTGTGTTTTTTTCTCTTAGAAATATAGATCAGAATCAAAACCTGGTGCAAGTTTTCTTCTTCTAATTTAATTTTTTAAAATATTGACATTTAAATGCTGGGTAAAATCACAAAAATTGGGAGAAATCAGTCACTCCAAAAGGTTCATTCAGTTTCTGACAATATTTGTCACATTTGCAATGAACTGTGCAGAAAGAGAGACTTGAATAGCAGGTGCCATTAATCATTTAGGAAAAAGAAAGGGGGCCTTTCATTTTCAATGAGCAGAAACACAGTGGTAAATGAAGGCAAAATCAGTGGATGACGAGTAGCTTACTTATTACTTATCTCCTAGAATAAAGTCTGATTTGGAAAAAAGCGTTGTGATTCTAGCGGCATCCATTTATGATTTTTGAAGTCATTTATTCTCTGTGGCACACATATATCATTCGTTACAATATATTGAATTTTAAAATTTACATTTTACTGTTTATTTTCACTGCTCAAAGAAAACATGAAGCTTACTGATCTACAAACATATTCAGTGAAAATTGTGAATATTCCTCCTGGCTAAAGGGCACTTCAAAGGTAATTTGCCTGCCACCGCAAGTCAGAAAACTGCCAGTCATTGTGTGAAAGATACAAAACCTGATAAAAGTAAAGGAAAACAAATATTACTCAACAAAATTCTAGGTTAGCCTTTGATTAGAGGGCATTAGAATACAAATGAACACAGAAGGGAGACAGGTCAGGCAGGTCAATTGTCTTGAAAAATTATAGAGCACTTATCACAAAAAGAGATTGATGTTTGCAATCGGTCAGGGTCCAGTAAAGAGAAACCACACAGTAAATTAAGTAAGGAAAGTTTAAATGCAAGGAATTATTAAATAAAAACAGGAGATTAGCTACTAAGAAATAAAGAGAACTTTAAAGAATTTAAGAAGAATCTTTAAAGAATTTCAAGAATTCAAGTGGCTGCTTCCTGAATTCCCTTAAAGAAGAGGGAATACACTACCTCTAGGGGTAAGACCAAGTACTCAGAGAAGGAACACCTTTGGAAGTGGTTTCCCGCTCCCAACCAAGGTTGAAATTCAGACGCCATTGGGGAAAAGAGTGACTTTACTGCACTGAAGGGTGGAGAAATTTGTTGAGGTGCTGCCTCATGGGGCTGGAAGGCAGGAAACAGACAGGCAGGGAGCTGTTAAGGGCCATTTAAAAAGCTGCTTTTAAGGGCAGCACTACAGCTCTCTGGGTACCACCCTCTGGGGAACTGTTATCTTCAGTATTTAGCTAGAAAAGGGAAGCAAAGGGAATTAGACATTGCTCTTAATAAACTGGAGAACTTAAGCCTGCTTGATAGGCAGGAAGCTACAGCCTCATACTGCAAAAGATTACAGCATTTCCCCACCAAGGGGATTAACCCTCCTCCCTTCCTCCCTTCAGTACCAGATTGTTGGGGGTCACAAAGGGAGGTGCTGGACAATAGAGGCCTGTCAGTTTAACAGGGGGGATGGACCTTATCCAAAGCCCATGGAAACTTGGGAAGTTGACTGGTCGTTTTGAGAAGGCACCTGGTCTGCCCCAAACCCAAGCTCCTGATTATAATCCAAGGGAACAAAGAAGCTTGCTCTCTCTCCTTCACTTGTGTTCCGTACTCACATGGTACACACACCTGTTCTCTCTCATGTCTCCAGGTGGGAGCCTGAATGCCAAAGCACGGCAATGACTACAGCTGGAAACACACACTGAGCCAGCCAGATGCTGGACTGGACTGGACTTTAGTATGAAGCATAGACTCTGGACCATGACCTTCACCCTGGTTCAACTGAAGAGAAGATTAGATTTTTTCCATGGCTGAAGATGGACAGAGATGAAAGACTGGAGATGCAAGAGGGGAACCACCATAATTGTACATCATCAATAAACCACACCACAGAGCCACATTCTCCTGTGAGGGTCTCAGGGAATTCTTTTCCTTTAGACACCACAAGCACCCCGCTTCCACCAATAATGAACCATTGCAATTCATTTGCCCAGGAATGCCGGAGCCTGTCCTGCACATCAGCCAAGTGCTACAAGAGCAACAAGAGCAAAGTGGAATCAGAGAAAGAAGTGACTTCCCTCATGGTGTCTCTCCAGTGCCAAAGCTTAACATTGTCCCAGATGAAAAGACAAATATTTCCAGGATCTGGCTACAGTATCCATCCCTCACCCCTGCCAAAAAAGGTGAATTGGAAGAAGAAATAAATTGATAACTGACACAAACTTCAAATATAAAACTACATTGCATATGTTCATTTGAACACACAGGCTAACAAGTATACATTATGCATTCCATTCAAAAGTTCTACCTATCAAATTTATTAGGATTGGCAATTCTAACTATTGACGAGTAACATATCTGCTCAAAAACTTAACCTCGTTGCTTTAGCAAATATTCATGGAGCTAAATATATAGTTATCTGAACTACCTGAGTTTAAAAAATACTTTCCTAAACCAACTTTAGTATTTTTTTATGAATGGCTCCAACATCCATTAAGTTGAACAAGATCATAACTGGGAATCATCCTAGAAAACAAGTCTCATTCAATCACAATATTAGAGCAAAAACAAATTCTGCCATTTAAAAAAATACACCTCACATAGCTCTATAGTCATGCATTTATTTCTATCTCCACTCAGACAATATACCATCACTTCTTCCCCAGAAAATTCTAATACATCCCACATGATTATTAAAATTTAAATATTATGCTGTGCTTATTTAAAGGCATTCTAAAATTGTGAAATGTCTTACAAAAGAGTGCATGTAATGCATGTATACACTATAAGATAATAAAACAAACACTAATGTATCCTTTATACATCAGACTATTATCAACACTGTTGAAACCTTGTCATCTCCAGCAACCCCACCAAAAGTGACCAATTTCTGACTGTTGTGTTAATAATGGTTTTCATATTTTTCTACGTATATATGTATTATAGAAACATCTTTGAACAATGAATTGCTTAGTTGTATTCTTAAAACCTTCTATAAATGGAATCATGGAATCGTGCTTTATAATGATTGCTTTTTTAACTTAACCTTTTGTTGATCAAGTAGCTATGATTGATTTTCATTGCCATATGGTATTTTCTTTCGTGACTATTTCATGTTTTATAATCCACTTTACTGTTGAAGGAGCTTTAAGCTATTTCTAGCTTTTTTCTCCTGCTAAAAACAGTGATGTTACAAATACTTTTTTACATATCTTCTGGTGTCTGTGTGGAACAGCTTCTGTTTGACAAGTGCTGGACTAGAGAGTAAGCATATTTTCAGTCATTAGTGTACTGGACTACCCATTCTTGACAGTGCCAATGCTAAGTATAGTTCTTGAGAATTTTTAGTTTTTGCTAATCTGTTGTCTGTGATATGGTAACATATTGTGGATTCTTCTGCATTATTCTGTTTATTAATGAGATTTCACACTTTTTCATGTATTTAATGATAATTTATATTTCTCCTTTTATGAAGAACTTAATTCTTTTTTTCATTGTTGTTCAGTTATAGTTGTCCCCATTCCCCCCACCCCACTGATCTCCCCTGCCCCAACAAATCCCTGTATCCAAAGACAAGCATGAAGGGTAGGAGCTCCTTCTTTCTTTCTGCTGTGTACAATTCCATTGTGTAAAGGTACCACAGTTTTTTAATCCACTCATTTACCAATGGGCACTTAGGTTGTTTTCAGCACTTGGCTATTGTAAATTGTGCTGCTATGAACATTGGGGTGCATAGGTTCTTTTGAATTGGTGTTTCAGGATTGTAGGGTATAATCCCAGCAGTGGAATTACTGGATCAAAAGGCAATTTCATTTTTAGTTTTCTGAGAAAATTTCATTCTGTTTTCCACAGTGGCTGCGCCAGTCGGCATTCCCACCAAAAGTGTACTAGGGTTCCCTTTTCTCCACAACCTCATCAGCACTTGTTTGTTGATTTGTTTATGATGGCCATTCTGGCCTCTGTGAAGTGGTATCTCATTGTGGTTTTAGTTTGCACCTCTCTGATGGCTAGTGATTCTTATGCCTATTTAAAAGTCTAAATTGCTGTATCTCGTTACTGATTCGTAGTAATCATTACTAAATTTTAGAAGCAAAAATTTGTCAGTTAATTGTGTTGCAAATATCCTTTCCCATTAAAATGCTTTTCTTTATAGTCTTTAAATACTGCACTTTAACGAATTCAAAATTTTATTGTAGTCAAGCCTCTCAATTTTTTCCTTTGTGTCCTTTATTTTTGTGCATTTGGAAAATTCTATAATCTTGAGATATAAACAAAAATATTCTAAATTTTCTTCTAAAAGTTAATGAAATTATTTTTAAATGCATTTTTATTAAGCTCAAATTAATTTTTGCATATATTAGGTATATATTTTAATTGTCTTTTTTCATATAAATAACACATTGTTCCAATATTAGTTTTTGAATATTTCAACATTTTTCTACTGACTTGCATTACCAGCCACAACATAAAACAGGTTTTCATGTTTGGATCTATTCCTGGATTCTTCCCCTGCCTTTAACTTATTCTGTGCTGTTACCACAATAATGTTATTAGCATTAAAAATCCTACCTGGTCATTCTTCTTCAGCAGTATCTTGGCTTCTCTGAGCTCTTTGCTATTCCATAAATCTTCTAGAATCACCTTGTCAGGGTTTTTGAAATATACCAGTAAGAGTTCGCTTTCCAACTTCATCAAATCTGTAGAACAATTTGAGGAAAATTGACACTGTTACTACATTGGGTTTGCATACCTCAAATAAGCACTTTTTAAATGTTTCATAATATGACATAAATTTTACCTAAAAAAAGGCTTTGAATATCTTTTGCTGTGTTCAGCCCTACAATCTTCGATTTTATTATATTCTAAGGGGCATTTTCAAGTTTCATTTCCTGTTTTTTTGCAATATGCAGATGTGCAATTGATGTTTATATTAATTTTGTATTTAGCAAACTTGTTAAATTCCAGTATTGATTCGATTATGTTATCTGTAGATTCATTTGCACTATGTCCTTTGATAATAATGACATTTTGCTTCTTCCTTTCTGAATTTCTTTTTCTTTTCCTATTGTCCAGGTAAATACCTCTACTATAATGTTAATTCTGAATAGTTGCAGTGGGCCATATTTGTTTTTAATCCTTTCTGTAGGTTTTTTAAAATAAGCTTCCTTCTATTTATTTTCTTGCATAGAAACCCTTGTTTCTTCATTACTTTTAGTTTTGTGTTTTACTTTTTAACACTGAAAAATATTTTACATTCTGCATCTGACAATTTCAATATCTGCAGTGCTTGTTTTTCTGATTCTTTAGTTTATTGTTTTTGTTGACTCTCCATGGGTGACAAATAAGTGAAAATAATCCCATGTGGTTAGTATTTTCTCCCTTTCGATTCCCCTGGCCTTTCTGGGGTTCCTTGACTGTGACTTGGCTTTTTCCCCACCTGGGTCTTTGCATGGGATACTCCTCAGTGCGGTTCTCCTTTCACTTTTACATTTAAATATATGGTATGTATCCTTCAGAGCTCAATGGAATATTACTTCTAATCCTGAACTAAGACTGAGTTACTATTACATAGCTTCATCATTCTCTTTCTTCCTTATAGGAGTTATTACAAATATTATAAGGAACTGAGTATTTAAATAATTAATAAGTATATAACTTTTTAAGATATAAGCTCTGGAAAGGTAGAGTGTGTTTGCTTTTTAATACTGTATTTCTACTGCCTAATACAATATTTTTAGATGGGAGACAGTGAATACATTGTTTTAATAACCACTTCGGCAGCACATACGCTAAAATTGGAACAACATAGAGTGGATTACCATGGCCCCTGTGCAAGGATGACACGCAAATCCCTGAAGTGTTCCATTAAAAAAATCAAACTAAGTATCTTAAAATGAGTGAATTAAGTCATTCCACAGGAAATGTTAAGTTAAAACTTAAACCACTTTTGTCATGAAGATCTGTGCAACTTAATGTTATCAAATATTACTAGTAAGATTCAAGATATGTAAGATTTTGGGGTAAAATTTACAAAAGTTTACTGGAACTTTAAAAATTTACTAATGTTGGAAATATTTTGCATTCTGAACAGAATACCTATGTAGTCTGAGCATGGCCCAAGGCCCACTAATTGCCACATTTTTGGTGAGCCAATGCCATATGTCATGTACAGTGACGGGGATCATGTCATGAGTAAAACAAGGCAGTAACAAAAAAAAGAAGGAATGGAGCCACGAACCGAACTTGGAATTTGAAAGGGGCAGTTGAACAACATGATGGAACGTGCCCCAGTGGTCATCCTTGTTGGTGTGACTACAGAGGAAACACAATTCCATATCATATTTAACCCTCCAAATCATTTAAGTATGGTTACTATTATTTAAAAACAAATAAGTAATTTTAATTTTTCCCCAGAAAATATTACATCATACCCACACTATCTTTATATATGTGGGTATGTACAGATATTTATATATACATATATATATGTAAATCTTTCTTGGTGTAATGGTAAACCATTTTATTCTGATTCAGCAGAGTTGGAGTATAGTCCTCTAATATTAATAATTAAAATACCTCTACATGATATAAATTATGATGGAAAGAAATCATATATTTTAATATCACATTTTTCTTCTGTGGGTCAGAGAGTTTCTCTTTCCACAGCATGTTTTCTTGTTTTTAGTTAAGTTCAAAACATACTTTTTGAAGGCTTTTTCTGAACCAGGCAGGGTGCTACTTGCTGTAGAACATATAAATAAGTTACAGTTTCTGCCTTAACTGAAACAAATTGTTTCAACAATAGATGTATGAAGAAAGTCCCAGATTACAAGGTAACTTAGTTTCCTGCAAAGGCAGGTGGTCATATAAATTTCATAGTCATCCTAGGCAAAAAAAAATTATTTTACATAGCTCTGAATGCATTGCTTCAGGTTCAAGTTTTGAATGGCATTCCTACCCTAAGGATATGAGTACAGTTGCATTGCTACTTTTTTTACTTATGACTTCTTTGTATCACAAGTTGACTAAAGAAAAAGAAATCCGTACCTGACTCTGTGTAGTTTGGAAGATGCATTTTTTGAAATAGGAACTTTGCCTGGATTAGTGTTGTGTAATATTATTATAGACCAGTCACAGTGGAGCTGTGTTCTCAGAATTATTTTGTTAACTTATCTTTCATTCTGTTTAAGACTTAAAGTGATGACCTGACTCCAAGACTTGTTTCTTCCAGCACCATTCATATAATTGTTGATCAGCTTCCCAGGGTGCAAAGAAGCTTATGATGCCTTCATAATGTCAAAGGATGTCAACCTATCCCTATGTGCTGGATGATCTCTCCCATCTGTTTCCTCAACAACCTCCTTATGAGCTGCTTCATGTAAAACTAGCATTGTAATAGC
>CM052544.1:20722749-20786025 GCA_028533065.1 Trachops cirrhosus
AGAAACACAGCAAACAACAAATTAGGGACCTACTCACCTCCTTACTAGTATTTACAATTTCCACCTCTTATTCTTTCATTGTCATTTCTTACTCATAGAGTTATTTTAAAAAATACATGAGATGATGTCTATAAAGCCCCTAATATTATACATACTTAATAATTATTAGTTAATAATATTGAGATTGATAGTAGTAAGGATTTTAACACCATGAATACCTATATTAGAAATGATTATATTATACTATATTCTTATAATGTAAAATACATCTTTGTATATATTATACAAATATTCATATATATCTACACATATGTACATATATGTATATAGTTGACCATTGAACAACATGTGTTTGAACTGTACAGGTCCACTTATTTGTGGATTTTTTCAGTACATATGTACAGTAGTATATATGTATTGTCCTTATGATTTTCTTAATAAAATTTTCTTTCCTCTAGCTTTATTATAAAAATACAGTATATAATGCATGTAAGATAGGATGTGTGTTAAGCAATAGCAGGCTATTAGCAGTAATAGCTTTTGGGGAAGCCAAAAGTTATACACAGATTTTTGGCTGCACAGAGGTTGGCAACCCTACCCTCCATATTGTTCCAGGGTAGACTGTATATTTGTGTGTATATATGTATTCACAGGGGTAAGCAAAAGTAGGTTTAAAGCTGTTTGTATGGAAAATATTGAAATAATTCATTAATAACACAAAAATGAGCTCTGTGTTTTATGTGCTCAGAACTATAAACTTACTTTTTCATTCCTGTGTGTGTGTGTGTGTGTGTGTGTATACATATATATATATGGGGGAACCCCCCAAAAAACACTGGAATTATTGTCTGGAGAGTGGGTCCCTTGTAGCACAAGCTTCCCCCACTAAAGGAGTGTTCTAGGAACCCATCTGTATTGGTGTACCAGCTGGTGGTGTTGAGAGAGGCTGCGTTTGGCTTCAGTGAAGTTTTTTGGAGACTCTTTCAATGCATTTATTAGTGCACCTGCCCATACTGTGTTCAGCAGTTTTTGGCTCTCTTCCCCACCCTCCCTATTCACCTGATCTTGCCCTGAGTGACATTTTTTTTTTAAAAAGGTCTCAAAGAGAAACATTTTGCCAATGTGGAAGAGGGTGAAACAAAAAATGGCAGAAGCACTAAAAGGCAACAAATTGATGAGTTCAAAAACTGTTTAGAACAGTGGAAAGAAATGTCTTGATAGGAATATTATATGAAATAGAGAGTACTTCCAAGGTGACTGAAGTTTAAACATATAAGAATAAATGCACAATTTTTATAAATAAATTCTAGTTTTTGCCCCCCATGTATGTGTACACACATATATATGTATATGTATTTGTTATATATAAACACATGTGTATATATAATGTTAATGAAGAAGACTCAGGTAGAGTTTATCTTGCAGATGACCAAACAATTTTTCTATGGATATATAAAGCCAGCCATGGGGTGGTGGTTAATTTGTTAAGAAATTGAAAAGCCTCAACATGGAATTTTCATTTGATTTGAGAAGTACTTGAAACTATTATTTTGGAGAAGTAGATTAAGACAATAGCTTATAAGAGGTGCAGTCCTAATTATATCAGATAATTTTATTATTGTTCTTACAGGGTGAAATGTCATATGTTATAGAGGAAGGGATGATTGTAATCAAGTAAGGATCTATGAGGAAAAGAAGATATTTAGAAAACTACTTGAAATTACAAATTTTTCTTTTTCAACTTATGTCTAATGAAGAAGCAATCTTTCTGTGAAGTATAGTGGGTCAGAGATGGAAGAACTTCGTAGTTACAAAGACATGGAAAACCAAAAAGGAAGGAGAATGTCAAGTTTATTATCACAAAAAGGTTGGGTCAAAAAATGGAAATGTTTAAAAGGAATAACACTTGAGCAGAGAGGAAAAATGAGGTTAACATGGGATATGCTTTGTTTTACATGTTAAACAGACATGGACGTGCATGTCTTGGAGAAGGAGAAACTGAAGTTCAGGCAGAACTGGAGAGGGAGGAATTGAAGTTCACACAGAGCTGGAGAGGGAGGAACTGAAGTTCAGGCAGAACTGGAGAGGGAGGAACTGAAGTTCACACAGAGCTGGAGAGGGAGGAACTGAAATTTAGACAGAAAAGAACTGCTAGAGGCACAAATGTGCTGGAAGGCATTTGGGGGGTAATGTAACTGGATTTACATTTGATAAATTCTTCAGATTTCAATTTAGGGAAATAAGATTGAATATTCAGAAAAACCCTGAGTTTCTATTGGGATTTAGAATGTTTATAATTATACATTATCAAAACACTTCTGCAGTGTGACTTCTTCCTGGGATATTTCATCTGAGAGAATCTCAATAGAAGGAACATAGGATTTAGAGTAAGACCTTCCTGGGGGTGAAACCAAGCTTGAGTAATTGCTTAACCTCTTTTAACCTCAGTTTTTTTATTGACAAAATGGTATAAAAATCACATCCTCATAAGAATTATGTTAAGGGTTAAATAAAATAATGTATGTGAGGTGCCAGGCTAGATATCTCCTATATAGTATCTTCTCAAATGATGGTAATTATTGAATTAATCCCATTGATAGTATAAATGTCCTTTTGGTGTCAACAAGTTCATTATTCCCAGTATGTAAAATAGGGCATTTAACTCTTCTCTCCTTCAGGAGGGTGATGGCATTCTCTCTTTTCAATTCTATATCTTATCACCCTGGAAGTTATTATTTAAAAAAAAAATAGCAGCTTAAATTAAAGAAATGTTTTGTAAATAGCATTCACTGCAAGTTGTGTAAAGATTCATGAAATTTCATCAGCAGTCATTTAGTAATGTTTTGGTTTTGAATGTTTTGTGCTGCCTCCAGAAAAGAGTATTTTTCTTTCTCAAACTCTGCATGAAAATTTGCTCTGTTAATGTTACATCACAATTTTTCTTTTAAAAATCTCTTTCTCCTAAGATGAAAATCAGCCAAGCAAAGTAAAGGTATACTTTCCATGAACACAAATTTTTTAAAAAATGCCTGGGATTTATGCGGTTTCAGCTTCAAAACCAAATCCCACATCCTATTAAAAGATCTTAATGTATTCTGTGATGGAACAGTCCTCGAATCTATACCTGAATGGAATGTCTGAGTCCACTAATCTCCTCACTGTTTTCTGAAGGTTGTCTTCCTCTCTGCTGAAATAATAAATGGGTATATAGTCATGTGTGAGATGCTTGCATCTTTAATATGCCAACACCTTCTGTCTTAGAGGCCTAGTGTGCCAGATGGAATGTTTCATAAACACTGTAACAGACAAATTACATTAGATACCCTGGCGAGCACACTGACACACAGCACCTTTATATAACTCAATTTTGTCTGCCTGCATCTCCAACCATTACATTTCAGATCAGCAATGGGAGAGTATAAACTATCGTCTCCGAATAGAATGATAATCCGTCCACTATGTTTATGAAGCATCAGTCTCTATTAATTCCTTCATAGCAATATTCATAATAATAGTCAAACCTTAGAATGACTAAGCAAACTTATTTTTTTCCTCAAAACAGTTCTTAAAAGGTTGCATCTCTCTGCAGGAGTATTTTAAGGATTGTAACAGGAAACATTAGAAATAAATTTGAATCTTTGTTTTGGTACATATAGTTTAACAAATGGGTTTATGTAGACTTTTAAAAAAGATTCTTAAAAAGTAAATTAATAACTTGAAGTTTGAAGAAGAGATAAATAATTTCTATCACAAACTATGATTCTTTAGTACTAAAAGAAGGAATATGTTTATTTTTGATATCCTGTACATATAAATAGGGAGAGTAACAGCACACTCAGGGGGAAATAACAACTAGAGAGATACATAGATAGATAGATAGATAGATAGATAGATAGATAGATAGATAAACAGATAGATGAGTGGATGAGTAGATATATAGCTGGAGTTCAACCTAATCCTGGGAAGTTAAAACCAGTATTTATTTTTCCAGTTTGGGCAATAAAATACCTTCTTGCACAGCATAAATGCTTAATTTAAACAAGCACTTCTAGTTTAAATTTTTACTATAGATGTTATTTAGAGATGAATGAACATCAGACATTGCCCTATTTGAAGATATAATGAAACACTCTTAAAGAAAAGGAGTTACTACACAGACCGGGTTTTGACGGCCCCCTTTCCTCACAGAGACCTTCCTCCCCCTGGCCACCTGCCCTGCTCACTCCCGGGGCACTTGTCTGGAGGCCTGGCTCTGGATGACAGGGACTCACAGCAGGCCCTCCCCACGTCCCATTAAAGGGAGTTTCTGTCTGAATCTCTTTCCATTCCCAAGACAAGGCGATAATTATTTTTCCTCATGATATGGCTTTCACAATCTAGTTTATTATGCGGTTTAGTAGAAACTTAGGAAAGCTTGGAAAATGTCTCATGAATTCGAGGACTAAAATCATTGTCTTAATTGGACACTCCTTAATCTCATGAAGGAGACAATGAAATTTATAGCTGCATGACTACGTGCAGAAAATGACGTTTTTATCAACTAGTGCACTAAAAATATCACTTCTGTGTGCCACTGTTGGCAAGTTCATTCAAACATAAAGCAATGGTAACCTATACAAATCAGATATTGTATAAATCATAAGAAAAATTCCTAAAATCCTCTTCCTTATAGAAAAGTAACATTTTGGTAGGCATACAGTTGGAAATCTGTGCTCAAAGGAAAACTAGCATGCAAATGAATCCAACCAGTGATTTAGCAAGGTATCTTTTAGGCCAGTGATTTAACAAGGTGTCTTTAAAATAAAAATCTTTTGATAAATCATGATTGTTATTTTTGCTGAATTAATGAGCTATTTGTGAAAGAAATATATATATAATAAATTTAAACTTTAATTATCATAGTTTAATGTGACCACCATTTAGAATTAAAAAGTTGATGTGAGTTGATTGATAGTGGATCTGTTTTTAAGACATTTTCTATTACAAAGTTCACACATTTTTATTAATTACTGGAACATAAAGAAAAACACCCATAACAAGGTAACATGCATTTTGTTGTATTTTTTCATTCCTATTTCCTAGTCAGCTTTTTTTAATGTCATGAAGTCAAACAGTTTCTACATAGATATTTTTTATTATAGTCAGTATTTTGAGTTATTAGTCTTTGTAATATTAAATTTTAATGGTTGAAGAATATGCCACTATGTAGTTTTAAACTGTTGATTATTGGATACGGATATTTTCTTATTTTTATGTTTTATTGTAATTAAATAGAATTACCACTTTGAAATGGTTAGAAGAAGTGGAATTACTAGCAGAAGCACCTGTACTTAAACATGTTAAGTAAGTGAGTAATATCCTTATTAAGGTGTTTATTCTACTCTATAGCTCTTCCTCAAAAATCTTATGAGAAGTGTGGAGGTACAGGGAACTGAATTGGACTCCTCCTCCTCCTTACTCATAACCCATGGAAAACTGCTTACATTTTCTTGGCCTTGGTTTTTCCAAGTGCACACAAGTACAGTGTTAACATCTACCTTTTGAGGGGTTTTGTTTAAATACTCAACAAGAAATTGCATGGAAAGTACTTCCTGTAGTGCCTAGCAAAGTATTAGTCTCAATAGTATTATCAATTCCTTAAAAATTGATGTTGATATTAACCATATCTACTTAATCCCTCAATAAGTAAATTCATTAAGTTGGATGTTTAAAACTATTTGTCTAAAAACACATGATTATTTAATTAATGTAATTAAGCTAAACTATGTTGACTAGAACTCTCCTATGTTTCTTTTCACCATCCCTCTAGAATTGGGCAGTATTTGGGGCATTGAGTAAGCTCACTCTGTAGGTCAGGTATTAGTATGTTTGGTTGAATTGGCCAGGGAGTCAATCTGAGTGGCTCTTGAGACAGCATTTATCAAACAGATGTGTCTCTGGGTGACGTGTATAGCTATAGGCATTCACATTGCACACTCCCACGAAGACGCAAGGATGTAATATGCTCCTCTCAAGCTTTAATTTGGCAAGGGTTCTCCGCCTCTGAAAGCAAGGATGTGACAGCTGTCTGGGGAGGCACACGCTGTAAAAGAGGAATTATACAGCTGCAAAGACAGGGCTCTGCTCTGTCATTACCATCATCCTCATTTGCTATTTATTTATCAGGGTGTCCACAATGTGCCTTGTGCTTTACAGGCTGCAGGCATCACTGTGCTTCAGACAAGAGGAGCATATGAAAGCCAGTCCATGCCAGAGATGAAACAAACACCCAGGCTGCATCCAAAGTACATGCAAGATTTAGAAAGATGCTACATATTTCTGAGTCTTGACATTGTACATGCTGGTGGGAAACTTCCCCACCTGCATGACAGGGTTTTGAAAGGAGAAGAAGAAAAGGTGAAACTTGAAAAAGGTTTTAAGCAATGATCCTAATATCAAAATAAGGTTGAATGTTATTTTAAGGGTATTCCCTCTCTCTTCCTTTTCAGAGATGAAGTAAAGAAAGTGGATAGGATGTTTTATCTTTCGAGTGCCATATTTAAGGTGTTAAAAGAGTCTGACAACTTATTCATTTCTGGGAGGCTACTATAGAGTCACAGAAAGCAATCTGTACTGAAGCAAAGATCTATATTTTGATGTGAGTCAATACTATCAGCAATTTTAATTTGTATGCTTTTGTTTTAATAATTTATTAATATTTTTATTGTAAAACTAATAGGAGAAATTATGGAATATATAAAAATGTATAAATAATATAATAATAGCTAATTTCTTAATTCTTCCATGTTTACCACTTTGGACACTACCTTTCCATTCAATCACTCCTCCATTTAGGAAAGACTTTTCTTCTGAAACTTTAAATTTTCCTGTCATCATTAAACTATAAGTACTTTATTATGAAATATTCTAACAAATGTTTATATTATTTTCAATAGCTAGTTAATAAGAAATTCTTTATGACCTATAACTAAAAACTATATTCCTGGGGTAAAACAGAATGCCCACTTTAAATTTTGATGGATATCAACCAATTCTTAAAACGCACACATACACACACTACAAACCTACCCCCACAGGTAATATATGAGAACTTCCATCTGGTCATGCCCTTGCCAAGCTTAAATACTGGTTAAAGTGTGATGTTTTATTACTGCTATGATGTAAGTTTCTGATAAAAATCTGTTTGTGTTTTTTTAGAATTAAAAAACAATCTAAAATGGTCAATAAACATATACAAGAATAAAATAATTTTTTCTATTTATTGGCCACTTTAGATGGATGAACCTTGAGGATATTATGTTAAGTGGAGTAAGCCAGTCACACACACACACACACACACACACACACACACACACACACACACACACGACCAATACTGTATCACTTCACTTACATCAGATATGTACAGTAGTCAAAACCATAGAGATGGAAAGTAGAATGCTGGCTGTCAGGGGTTATAGGGAGCAGGGAATGGGGAGTTATTGTTTATCGGGTAGAAAGTTCAACTTTTACAAGATGAAAAGAGTTATGGTGATGGATGGTGGTGGTGATAGCACAACATTATGAATGTATTTAACACCACTAAACAATACACCTACAATGGTTAAGATGGTAAATTTTATGCTCTTTTATTCACAATAAAGACAGTGAAAAAAAGATTTACATGTATCTCAAAGGGGCAGAGAAAAAATTACATTATGACTTTTCTAATGAAAATACTCTAAGAAAAGGTAGGTCAGGGCCAACAGGCAGGAAGAAACTGAGGAAAATATTAAGGAAGACCACCCTTATCCATTGAAATATATATTGCAAATATTTTCTCCAGGACTTCCACTTACATTTTAACTTTATTATGTGCTTTTCCTACAGAAGAACTTTTTAATTTGTATAGAGTAGTTAAGGATTTTGTGGTTTGTGTCTGTTTAAAAGAGACTGTCCTACTCTTAATTTTAAAACACATTTTCCTCTATTTTCTATGTTATTTTATGGGGCAGTATATTAGGGTCTTTAATTTATCTGAATTTATTTTTAAAAATGAAATATTTCTCCAAATTTTGTAGCTATATATCCTAGTACCAATTATTTCACAGCCCATCCTTTCTTCTCAAAATGTTAATGGCAGCTTTATTTTACATCAGCATGGTTTGTCTTTTTTTTCTTTGTGGGGCAACTACTGAGCTCACTGTAGCCCAGCAGCCTATTTGTTCATGATTCATGAATGAGGAGAAGCCAACCACATAAAGAACGGGGAGAGGAGTGTGCTTGGCTGAGAAAACAGAAAATGTAGAAGTTGTGAGTGAGAAACATCTCATTTGTTAAGAATTAATTGGAGGTTGGTATGTAGGAAGTCAAGAGGAGAATAGGTCTGGATGAAGTTGAAATCATGGGTGGGACCAGTCATGCAGAACCCTGCAGTGGGGCCTCTGCCTGGTGACATTCATAAGGAGTGTGGGTGAACATGTCTCTGGTCACTGCCCCTCTGGAGAAGATTGGAGATAAATAAGGTTGGAGTCTTCTCCAGGCCACTCTGGCCTGCTCTCCTCCCTAAACCAATCAGGTTTGCAATGGGTTACTATGTTAGACAGACAGATAAACCTTAGAAAAGTACAGTGTGAAGAAAGGGATGTGGAAGCTCTATGCAAATGACCTGGTCCCTTAGGTTATGCAGAGGCTCTTCCAGACTCAGCTGTGGACATGAGAGTGTTCTCTCTCCAGACCTCTGTGCTCAGAGCTCCCATTCCCTCCCTATACTGTCTACAAAATCTACCAGTGTTACGTCATTAGACGTTCCCTAACAAAACTCATCACTCTCCCAGGAAAAAGGAGCTTTGTCCTCTTCAGACACCTTACAAACTGGTGAGTCTTGGGAGGCATTTAGGTTCCAGACGGTCCCACAACATAAGGATGCCTGAGGAGGAGGCAGAGTTCATTAGGAACCATCGAAATGTTATGTGTGATTTCCTCAAATCTCAGTATCCAATGACACTAAATATCTCTATGTCATAGTACTTTTCTTCTTTCAAATGGCTTTCAAAGTTAATGTATTTTCTGATTATTTAAAGATTAATGTTTGCATTGTGGAGTGCATGTGAATATCTGGAAAACATATACAACTTCAGAACTTTTGGTGCATTGGGGGCCTGGCAACTGGTTATACATACTCCAAGGCAAATGCTTAAAAATTTAAAGATAATGATAATAACACCTTACACTTTAAAATGTAGACATGTATGATACATGTACTAACCCATTTGAGTCTCACGACCTCCGTAGGGGATAGGTTCAAAAGTTATTATCCCCACCTTACAACTAAGAAACGTGTTCAGAGAGAAAAAAATTATTTTCTTCATAATATAGACAGTCACAGGGGATGGATTTTAAACCCAGTTTTTCTAACTTTGTGATTGCAGCTCCTTCAAGTACACTGTTCTGTCCTTCTATTTAATTAGGCAAGGAACAATATGTCACCAGGTTCTTTACATTTTCTTAAGGGATAACATTAAGAAAATGAACAATTAGCTTGCTATTATAGAATCAAAAAGCATTGTTACTTCTTAGTCACTATGGCACAAAGATTGTGCTAACAGAACCCTGAACTAATGAATAACCTTTTATCATGAATTATGGTGTAACACCTGTAACATTTAGCTATAACAGTATTTTTAATTTAGCAGAGTTTTCTGTGGTAATGTTAGCAGCTTATGTGAAAACCAAGCAGAAAGAAATATTGAAAAAATCTTAATGGAAATCATTACACAGATGACCTATATGCTCAGAATATTTATAAGTAAAAGAAAAATTATTCTATGTCCCCATTTAAGAAATGAAAGGAAGTAAAACAACTTTAGCCTGAGGCAATCTTGAGAAACCACTGATGGTTTGATTCGACATATTTAAAAAAAATTCTCCATGTTCATTCTCCTCCATTTTTTCTTCTGATTTTTTTTCCCATTTCTCTTACCTCACCTGGGGCGTTTCCATGATAGGGTCCATCGAGACACTTAAGCATTCTCAGCAATATGCATTTTGGAGTGGTCTTTACAGTATTTTGAAGATGGTATTAGCTCTGTGGGGGAAAAAAAGAAAAACAAACACACAAAAAACCTCTTTAATCATAAGCTGAATTTCCAGGCAACAAATGCTACCCCTACTGTGTCACTGGGCTACATGTATTCTGTCATGCAGGCACAGTTAGTGTTTGTAGAATAGGGATAATTCTTCTGGAGTGTTAAAATTATAAGAACTGCTTAAGTGCACTGGAGACAGGAACTTGACTCCTTTGTTATACTAAGAGACTAGACTCTAAATTCTTAATTCATAGTTGCCTTTTTTTAAATTCAAAGCTCTTCAGAAACATGGGTCATTTGATTTTGTTATATCAGTTTAGGGAGAATAACACTTGGCATCTAGTTAAAAACACAGAAGGATGCCAAATATGTATTTGTGAGAGAAAATAATGTTTCTGAGTTGAATAGATAATTTTCAACATGCAAAACCACTCTGACAAACTGAGCTGGGTAAATTGACTACTTCAGGTCAGCTTGGCTGACCTTGATATTGTATCAAAGGCAGAATAATGTCACAATAACACTGCATTTGATTTCTAGAATCTCCATGCACTGTAGAGGAGGTCCCCTAGGTGCTAAACAAGATTAGTAGCAGTGGAAAAGCTGGGGTACAATAAATTCACAAATAATTTAGCCATTCCAAGTAGATTCATATTATACCCTCATGTGGAAATAATATACCACAACAAAAATATCCCATATGAGCATATATATAATATATATATTATAATAAATATACATATTATTATATATATATATATAAATGAGGTGTATGAAGTTGATTAGGATAGCCATTTGTCTCCTCATAGCCAGGGACCCACTCCTCTCCAACAACAGAACAGATAGATTCCTCTTGATTCTTATTCTTTCGTTCTTCTGGTTTTAGGCGTGTTTCTGGGGCTCTTTGTGGAGCATTCATAGCTAGATTCGGGAATCCGATAAACTATGGCCCTGTTTTAATTAAGATTAGGAGGCAGCTATAGGAGTTCTTTAAAAATAAATTACAGTCTATTTTCTACAAAAGAAAATTAGAAAGCTGGGGACAATGAGACACAGAGTGGAAAAGCAAAGGACATGGTGAAAGGCATTGGATGTTACCATTGATTGTTACCAAAAATTAATTTGTTCTTTGTTGTGAACCTTTCCACCAGGAGAATCTCCATCAAGTGTAACATGATGTTTCCGATGAATGTCCCCAAGGCAACAGTGGAAAAAATTCTCTCTTTGTTGCAGCAAATGCTAACCCTGATATTGAACATGAACGATCAATTTAAGTCCAAACAATAACATTTAAACAAATAATAAGAAAGACTCCAGGTGAAGGAATGCTATAATTAAAAGGCAGCCTCTTGAGAACTGAGAAGGCTTTGAGTTAAAAAAAATCAGTTTCAATGAAAAGAAACCTGTTGAAAAGTATAATCGTATTTCAAAATAATTCACATTTTAAGAAAAATACTAGTTTTTTTTTACACATTCAATTCAGAAAGGAATATTGAACCTGAGTATACAGAGGGTAGGAAGGACTGTCTTAGAGGATTTTCATTACAATGGGTTTGATTGTCTTTGTTATAATTACTTATAAAATCTTAAAGGGTACATGATTATTTTCTCCATTTTTTAATTTTATTATTTTTTAGAAAAAGAAATGGACACAGAGACACCCAATGATCTGGTATATACCTGAGTGGTGAAGATAGAAACATTTTTTGAGTCCTTGTCAAAAATAAATATCTATAAAATGTGTGCATCTAAAGAAGTACATGAATATATAATATTTTTATGAAATAGTTGCTGACTTAATGCCAAAGTTTAATTTAAACAACATATGATTTCTAAACTGTGGTCCTGAGTTTTGATATTTGGGGTTGACATGTTTCTAATTAATGTATAGATCATCTTGAGTATGGCTGTAATATTTTTGAAGTATTTTTAGTTGTAACTTTAGATTTCAAAAGAATTGTAAAAATCATACAAAGAATTCCTTATACCCTTTACTCATATTATCTAAATGTTCAATTTTTATATAACTACAGTTCAGTGATCAAAATCAGGAAAGTAACCTCAACGCACAATTAACACTTGCACCTACAGAGCAATTTTGCCAATTGATCCACAAATGTTCTTGTACTGACCCAGGATTCAATATAGGATGAGGGTACATTTTGTTGCCATGGCTTCTTATTTATTTTCCTTTAATCCAGAAGGATTTTTTCACTGACCTTTGTCTTTCATAGCCTTGATATTTTCAAGAGTACTGGGTAGTTATTTATAAAATGTTTCTTAGTTTCACTGAGTCTGATGTTTTCTCATGACTGTGTACATATTTTGGGTAAGAATCCCACAGAAGTGATGCTGTGCCATTTCAGAGTATTACGTTCAGCTCAGTCTCCTGATGACTTTTTGTCTTATTACTGGTGAAAGTGAGGTGGTATCTGCCAGGTTTCTCCACTGCTAAGTTACTATTTTTCCCTTTGTAATTAGCAAGTATCATTTGGGGAGAAACTTTGAAATTATGTAAGTATCTCTTCAGACTTCTGCCTACCATCCACAGATGATGCTTGACTGAAACAATTGTTCTATTTCTTTAATTACTTCTCAATTCATTAGGTGGAATTCTGCCTTAAGGAACAACCATCCACTCCCCATCCTTTACTCATTCTCTCAACTTTTTAAAGCCTTATGAACTCATGACTTCTCATTCTACTCTATGGGTAATATTTGTTCTCTGGGATGCTTTTGAAAATCAGTCTGTTAGAAGTGGCCAAAAACAAAAACAAAACCACCTAACTAAGGTTATAAAGGTAAATTGATGTGAGCTGGTAAGGTCCCTTTTAGGGATAAAGTTCTCTGCTTTGGATGTTTCCGCACATTGGAATGTGTCTGAGGTGCAATTTGCTACCACTGCTTTCTTTGCCTGAGTTATATTCATGAGCCCAGGGACCATTACTGAGTTTGAGAAATGGTTTTTCTGTGCTGAAGTCTGATCACCTTCCCTTCGGCAAAATCCAGGGGCCCAGCTTGCCCCTTGCCTTGCTCTACACTTAACCCTGCCTCACACTGTCACCAGATATGCCTTCACATACCCATTCCGTATGTGCCCCGAGAAGCTCCTAACACAAAAATTTCTTTTAGCTTTAGGTTTCTTATTCATCAAAATAACAACATCACTATTCCCCATGCAGGAGTCCTTTCATGAGGCACAGGCTGTTTTTTGCATTCTCCTAGATACAGATCCTGAGACCAGGATGTGTTTTTAAGTGGTATATTTGGGACTTGAAGATAACACAGGTAGAGATGTTTTAAAAGGAATAGAAAGCAGCCAATGCAAGGTGTGCTATTAAGCCATCTGTCACAGGGTGCAACTTCAGCTAAATCCTGCTGGGACTCTGGAAACTGACACAAAACACACATATCATAAGTATCCAACCTGAAGTATTAGGCAGCAGGAATGTTTATATACTAATTCTGGAGAACCAATGGTTAAGAGTTCACGGAGGTGGTAACTCTTCAGTATTCCGCCTGTTCTCTGTGTGTGCACACATGAGCACAGCAGCAGTGGGATTCTCACATTTCCAGAAGAAAAAAAAAGCCATTCCCTGCAGAGCTCTAATACTGGAATTTGAGTAAAAGATACCCGACTTATGGGTGGGGCACTGGCAAGTTCTGCTACCCAAATTATTTGCACATTGTATTTAATGGTCAAAAAAAATCATGCCAAGTAGGTAGAATAGGTGTTATTTTCCTTTTATAAATTAAGTAGCTGAAGTTTGGAGAACCCAGGTGACAGGCTTAAGTTCACATACTATAATGTGTGTGCACGGAGAGGCTAGACAATGGCAGATCATGGGGACAAATGCAAAGTCTCCCCTTCCCTTTTCTAGAGCTCAGAGTCGTTGGGATCTGGTTGACTCTTAGAAGAGATTTGCTTCTCAGCTCTCTAAGGTGAACCCTGGGACTGCTCAGACTTACTTTCAAGTTCAGAATGGCATGAACTATCTCCATTTCTCAGTAATTTACATTTTGCTGCTCTGCTCAGTTATACCACTGAGTAATGACCTATATTTCATTTCTTGCTGATGTTACCTGCACACTAGGCAGTTTCTATTAAAGTCCTAATGTACCAAAGCAAAGATAAATGGCTGATCAGGAGATGGGCACATACGGCCCAAAGTTTCCTTAGAGTCATCTACCATGAGGTATAGTCAAGTTAATGCATTGAATTAAAAAAGAAAAAAAAAGATTAAAGAGGACATACCTGAGTTAATTCAGCACTGAAAATAAAGGAAGTGTTCCATATCGTTAATAGAAATAATATAATCACACATCTAAGAAATAAGAACAGACGTTGAGCAGTTAAAATGTCCTGATAAAGGCATTAACTCCTTCATTTATTTACTCAACTTATCGATTACAGTTCATCTATTGAATCCCTGTTATGCACCTGACTCTGTGCTAAACACCAGCGATACAAAACTACATGTCACCATCCCTGCTTTTATAGAACTCATACTCCTAGGAAAGTGTGGAATGCAGGTAACTTCCTTGGAAGTTGGAAACGTTTCTTATACAGTATACTGTAGTCTATGATAAAATACAGGATGGTAGAAAATGAAGGTGAAATGAATGATTGGATCCAGGTTGTGAAGGGCCTTGAACATGATGATAAAGATTTGGGATTATTTTAGGTAACAAGGAGTTGCTAGATTTTACTTTAAAGCCATGGAATGACTGACATCGTAGTATCAAGGAAGTGAAGAAAGGTATCTTCCCTTTAGACAATTAAGCAACCTGGTCCTTGAAAACTATTCTCTACTTCAGAGAAATGCCGTGTTGTTAAAAGATGAGCTCTTGTGATTATACGAGCCATTTGGTCACAATTTTCGAGTAACTTTGCCTTGTTTTCTTAGCGGGTATATCATTTGCTTATTGATACATCCATGATTCTGGCCCACCTGCAGACGGCATTTGAAAAATTTGTGGGTAAATGTGGGAAATATTACAGGCTATGGATATTTCTATTGTTTGCTTCTTACAGAAATTTTTTCAAAGGAAACTTCTGAGGACATATTGGAAGAATAATTATTTCATTCTCTTGGATCTGTATAGCAATAAAAAATTAGGAGATGAAAATGGCTAAGAGGAATATTAATGTCAAGAACATATAATTATTGATGATTTGTTATGCTTCAAGCACTACACCAGGCACTGTGGATACCTGTGGGTAACATGGGTAGATTCACTCCCATCTTAGCCTGAGAATTGGGTTGCTGCAGCCCCAATCCCAGAGCTGCATAATGGGAAGTGCATGGGATTGGAGACCCATGTGGATGCCATGTTAACTCTGGGAAGAGTGCCTGACTGATTCTTATTGGTCTTAATTCCTCATTTATAAAAGGAAAAAAGGATAGTCAACTTTTTATAACTCCCAGTTTTCATCAATCTCTTTCCCCTTACCCTGTAGCAATTTGTACAGTAGCAATAAGACACTTTTATTGCTACTCAGGAAGTTTCTCTTTACCCCCATTACTCTGTTACTACAGCCAAGAACAGAGACTATAACATACCATTGACTTAATGTGTGTGTGTATATACATATATATGTATAGATACACATATGTATCTGTGTTTTGTGAGATAATAAAGAAATGTACAACCAAGTGGAATATAATGATGCCACAATTGAAGAAGGCACAAGTAAAACACAGCTGTGCACATACAAGGCCAAATATGTATCAAAGAGATTTAATGCCAAGTTATTTAACATAAATTTTATCCAATGTTTTACATGCCACATATACAAAGACACATACTACTCTATGGAAAGCATCCCAGTGCTTTGGCTTAGGAGCACAATGTTTTTCGTAACATTTTTGTTGAGGAAACAGGGTTGAAGGACCTTCTGACTGACTACATATTATCACATGTTTTTATCAATTACTGTCTCATGAAACTCTTCTTGATTTTAGTATTTTATTTTTAAAAAGCCAAGGCAATATCACTAGGAAAAGAAGCACAGTACTTTTCAAGAAGTATGGTAATGTTAATTGGTCAGGACACTATCTTGGTATTGATAATTTCTTGGTAGCATTTCCCTCTCCAGTCATGGCTATTCTCTTATCTCTTTATTTTAAAGAGATTTAGATCATTACATGATCAGATTTAGGTCATTACATGATCATTACATGACTCAAATTTCTTTGCCTTAGCAAAGCACACATTAATTTCACCCTAACTATAAGATAAGGTAGACAGAAAGTAGGCAAACATAGGCACAGATGACCCTGGGGTATCTTTTTTGCCATTAAATGAGAGTTCATTCAGTGGTTGATGGGAATGAATATGTTAAAACACCGCTGAGCCAGTAGTCAAATCTGGGACAATTGGAACATAAAAATAAATCATATTAATGAAATTATCATTGATTGAATAAAATAAAAATACATGTATTCAAAAAGATATAAATAAATAAATGGAAAGAGAAAGAAAAGATTTTAAGATAAAATATCAATAAATACAGAATGGATGATAGAGTTGGTCATTCATGGTTGTTAAAAATTAGTGAGTGAAAGTTCAATGAGGAACAAGAAATGCATAGTATCAAAGTATCTCCCCATAGGTTACTAATAACTACAAAGGGAAAAATAATAACATTGGAGTGGAAAAATCTGGCAGAAACCATTTAAACTAGTGGCCAAAGATATCACTAGCTTTGGGATAAATCAATACGATGTACCTACCGTATCTCCTAACAAGTTGCGCTAAGGACACACATCACTTCTGGGGTATTCCTGCCAAAACTGAATAAAATTGTGAAGAAATATCAAGCAAACCCAAACTCAAGAACATTCTGTATAATAACTGGCCTGTTCTATGTAAAGATACCAGACTAAAGAAATGTTTTAGATGAAGTGTTCTAATAAGAGGTGACAACTAAATGCAATATGTGATCCTGAGTTAGATCCTGAATCCAGGGAAAATACAGTAAGTCTTCACTGAATGCCATCAATCGGTCATGGAATCTGCAATTGTAAGCAACACAATGTTTAACCAAACCAATTTTATCATGGGCTAATTGGTATAATGGAAGTTAGATTACTACAGCATATTTCTGGACACAAAAACTTTACCAAACTTCTAAATAAAGACCCAAACCTTCTCATATTAAACATTAAAATAAATGTGAGTTATATATATATATTTAAGAAAGATTAATTCAAACAAATAAGATAATTATTTTCCAACCCAGTTATTCCAGTTCAGGGTCGCAGGTGGTCAAAGCCTCTCCCAGTGGCCCAACCAGAAATCCGACCTGGATGGAAAGCCTTCCATCCCAGGGCACACTCACAGCCATGCACACTCACACTGGGACCACGTGGACAGGCCGCTCCACCTCAGGTTCACATGTTGGGGATGTGGGAGGTAAGCAGAGTACTGGGAGAAAACACGCAGACGTGGGGAGAATGTGCAAACACCACCCAGAAAGTGATCCTGCCAAGAATCACTTTTTTTCCCTCATCATCCTTATAACAAAATAACATGGAATGAAACAGCATTATTTGAGAACATGCTATAGTTACAAAGGATATTTTGGGGGCAACTGATGGATTTAAATAGTGCCTGGGGATTATGTGCAAGTATTGAATCAATATTAAATTCCCTGATTTGCACAATTATATTGTGACTAAATAATAGGATATCCATGTTCTTAGGAAATACACACTAAAATGTTCAGAAATAAAGAGACATATCTTTTCAGTTTAGTCTTAAATGGGGCAAAATATATAGAACAGGTGAATATAATGTTACATACAGGTTGCTTTACTATTCCTGCAATGTTCTGTATGCTTGAAATTATAACAAAATTTAAAGTTATAAGCAATACCAATAAGTTTAGATTGTATAACTTCCAGAGAGGCTGACAATGCTAGGAATTGAAGACATGAAAACACCTAAGGCAGTATTTAAATTTCTCCAACTGCATAGGAGAGGAAATTGATAGTATCTAATAACTTTGACAATGTTTATACTTCTGGTAGGCTGAATAATGAAATGTCTCTGAAAAGATATCCACATTTTAGTATCTAGAACGTGCGCCTTTACATGATCAAAGGGACTTCGCAGTGTGATTAAGTGAAAGATCTTGAGATGGGGAGATAATTCTAGAGTGTCGGGGGAGCCCAAATCATCACCAGGGTCCTTTGAAAAGGTGGGCAGGAGAGTCAGTAAGAGAAGGAGATGTGAGGACAGAAGTGGAGCAGCAGAGTCAGAGAAAGGTGGGAAGATACTTGTCTGAAGCATTGAAGGTAGAGGGAAAAGCCAGCAGCCAAGGAAAGCAGGAAGCCTCTCGAAGCTGCAGTAGGCAAGCCAACGATTCTCCCCCACCGCCTCTGGCGAAGTGTGGTCTTGCTGACACATTGATTTTGGTCCAGTGAAACCCTTTTCCAACCCTGATCTCCAAACCTCTGAAACAATAAAGTTTCCTTTGTTTAAAGCTATGAAGTCTGTGGTGATTGGTTGTAACAGCAATAAGAAACTAATCTAATATTCTATGACCAGTATTCCTGTTTCTAGATATAGGCTTTAAAGAAACTTATTCATGTGGCCAAGATATTCTGGTGCCATTTGTAACATGAATATTTGGAACTATTGGATGTGCATCGGGGGGAAATAGATACATCATCTAGTCCTCTGATGGAACACCAAATGAATGAGTCAGAAAATATATTACAATGGGTAAATCACAAAAATGTGATGTTGACTGAAAAGAAACATTTTTTTTTGTAAAATGTAGGTACAATGTGACACCACATGTGTAAATTCTTTAAAATAGCACTCTATGTAAGGGTACATATATATGCAAAAATGTATGCTGATAATATGAAATTCAGTATGGAAGGATACGTATTCAATTAGGTGTCACATCTGGAGGAAAGTGGGGGAGTGAGATTGAGGAGAGACGATCCAGAGAATTCAATGGAATAAACACAAAATTAGTAAGACATGATTAATAGGTATGAACAGTGAGGAGAGAGGAGTCAGTAGGACATTTTTACACCTAAGTTGATAACTGTAAGTAAGCAAGAGTGGTAATAAAGAAGGAAGAAGAGCATGTTTGGGGGGAAATATAATAATTTCTGATTTTGTCTCCAGAGTTTGAGTACTCTCTGTAAGGTGTGCACAGGGATGATGCAAATACATCTACTATGTCACCACTGTCCTCTAGATGATTATGTTCTATATCAGGAGTAGGCAAATTATTCTCTAAACTGTCACACAGTAAGTACTTTAAATATTGTAGGCCATATGGTCACTGTTGAAACCACTCGATTCTCTGTTATTACAGGAAAACAATGCATAAATGAATGGGTGTAGCTGTATCCCAATAAAATTTTATTTACAAATATAGGCAGTAGGCTGAATTTGGCCCACAAGTCATAAAATGCTGTCTCCTGTTAGAGTAAATTAAACATTTTACATTTCTTCACACAATAATGGTAGCTCTAATTTTACTACCCATTAAATGAAAAAAATACACATTCACATATAAATTTATGGGCCCCCTAAATAATTCCATCCCTTCCCAGGTTTAGGTTTGTTGGGAAACCACTGTTACAGTGGAAGTAAATTATTTAAACACAAAATTGAAGATATTAGAAAAGAGATTTGAACAAAGGCCTCTGGGAACTTACCTAGGGGAGTAATTAATACGGTGTTGGAGAACGCTTTGGGATGGGAGCGGGTTGCGGTGGGATGGGAAAGCGTGCTGAAAATCATACAAGCAAAGGCCTGGAGCCCGGAAATCATGTGGTGTATCAGCAGAGAAGGTGAGAATCAGGGCATTGTTGTTATTTGGTAATAACATAGGTTATGTGAAGTGGTGGGGGATTGAAGTGCTCTCAGAATGTAATTTGAAAAGCAGGGATTTAAGGGTCTGACGTGCTAAATCTAAGACCTGTGTTGCTGGAACCAGGAATGCTCACGGTCACATAAATCTTATGATGCTCTATTGATTTGCACCCTAAGACATTTCTAAATGCTCAGCTTGCTGAGAAATGGTTGAAATTGCTTTCAAGTGCAGTGTTTTTTTAAAAGATGTTTCTTATTTTACTATTTTTTTGGCTTTGAACAGTGCAGAAAAAAGTGTTTATTAACTCCAAGACCTTTTAAGATATCAAATGCACTTTTTAAAAACTGATGAATAATAATGAAAATGACCTAGGAGTTTTCTTGCTCTACCTGCCAGCTTATTATTGTTTTTATTAATATGCTTTGCTATATGTTATCTGATCTGGTTTAAAAACACTCTAGAGTGAAACCATTGAAGTAATTTGCAGTTTCTTCTATTGATAAGTCATCACTGTGGTCAGATCAATTTCTTTTATTTTTCCAGTGAATTATCCTTCTTGTTAACATTCTCTTAAGCCTATACTACCTTGCTTTGTTCTTAAAAAATGTGATTATTTTCTGGTTTACTTATTTTATATATTTGTATGCTTTTTATATGCAGCTCTGCAGTTCATCATTAAATCATATAGCACTACATAAATCCAGCAATATAAGTATATCTGTCTTCTGTGACTCCCTCCCATAATGCATCATGTTGCAAAGAAGAAGTCCAAAGACATCACTGAATATTGCCTTTTTTGTTTTTTCTCATTTGTTGGAGTTTGACACAAGAACTAGTGTTTTGTGTCTGTCTATATGACAGAAAAGTAGCCATTTTAACAGGGATATAAAATTTAAAACTACTGATAACCAAACAAAAAAAAGACTTTTTCCATTTTTAGGCTTAAATCATGTTTGGGACTATGGGTATGTTTGTATATTTGTGTGTATGTGTGTGTAAATGTGGATGACTTATCCAGGCCTCTAGAAGAAAAGAATATTAGCAGAAGCAATTATCATACACACTTTAAGTAGCCAGCACTTTTATTTACAAAGAACCCCCTCATTTGGGGTGTACTTAGGGTTTAATAGTCCTTTACTGAAAGAAAGCAATTAAAGAACGAACTGGGAGTCTCGTAGGAGAAAAGAGAGTTGTGGAGCAGAAGGTCAAACTAAGTAACAAAAAGGAGAAGGGGTGGTATTTATGGTCATGTACAGAACACTGCTTCTCAGAGATGTAAACTCTTGATTCTAACTAATTGGCCCCTGTTGGGACAATGTGCCTTCTCTGAGTTGGATCTCAGTTTGCTCGCCCTTGCTCACGCCCTTGCTCCATGACCCCCCATGGCTGCCGACATCACAAACAGTATTGAACCCTATATATAGTGATTATGTTTTCCTTATACATATACACATACGATAAAGTTTAATTTCTTTTCTAAAAAAGATTTTATTTATTTATTTTTAGAGAGAGGGGAAGGGAAGAAGAAAGAGAGGGAGAGAAACATCATTGCGTGGTTGCCTCTAGCATGCCCCCCTACTGGGGACCTGGCCCGAAACCCAGGCATGTGCCCTGATTGGGAATAGGACTGGCAACTTTTGGGTTCACAGGCTGGCACTCAATCCATCCAGGGCAAATTTCTAAATAAGGCTCAGTAAGAGATTAATAAAAACATTAATAATAATTAATAAAAGTAAAAGGCAAAAGATTTATACGATCCGAAGAGAAACCAGAGTATTATAATAATAATTAATAACAGAAGCACTTTACATTTTTTCTTTGCCATATCTGAATTGTCAGCATCAGTAACTTGTGCTTTGGGGCTATTATTAAGTAAAATTAGGGTCATGTGAACACAAGCACTGTGATACCATAACAGTTGATCTGATAACCCATACAGCTACTACGTGACTAATAGGCAGGGGCTGTATGGAGCGTGGATGTGCTGGACAAAGGGATGATTCACATCCTGGTCGGGATGGAGTAGTAGGGCTCTAGATTTCATTATGCTACCCAGAATAGCTTACACTTTAAAATTTATGAACTGTTTATTTCTGGATCTTTCCATTTAATGTTACCAGATCATAGCTGACTGTAGTAACTGAAACTGCAGAAAGTGGAACTGTGTATGATGGGGTACTACTGTACTTGGCCCTGTCTCTAACATACCATGCTTGGTTTGACCCGTGTACCCTTGCAAACACTGTTAGCTCACTTTCAGTCTTCCCCAGTTGTGCTGATCTGCCTCTTAGCCTGGACTTATAAGCAGCTTCCATAGCCCATACCGAATCTCTCTGTCATAGCACTGATCACGCTGTTCAGTGATTATCTACTACCTTAGATGTCTCCCTCACTTTACTATGGCTGCTTTGAGTTTATAAAACAGGTGTTTAATCTCAGTGCCTTTAGCCTATCAAACACCTGACACATATTAAATGAATAAGATCTGCTTTTTATGAATGAATCGGTGTGACCAACATCCATTTTCAACAACAGTGTGAAACCTTACAGTTCCCTACTCTATCAGTGTTTCCTTCTGTAGAATTAAAAACACACAGTTATTTTATGCAGACTGCTAAAGAAGCAGGTGGTGCCATCCAAGACATCTTGGAAATAATAGACTCAGTTCCACAGGAAAAGTGGCATAGCTGGAAGTAAGGTCAAATTGCCGTGACTAAAGAAAATCAAAACAGAGAAAAGTGCTGCAAAGGCTACACTAAAAGATTTGCCAAATTTGCTGCAGGGGGTTTTCCCCACATTTTTGCAGTTTCACTAGTGTCTGGAGTATCAAGCAGAAAGTATCAATACTCTGAATGGTACATGAAAACTTCAACAGATCTTCTATTTCAATGTAATCCTGTTGCTAGAACAGTCTTGTTTGAAATATGACAATATCTTCTGAACTCTTTCCCCTTGTTCTTCATTATGAAGTACATTTTCAGGATAATAGTATGTCTTTCTTTTAGCTGCACATCTGTTCCTGCTCCATTGTCTTCACTTGAAATCATAATTTCCTCTTTGGGGATGTACAATTGGTGGCAAGTGAAGATGATTATGATGTAATAAACAGAAACGATGACTTCAGGTGGGTAATAATAGTTAAGAAACCAAGGTTTTTGCTTCCAAGCCAATTCCTTTGCTGATTAAAATGAGGAAAAAGGAAACCAAAGTATGTGCAATGCCTAACTAAGCAGAATGGCCCCAGGTTTGAATGGCTTCTCTTAGATCGTCTCTGATTTCAGGGTGTCTTTTTCTTATGGTTTGTGTCACAGCTGTTAAGCTAAATACATTTCTATTGTCACATATACATATAATGTGTATATATATTTTAAATCATTTTCAGCTTATTACTTGATAATATGAGGAGTAGAAACTTTCTTTGGAACAGAGTTGGATTGAATTCTGGATGGAACACTTTATTTTGTGGCTTGCATATTGCTTATCCACTCTGAGCCTCAAGGCCTGCTTTAGTACCACATTAGCCAAAAATATTGCCTTCTTTGTTATGAAAATTTGAGATAATGGTTTTCACATGCCCAGGCCAGATGTGACTGACCCATGAAAACGCTAAATAGATGGCAGTTGTTGTTGTTGCTGCTGTGTTATGTGAAAAGTCGCCCTCAAACCTCATCTGACAGCTCCATGTCTTTAGCTTCCAGTTTCCGGTATTCAGTGTTGTTTCTGCCAGTGCTTGTCTCAGCCCCGAGCTTGCTTCTGATTCCACATTGTTGCCATTCATCCCAGGTAATCTTCCTTCCATTTTTCTACCTGTTCATAACTCTCTGCCCAAGCATTGGCTTCTACCAACTGAATTTGTACCAAACAGCATTTTAAAAGGTAGAAGAACTAATGGACTCTTTTTAAAAATTTCTATGAAGCTGTAATTTTGACTAACTTCTAAATATATGTATACTATAAAGATATATTTAATATATAACTTTATATTATTGTTTCTAAACTATATAAACATATATAAAATTAGGTGTAGCTTCTCTGTGCCTAGAGCTCTATGGTTATAAATTTAAAAATTAACTAATTAATGATAGAAATTCTACCAATTAAAAAAATGTAGATTTTATTCTGACTTTAATACTCATACATTTATTTTGCCAATTAATCCTTAAATCCTAGGAAAATGGAATGATAAAACGCTTACTCGTTTGTATCTGGCTTCTTTTTCTGGACATTGGGTTTGTGAGATTTAGCCATTTTATCACCAGGATGAATGAATTCTGATCATCCTGTTTTCTCTTGTGTTATTAGCCCAGGACTGAATTTCTCAGAAAGGGATCTGTTATTGGGCATTGTGGAGAGTGTTATAATGCACCATGGATGTTCCCCTTCAGAAATGAAGGATGTATTCTCCAAAGTTGTGGAGAGTGTTGTTAATAGAAAACCCAATGGAGATTGCTTAGCAGAAGAAAGCCATACTCTCTCTCATAGGAGTAGTCTGTATACAGTGACTGAAATAGGGTTCTCCCCTTATTTTCTGTGTGGAGAGCAGGACTGAACCAAGATGGCATCAGTCCTGTCAACCAAGAAGCCATGATAGAGCATGTGCAGTAGAGCAATGACCCAGAGGGATGATGCAACCCCTCAAGCACACACAGGAAAACATGGCAAACAACTCGTGCTTATCTGAAAGGTTACACCACCCTCTCAGAGCCTGTGCAGTAGAGTGACATAATTAACATGTGCTTATCGAGGTGGCACAAAACAACAAGTGTCAATCAAAGGCTGATGCAACATTGCATCATACAAGAGTATGAAAGCAAAGGCCTTTGAATATTCAGTTGAGACAACCCAGAGGAGCTGAGATGGGCAACAGACACTCTGCTGCTCTGACGGACCCTGCTCTGGGTGACTTAGAAGCCCCCCATACACTCTGCCTTGTAAGATGCTAGCCAGCTGCCTCCTGGACCCGGACCTGATCTGGACTCTTGGGACTTGGGTTTGTTACTCCCCAGTTCTCTTGTGTGATGTTATTGTTGATTGTTTCTGAGTGATTATTATTGTTACTGAGTTATTATAGATTTGGATTGAATCTGCATTAATAAAACTGACTGAATAGCATAGTTACCTGTATTGTTTCACAGTTGTTCCTTGGTCCAGTGTTACCTGTAGGGTCGGTGGTTGTACAGGTGGCCTGTGCTGCAGGTCCATGACAAAAGCTGGAGGCTGTCCTATAGGGAAGACTATAGCATGGATGTTCATAACATTAGGGTATCACTTGTGATGTTCAGCACAATGCTGAAGGCTCAGCCTAGCTCCAGAACTGCTGTGGCATCAGCTGAGGCCTTCATTGAGGGTGTTGCAGCCCAGCTTCTCCCTCTGTCCAATCCTGCTTCCTTCCTTTTCCTTCCAAAAGGATTCCCCACTCAACCCCCTGCAGGCCAGTCTCATTCCTAGTTGGCTTCAGTCAGCTTCCAAACTGCCATAGCCACAATCAAGTCACCTGGTACAGTAAGAAAAAGGTTTTGCTCCTTTGGTTTCTGAGCAGTTAGATGTGTCTGTGGCACCTAGTTACCTAGATTATTTGGTCTGTGCCTACTGAAGAGAAGGCACCTTCCAAAAAGGTGAGAAGAGTGTTGATCTGACTCATGGCAAGTAGTGACAGGAATTCACTCCAGGCAAGGATAGAGAAGGCAGAAAACAACTGACCCTTTTTCTTCCTGGAAATGCAAGAAAGCGTACTCACTTGTATTCATCTGGATGCACATACATATAGCTCTAATGCTGTCCCCTGTTATGGCCTGAATTGTGTACCCTCCACCCACCCCATTTCAAATGTTGATGTTGTCAAAGACAAACACGACAGACGTCAAAGTGGTGCAAACAGGTTTCACTCAGTAACTACTGAATAGAGGACAGAGCTGAGCTCTACCTGATTTGTGCAGAGGTGACTGGCATTTTAAACCAGGGTCCCCAACCTGCGGGCTGTGGACCGGTACCAGACCAGGCCTGTTAGGAACTGGGCCACACAGCACGAGGTGAGCTTGAATGTAATGCACTTGAATCATCCCGAAACCATCCTTCCAATCCTGGTCTGTGGAAAAGTTGTCTTCCATGAAACCGGTCCCTGGTGCCAAAAAGGTTGGGGACTGCTGTTTTAAAGGAACAAAGAGGGAGAGTGGAGGGCTGGGTTCAGTACAGTCAGAGCAGTGAAAAATTACCCTCCGTGGATCAGTGTGATTGTTATTAGATCTGCTGTGTTTAAGGCGAGTGAGATTTGATCTGAAGTTAGGATTTTATCTTCCCACAAAGACTGGAAGTCATTGGTTGTATTCTTCTTGAAGATTACATTTCAAAGGGATGGCTCTCAGGTCCTTGAGAAAGAAACATGTTGTAAGAGATACATATTCACAATTATAAATCCCTTTCAGTAAATGTTCTAAGAAAGGGAGGTCAGGGGTCTGTCCTCCAGTGTTGGCTGGAACAAACAGTAAATTCTCTGGGAAGCACTGAGTTTTCCCAGGCAGGCATTTTAATGGGAGATCTGGGATCACCCTGGGAGCATGGATTATGCAATGGAAACCATGCGAGATTTTGGTGCAGTCTCAGTGCAGGGACATTGACAGCAGTATCATGTGCTGAAAGTTGGGCAGTTCTCAAAAAGCTAATGTGTGACTGTATTTGGAGTGAGGACCTTTAGGAGGTAATTACGGTAAAATTAGGTTATAGGAGTTGGGACTTAGTCCAATAGAGTTGGTGTCCTCTTAAGAAAAGGAAGAGACTACAGAGATCTCTCTCTTCACAGGCACAAAAAGATGAAGCCAGGTGAGGACACCGCAAGAAAGCAGCCATGTGGAAAACAGAGAGAGCGCGCTCACTGTAAACTGAGTCAGCTGGCACCTTGACATAGGACCTCCAGCTTCCAGAACTATGAGAAAATAAATATCTGTTATTTAAACCACCCAGTCTGTATATTCTGTTACGGCAGCTCTAGCAGACTAATACACCTCTGTATACACTACATTTGAAATCCTATTAGGTATCAGTCTGTGATAAATTTGCATGAGTATGTACACAAATAATTTTTTATCTAAAAAGTACAAACAAAATAGGTTTTTTTGAACTAAGGATGTTTACCAGATATGTTAATTTCAGTCTTCCTCTGGGACTAAAGGATTTGTTTATAATGAAGCAAGATTTGTATTAACTTTAAAAACTAAAGTCATTGTCAAAAGATGAAATGGGAACTGCTTTTAATGCCACCAAGTGGACCAAATCAGAATGTTTTTCATGACAAAATATATTGCTGTATATAAGTGTATTAACCCCTTAGATACAGTGAGTAAAAAGTATCCAAAGAATAAAAGAATGAATGTAAGGTATCCAAATCAGTACCTAGAACATAGTAGATATATGATCAACGGTAGTTTTCCCCCCATCTGACTGCTTACCACACTGCTACCCAAATACATGCGTATCCAGCCACATCTCTTTGCCTTTTGAGGCTTTTATGACCCTTGACTATAACTGCACAGAACTTTTATATTTAATACAGTAGTTTATAAACAGCAGTGATATGTCTCATCATCCGATATGGTCAGTTAACAAATTGTATATATCAGCATCATTGTTATAAAAGGCATAGAGTTAGACTATGATAATCTATAATAGAAAATAATAGCCCAACTCCATTATTTATTAAAGGCCTGCATATATGTCCTAATTCAGGCTAGTGTACCAAATTATATCAATAGCCCTGGCCGGTGTGGCTCAGTTGGTTGGAGCATTATTCTGTAACCAAAAGGTCACCAGTTCGATTCCAGATCAGGACACATGCTCAGGTCACAGGCTTGATCCCTGGATGGGGTGCCTGCAGGGGGAAGCTGACTGTTGTTTCTCCCTTACATCGATGTTGCGCTCCCTCTCGCACTCTCTCTCTCTCTCTGTCTCTCCCCCAACCTCATACCTTCCCCCTCTCTCGATTGAGAATGAAATAAACCTTTACAAAGTTAGTCCAATAGAAGAATTGGAATTTATTGAACTAGTGATATGTGGTCAAATTCCAGACTCTTCATTCTCTAGAGAATTTTGGTAAATTTCCAACAGTTTTTTTATCAATATCATCTTACCATTTCTACAAATTTGAAAGGAAAGTGACCAAGACCAAACTGATCCTTACAGTTTTGCCTGATTTAATTGCCTTACATGCATGAAATATTACCATACAATGCAGAAAAATTAGCTCACAGTGTCTGTTTAAATTGGCCCCTACAGCAACTGAGCAATGGGTTGAAAATGAAATGAAAAATGACCTTCCAACTGTGAAATAAAATGATTATACCTAATCTGTGAAGACTCCTTCAGGAAGAAGGTGGTATTGCTTTGCTTCCTCCAGAAAGAGTTTAGGCACCAAACAACGAATGATTTCTCTTGGATGACATCTGACACAAATACACGTTACCACCCAATCCTCCCATGATTTTATTGAATCGTGTGTCATGATTCTTTTTTTTTTGAGTCTCTATAAAACTTCAGCCATTTGTACTTGAAGGATTTAACATCTATCCCAATAGTTTCTGTCAGCTTCTACAATTTAGTTCAAGTCTGTCTTAGTTCAGGCTGCTATAACATAGCAGCACAGATTAGGTAGGCTTATACACAGTGGGAACTTATTTCTCAGAGTTCTTGGAGCTTAAGTTCCAGATCAGAATACCAGTATGGTCAGGTTCTGGTGAGAGCTGTTTTCCGGTTGCAGATTGCCCTCTTTTCATTGTGTCCTCAAAGGCAGAAAGAAGGACAAGGGAACTCTCTGGCATCTCCTTTATAAGGGCACTAATCCCATTTCTGAGGACTCTGTGCCCTCGTGACCTAATCACCTCCAAAGGCCTCAGACCCTAATATCGTCACCACATTGGAGATTAGATTTCACCATAGGACGTTGGGGAAAACCTAAACATTCAGTGAATAACAGGGTTCATATCAAATTGATATTCAGAAAAACTTTTTTCTCTGATCAGTGAAAAACATTCATAAATACCCCTTTTGATAATCATTATGGTATAAGCAAAGTCAGGCACATTCTATGATAGAATTAAACACAAAATCTAGCTAAGAGATCAAGAAGACCCTGCTGTGTTCTTGAGATGTAGCAAAGAAAATACTCTCATACCTCCCCCACTGTCAGTTCTTCCCAAAGAAAGAAGCAGCTCATTTTACTGAGTTATAGTTTGGAAATCTAATTAGAATATTTTACTAGCAGGGAGGATGACTGTGCATTAAAAGGTCATGCATACAGCCCTGCTGTTGTGGCTCAGTGGATTGAGCGCTGGACTGAGAAGCAAAGTGTTGTTGGTTCGATTCCCAGTCAGAGCACATGTCTGGGTTGCAGTCCAGATCCCCAGTAGGGGGTGTGCAAGAGGCAACCATACATTGATATTTCTCTCCCTGTCTTTCTCTTTCCCTTCCCCTCTCTCTAAAAATAAATAAATGAAATCTAAAAAAAAGCCATGGACATGGACATAACCCTTTCTTCTGTATTCTCTTTTCTTCCTCTGGTCCCCTGGATGTGAAAGCAGGCCTGCTCTGAGGGAAGTTAGGGATCCTTCTGGAGTTCACATTTTGCCTCTTCTGTATATGTTGCAAAATCAGTTAAGACAACCTATGCTGTCCATCTTGAAATATTTCTGTTTCTCATAGTGCACTGTGGATTGGTAATTAACCAGCTTCCAAAAGCTGGCTTAGGGTAAAACTTAGACACAAGAAGAGGGAGGTATCCTTGCAGGCTTTGGTTTAAATTACAAATTCCAGTTCACATTTTCAGAATGTTGTGTACTACATTTATGTTGTGTACTACAGTTATGAGCACAAGCCCAGTCAAAAATAAAATTAGCCTTTAATTTCCATCCATTCACGATTTTTTTTTGTTTACAAATTTCCCTTGGGAACTTCAAAGGCAAACATGGATATTTTGGGCAGTGTTTAGCATCCTGGGTCTCCTGATCATAATAGACTGTTAATATCATCAATACACTATATATTTATTATTTTACTCAAGATGAAATATAAATATAACACATATACACACATATATATACTGCTTTAAGCACTAATTTCAGACACGTTTGTTATAAAATAAAGGTGGAAATATCTACAACGATCTTTAGAAACAATGCTGCATTCTCTATAATTCTGCTTTAGAATATCTGTTAATGACATTTTGAAATAAAAACTAGGCCTGGATATTATGGCTCTGGTTTGAAATGTGTTGGTAACTCACTGAATGATTCAACATTTCCACCTGTCAAATGAAAAAAATCTTTGCTGAGATACTTCATTGGGTCATAGTATCATTCTTTCAATTATTCATTTACTCAGTAAACATATCTATTGCATGTTTATGATATGACATCGTTATTCTAAACTAGTGATTCAGATATTAAATGCATAAAAAGACTCTGCTTGCAGAAGGCATAAATATTTGTAAAAGCATTTTGACAGGTGTTGAATTCTATTTAAAACTAAATATCATGTTTTAAAGTGTTGTAAGGTTGGTCATAAAGAAGACCATTCTATTTGATTCAGAAACCACATTTCTAGGGCTGTTCTTCCAAGGACATTCAGAAGAAAGAAAAGGTAAATGCACAACTGATTGAGCTCCTACTATATTCTAGCCAGTGCTGCTCGATGAACTGTTCCAGCATGACATAAATGTCCCTTACCTGCACAGTTGAATATGGTAACCACTAGTCACGTGTGGCTCTCTAGCACTTGAACAGTAGTCTAAAAATAACTTGATCAAGTTAATAATAATATGCAAATATGAATACAGCTTCTTTTTTTAGTGATCACGTTACACATAAATTTTGTGTCTTTACTGTTGTTAACTTTTACTTGTTTTTCATTTTGTTTTTGTTGGTAATTTTATATTGAACAATTGCGATATGTGAAGGTGGGTGGAGAAATTCATTTGACTGTCCTTCAACTTAGGACAATCACATGATTGACAAGGACAGCAGTTTTCAACCAGTGTGTCACTGCGGTGCACTGGTGTGTCACAGGAACTTTTAAAACAAGCAGTACCTGACTACTTAGTCAGGGGCACTGACCTCTTTCCCCTTAGGTCCTCAAATTGAAAAATGACAATAGCCAACACAATAGCTGTCTGGTGTGAATGACTCAAAATTATACTTATTTTTTTGTCAGGTTGGCAAAAAATATACCATATTTTGCCATGTATAATGAGCATCCATGTTTTCAGCCCAAACTTTCAGGAAAATAATCTTTCATTTAAAATTTTTATTATTAATTTAATACTACCCATGTATAATGTGCATCCTTATTGTTCCCTCAAAAATGTGGGCAAAAAATTGTGCATTATACACAGCAAAATATGGTATGTTATGGTGTGCCACAGAATTTTAGTAATTAGTTTATATGTGCCATGAGAGGAAAAGGTGGAAAGTTGCTGGACAAGGAGTTTGCAAACATTGTTGCAAGGTTATCCTACAGCTTCCTTTCTGTTTTCTTTGCTAACAAGTCCTCAGATTTCTTCAAAAGGAAACTGCCTCCAATTCTGTAGAAGAAACGTGATTTATCCAAGCAAGTTATGACTGTCATTTTTCCTTTTCATCCCCTCATTTTTCCAGCTTCCCTTCTGCCCACAGGTGGACACATTATCTGTTTTGAGCTAATTGGGAAATCTAAAAATGGTTTGACTTCTTACGAAGGGAAAGCTCCATTTCTACCTGCCTTCTTCCCTTCCTGTTTGCAATGTGATTAGGTGCTGTTTGCTGGGAGCTGGAGCTACCATTTTGCCACCATGAGACAAGGAGCAAGGATGATCAAATACATTCATATCCCTGATATAACTGAGAAGATCTTACCAGAGAGAGAGAGGGAGGGAGAGAGAGATCTCCATAATTTAAAAATTCTTAAGCCACTTTTTAGCTAGTGTTCTGTTGTCTGCAGCTTAAAACCTTCCTAGCAGATTGAAAGTCTTGCCTCATAAGCTGTGGTTTCCACCTTGTGAAGATACATGAAGTCGGGAGGCCGCATAGTAGCCTCCCTCTATGGTACAGCCTTTACATACATCTCCATTAAAGACAGAGTCTCCATGTAAACTACCAGACCACAGCTGAACAGATTTGCTAAGTAGCATAGTTAGAATCTAGAAAGCAGCAGGGGCCTAAAAGATCCACAAATGCCTATTTTTACATTCAGCTTTTCTAACGTGAATATATTACAGTTGCTGAAGTCTTTCTACAGATGCTATTTGGGCTGGCATTTCTGTAAGTGGAAGAGATTATCTTTTGCTTACAATTTGTCACTTCTAACTGACTGTAGATCATGGCAGTTTAGAAGCTTAACCCCTTTAAAAGTTAGGCTTTCTTCCAGCATTTACACAAATCCCTTCTGCAGGCTGATAAAAATAGCAGCAGCAAAGCAATTAGGTATAATCCCAAACATCTGCAGCCCAATAAATGCTTTCTCCTATTTTAGTTACACACCACTCCAAATTCTCATTTAGGGTCCTGACAAAGTGAAAAGAATGAAAGATCCTTCAAATAACATACATCGAAATTCAACTCTAAATACTTCCATCCGTTTCTCACAGCAAATACTGGTCATCAGTTTCAGTGAAACTTAGTGCAATAATGTTATTGTGTGTGTGGATTCACTGGCACAAAATAAGTGGAAATTAGATTTTAGTTCAACTTAGGAAACATTTCACAAATTCCTACCAGTCTTGAGTGTTCCCAAAAATTGGACACAAAGAAAAATATGGCACAGTCCCTGCCCTCAAATATCTCATAGTGTAAAGGCAGATGGCAATTCTTTTCTTCACTTCTACATCCACTGTTTTAAAATGGATTTGGAATATCATAGGCTTAGCATTTGAAGAGGTACTGCTAAATAAGTAAACAACCCATAGGACGTTGGTAAACTTCCAAAGCAGAAAGTCGAGAAGTTTCTGACCTGAGCCATTGGGATACAATCTAAACTAGGGGTGTTAAACTCATTTTCACCTGGGGCCACATCAGCCTCAAGGTTGCCTTCCAAGGGCTGAATGTAATTTTAGGACAGTATAAATGTAACTACTCCTTAACAGTTAAGGAGTAGAAATTACATTCAGCCCTTGGAAGACAACCACGAGGCTGATGTGGCCCCAGGTAAAAATGAGTTTGACAACCCTGATCTAAACTAAGAACAATAATAATGAGGCAGCATAAGTTTTGTTACATCACACAATGTATTAGAATTTTCCAAATATCTAAAATGTAATTTTATTTGGCTAAATATACACAGAATCTTATTCCTCTGCCTAATCAAATGAAATAGTTTTTGATTGCCAGCTAACTTTCTGCAAGTAGCTTTTTGTAATCAAGGAAACTATTTCTGTTGCACTAATTGACTTTTGTACTGGTTTCAAGGCTATTGGGCTATTTGGGGATCTTACTTGTGATAGTTAGGCAGAAGCTCACACTTGTGCATGTGCTCCCACTGCCCCCCATTAAAAAAGGAAGCTGCCACAAGTCCCCTGTTTCATAAAGGCCAATAACAACTCCCAAAGGACCCCCAAAAAGTGCAAGAGAGTTATTAGAGGTAATTCCTATGGGAAAAAAAAAGAGAGCGAAAGCAAAAGTAGGTAGGGAAAGACTTCTCCCTATGATGTCAGTCTCACAGTTATAAAGGAACAGGGGCAGGAAGCTATATTGAGCAGAAAGGCCCTCAGATGGCAGTGCAGCTCTGAGAGTCTCAGCCAGTCCACCATGGACTTCCAGTAAAAAGACTGCCCGTAGAGGACAGCCATAGGAGATACGCAGAGTCCTTGAATCCACACTATGCTCACGTATTGGCTGGATGCTGCCCAGAAAGTGTGTGACCTTGACTTAAAAGCTGAGACAGACCTTGAAGTATTGGGGCTCCAGCTAACTGCACCCCTTGCAGCACACTGTCTTTCAAAAGGAGATATGAGCAACTCACCACCATGTTACGGTGGATTGGTAATGATTTTTAACCTTTTCCTAAAGGTACTTGGCAGCATTAAAGGTACGTCCAATACAGCACTACATCCACGTAAATTCATTTAATGCAATATATTTTACTTAATGCAATTCTCTTAATGGGCTGGAATCACTGATCTTTAGGACAACCTTCTCTCACAAGGAGTACCATGTAGAGACCTACCTGTCATTAACCAGCTGAAGCTGCCATTTTAATTCAGAAATATATTTGGGAATCAAAAATATTTAGCTGAGATCCAACCATGTAACTCAGAGCCCAATGTGGAACTGGAGTCTCAAACAATATCACCAGGACATAGTGACATTGTTTACTTTTACTCCATCTTCCTCTTCGATATTTTATTCTCCATGTTGTTTTGAGATTTTTTCTAGTCATTTCACTAAGTTGGACACCATTCAAACACTAAGGCCTGAGATGAGGGAGAACAATGGATGTGAAACAGACAGCCCCAAGTATAAAATACTGTACTGGGTCACAGGACAGTATTCAGCAAGTTTTATATGCTTGCTGTATGAACTACTCTCTTTACGAGTTTATGTAATTGATGTTATCATAGTGTAAAATCAAGTTGTTAAATCTCCTCCAATATTGTTCTTATGATTGCCTTCAGTTTTAAATCAAGCAAGTCAGACTAAGAAAAATTCAATTCCTTAAATGTTTTCTTAACTTAAAACCAAAGCACAAAAGAAAAAACTTGAAAGTACAAACTAAACTTAAAAATACTATTCTGTAACCAGTAACTTAGTATTAAGTGCCACATGATGCTAATAATTAAGATCTATTTGAAAAGGCAGCTAATGTTATGCCATTTAATTTAGAACTAATGAAGTTTATCAATTTTTATATATTAAGAAGTGAGCTGTCAATAAATGTAGCCAAAAAAATGTCTTCTGTACGTTTGACAATTTTATAAATATTATACCTATGATTTCAGAAATAATGTTACAATGTTCTCTGAAAGCAAAATATGAACCAAACATTAAAATGAATCAAATAATTTTATTTTTAAATAAGAAAGTATATTATCCACTATTATGTAATAAATTGCCATAAACTCAGCAACTTAAAACAATACACATTTATTATTTATTATTTCACAATTTCCACAAGTCAAGGGTCCTGGCACAGTTTGGCTTCATATTCTGCTCAGGGTCTCACAAGTCTGTGGTAAAGGTGCTGGACAGGCTGCATTCTGATCCATAGACTTAACTAGGGAAGAATCTACTTCCAAGGCCATGCAGATCATTGGCAGAATTTATTTCCTCAAGCTTTAGACTGAGGGGCCCAGCTTTTTGCTGCTTATCCATTGGAGGCTTCCTTTAGGTCCCAGAACCCATCAGAAGTTCCGGCTGGCTGCACACAGCTCTTTGCCACACTGTCTACTCTAACATGGCTGCTTGTTCCATGAAAGCTGAGAGGAGAATCCCAAGTTCTAATTTGCTAGCAAGACAGAGTCTTCTATAACAGGTCATCACCAGAGTGACACCCTATCTATCACCTTTGCTACATTACCTAAATTAGTCATGGAAGCGACATCTCATATTCAATTAGTTAGAAGCAAGGGGCAGGTGCACAGTCATGAGCACCAGGCGAGGGAATCACTGGGGATCATGGCAAACAGGTCTATCTGCCACAGAAAGTTTCCTTTGCTGGAGGGGCATCAGGCTTCAAATGAAATTAACACACATAGACCATATTAAAATTTCCTTAGCCAGTAGAAAGAGTTATAGCCCAGTATGGCTTGTTAGCTACTTAAACTTGATAGGTAATTGTTCAACTCTTAATTTAAAAAAATATTTTCAAAACTTTATGTAGTTAATATGTAAATTATAAATTATAGTTATTAACTGAACATTCTGAACTCATCACCCAACTTGACAAAAAACATTACCAAATACAAGTAAAAGTCTATTGGGCTGCTATCACTTAATGTTGTCCTCCTACATTTTCCTAGAGGTAATCTTTACCTTAAATTTTATATTTGTCATTCCACAACTTGTTTAAATACTTTTACCACATGTGTATTTCTAAATCATGTTGTTTATATTTACTTATCTTTGAGCTTTACAAAAAAATTATATCATATTATATGTAGTATAATACATACTATATATACTACATATTGGCATACATTAAGCCTTTTGTGTTTCATATGTTGCATGATACAATATTGTATGTGTATAAATACCTGCGTACATAGATCTATTTATCCATCCATCCATTTACAGCTTTGTCTGAGCTGATTGTTTTACTCAAACTTTTCCAGCATTTTCAATTCTAGCTCTACATCTTAGGCAAGGAGAGAATCTTGTTTATGGGCATCATGAGTTAAACAAGAACATCCATTGTAGAATTATCTTTAACAGCAAAAAATCAAAACAAAGCATTTGTGCATACACACAAACTCAAAACAAAGAAAGAAACAATAGGGAGACACTCAAACGTCTGTTTTTCCCTTTCCTTTACTTTTAGCTTTGTTCATACCTATTTAGATTTTCAATTTTTTTCTTCCTTAAAATTCATTGCACTATCATGTTGTATTAACATAATTTTAGGCACAGTAATACTGATTTCAAGACATCAGATTTCACATGAATAATGAATGGCTTCACAAAATATAGGATCAGAAACAATGAGAGAATTGGGAAGAAGTATCAGGGGTGTCCAACCTGTGGCCCGCAGGCCACATGCAGCCCAGAATGGCTATCAATGCAGCCCAACACAAAATCGTAAATTTACTGAAAACCTTTTTTTTTGCTCATCAGTTTTCATTAGTGTTTGTGTATTTAATGTGTGGCTCAAGATAACTCTTCTTCCAGTGCAGCCCAGGTATATAATCAACACCTTCCTGAGATGACAGGCCAGTTACCTTACAGTCTGCATCAAATGCTCGAATAGGATACCTACAATACACACACTAGTTTTTTTGCAGGGGAAGAATAGGATACATATAGTAACTGCTATATAATGTAAGTCTAAATCCCACCAGGTAAATGTCGTGCCAAAAGGTTGGGCACCCTGGATAGTGGATAAATGAGACTTGGATTAAAAGTACATGAGTGCACAGTCACAGCCAGGGGATTTGGGGAAGTTTCCTGAGTCTCATTTCTCTCGGCCAGAGTATGGGAATAAGGTATAAATATTACCATTCATGCCTGATTCCACAGAGCTATTTTGAGAATCAAACACATTACCATATGTGAATTAGCCCTAAACTCTCAAGTTCTATATTAAAATGGAACTCTGCCTTCTATTTGAAGAAACATACAAGGAAAAAGAGGTACTCTGATATTAAATTAGCAGAAGCTAAGGTGAACAATGGAAAACAATAGCCCTGGAAATTTAAGTTAGAGATGTTGTAGCTTCAACAAGTCAAAGGGGACATTTTAAGGTATGAGAGTGCAGCTGACAACCCAGTAGACTGGATTATAAAACAGGGAAGGAAAAGTAATTTCTGGCTGGATGGTAGAATAATGAATTCACTCATGTTTGGAAAATAGGCCATAGCCATAGATATGTTACTTTACTTCAGAAGGCACACAGGGGATAGGCCAAATTAGCAAGCTTTTTGTTATACAAATTGTGGAAAAGGAGCAGAGATTGAATAAAGGGTTGAAAATATAAAAAATGTAAGTATCTCTCACATTGGTGTGTGTAATATTGAAGAAATGAGGGATGCTAATTTTTTAGCCTTGCTATGTGATAGCTCTTGCTAAATACCCTAGTTCTTTCCAGGGATTCATTTGTTAAGGTGGTTAACACTAGTTATTGCAATAAACAAGCTTTCAGACTGCAGTAATTTAACACAGGCTAAGATATCTTTTTCCGTCTTTTGGCTATACTGTATAAACCAGATGCACTTCAACCTGCCATTGCAGTGGAAGACAGGATTAGATGTGTCATCCTAGATCTTAACTGGGCCATCACAGAAGTGAGACCCATTAGCTCTGCTCACACTTTTTTTGGGCTGTGACTAATCATATGGCCCCAGTCTAATTGCAAACAGGTCTGGGAAATGAGTAGGGAGCATACAAAATTTTGGCAAGCATAGTTCATAAGTCTAGAAGCAATATACACCTTTGCTCCATTCTTCAATTCAGTGAATACCCTCAAACTCTTCCACAGGAGAAAACACAAAGTCCCACGCAGACATTGCATCCTCAAAGTCTAGAGTCTATGGGTTTAGAGTAGCAGTGTCTCCATTAGTGGCTGTGTGGCTCATCACCTTCTTGAGGTAACGGGCATTATCTTATGGTCTACACCAAATGCTCAAATAGGATACCTACAATACACATACTTGTTTTTTGTAGGGGAAGAATAGGATACACACAGCAGTTACTAGAATATAAGTCCAAACCCCCACCAGGTAAACATCATAATGAACTGCTACTCTGAGGACTGGGGAGGTAGTTTCTTGATTAAGCCCTGATTCTTTCCTCTGAAAGGGTATTTGTTTATTTTCCCTTAGCTTTGCTCTCTTTCTCATTCATTTTCTTCCTCGGCCATAATCTGCCTTGTGCTTTGTGGTTTATAAACATCCTGGAATTGCATAACCTTCTAAGTTCATTTTCTGCTCTATGAAAATGAGAGTCCTGAGGCCTTTTTAAAAACTTAAATAGTTAAAGGGAGACTGAGAAATTTAGGTGAGCTCAAGGATATTTGTTAACCAATGCCCTGCATGATCTATAAGATACAAGGAATTTATGATCTAGGATGGAATGTAAAAAAATAAAGTTAAATGTTTATAATATAAAGCATAACTAAACAAATTATCATGGGAATTCAAAGAAAAAATGGAAATCAGTCCATATGGGACTACTGAACTTAATAGATTAATCCATAGCTCTATTACCTGCCCACCTGACTCTTGCCTCCTTCCACAAATTCTGCACCAAAACAATTCAGTTGCCCAAAGTTACTGCTCTTTGCTATTTTTTCTTTTTCTGTGACTTTTCTTTTGGTTACTTCCTCTGCTTAGACTTTTCTCTTCCACTGACCACCTGACAAATGCCTACTCATCCTGGAAAACTCATCTACAATGCAACTCAGTGGAACCCTCTCTGATTGGCCAGAAGAGATCTAACTATTCCCTCGTTTATTTCTCTGTAGAGTTTCCTTGTTGTTGTATTCACCCCAAGAGTTAAGCATGCATATGGTACATGCAGGGAATCTAATGCGTAGTCTGAAATGTTGTTCTCAGTCTTTTCTTTCCAGTCATATTTTTGTCTTATTTGTTTTATGTGGTTATAATTATACTCTATACACAGCGGTATATTCCAATATCTTTTTCAGTGGCCTTGAAGCTGTAAGGTTTTCATTACATCATTCTAAATGGTGATATTATATTCTAATGAATGGCTTCTCCATACCTTTTAGGCTGAACATGGCTGGTTCCTATTTTAGTTTTATAAATATCACAGCAACATGTGCTTAGAATCCTCTAATGCAGCTAATCATGAATCTCATTAACTTCTAGTATTATAAGTGGTATGCCGGGCCATTCCTTATTTTCCTACTAGTGTTACTTGGCAGGAATTTCCTTCAGTGTTACTAAATGGCTTCTAAGTGTTAAGAATACACTTGTCCACAAGAATAAGCCATGTTATCTGTTTCTACTAACAATTTCTGCATAGCAAACCGCATCAAAATTTAGTGACTGAAAATAACATATTTAGTATTTCCCATGATTCTACATGCCGATCGAGGTCAGCTGGGTGACTAAGGCAGGGCTACATCACCTGGGGACTTCTTTGGACTGGAACATCAAAAATGGCTTCTTCTCATGGCTGGTATGGTGCTCTCTGTTGGCTGGGCACCCAACAGAGTCTGTTGACCAGAATTTGCACCCATATCCTCTCTATGTGACTTTGGCTTCTGAGCAGCAGTTGAATTTTGAGCAGGAGCATCCCATCATGCTTATACCAAAAGTGAGCAAACAAAAGCTGCTAGATATTGTAAAGTCTAAACTTGTATCTGGCACATAGGGATCCCTGCTACATTCTATTTTATTAAGTAGCCATATACCAAAAATAAAGTCAGCAGAAAAGCAAATTGCAAGTTAACATCTTTTTAAAAATGGAGCTGTGACAAAGAACTGATGGTTATCTTTAATGCACCACATACCTACCTACCAGTTATTTTAGTGTCATGAGAAAGTGTTAAATTCTCTTAATTTCATTTGAGCCCAAAATTCTGACATGTGCTGTAAGAATCTCTTCTTACTGAGTTTTTTTTTTCTTGCCAAGTGAATATGTCAGATATTCAAGATAACTGCTTCAAATAAAATTAAACTTAAATAAATATTGGGAGAGAAAATATGTTCCTCCTTGAAAAGTATACTCTGTATAGTCTATACAGGCTCTATCTATGCTTTACTCTTCCCCCTTCTCCATTCCATTGCTATCTACTTGCATGGGCTTCTATGCCAAAGGTTTAAGCTTCTCCTATGGTGACTGCCTGAATGCATAGCAAGAGCATCAGTGATCCTAGCACCTATAGCTGGGTTCAGCAAGTCAGACTGAGATGATGGCAGGCTTGGCAGTTTTGCTCTGCAGTTTCCCCATATCATGTCACCTCTAGAGCCTAGAAACTGGTTTCAGAACAAGAGAGTTCAGTTGTGCATTTTCACATAGAATGCTAGAGGGATAAACACTCAAACTGCCTTTAGGAGGCAGACAATGTTTAATGAGTGGGTTTTTTTTTTCTTTTTTGAGTCACTCTGTTCCACAGTCCACAATATGGTGCTCATGCTGCTGCATTTAAAAACACCAACAGTTTACGTTTTGGGCCTCTTTAAAAATATAAACCTTAATTAGGTTTATAGGGCTTTGTAGCTCAGAGAGCTCATAATGGCCACTTAAATTTTCTCATCTCCATATCCCTGGTTCCAGTTCAGCTGAAGTTAATAAGAGAAACCTTTGTACTCGAGACTGAGAAAGACCCGATGGATTCCATGACATTGCACTAAGTTCACACATCACAGGTACTGCTTGAGGCGAACACTCATTATCGACCTCTGAACTGTAACAAGTGAATCTATGTTTTTCAAAGATGCCTTTTTTCAGTAGAGAAAGAGGATGTAAGATAAACAGCTATGCTAAAAACATGCAGCCTTCACAAATCCTACATCTTGCCATCTTAGACATTTCACTAGCAACCACTGTTTGATTCTATTTGCAAAGGATATTCTCCAAACCACAAATGCTCTCAATTAGCTCTACAGACAGGAAGTTCCAAAGAATTTAATGCAGAACAATTTCTTCCACTCATAAGACTTTAATACTATCCAAGTATCTAGGAAAACTATTGTTGAACTTTAGATGCATGTTCAAATAACTATTGGAAATTAACCCACCTGGATGTCCCCAGGCAACTCAAAATTCAGCCTGTCCAAGAGAGAATTGATTATCTTTCCACAAAAGTTTCTGTCCCAGTTAAGGCTACCGCTATCCGACCTACCACTCAAGATAAAAACTGAGGTATTTTATCTCATAATTAATCCCCAGAACTGGAAGAGTCTACCAAATAAATATAATCCAAGTCTAGAATTTCCTACAATGTGTTCTTTGAAATATTAGTTCCACAAAATGCTTCACTGAATATTCTTTTACAGTGAAAGTAAATTCTGTTACTCAGTCCCCCAGTTAAGCATTTGCATTTCACTTTAGCAATCAGAGCTTATTTAACTTGACTTAACCTAGTGTTTTTCCAAGTTATTTGATCCCCAAACTTTTCTATTTACCACCTATGAAAATCCTTCAAAGTTACATTCCATGAAGTATACTTAACAAACGGTGTTCTCCCTTGTCTCTTGTGGCTTACTTTATTTTCCCATCATCGTTTACCCATCTTTATTTTTATGTCTCATTGTTTTATTTTTTACATTTAAATTTTTTTCAAGTATGGCTTACGTTCATTATTTTGTGTTAATTTCAGGTGTACAGCCTAGTGGTTAGATAATCGTATACTTTACAGAGCGTTCCCCCTGATATATTCAGTACACAACTGGCACCATACAGAGTTGTTACAATTATTGACTACCCAATCTGTCCAGAAGATATCCAGCCATGTAATATGAAAAATAGAGACATTTATTGAAGAATATACAAGACAGAAGAAATATTTTACATAGGACAATGGCACCTCAGTCCCCTTCAAAGTAGGTACCGTGGGACCTCACACAGTTCTCCCAATCGACATCATCTGTCCTGTCATATTTTCTTCAATCTCATCAATGGTCTGAAATCTTTTCCCTTTTAAAGGTGATTTTAGTTTTGGGAAAAGGCAGATGTTGCAGGGCACCAAATGTGGGCTGTAGCGGGACTGAGTCATCTGGGTGATTTGATATTTTGCCAAAAAACTCCACATGAGATGTGATGCATGAGTGGGTACATTGTCATGATGAAGCTGCCAATCACCAGTTGCCCATAGCTGCAACTTTCTGAATCATCTGAATAATTTCTGCAAGGAATGTACAAGCTTAATGCACAATGTGATGCAGATTCGTTGCTCTACTCCACAGGTGGGGGACATAAGCCGGCCTTCCACCTTGTTTTATCTGGCCTGGTACCTTGTTTCTACCCGGCAGCAGCGCCGAGCTCCTTGCCCTAGTTAAGGAGTAGTTAAATTTATTCAGTCCTAAAATTACATTTGGTCTTTGAAGGCAACCACAAGGCTGATGTGGCCCCCAATGAAAATGAGTTTGACACCCCTGTTCTAGTCCCTCAGTCAATTTGAATGGGACAGCCACACAGTACACGTGCTCAATCAGTGGCATCTACTGTCACCACTGACTAGTACAATGAAATCATCACTGTTCACACACAGGCATTTCAGTCCACTCTCCTTGGCTGCCAGGTTACGTTGATGTCATGTATACCGTTCTCATTATGCTAACGATTGCTGGACTTTTTCCAGACAGACCTTGAGCATATATTTCTTATGTGATCCCTTACACCTACATGACTATTTTGTAAGTGTCTTTGACACTTAAAACTTCATTATAATGTGTCTCAATGTAAACTTTTTTGGAACCACTCTGTTGGGAGTCTTTGGGACTTTCTGAATCTCAGTGTCTTTTTTCCTCCATAAGTTTTTGGCCATTATTTCTCTAAATAAGCTTTCAGTCCCTTTCACTTTCTTCTCCTTTTGGGACTCCCATCATGTATATATTGATTATCTTGATGGATCTCAAACTTTCTTCTTTTTCATTTTTTTGTTATTGTTCCTCTAACTGAATAATTTCAAATAACTTGTCTTTGAGTTCTCTGATTATTTCTCCTATTTGGTCTGCTGTGCTGTTAAAGCTTTCTATTGAATTTTTCAGCTTAGTTATTGTATTCTTCAGCTGCAGAATATCTTTTGGTTCTTTTTGTTTGTTTGTTTCTATCTCTCTGTCAATATTCTCATTTTGTACATGTATCATTTTTCTGATTTTATTGAGTCATCTATCTGTGTTCTGTTGTAGCTAACTGAACTTAAGAAAAGTATTTTTAATTATTTGTCAGGTAATTCATATATTTTTTCATGGTTGGTTAGTTTTGGCTCCTTTGATAGAGATATATATCTCTAGTTTATTGTATCCCTTGTATCTTTGCCTTGGTGTCTGAACATTTGAAAAAGCAGCCACCTCTTTCAGTCTTTGTGGATGAACTTGGCAGGAAAAGAACTTCACCATTAGCCCAGCTAGAGATTCTGAGAGTATCTCACACCTTTGTAATGGCTATGCATTTTCCACTTATCCTAGGTTGAAAGTCAGGATTCTGCACCTTTCCTAATCCCACAGAGCCATGGCAGGTGCTGAGAGTTATCTGCCCCTTTCCCCAGTGCAATGCACCAAATTGCTGAGACAATGGGTACAAGCTCTACCTCTCCCTCTCCCTACCACTCAAAGAAGAAAACTCAGGATTATGCTCCTTTTCTCAATACTACTCAGCTTGCCAGCTAATGAGAACTCCCCTCCTGCTTTTTCGAGGGTATTACACTGAGATGCCAGGTTGCTGGATGTAAGTTCCACTTCTCTCCCTTCCTCCTGAAGGAAAAATCTGAGGATTGTGTGCCATCTCTCAATCCTGCAGATCCTTGCTGGCTGATATGATTCATGTCATCTGCTATGAGCCATCTATCCCACCTCCTGTTTTAGCTGCTCCAAAGGCATTGCAACTACACTGAATCCTACAGCACCCTAGGTAATATGAGAGAGGAGTAGTTCTCACAGGCAGTGTCCTGGAAGGCTAGGGGTATTGGATACACCCCTCACTTGCTTTTCATCATGGGAAAAAATCACCAAGATGATCTTATTCTCTGTTGAGCTGTATTGATTTGGGGGAGGAGAATATGTGAATAAAATAAAACTGCTTTCCCTCCATTTCATTGTGATTGTTCTTGGTCCTTTGTTCTTCTGAGCTGCTGCAACTTATTAATAGGAATCAGGGGTTCTCGTAAAGGTATTATGGTCTATATATGGTTATTAATTGGTTTTTCTGTGGTAAACAGAAGCTGAGACTTCCAATTCCACCACCTTGCAGATGTCACTACCCTAATCACATGTTTTATATTTGTGTGTCTCATTCAGACTTGCATCCTAAACTCTTAAACTTCACACCAACATGTGATAAGTGCTTAATAATTGCATGTTAAATAAATTACCTAAATTCAATTTTAATAAACATTACTTCTCTTGTGTTCAGCATCTTGATAATTGTGAAGGCCGTACAAAGGAAAATTATACAGTTTGCACTGTGAAATGCCATGGCTTATAATTAGTAGTGTGGTTAGAGATAAATACCTCTGATAGTCAGGTGAAACACAGATACATAATAAGACAATAAAAATTAATAAAGTGCTTTGAATGTGGCTGTGGAAAAAAATATCCAGCTTGGAGGACAAAGTTGGTTGCTCAGAGGAATTGGCAGATGTATAAAAATATGTCAATGTTCTGACAACTGGATATTCCAGGAAAGGATATTCTGGAATAAATATAAGAATAAATATATATTTATTCCAGAATAAATAAATACATGTAATATTTATATATTACATATATTATATATATTAACAAGAACTGTCTAGTGGAGCAATGTATGCTATTTGGGAGAATAATGTTCAAATAAGTGTTAACTGAGGTATTAGAGATGGGTAGAAAAAAAGAAAGAGAATGGAATATGGCAAGGAGTAAGGCCAGAAAGCTCCACAGTAGAGAATTCACACCAGCTATGGAATGACAAATGATTACTTGGCTCTCCATATGAGCCTCACCAAGAATATTCTTTTTTTCCCTTTTTATTGAATACTGGGATGACACTAGTTCACAGAATTACACGGGTTTCAGGTGCACAGTTCTACAACACGTCATCTGTATACTGTATATTGTGTGTTCAGCTCCCCAAGTCAAGTCTCTGTCCATCACCACTTATCACCCCTTACTCTCCTCCCCCTCCCTCTCCCCACCAGAAGTCACCACACTGTTGTCCATGTCCATGAGATTTTCTTCTTCGCTCAACCCCTTCTTGCCCCCACTCAGACCCCCATCTCTCCCCACTCCTTGAGGGCTGTCAGCCTGCTCTCTGTCTATGAGTCTGTCTCTAATTTGAGTGTCAGTTCATTTTATTCATTAGATTCCACGTATGAGTAAAATCATGATACTTGTCTTTTTTTGACTGGCTTATTCACTTAGCATAACGTTCTTGAGGTCCCAAACCCACACAAGGCCCACAGGAAAAGAGTGTAAGATGATAATAAGGGTCTTTAAAATGTTCTCTTGAAGTTCTATTTAGATTTTACAAGGGAGAGTAAATGGTTGAGGTCTGGGACCATTGCAGAAGTGGCAGAAAGACCAGCCAGGTTTTGAAAATGTCCAGGTAATTAGTGAGATTTTGAAGTAGAAAGGGACAATAGGAAAAGAAATTCAGTAAGCTATTGCTCTCTCAAAAATCAGAACCATGTATTTAGAAAATAATGTCCTTTTAATGTTTTCTTTCCCTGTATTTGTTGCATTTATATTTAGATATTTTTGTTTATATTTTTACCAATGGGGTCAGGGTATGAGTGCTTTGGATACAACATTGGACAATGCAATCAAAGACCTTTAAAGTCACTTGCTTTGTAGAACAAGATTTATTCCTGGTTTCAGTGGGAGTTATATTCACTAACACAAAGAGGGTAAAGACCACCACATCTTTGTAAAATCCTCCATGAATTTCTCTATAGATAAAAATGCAGTTTCAAAGAACTCATTTCTTTACATTTGCTAAAGCAGGTGCCTGTAGTCCTGAACATATTGCTCACAGCTATTTTATAGTGGGAGGTAAAACCAAAAGGGAAAAACAGTGTTATTTACACTCTTTTGATTCATGGGGAAAATTGCTTCTCTTTGAAGAATCTCTCATTTTTTAAAAAATCCTGTGCAATGAACACATATACACACTCATGCACAGAAATGAGAAAATGTGTTTTAATTCATCCACAGGTTCCACTGCAAAATATTTCATAAAACCGTATGGATCAAATTTGCCAATGTGGATGCCTGAGTTATTTCTGCTAGATAAAATCAAGTCAACCTGTAATTTCGCATTATAAACAGATGATCGAGGATGCACAATTTAACATCTGCATGCACAGCAAGCAGTGGGGCCAGTACAAACAGTTGCTGTGATGTGGACAAATGAGTTTGAATTTATACACATTCTTCATGCATTATTCAGATGGCTCCCTTTGTAAATTGGGGTCTTTTCATATGAACAAAATGAAAGAAAATAGTTTGACCGGGTCCAGGTATTTTCAGTAAGAATGTTCCTCAAAATGAAGCGGATTTGTTAATAAAATGTAACATAATGAAAATTTGGACATAGGGAACACCTGGCACACAATTTTGGCAGATAATTAGATAACTGAATACTTACGACAGCTAGCTAATTGTCATAATCAGTGGATAATTTATTTGGGACATAATATTATTCACGCCTTTCTCATGTACAAGTGAATGAGTTGCCAGATGTGCATGAAGCATAATTTTAGTTCTGTTTTTACAATAGGATTTGACTTCCATTATTCTACCTTGGCAAGATGTCACTCTTTAACTGGTGGCTTTCGGAAAACAGTGATTTGGAGGCAGCTTTTGAAGACAGGCCTTTATGTGAAAATCATATTTAAGAGTTAACTGAAACAAACTTAGTGACAAAGTGGATGAATAATTGCCTACAATGTATCTTGAAATGAAAGCTACTTATTAACAATTATTGAAGGCTTCTAAAAGGAGGGGTTTTTTTTAGACCTCGTACATGTTAAGAAATTGGAAAGAAGTACACAAAACTGGAGGATACTTGGAAATATTCACACATAAACATTCTTTGATTGTCTTAGTAAGATTTTAGCATCTTCATGATTTAGACACAGGTCACCTTATTGGAGGTCTCTGTGCTGCTCTCCTGGGGATCTCTGGATTTGAGAAAAAGAAAATTCATCATCAGGCCCTGCTGCTGACCCATTGCATGGAGAATAGTTACCATGGAAATCCACCTAGATTTACAGCAGAATTTGTGTGAGTCACAAAGAATTTTTCATTGAGTTGAACCATTGAAATTTGGGATTGTTTGTTACTAGAGTACAACATAGCCTATCCTACCTTGTACACAAATGTTTTGATTCTTCAGAAATACTTATACATGTACCTACTTGTTATAATATACTGCTCCTAAGAAAGAACCTGAACCTTTGAAAATTTTTTTACTGTCATGTGGAAATATCAATCAACATTAACTAAACCAAAAATAATAAGTGGCAAATTTTGTCATCGGCCAAAATGAATTATATGTTCAACCCTAACTGGGAAATGTAGGCTTTACCTGGATGCATTTCCCACCCCTTCAAAGCTGAGGTTCATTTTATAAATAAGAAGAAGATAGATTTGGGGAAAATAATTTCCATCTCACCGAATTCCTAACCATGTTGACAGGAGTTAGAAAAACTAGATTCAAGAAAGCTGATTAATTTAAGCAATGGAATCAGAAATAGAATCCAGGTCTCTACATCTTAAGTTTCTCACTGATGATTTCTTAGTTTAGGTGGATGCTTCACAAGAAGATTTATGGTTAAAAAAAGAGAAGCATTTGTGGCAGAGAAGTCTTGGTGTGCACCAAAGATGGATGCCCTATTTTCACTTACAAGAGCTGGTGCTGGGAAACACAGAGCATTTCCCACCCTCTTTTGCATTTAGTCTGAGGACGTGACTAGCTTCTGCCAGTGGGATGTAAGTAAAAATGATTTGTGCTGCTCATGGATTTATACAGTTAGAGAATGTACTTCCTTCTCTACCCTTGTTCTTTGTCTGTTGAATGTCAATACATGAAAGAACTATCTTGGAAACTTACATGTTCAAGAAGGCAAGGACTTAGTCACTTGGCATCTGAATGTCTTTGTGCAATGGAAGTACCATCACCCCTTCACCAGGGCTCTTGCTGAAAAATAGCCTGTACTTAGCCTATTCTCTGAGAGAGAAGTGAATTTTGGATTTAGCAATTGAAATTTTAGAGTTGGTCTATTACTGATATCTATTAATCTAGTAGATTTATAAAATAATAAAGGAAGGGATCTAAATAACTTCTATGGAAATCAGACATCAATAAGGCAGGTGGGATACTTTTGGAAGTGGAAATTTACTTTGGTAAGATGTGATTTTTTGCTCTTGGATTTGTGAAGATGGGAAAGATGTTACTGAAGAGAGAAAGAAGGTAGAATAAATTGAGAGGCTAAGAAAGGACAAAAAGTTGGTTTTAAAAGTTCACATTTCAGTTAATTATGCACAGATACAAGAACAGAGGTTACCCAAAAGACCTTCAGTGGTAGCTCTGCAAGCAGACATATTCACCAGAGTCCATTTAAACTCAGGAAATACTTAAAATTTTATTTAACTAAAACTCAAAGTAGACAATCAGAGGTCCCAGTTGCTGTTGGACTGTACTACACAATCATTTGGTTATTAGGAACTTGAAATGTGGCTAGTTCAAATTGAGATGTTCTGTAAGTCTGAAATACACATGGAATATTAAAGACAGTACAGAAAAAGAATATATGATATCTCATTAATAATTTCTAGGCTGATTATAGAAATTATTTCTATATTGAAATATATATTTCAACATTGAGTATATTTCTATATTGAATTATATTTTGGACATAGTGGGTAAAATAAAATATAATAAAAAGTTTTTATATTATATATAAAAATATAATAAAATAAACCTCTTTTAAAGAATTTTTAGGTGTGGTTACTAAAAAATTTAAATTATACAGGGCACTTATGTTACCTCCCTATTGAAAAATGTCCCTACCCTTTGCAACAGCATGGATGGATCTGGAGAGTATTATGCTAAGCAAAATAAGCCAGGCAGTGAAAGACAAATACCATATGATCTCATCTATAAGCGGAACCTAATCAACAAAACAAACAAGCAAGCAAAATGTAACCAGAGACACTGAAATTAAGAACAAACTGACAGTAACCAGAGGTGAGCGGGGAGGGGATAATGGGGGGGAAAGGAGGAAGGGTTGTCAGGAACATCTATAAAGGACACATGGACAAAGCCAGAGTGGGGTAGGATCAAGGATCTGAAGTGGAGGTGTCTGGGGTGGGGTGGGGAATGGAGATAATTGTACTCGAACAACAACAACAAAAACTTAAAAAAAGACAAACACTGTGCTAAGAGGTATACAGCATATTTTATTTGTTCCTCCAAACTCAGGGTTGGGAAGAAGATATGTGATGACAAACAGTTATTTAGAGAAGCAACTTTGACAAGAAAGTATGAAAGAAAAAGAGGTTGACTTGGTTCAATAGACTTGCAAGCATGTTATACATTAAATGAATATACAAGTGAATAAAGACTAGTACCTTCCCCAACCTATGCCTCAATGACACTTGAAGAAAAGCACACACACACAATCATATCAAAATAAAATAAAATGAAATAAAATGAACCAAAACATGCTTTCTGAGATTCTGTTACCAACATTCTGTGAGCCTTACTTACAGCATTTGAAGCACTACGCCTCAGTTTCCTAGTAGTTAAAATAGAGGTGATTATATTGGCTTTCTTTTTTTTAATTGTTGTTCAATTACAGTTGTCCCCATTTCCCCCCATTACTCTCCCCTGCCTGACCCACCCCCACCTCCCACATTCAATCCTCCCCTCTCCCATTGTCTTTGTCCATGGGTCCTTTATACATGCTCTTTGATGACCCTTCCCCTTATTTCCTTGTTATTCCCCTCTGGTCACTGTCAGTTTGTTCTTTATCTCCATGTCTCTGGTTCATTTTGCTCGCTTGTTTGTTTTGTTAATTAGGTTCCACTTATAGGTGAGATCATATGGTATTTGTCTTTCACAACCTGGCTTATTTCACTTAGCATAAATTATGACACTCAAATATGAAAACCTGTATTAAAGCACTTTAGGAAAGTATGTAAGTGCTCTGCTAGTGTAAGAAAATACCTGAAAATTAGGGATTTAACATCTGAACAGAGAAAATATTATAGCTCTTTCTGGATAATGTTTGAGGAGACAGGTAGTACATTTGAATGATTTAACGGACACTTAAGAAGTTTATTTTCATTGTAAATCATATTAAGCATTCAATTAAACTTTCATCTTACAATAATAATATAATTACTGCTTCTATCATTAAACATTTAAAATTAAGTGACAACATATACTTTTTAGGCTTAAATTTGTTCTATGTCCCTTACATTCATTCTATATGATGAAAAATTATAATGTAGAGACAGTTTTAGAAGCCAGTTCACTTGTATTTGATGTAAACCTGATATTTAAACACCTATAAAATATAGTGCCGAATTCCTGAAGGGGTTCAGAGCATACCTCCACAAGATATGTATGTCACTTTGGCATGTGAATTATTTTTAGTTGAAGGCAACTGAGACCCCACAGACTCATGAGAAACTTCTACCTCTCCCTCAAAGAATTTAAATTTGGGGCCTTGCCCATAAGAGAGTTATTACCAAAGATAACTTTTTAATAACCTATCTATTGGATAAGACAAACATATAATTACTAAAAATTTGCTCTTCTTACCATCTAATTACTGGAAGAAACAAATTCTCCAATGTTGTCATGGTAAAAGAATTTCAGGGACACTCACATAGGAGGAGTTTTAAGTGATAGTGGCAAGATTTATTAGACCAAAAGTGATAGTACACCCAAAGAGTCAGAGAGCAGGTAGGCTGGAGGGTAGTTATGCCTTGAAGTCCTTGCTAAGCTTCCATGTATTTTCTTGGGTTCTGGAAAGAGAAGTCTTTCTTTCAAACTACCCAATCTCTTTCCTGGCTTTTCCTGGGCTTGTGTTTGTGCCCCCCCATCCAATCTCTTTTTCTTAGCTTTTTCTAGGCCAGTGCCTCCCTGTTTAGGGGTCATTTTGGCTCCTACTGGTCAACATTTAGTAAAAGGAATCCCTTCACTTTCTTTTCCCTCAACCCCCAACTCCCCCCACCCCACTAGTCATGGAAACTCCCCATGGTGACTGAAAATCTGTTTTTGTTTTCACCTAATCAGGCTTAATCAGTTGTCTAGTTCCATTGGCTCCCCCCTTATTTGTTATTATCTAAACTAACTGCCTACTCTATCATTTTCCCCCTCAAGAATTCTGGGCCCTTGAAATCTTATAAGAGTTTTTGTAATGTATTGCCCTCACTTTATCTGTTCTGGGGTTTGGCTGGCACTAATGGCACTACTTGGGTCCCTGTTATTTTTCTCCTTGACTAGGGTGATTTAAGCTCCTTACTCTGGTTGGGGAAGAGAGGTATAAACCATCTGTTCCTAAGTGCCCTTGGTTAGGGAAGATAAGATCTTGTGATTTATTAGCAGGCTATTAATTGTTTTGGCCTTGTTTAATTATTTTGTCTTAGTTTCTCTCATTTCGCTTGCCAAGGAATTTTCTTAGCTTCTTACTCTCCTGCCTCAATCCTGTAAATGACCTTCTTCCTCTCTGATGCTCCAAGGTGTCTTACCTCATCCTAAGCTCAGAATGTCCCTGAAACTCTCATGTATGTGAAGGTCTCTGATTCTCTTATGTATGTGAGGTTCCCATGTGTAAGCATGTAATTAAATTTGTCTGATTGACCTTGTTAATGTAATTTGATTCATGCAAATTTTATTATTAGACCAGCCAAAAGAACTTAAAAGGGTAGCAGAAAGTTTCTTTCTCCCACTCATTCCATAAAATAAATATTTACATACAGAAATTTTTGAATGAAAAACATGCCATCATTAAAAGCATATCTAAAGTCTAGGAGAAAACATCCCACAAGACTTCTAGAGGAAGAAGAGTGTTTATTTTGTTTTGTCTACGTATCTTTAAGGCGTACTTCAGACTCTTGGTTTTAATCACATATTTACTTCTGTAACATATTTTAATTATATCCTTAGTTATGTTGGCATTACATATATTCATATAAACAATCATATTTGCACCATTTTAAGTCTATGTGGGCTCTTTAAATGGACTCCCTTGAAAATCAGGCAGTTTCTCACACCACCCCAAACCCCTTTGGTTTTTACAGCCAGAAGTTATGGGGATTTATCTGGCCAGCACTGGAATCCTGGGCTGTGCAGTCTGGCCTGGGGCTAGGATGGCTCGTTTCCAAGGTATCCCTCCTCATTTTTATCCACCACATGTGAGTGTGGGACCACCCATTCTGCCACCTCCGCTGCTGACTCTCTGCACACCGCCACATCTCCATGTCTCTCCACCTGTCTCCATGACTATGGCCTTCCTACCTGTCTGGATGAATGTGGCCTCTTTAAATCTTTGGTTGTCAGACTTCATACAGCATGATTTTCTGACAATTCTGATTGTTATTTGTTTTGAGATATAGTTGTAACTCTCTCTGTGGTTGTGTGAGAAGGTGAAGCATGTCTACCTATGCCTCCATCTTGACCTGAAGTCCTATGCAAACCCACCCACTCTTGGATTCATCACAAGGAAAACAGCTGGAAGGGCATCAGTTGCATATGGGAAGTGGATGAAGTGACTGGAAATGGGGCAAGTGCCAGGCAAACCTCCAGAAGCCAGGCAGTGCCACTGCCCCTCTCCGAGCCCTCCCCCTACACAGAACCACAAAGCAGTGAAGTGGGTTGCCCTGCCCTGGCAATTGCCTAAGGATCTGCCCCATGCAATTTACAGGTGCCTTTTCTAAGACAGGAAGTCAAAGTAGCTCTACCTAATACACAGAAACAAACACAGGGAGGCTGCCAAATTGAGGAGACAAGAAATATGTCCCAAATGAAAGAAAATAATAAAACCCAAGAAAAAGAATGAAATGAAACAGAGATAACCAACCCATCACATGCAGAATTCAAAACACCAATGATCAGGATGCTCAAAGAATTCATTTAGTACAGCAAAAACATAAGGGAAAAAGTGAAGGTTACACTAAGTGAAATAAAGAAAAATCTACAGGGAACCATCAGTGAAGAGGATGAAGCCAAGAATCAAGGCAATGATTTGAAACACAAGGAAGGAAAAAGCATTCATTCAATCAGAACAGCAGGAAGGAAAATAATTCAAAAAATATAAGGATAGGTTTAGGAACCTCTGGGACATCTCCAAATGTACCAACATCCAAATCATAGGGGTGCCAGAAAGAGAAGTAGAAGAGCAAGAAGTTGAAAACTACCCTTTTTTGAAAAAATAATGAAAGAAAACTTCCTTAACACGGTGAAGGAAATAGACAACTCCAGGAAACAGAGAGTCCCAAACAAGTTGGACCCAAAGAGGACAACACCAAGACAAATCATAATTAAAATGCCCAAGTTTAGAGATAAAGAGAGAATTTTAAAAGCAGCAAGAGAAAAGCAGAGTTACCTACAAAGGAGTTCCCATATGACTGTAGCTGATTTCTCAAAAGAAACTTTATGGGAAAGAAGGGACTGGCAAGAAGTATTCAAAGTGATGAAAAGCAAGGACCTACAACCTAGATTACTCTATCAAGAAAAGCTATCATTTAGAATGGAAGGGCAGATTAAGTGCTTCCCAGACAAAGTAAAGCTAGCGTTCATCATCACCAAGCCATTATTACATGAAATGTTAAAGGGACCTATTTAAGAAATAGAGAAAGATCAAAACTATGAACATCAAAAGGGCAACAAATTCACAACTATCAATACCTGAGTCTAAAAAATCAAACTAAGAAAACAACCAGGACAGGAACAGAATCATAGGTATGGAGATCATCTGGAGGGTTATCAGCTGGGAGGGGGTAGGGGAAGAATGGAGGAAAAGGTACAGGGATTAAGAAGCATAATTGGTACATACAAAATAGAGAGGGAGATGTCAAGAACAGTATAGGAAATGGAGAAGCCAAAGAACTTATATACAAAACTCATGGACACGAACTAAGATGGGTATTGCTGGAGGGAATGGGGGTACTGGGCAGAGGGAGCAAAGGGGAAAACATTGGGACAACTATAATAGCATAATCAATAAAATATATTTAAAAATATGTAAACAATGACATTCCTGTTTCTTACATTTTTGCTTCCTGAATCATTCTTTGTAAAAGCTTAGTAAAATTATTGTATGTGTGAAAGTATTATTATTTCCCACTTACACTTTTGGAGTCAAAACTGCAAATTACTTTTAAAAAACCTTATCCTTAGGTTAAACTGGCATTTTATGGGACTGTGAGTTGCATTCTTTTAGCTTTGAGAGGATATAAACTATTGTCTTGAGCTAATTAGCCACTTGAGCTAAAAGAAGAACACTTCTTTTGTTTTTTATCTTAGTCTATTTTAATATATAAGGTGTTATTTATGACTTTAAATAACTTTTATGTTAAAGTTGTAAATTGTTTTCTATCATATGGGTTTCAAATATTTTTCCAAATATGTCTCATTTTGTAACTTATCTTAATCATGTCCTTAATTATATAGGAGTTATACTTTGCTGATACTTAATGTACTATCATTTAAGTGAATAGTACATATTTCCCCTCATTGACTTTGTATACCTGACTTTATAATGTAGTGGTAAAAAGAGGGTTCAAGTGCTAAAATTTTTTAGTTCAAATTCCATCCCTAATGTTCACCTACTGTGTGATCTTCTGTTATGTTGCTTAAGTTATTCTCCCTTTAATTTTCTAATCTTAAAAGCAAGGGTAATGCTGATACTAGAAGGTGGTGATACAAGTAAAACTGGAATGGTGTTTACACACAAAAATTACTCATCAAATGATAGCTATCGTTATGGTAAGACATTGAGTCCCATGAAGTCCTGGGCCAGTGTTTCAGCTCTCCATTTGGTTGCATGGCTAACCTGAGATGCAAAGTCGTGGGCTGTGAATCATTGGAGAAAAATGAAGGAAGACCACCAGCCTGTCCTTTTTCCTATAAGCAGAATACATGGCTCTATTTCACAGAAATGATTCAACATTGTATGCATTAGCTAAATACTGGGAACTCTGTGAGGTCAGAGATTTTGTTTTCCTTTCTGTATCCCAAAAAGCCTAGCAGAATGTTAGGGAAAAGGCATTGTAATAATAAAAATTATTGAGAACCAGCTGCAGTTTTGAGGATTGACATTGCATCAGTGGATCAGTGAAGAAAACTTTTTTTGGTTGTTATTTTTTTAATTTTTCAATTATTTTATTGTATTTATCGGGGTGATAGTGGCTAATAAAATTATATAGGTTTCAGGTATACAATTCTATAATACATCATCTGTACATTGTATTGTGTGTTCACCACCCCAAGTCAAGTCTCCTTCTGTCACCATTCATCCCTCTTTTATCCTCTTCTACCTCAGCCCACCTTTCCTTTCCCTCTGGTAACCACCACACTGTTCTATGTCTATGAGGTTTTGCTTAATCCCTTCACCTTTTTCACCCAGCCTCCCAACACTCCTCCCTTCTGAACAAAATAGATTAACAAACAAGATAGAAACAGACTCATAAATACAAAGAATAGACTGACAGCTGTCTTTTGTTTTTTGTGCTATATTTCTCTTTAGATTTTATTTTTTTAAGATTTTATTTATTTATTTTTAGAGAGAGGGGAAGGGAGGGAGAAAGAGAGAGAGAGAAACATCAATGTGTGGTTGCCTCTCATGAGCCCCTCACTGGGAACCTGGCCTGCAACCCAGGCCTGTGCCCTGACCAGGAATCAAACCCATGACCCCCCTGGTTCACACGCGGGCACTCAATCCACTGAGCCACACCAGCCAGGGCTCTTTAGGTTTTAAAAGACAAGCCTTGATTAGTACATTTTGTACTATATCTGAGTACTTTCTTGTATCTGAGAAGAAGTATCATTAATGGGATATAAGTTTCATTTGTTTTAAGTTTAAAATTCTCCATTTTGAACTTTGAAAATAGAAAGCAATTATTCTAAAAAAATTGGATGACCATTCAATTAAATCTCAGCATGAATATGGTGCCTTGCCTTTGTATGCTTATTGATGTTCATTTATCACCTACAATATCTCACGAGCTCTTTGTCTAGAAAATACTAAGCAGCTGTGCACAATGGAAAAAGCTTGAGATCTAGGATAAGTCCACAAATGATTTTCAGCTGAACCAGGTGCTGTGTAACTTTAAGCAATACTTACATTTTCTGACCTTTAGTTTTTGTGTAAAAAAGGAATCAATTTACCACGTTACTGGATTAATATGAGGATTAGCGATAATGCATAGCAAGAACGTAGAATGCAGTAGATGCTAATTCAATGTTAGTTAATATTAATATAAGATTACAATTTCTATATGTTAATTTTCCTCAACTGTTTTCTGGAAAGTAATGGGTTACTATGTTAGAGAACAATCTGATGTGCTGATATGTGTGTGTTTGATTCCCAAATATATCACTAAGGCCAATGATTTGAGATGAAGGAAATGAGAAATTTTAATCAGTTTGGATTAAATATGAATTTCACTGATTTAGAGCAAACTATTTAAAATTCCTAAGTGTCACCTTTTTCATTTAAAAGAATAATAGTAGAAGTATCTTACAAAGTTGTTTTGAGGTCTATCATAACATACAGGTAAAGTTTTGTGTAGCAAATTCTCGACATCATCTGAACCTACTGTTTATATAATGTAAAAATGCTCACAACATCAAATACAACCAGGACTTATTCAGCCTATAGGAATTTTCAATTATCCTAAACTTGAATTTTTGAAAGATAGCCTAACAGGATTGTTAGCGTAAGGGATGGATCTTAAGTTAGCTCCCTAGGTTTGAGTACTAAGCAAATTAAATCTCTCTCTCTCTTTCTCAATATTTTCATTGTCAAATGGAAGTAAGTAATGGTGCCAACCAGTTCAAGGTATTAAAAAGACTAAACGTGATAAAACATTGACTCCTCTAGCACACTGCCAATCACATGGGTTCAATAAAGATATAATTATTTTAAGTTGGAGACTGACTTATTATGTATCTCCTTTTATATGTCTACCTGAGTTCAACATCACTATGCATATTTTTAAAATATTTACGGTGACTTCAGTGATAAAAAATGGATTAAGGACCTTTGAAAGTCTGTTCTTTCATAAAATCAACAGAGTTAAACTGAAAAAAATTTGTCAGAATGAATTTTTTTTACTCTGGAGATTAACCAAAGGCTTGAGAAGCAACCTTGGGAACATTTAATCAAGAAAAATGGCTATCACTATGGACAGCAAGCTTTGTCATGTTTCTAACTTGCTCTAGTTCATCTCCCATTTCCCAAATCAGTGGTCAATCCAAAAATAACAATTTGTGTTGCCAGTACTATAGGGAGAAGAATGGATCTCATCCCCCCAAAACCTCTAGCAGTTGATCCGTCTGATGATAACTTGGAATACCTCTTTCAAAAATCTGACCTCACTGAAACGCACCCAGTGTTAAACAACTCTTCTAGGTAGGTGTTAGGGTGTGAGAGGTTCGTAGTGAAATGAGATAATGAATCAACTGGAGCAAAAAACAGACTGGTCAAAAGCTTCAAAATAAAAGCTGTAAAATAAGCTGTCTATAGGGGCTTGCAAAAGCTGATTTATATTCCTGGGAATCTAGAAAGCCATGTGCATGCCAAGAGCTCTGCACAGCTGTGTATTTGCTCAGGAAAGACCTAAAAATGCCCTAAATGTTCACCTCTCACATACTTAAAGTGTTGACGACAGGAAGAAAAGGCTGAGGCAGAGTTGTAAACTGACTGCGTGAGAGTTAGAAGCATGAGCCAACACATACACAGAGTTCTGCAACAAATACTGAGAGTATTTTTGGTTCAAGAATTTAAAGAAATCTCTGCTATTATATTTTCATAGATATTCTTATTATGTAAATTCTAAATTCATGCTAATATTATATTATAATTTTTTAATGTACAGTTTCTTTTATTAAGAACTCATAACTGTATGATTTCACTAAAAGATGTCATGCATTTGACTTATACAAAGTATATACAAAGGTACTTCTACAAAGTCCATTGCTAACTTCTATAAGCCTTATAACTACAGGAAATAAATGTCAAATCTTTATTCCTTAACTAATCATTCAAATGCCCTTTGATTTATTACCAGCTTTCTCATCAGTCCTCACTGAGGCTTATTTTCCCATGTCCTTTAATTCTCTAGGAATCCCGGCACTTACCCAGTCCATAGGTAAGTCAGCTTTCTTTTGACACCAAGTATAGAAGGACCTGCAGATTGGTGATAGTACTATTGCTGTCATCAATGTAGCAGAATCCCACATAGTTCTTCGGAAACTTGTCCACAGAATAATACCAGGTCCATATGCCTATAAAACTTTTAATGTGGTGCCACTGTGGGCTCCAAATTATAGCTGTTTCAGTTCATACCAATGCATGCAGTTTATATTCCTCAAAGCAAATTTCTTGCCAAGTGTGTGGATTTAGAGCAACTATGAAAAGTAGCCACAGTTAAACCTACGCTTGCCCTTAGTAATTCAGGTTACTCAAGCTTAGATTCCCTGCCTCCCCAAGGTGGTGTTATTCCAGAAACATTATTAAACATACCTCTACCAATCTTGATTGGAGCTCTGTTGTTCACTAAGTAAAACTGCCTAACACTGAAATAAAAAAGTGTTTTTGATAATTCTCAAGTTCTTGAATGATCTATTTCTAGAGGATAGAGACTAGCACTTGGGCCAATATTATCTCTTTTAATATATGATCTGATGATTCAAATATTATTTACATAGTGCTTACCAAGATATGAATTCTAAATTTTAAAAAAAGACTTTTTTTTTATATTGAATGAGAGAAAAAGAAAGTACTGTTCATTTGCTTCCAAGTGCATTCTGGGATTCTTGAGCAAAGTCCTCCTTCTCTTTCCCATTTGGCAATTTTATCTACCAGGTTTCACAGGAGCTGCGGCCTAGCTCATGCCACAAAAGTGTCCATCAGGTGTTACTCTCCATACAGGAGGCTATTTAAAAGGCTCCTAAACAAGTTCTGTTCTGAATAAGCTGAAATCTCAACACGCGGATAGAAAAAACTGACATTTTAAAACTTTATTTTAAAGAGAACCAATTATTAAAAATTTTTGCCATGGCAAGTATAGTATAGCCTCTAAACATACATAATCCAGAAAACCTGAGAGCTATCATATGTATATTTTTCATTCACAGGTCTTCAACACATATGTCACTATTTTTTTTTAAATTTATTCATTCAAGGGAAATGAGTTTAGAGTAAACTGTATATCAAGGAATATAAAGATGAATTGAACTTGTCCACGAGGAACTCACGTTTCAGTAGGCATGTCAGCAAATGACTAGAAAACTGTACACTAACATGTGCTATAATGGAGCTATGAACAGAGTGTCAAGAAAACAGAGAAAGCGACTGGCTGCCTGCAAGAACACATCAGAGAACAAATAGGATTTGAGCTGCTTCTAAGCTAAGTGTGAGTCTGGCCAGACTAATTAACAGGATTGGTTTGTTTGATCCTGTATGTCAGCGCTGTTCCCTTTCTCCCACACATTTGCCCTCTGTAAGCTAGAGGCTTCGCAAACAAGAATAACTTTCTCAAATAAAGGGAAATTGTTCTCAGATAATGATAGATTTACACCTGTGTTTCTATATTAAGCCCTACACATATGCTCTGAATATCCCCTGGAAGGGGTATTGAATGATTTCTCAGGTGAAGATGAGGCACCAAGCCATTCCAGTCAGAACATATATATATTTATCTAAAAAAATATACAGAAAGATAATACAGAGGTAGGAGCTTCCAGAATAGATAAAATAAGTCCACTGGGTTTATTAACAGAAATCCCATCATTGCTCACTATAGAAGGAAAGGAAAGAGTTAGGGTAAAGCAGGGGAATAGTGAGACAAGTCTAGAAAGATAGGCGGTGAGGTCCTTCTGTGTGTAGATAAATAAGTGTAGCAAAAGAAAAAAGGTGACATTCGTCAGAGTTATATAGTCATGTTTAAGTTTTTAGAAAGACAATCCTCTAGACAATATAGGAATATGAAAGATGGACTAAAATGGGAAGGAATGGTGGCAGGAAGATCAGTTAGGGGAGTGTTGCTATAAGGAAAGGAAAAATAAGGTTTTTTAAAAAGATTTTATTTATTTATTTTTTAGAGAGAAGGGAAGGGAGGGAGAAAGAGATGGAGAGAAACATCAATGTGTAGTTGCCTCTCCCATGCCGCCTGCTGGGGACCTGGCCCATGACACACACATGTGGCCTGACTGGTAATTGAGAAAACAATTAAGAGGAAACAGAGACGCTTTGGTTCGCAGGCTGGCACTCAATCCACTAAGCCACAACCACCAGGGATCTTGATGAGACAGTGGCACTTAACATAAAAATCCTACTGTATTTGAAGTTCTATGAATTGGGTAACACAGGTTTTGGTGACTGGCTGAATGATATGGGAAGGTAAACGAAGAGTGTATCATAGAGAGGTTGTGAGTAGTGGTTCCATAATCCAGGATAGTGCATAAAAGATGAAGAGTAGATTGTGATGGATGGTGGAGGACAGGTTGTTGGACAGTTTAAGTGTTAAATCTCAGGGATCAGAGTGAACTCTGATGGTGTACAGTAGGAGACTGAAAATGTGAGTCTGAAGCTGTGTGTAAAATTTGAAACTAGAGATCCATACATAAGTAGTCACCAGTGTAAATACAATAGTCATAGTCATGGCTGTGTAAGAGAAAACAGAAAAGGAGTTTGGAGTGAGGTCAATAGAAGGCTTAGGATGAAATCTGGAAAACATTTAACTGGTGGCAGAGAAAGAAAATCCACAGAAGGCAATTTAAACCATCTAGTTAGAAATAAGAAAACATTTTTTCCTCTACTTTTGTGATTGACATTTTCATAATAACAGGTTTTAAGAAAGAATCAAATACAATTATCCAAAACATACTAATAATGAGAGATAATAAATAATTAAATGGGTTATTTCTCTTTCTTTAAAAAGGTTGCTCTAAATGTAATGGAAAAGTTTAACATTGGAAAGAATATAAAACAGTGGCGAAGTGTAGATTTGTTTATTTATTCATTCATGTAATATTTATTGAGGTCTAGGCAATTGCTATGTAGGAGGAATACATAGAAGACACAATTTATGACAAAGCACACAATCCAGAGAGATATTCTTTAAAAAGTTATTGCAATTAAGAAATGTAAGACATCATGGTGTTAAACATTAAGTGTCAGTGGGTTGCCTAGAGATGTCCTATCCAATACAGCAGCCACCAGCTACCTATGACTATGGCACATTTGAATGTGGCTAGTGAGACTGAGGAACTTAACTTTTAATTTTAATTATTTACATTTAAAAACTTAAGCAGTATAAGATACTTTTGTTACAAAACCTTATTATTGTGGTACAGCTACACTTTACTTAACTGTTGGATTGTATGAGATGTTGCTGCATCATCGTGCACATGATGGGAAGACTCATCATTTCTCGTTTCACACATAAACCTGTCATCAGTCCAGCTGGTGTCTATAAATTGACTCAGTTTGAATAACTTTATTTTAATGTACTATTGAAACATTGTAATGTGTTTATTTGAATATTTTGTGTAGATAGCAAGAGTTACAGGGGCACCTGTATAAATTGTATGCAGCAATTAAATTGAATTGTTTATTGTTATTTTAATTATAATATATAAATTGCTTTCAATTCAAAAATAATTATGGCGATTAGAACTTGCTGTAGCAGACCAAAATGTAGAAGTTGCATGATATGCAAAAAACAGACTCAGGGATACTAAAGAGAATAATGTTAAATGGGCAAAATAAATTTGATAAGAAATAGTATCTAAAGCCAAAAAATTAAGAAATTAGTCACCAAACAAAAATTAAATGTACAAAAATGTATAAATTATTTATAACAGGATCTAAGACTATATAACACTGGCCAGCTATAAAACAGCTCGGATTCTTGCAAACACACAACATGCCATTTTTAGATTGAGATGATAAAATATTTATTTGGGCATGTTTTGTCTCAATGGGCTTTCAAATTTATGAGACAATATTGTCAATTTGCAGTCTAAAATATCAACCTCAGGGCATACATACTTTTGAATATTTTACATCTTTCAAAGAGGATTTAGCTAGATATGAAAAAACACTTGTTAAAATTATTATGAAACATGCTGTGCACTAGATTAAAAACTCAGATTTACTGAGATTTTAAAACAAGAGATTGATAGTTCTCTTATTGCTTAATTCCAATGTATGATACATGTTGAAAATATTTATGCTTAGGTTTTTGAAGTAGAATGTGCAAAGTGTTATAAACTCATGAATCAGAGCCAGTTTTTGGAACTTTTGAAAGAAATAGAAGACAGTATATTTAATGGTGTTAAGTTCTTTGCCAATACTCATTGGTTGAGCCATGGAAGAGTTTTAGAAAGATTTACTGCACTGTTAACTAAAACTTAAAATTTTCATATAACAGAATTGCTTTCCAAATATTCAATAATCAAAGGCAAAAATGTCAATATGAATTAGAATTTTTTTGCACTGCATCTAAACAAAATAATTTAATGCCTCAAAGAAAGAAAGAAGTTATTTGTGAGCTGATACAGAGAGCTACTAGAGTTTATTTTGAAATTAAAACTTTAAAACATAAATCAATAATATTGATTTTACAAATTATTCTAACATAACTCAGAATACAGAATGGACTGTGCTATGTAAATTAGCTGCAAAACTACAAGAAAAAATTTATTTTTACTTTTTATATTTTATTGATTATGCTATTACAGTTGTCCCATTACCCCCCTTCATTCCCCTCCACCCTGAACACCCTCTCCCGCCCACATTCTCCCCTTTAGTTCATGTCCATGTGTCATAAGTTCTTTAGCTTCTACATTT
>CM052544.1:20786525-20808534 GCA_028533065.1 Trachops cirrhosus
CTTCATTCTTTTCTGGTTGTATATTTTTTCTTCCTTCTGGTCCACTCCATTGATGTGAGACCCATCTTTCATTCCATCACTATTGGTTCCCTGTGCATTTTTCTTCATTAAACTTATTGTAGCCTGCATTTTTTCATCTAGTTTGCGACCAAAATCAACCATTTCTGTGAGTATCCTGATCACCAGTGCTTTGAACTGTGCATCTGATAGGTTGGCTATCTCTTGGTTGCTTAAAAGGATGGGTTCTGGGGCTTTCAATTGATCTTCTGTTTGAGCCATCTCTTTGCTGTTTTTTTTTTTTTTTTTTGGTTTTGTCCAGCACCTGTAGTGAGGGGTGGGGCACCCCAGTCACTGGATTGTGATGCTGTGTGTGGGGGCAGGGTCTGAGAAGGAACAATGGCACTTGCTCTGCTCTCCTAGGGCCTCAGACCCCTCCGCTGCTTTCCGCAAGCTAACTGGGCCCCTCTGGTGCCAATTCCCATGAGGGTAGGCCTGTGCACCCCGCGGGACCTTCCTTTTCAGTCAGTGCCCCAAAGCTCTATTTCCCAGTGCTGGGACCCTGAGTTGTGCACTGTGCCCTGCTTCACAATGGCTGCCTCGCCGGGTCTGCCTGTCGCCAACCACCCCGCACCCCCCCCGCCCCCGGCGAGGGTCCACCAGCCACCATCACTTGTGCACCCAGGGGCCAACCGCTGCAGTCTTGCACACCGCCCTGGTTGCTCTTCGCTCTGTTCTGCGTCCCTCACCTGACCCCTCTCCGCCCCTCCTACTGGTCTGGATGAAGGTGTCTAATTTTAACTCCTTGGGTGTACGACTTCCATACAATTCAATTTTCTGTCAGTTCTGGTTGTTATTTTGTATCTATATCGTTGTTGTCCCTATCTTGGTTGTGCGAGGAGGCACAGTGCGTCTACCTTTGCCTCCATCTTGGCCGAATAGTTCCAAAGTCTTAATTCACAAATTTAAAACAACTGGTGAAGCCAGAAGAGACCCAGCAATCTCCATCTTCAACAGAGAGAGACCGTGAGAGAGCATCATGTCACTAAGAGACCTGGTCCAGTGGGATGCTTAGGAGCTGGCTGAGCGGGTGCAGGCAGGTGGAGCCTGTGGTGCGGTAGGAGAGGCTGGACGGCAGCTCGGCTGCCATCCCGCATCTTCTGGAGGCAGCTGCCCCAGCCCTGGCATGCACCACACTACTCCACGTCCTCCTGCCTAAGTGCTTGTGGGTGGCCACCCAAGGGGCAAGTGACCTCCTCGCTCACAGGGATCTAGCGGGGAGGCTGAGGGACACGATCTGACACCAACTCCCATGGCGCAAACTTAGCGTTGGCACCATGGCTAGATCACTGCAGGAGCAAGAAAAAAATTTTAAAGGCTTGGTCCATATTGTCAGATTTTGAATTTCCCTTCAATTTATGGAGTGTCTCTTTGAATTCAATGTTAGTAATTTCAAATTTACACAAGACTTATGAATATACTTCACGTGGACAGATGTAGTTTTAAAACTGATACACATTTGTTTCAAAGTCAAATCAGCTCTCCTATAAAAACTGGACAAGATGTTTCAATGTAAATGTGATATTAAAAGTAAATCATTTTTTGGTAATCAAATTAATTATCAGATTTTATTTATGTTGAGAATGACTTGAGTATGTAAACTTAATCTTTCAATTACAAAAGTTATTAAATATAAATAAAGATCAAGTATATCCAATGAAAAGTTAGCATCTGAATTAAGATGTGGTAGTGGTTTAAAATACCACTAGATTTTAAAGATTTAGTGAAAAAAAGATGAAATGTCTCAATTGTTTTATGTTGAATATATCTGGAATAAGAATAGTTTCCATCTATTTGGTTATACAAAATAGACCCTTAATATTAAGTACATGTTTATTTTTACTCTGTTATTGTGAATATTAGAAAATGCTAAATATATAGCTCATTATATTTCTACTGCATGTAATACACCGATATTTAATATTTCATCCCCCAAATTAGTTAAGACTATCTGTGTTTAAAATAAAACTTTCATATGAGCAGAGTTGAGAGAAAAATAAGAAATAGAAAAAGCTAAATTATTCCGGATAAGAAATAAATAGGAATTTGGAGGAGAGATAGGAAAAAGGGAGAGGGGAGACTTGAGATTAAGTTGGCACCAATTTTAAAGAGACACTTTAAAAAACAACTATAATACTAAACATTTTGTTGTCTTCAATATACATGTATAACATGAACACACACAGCAATACAAAAAATCTTCAGTAAATTCTATGATACACATGAATGCTTTGTGTGAGTCCTGTCTTTCAGAGAAATCAAAGATTGTGTTCTGCATCTGAGCTTCAGCGATGTGTAAATGAGAGGCCATAGGAGAGAGAAGATGGTTCTCCGCCTAATTCAGTGGATGCCACGGATAGAGCCAGAATTAATGAGGAAAAACACAAGCCATTCATGACACACAGAGAAAACGAAAAGGATATGGCGCCTCAGGCACACATAGCCTGTGTTCACAAATTTTTGTTTGCATCAAGAAAAACACAGAAACTCAGTCAACTTGTGTTACTCACTTGTAGCGAATCATATTTTTTTATTTAAGAATTCTCATTCATTCTCATGTTGAGCTTAGTTACCAATATTTTTACTTATAACTGTTTTTCTTTCTTTTTTAACCCAAGACAGAAAGTGTTCCAAAATATACTTTCCCTGGAAGCTAACTCCAAAAAAAATAAAAATTGGATGAGAAGTTTGTTTAAAAAAAAAAAAAGAAGATGAGATTAGAGTTACTTACTATAAGAGACATGATTTGTTTTTGCATGAAATATGTTCTTTTTGCCTCTCATAGTAATAGGATCCCTAATTTTAAGCAGGCACATGACCATTCATCATCATGAATGAATTTCTTAACTGCTCTTGGAGCCAGCTATGGATGCCACGAAGTTCTGATCAAGGGGTTGTGACGTGTGCACTTTCTATGGCACAATCTCCCTCCCTCGTGTGCCCCTCTCACAAACTCAGGATTAGAATGGTACCATGGGGCTGGCAGAGCAAATAGGAGCTAGTTCTGAGCCACTTTGTACCTTTGTTACATATTTTGAAATTTGTTTTATTTTCAAGCCATTATTATTTTGATCCTTCTCTTAAAAGGGCTACACTTAATCCTGCCATGCTACTAACATTCTTGCATTTCAGAGACAAGTGCAACATTTTGTTTCCTGATATATATTTCCACAATCTTTTTGGAAATTTCATAAAATCAGATTTGTACATTTCTGTTAAGAATAAAATTTGGGGGGGAATAACCAGAAATAAGGTACTTATTTTAATATGGCCAGTGAGATATAAGTGTACAGGCAACTGAAGCTTTTACAAGATAATCTGCAAGGCTCTAAGAGAATTTTATCAATTTACCCAGTTTCTTCCCTGAGTGGAAATTTTCTGCTGTGCAACTTACCTTCCTAATATTTGCTTTATCTACACTTGTAATTCTGATAACTACCCCAATCAACACTTGGGGTCTTCCATTAAAACACTCTATAATCACTCTAATTTCAGCCTATGACCCTTTCACCTAAAGCTTCTCAGATAAGAGGCTGGATTTAGCTTGCTGATATTCTGGCCTCATCTCAGCACACTACATGAAGAGATGATAGCATGCAGGGGTTTATTATTTTGTACATATTACACATCTGAACACAGCTGATTAACTTACAGCTGTGCTTACTATGGGCAGGAAAGTAATTCTTTATTACTATTGAAAAAAGGCTGCCAGAGATGTGACACTCAAAATATAACTATCACGCAGTTTGGAGGGCTTTCACCAATGTCCCGTAAGAAGAAAAAAACAGAGAGGAAGAATAAAATCAGGGGGGTTTCAACTGGAGTTTCATCTTCACTCATGTGTTCATCCATCCATTCATTTATTCATAAATATTAGTGAATGGCTAAAATGTGCAAAGGAGTGTGCTACAATCTCAATGCTTGTGTTCCACCAAAACTCAGATGTGGACATCCTAATGTCCAATGTGATGGTTTTAGGAGATGTGACCTTTGGGAGATGCTTAGTTCATGAAGGTGGCACCCTCATGAATGGAATTGGGGATCCTATAAAAGAGAATCCAGAGAGGCCCTGAGCTCCTTACACGTGTGAAAGCTCAGCTGGAAGTCGTTAGTCCGCAGCATGGAGGAGGGCCTCCCACAAAATACAAACATGCTGGCATTGTGATCCGGACTTCCAGCCTCAGGAAGTGTGAGACATCAAGTCCCGTTGTTTATAAGTTATCCAGTTGGTGGTATTTTGTTATACCAGCCTAATCAGACTAAGACACACCATGTAAAGGTTTGAGATATAGCAGGGGAAAGAATCAAATGTCTCTGCCCTCATATAACTGATATTTTAGTAGGAAGATAAACATTTAAAAAGCAATCACCTAATTATTTTAATTACTTTTTTTAAAGGACAATGCAGAGAAATGTCTGATTTTATGAGCACCTATCTGGTGACACTGAGCAGGTTTGGGGAGTCCAAAGAGATTTTCTAAAGGGGTCAATATTTGAACCAAGCTCTGAAGCAGGTAATGATTAGGAAAAGGTGGAAAGGGAGAGAATTTCAGACAGAAGGAAATCATGTGTGAAAACCTCAGGCCAGAAAGGACGTAAGGCCTTTAAGAGACACAAGTTGACTTCCATGTCCAGAGCTGAGAGAACCAGGGGCAGGTTAGCACTGGGTGAAGTTGACAAAGTAGGCAAGGGCTCCACCATGCCTGGTCTGAAGGTTATGTCAATGATTTAGTATTTATTCTAAAGGTAAAACTATTTAAATGTTTTAGGTATGCATGTATTCATGAGGTAAAAGTTATATTTTTGTGCTTCAGCTTTACTGCAGGGTGGGGAAATAAATATAAGAGAGGAGAGAAAAAATAATAAGATAAGCTAAGGACATCTGCCAGCTGAAAAATGATAGAAGTGTGGGTGGGCATGGAGGTCAGTAGTGTAAATGGAGTAAAATGGAATGATTCCACTTGTTCAGGGTGGCAGGGTTTTAGATATGATAGACCATGGAGAAAGGAGTGTCATAAGTAACTCCAATTTCTAGCTTGCATAATCAGATATAAAATATGGTCATTTACTAGGATAGAGCACACTAGAAGAGGTGTGGCTTTACTAGAAAATTAATGAATTAAATTTTGAAAAAACTGAGTCTGAAGTTGCATTAGTACACTCTGGTGGTATAGTTTAAAAGGGAGGTACTTCAGGCCTGTAGTTTAGTATACAGGTCTGAATAATCTAAGTAGGAGGAGAGAAGGAAATAGTAATAGAGGGGGAGAGAAAGAGAGAGAGGGAATATTTCAAGTGTAGATGGTAAATAAAGCCATCCATTTGTTCATTTCACGAATGTGTATTGAGAACCCTTCTTGAAGGCAATACTGCATCAGGTTGAGTTATCCCACAGCCGAGCATCTTTTCATGTGCCTGTTGGCCATTGGATGTCTTCTTTGAACAAAACTGTTTATTTAGTCTTTCTATCAATCTTTAATCAGATTGCTTTTGTTATTGAGATGTATAACCCCTTATATAATACATAGTATGCAAATATTTTCTTATTGTATAACTTGTCTTTTCACTTTTTTATTGTTTATTTTCCTTTGCAAAAGCTTTTTAGTTTTGTGTAGTTTCACTTGTCCATTTTTGCTTTTGTTCCTTACCCTTTTAGTGTCATGTAAAAAAATTCATTGCCCACACCAATGTCAAGGAGATTTCCCCTATATTTTCTTCTAGGGTTGTTATGGTATCAGGCCTTATATTTAAGTCTTTGTTTTGTGTTCATTTTTGTGAGTAATGTAAGATGGGGCACTCATTTCATTTTTCTGCATGTAGTCATTCAGTTTCCCAACACCATTTGTTGAAGAGACAATCCTTTCCTTTTTGAGTGCTTAAAATATATAAAAAACAACCCAATAGCAACAGAATATATAAACAATTCAACAAAAACAATAACAAAATCAATCTGATTAAAAAGTGGAGAGAAGACGTAGGTTGACATTTTTCTAAAGAAGATATCCAAATGGTCAACCGGTACAGGTAGAGATGCTTAGCATCACTAAACATCAGAGCAATGCATATCAAATTCATAATGAAATATAACCTCACACCTGGTACAATGGCTATCATCCAGAAAACAAGAAATAAGTATTGGAAAGGATGTGAAGATAAGGGGACTATTATACACTATTAGTGGGAATGTATATTGGTGCAACCACTATGGAAAACAGTATGGTGGATCTTCAAAAAATTAAAAATAGAATTACCTTATGATCCAGCAATTCTATTTCTGTGTATATATCCAAAAAAAGCAAGATATTGAAGACATTTTTGCATTTCCATGTATATCACAGCATTATTCATAATAGGCAACATAAGGAGACAACCATATCCATCAACAGATGAATAAAGAAGTGATATACATATACATGTATGTGTGTATATACATATACGAGTATTAACAATGGATGGACTTTTTCCTGACAGGCTTCATGCAATAAAATATTATGGTATGAGAAAGAAAAAGATCATGTCATTTGGGACAATACAGTGGACTTTGAAGTAAGATGAGTCAGACAGAGTAAGAAAAATACTGTATGATATCAGTTATATGTGAATCTAAAAAAAAGAATTGAACTCATTAAAAACAGAGAGTAGAATGGTGGTTACCAGAGGCTAGGGGTGAGGAAATTGGAGACATGTTGTTTTCAACAAGGGGACAAACTTGGAACTAGTGGATAAATAAGTCCTAAAGGTCTAATGCACTGCATAGTGATTATAGACAACAATATGGCATTATACCCTCCAAAGTTTCTAAGAGACTAGATCTTAAGTGTTCTGACTATGAAAAAAAAGAAGAAGAAGAAGATAATCATGTGACAGGATAGAGATGTTACCTAAAACTATGGTGATAATCATAGTGCATTATATAAATGTATAAAGTCAACAAGTCCACTTTAAAACTGCACAGTGTCATATGTCAATTATATTTCAGTAAAAATAATGTTTTTAAAATTATCGTATTGCCATTAATTGATATGAGCAAAGCTATGGACGGAGCTCAATTTTAGGGGAAAGGATTGGGCCATGCTAAGCTTGAAATGTGCATCAGACATCAAGTGAAGATATTCATTAGGCAGTTAGATTTATAAATATGGGGTAGAGAGCTAAGGTCTCAACTAGCAATCTACTCTGCAGAGATACAAGCAAAGAAATTATGTTTAAAGCATACTTTCATGATAAAATCATCAAAATGAAATCATCAAGGGATTGACGAGAAGAGGTCCAAGGGCTGGATGAAATTGCATACATATAAAGTATATGGAAGGTAGGAATTCTAATATTTAAATATCTAACATTTAAAAGGAAAAGGTGGTATGGCAAGTAAAACTTGAAAGGGGATATTAATGACCTAGGAGAAAATTTAAGAGAGGAACAGAGGCCAAAGGGGAAATTAAAAAGTTAATTTCACTCCAATAATTCAAGAAAAAGATTGATTGTCCTTTGGCCACAGTCCAAGATATGAAAGATTATTTCCAGAGCTGGTTTTAAATCCACCTCAGCTGGTCAGTGATGACTTACATGGTGACAACTGGCTTTGGTAACCATACATTTAAAAGTCAGCCACTCAGCAACCTCCTCACTCCAAAAACCAGTCTTTCAAAGCTGAATTTAACCTATCCCTAAATACTGTATTTCCTTTTGAAAATCTTCCTGTCTTTGAACTCCAAATCTCCCCAGTCTCTACTGAGTGTTAAAAAAAGACTGTACTTTTCAAATATAGTTCTCCCTTACTTAGCACACAACATATTCAGCTTCTGTTTCAGACAAAGAGAGCAGTAGTCTCCTCCTTTGTAAATGTTTCAAAAAGGAAAGAGTGATCAGAAGTGTTCAATATGACTGCGAAGTTAAAGGAGACAGGACTAACGGCGATCACTGGATTTCTCAGCATGGAGATTATTGGCAATTTTGCCGCCACTTCCATTCAGTTCTGAGTGAATCAGACTACCGTAGTTTGAGTAGTGAGTGGGAGGTGATGAAAATGGAGACAGTGAAGAGAGAACATTGTTGTTTTTTTAATAAACTTTTTATTTTAGAATGCTTTTAGATTATAGCAAAATTGCAAAGATAGTGCAGAGTTCCCATGTACTACACACCCAGTTTCTCCTGTTGATAAAATCTTACAGTACAGGACACTGTTTTAAGATTTCTTGCACTAAACAGAAGAGAAAATAGGTAGCTATAATTCAATAGCTAGAGGAGAAATTGAGGCTAAAGTATTTTTGTTATTTAAATGATCACTGATTCCTTTCACTGGTTTTGTTTGTCTGTTAGTCTGTTTAAGATGGGACAGATCTGATGTCTAAATGATGATTACAGTAATCCTGAAGACAGAAAGAAGATGAAGATAACTTTGAGAGGGGACCTCTTAGAGAGTTTATAATTGACATTATTTATGGTCTTAGACTAGTATTATGTTTATTTCCATTTGGTTTAATGTACACAACTCTGACAAGAATATTTTAGGGATGCTCTAATGTGCCTTTCCCTCCTAAAAAATAGACACTGACCTTATAGCTGAAGTTATTATTACCAGTTAATGTCAACCATAGCTATGAAACACCCCTATAAACCATGCTGCCTTTATAATTTCACTTCAAATCTTATTCCCACCTCTAAATGCTTTTACATCCTAGTTCTAAATAATTTGACTAATAAGCTCCTGTGCCCATCAACAAAAGGTGACAGAACTTGAGGATGAGGGAGTTGACACTTTTTTCTGATAACTTCACTTCAGCTCACTTTAGCACATTAGAAGGGGACACAAGTGAAACCCAGTATTTATTGCGACTAGAGCACTTGACTCCTTCCCATGATGGGAAATGCATCATTCAGTAATATTTGTGGTTACAAATAAATAAATTGATGTATTAAAGTATGCATTTAAAACCAATACTATGCTTTAAGAAATTTCCTCTAAGAGAGTTAAAAATCAAAAGTGAAGATTTTAGGAGGAAGGACATGACACAGGAATGAACATGCAACAGGCTATAACCAAAAAAAGTTCAAACTAATCTAAGCAGGCAGTTCATAGCCTAAGATTCCAAGAAGAGTTGTCAAGGACAAGGGCAGAGCTAAACTGCCTCCTTTCCCTTCCTGCCTTATGCCATTCCTCTCACATCAGGGAGCCGGAAGCATTCTCTCCTTTAAATGGATGATCCTAATGCATAGTTTGCTTCTTTTCTCTAAAACGAAAGTTTATATACAACACAGCCAGGTTTTCTAAAATATCAGAACTATAGCATTAGAAGAGACACCCTTAGGTAATTGGGAAGCCTCACATTGTTGTAATAAATGGCTTGTAAGGAACATGAAATTGGAGCCAAAAAACCTGGAGACGTCCTTATTTTCTGCTTCCCTGGTTTTCTTTGATCAAAACCCTTTTCTATATGTCTTGCTTTTTTTCTGACTCACCTTGTGCCTGTAGTGTTGAATGCTGATGAGGTCTGACTTGGGTCATCTGCAGCCTGTCATTTTCAAGTAATCTGCTTGGGCAATAAATGTTGGCTAAAATTGCAAGAAAATTGGTAGGCTAACCATCACCCCTGTGGACAGCAAGAAAAGATGCTACCGACAGGTAGAGAGTGGTTCTGCAAACTACTCAATAAGGACTGTAACTGGAGCATCAGAGGATAGGGATGTAATCCAAGAATGACAAACACTTGAGTTAGATGCCATGGCTTTTGTCTTTCACTAATAGAATAAGCTAAATTTGGAGAACATGTGTACCTCAGACAAGACCTGTGCCCAATTTGGCTTAAAAAAACACCCAGGCAAGAGGGTTGCTTGGAATCCTGCCAAGTCTGCTCCAGGTGATTTCACTTTAGGAGCACAAGTCATTCTATGTGGAAGGAAAAAAGAAATCTTAGGACACAGGTAACACAGAAACATGACTCATTGTTGTTATTCACTCAATTCCAAACACTCCAACGGCACCTGTACACAGGGGACATTTTCTCAGTTTGCATTCTAGTTCTTTGACATACTGTTCTCTGCAAGCTCAGAACGTTGGTCCATCATTGACCTCAGTCCTGGCAGCACAGTGTTGGGCAGTAGGAAGAACTCTGGAGCAGTAGTCCATAGGACATCGACGCCGTGGTTGGCTCCTCCACTTAGTAAACACATAAATTTGTGCAAGGTACACAATTGCAGATCCTAAACTGGGATGAAACATTAGGCAGGTAAGTTATTTTCACCCCCATTGGGTTGAAAAGGAGACTAAATTCCACATGGAACATAATTTGTTGAAAGTTACCCAAGGAAGGAGTGATCAGAAAGACTCTAAAATTTTCTGTTTCTCTTTCTTTAAAATGAGAATAATGTCTGCTTCACCACCTTCCAAAAATGTCATGGGAGAGGAAATATACATGATAATGTCTCTGAAATATAAAGAATTATGCAAAAATAAGGGATTATTACACATAGAGATTTACCCATAGATTTATTACACATAGAGTGGTTGAAAGGAGAAATGTCTTTATTAAGAAAAAGCATAAAAATCTATCATTCATCCAGCTTTTCTGCCCCATGCTCCCTACCCAAAATTGTTCTGGTCCATGTAGATTTGTCTCTTTGAAGGTTAAACCTGCTTCTTAGAGTCAGCTCCCAACCAATGATTGTTCAACATGAGGTATAGAGTCCTGACCCTCACCCCCAGGGTGTAGGAAAACTGAACTGCTATCTCAGCCATTTTTATTGATGCAATTGGCTAAAAATCGTATTGACATTGCATCATAGCCCAAACCTCCCTTCTGTCCAATACTTCTTCCTTCTTTTCTACAGCTGTACTGCTCTCAAGAGCATTTCCTAAAAAACTCAGCATATAGAAACCTCTATCTTGTAGCACACTCCCTGGAGAACTTGATCTGTGACATAAACATCTTTTCTTTGAAGGAAGAGAGCATGTTTTACAAATATTGCATTGGTTTAGGTGTAGTTTTTGTGTATGACTAAAACTAGTTGTCACTACCCTATCATTGCAATCACTTCTTATAAGGGAGCTATGCCCTCAAGAACCCTCTGATCAGTGAGGTTTGAAGAATGTGTCTTAGTGTAGTGCACCTCCTGTGTCCTCCTCCCTTGCAACTCTAAGGTCACCAGGTCTGTAATGCACCGTGAAACCTGGATACATGGTTGGTCACAGTCTCAGTATAAACCCAGAAATCCACGGCATTTTAAGGTAGCCAGATGTAACAGGGTTTACTGTTCCCTCTCCCTATAATTGACATTTTAAGAAAGAAAAAACTAAAGTTTAGGAGAGTTGATCAAATTATGCAAGGGCCCACACTTTCATTAAACAGCAGAGGTGGAGCATGACTGAAGCTCTGTAAGACTCTAACATTCTCGCTGGACATTTCAGTCAACAGTCATGAAAACGTACTGGTACCTGGGGGAAGTGGCCTACTTTGGTGCAAGAAAGTGATCCCTTGTGGTACAATCTGTGAATGATGTGAGAGAACTATTGAGTGAGAACTGGCTCCGAGAGAAGGGAGTTTCCGGAGGAGGTAGGTATATTCTGGACTACTGAATAGGGAAAAGAGAAGAACTGGTATCTTAACTAAATCAGTTTTTTAAAAAACTGCTAACCCCATCACTATGCCATCCCAGTGATCTCCTAACCACTGGGATAGAGGAAGAATTGAAGGAGAAACAGAAAAAATAATTCAGGCAAGAAGAAAAGAAGCCACTGTACCTTGCTGAATGAAGCAAAGGTGAAAAGACTCAGAAATAGCAACCTGGATGCTATCTCCAGAACAGCATTTGTCTTCATACTGAGCTTGAGGTGGAAAGAGGGAGCTTTCTAGCTGTTGCCACCTGCTCTCAGAGTCCTTAGCCATAGCATTTATGCAGGCATCTTCAGTGAGTGTGCCACATTGAATACAATCAAAAGTCTAGTGCAAGGTCAGCTATGATAATGAATTTTTCTGCATAATGATGTAACATGTCCATGCCCCTGCTGACAGGACACCCGCCATATCACTGTTCTGCTGATCTGATTGCAAAGACTTTGTCAGGCTCTGCCAGGTGTGGAGAGCTGCTTCCTGCACCCTTAGCCCTGATTAATCATATTCTGGGCTGTCAGGTCTGGGTTCTGAGCAGAGGGGAGACTTGACTCTCTTCCTGCAGCTTACAAACTAAATTCCCAGCCTATCATTGTATAGTTACACTGGTCAATTTGACTTAACAAAGACCTGGACATCTTTGTGTTTCAAGGAAATGTATATTGTCTACAGCCCATGGGTTGGATGCCACATGTTGTTGAGCAAACAAAATATATCTGCATGTGGAATTCAACCCATAGGCTACTTTTACTTTACAATGTACACAGTACTTGATTGTTTATCAAGTGCTTTACTATTGTTTGTAATATTAGAGTCTTGGAAGGCAGGTAAGATAAATACTATTGTCATTTTGTAGGTGGGGGGCATGCAATTTGCAGGGATGAAGCCACTTGCTCATAATCATATATATATACCCAGGAAATGGTAAAGATTAAATGCTGATCTGTGCCCTGGATTCACAGTTTTTTCAGCAACCTCCCTCCTATGTTATATCCACTCTGTTTCTCCATGATTGTCTTCTTTTCTTTGGTGACTACTTCTGCTCTTTTGACCCCTGCTCTACTATGACATCCTGCTCTGTTCATTAGTGGCTTTGGTCTGTCACATGGTTCTGAACTTAGCGTTTGCCTTCCCCTTATGTTTTGTTCTTGGAATTGCAAAGCTGGGTTTTGCCTTCTAGCCTTATTCACTAGTGTGCGACCTAGCATAGCCGACGCCCAACTAAAAATAATAGAGAATGCCACATAGCTTATTATGTTAATCAGTATTTAAGTGAATGTCAATGGAATACAAAAAAGTGAAATCTGACTGTGGATTAGACAACTCACTGTCACACAATTCAGCCTGGAGAAGGACAGCAGAACTTACCTCACTTTGACTCTTGATAGGCTTGTTTGTCTTCCTTTCCCATTCTGGGAATGAAAGTGAGAGCTTCTCTAGCATCTCCGAATTGGAAACACTAAGCATTGTTGTCAGAGAAGGAAGAAATGAAGACCTACTGTGCACCTCTGTGGAAGGAGCTTTGTAGATGCTGTGTCATGGAGTACCTAAAGTGACAGGAAGTACTCTAGTTGGAAGCAATCTACAGTAAACAGAAAGGATATAGAAGTGATTCACAATAATTCATCAGTCACTTTAACAATGAGAAGTTGGAAACTTGAGCATTCCAATGGGTGTGAAAGTTCAGTCATAGAAAGAGATAGATGTTTCTAATTAACCATGGTAATAACTATATCATTTTCCTGAGCTTCTACATTGTGCCAGACTCTCTACTAGTGACTATGCAGATGATATAAACAATACTTACAGCAGCCCGTTCGGGTAGATTTTAGAATTTCAGTCTATTTTACTTACCAGAATTATGACCTAGGAAGCTCACATAATGAGAAGGCAGTGGATCCAGGATTTAAGCAAGGCCAACTAAAAAGCATCACAGAGAGCATAGAGACTCCAAGGATGACAACACTTACTATTCAGGTCATGTGGCTTCAAAAGGAACCGAACTAGGTAAAGAGCGCAGAGGTCCCCTTATAAAGCCCAGGGCAAACATGGATTGAGAGGAGGGCAGATGTTTCCGGTAAACAGAGAGAAGAAACCAAGGGTTGTATCCCTGCCAAGGCACAGCCAGCAAGCCAATCTATGGCTGCTCTGAGAACATTGAGTCTATTTCTATGGCCTTCATTTCTTCCATGTTTTTATATATTGTCTTTATTTTTTTCAGGAGAGAGATTAATTTTCATTAGTTTTCTTCTAGCTCCCCTTCTTTTCTTTTCCCTGTAAGGCATTTCTTTTGAAAAACTACAATTTCACGTTGGCTGAACATAAAAAGGAGTTGTCCCCATTCTACCCAAGGGCTGTAGTGAGTCCAAAGAAGAGACAGAGTGGAGATACCATCAGTCCCACATCAGATGACTACGGGAAGAGAGGCACTGAAGAGACTGTGAGATGCAGCTGTGACCAGCTGAGACCTTCCCTCCTAAATCCATTCTCTTTGCATTTATTCTCTCTACAAAGTTTCACTAACATACTTGCTCAAAAATATATCCAGCTAACCTGCCAAATTGCTTAGATTCAGGAGTTGAGAAGACAAGGCAGAACTGAGTCATCTTTCCCCTGTTATGTTCTGAAAAGGTTCTGTTTTATGTTTTCTTAAGTATCTAAATAATTTGTGGAGAAAAAGCAAGCCTTCAGTAAATTGTAATTTATTCCTAAAAGTCACTTCTGAACATAACCTGTCTGAAATCAAAGAACCCTGCAACTTTGAAAATCAAGTGGACATACACAGGAACTTAAGAACAAAAACAAAACAGAAAAAAAATAACAACAACAAAAAACACAGAGACAGAACCTGAGGCTCTCTAGCACTTGGAAATTAGCAGTTTCAAGCAGCAGGGGCTCAGCATTTTGTCAGGCTGGCTCTGTGTTCTACCAGTGGGTAGAAAAAGAACATGTGCAGTTTCGCAGCTAGACTATTATTGCTTTTTTCACTTGGTGAATTTGCTGAGTTCTCAGGAAGGCCAGCTTTAAAAGAAAAAAAAAATATCAATGCCAGGGGCTTCCAAAGGAAATGCTTCCAAGGATTCTGACATTGTCATCTCATTGTGGGAGGGAGAGCAGGGGATGTGATATCACTGTTTATCAACATAGAAATGAAACATTATGATATCTGCTCTTTTCCCTGAGATGAAAAAAGATGTTCAACACGCATTTCTCCATTAGTAGTAATTTTTATTATTGAGAACTTCCCCCAGTAGCTTCCCTAAATGATACACACAAAATGGATAACTCTGTTGTGAAGTTCAGGGTTAATAAGGTGAAAAAATATAATGAAGAGTCCCTTGAGAGTCTCCTTAATTCATATGTTCCTTCATTGAACTAATATTTCAGGAGCAATTAAAATGTAATAAGCACTGTGCAACATATTGGGGTTCATGTATGAATAATAATAATAATAAAGATAACAATGTGAATAATAGCAACTCATAAATGCTTACTAGCATTCAGTCTGCCAGAAACTCTGCCTGAAATTCACATAGATCTTCTCATTAAGTTGTCTTTAAAAAAGGCCCTATGATGGAGATAGGCATATTTATTACTTTACTTCCCAGATGAGAAAACTGAGGCTTAGAATAAATATTTTGCCCAATGCCCCAAAGGTACAATATAATGGAATGAGGATTCATCCAAGTCAATGGACTCTAGAAAGAACATAGAACTGATCACTTTACTACTTTCCCTTGATCACTTTTAAGAGATTTGGTATATCAGGAAAGATCCTGGACACTTTTTTGTTAAGGAGGAAGACTTGATTGGTCCAGCCATTTTTAACATGAAAATACTACCAAAGGTGATCACATACTAACTCAACTTCTCTTCAGAGTAAGGGGAGGTAGGATCAGTTGCTGACCAAGAATATTCAGTGGGATCTCTGATTTCAGAAAAGATGAATTGTAGGCTCAAAAAATATTACATTTTCAATGAATTTAGAGAACTTCACATTACTAGCAGTCAATTACTATATTTAGTATAGAACACATATATTTATTTATATTTAGTATAATTTATTTTATTTCAAATGAAAATTTGCCTGTAATCACATGTTTAAAAAAAAGAGACAATTTTTACACATAAAAAGGAAAGAAGTACAACTACATGTTTCAATGTGTAAAAACAATATGCTATGTGAAAGAAGCTGGTCTTAAAAGACCACACATTGTGTGATTCCATTGACATGAAATTTCAATAAGAGGAAAACCCAGAGAGACACAAAGTAGAATATCAGTTGCCTGGAGCTAGGGAAGCAGGTGCAATATTATATGACATAGCTACAGGATACAGGTTTTTTTGAGGTGACAAAATATTCTAAAATTGACTATGGTGAATGGTTGCACACATTTATGAATATTCTATAAGCCATTGTGTGGTTTTAAATGGATAACTTGTATTGTACGTGACCTATAGATCAATAAAGAAATATCTGTTATAAAGAAAGAAAGGCAGAAGTAGAAAAAAGCATGGACCCCCCACTCCTATCAATTGTACAAACACTCATAACTATTTTAAGCCATTTTATGAATGGAAAACTAGAAGCCACTGCTAAGCATTTGTAGGTAGAGCAGGATAAAAACTTCATTTCTCTTCCTCATCACTCTAACCCTAAAGAAGAGTACTGATGGGTTAGTCAAGTCAAATCAACCATTAACATTAGACCATGTTACTAAGGTTTGGGACCTACATGGAGCATCCTTTTTATCCACATTTCTCTCTAGTCATTCGGAGTTATTTCCACCTGAGAGATAACCCTCTTCTAGAACAGTGTAAAATAAGTCATTTTAACTCTTTCAAAGATCTAAGGGAAAATATCTTCTCTCTTGTTCTTAGTTTGGTGTTTCATGGAATTTGTCTTCCTTTGAGGTGGTATTAATCACATTATCTTCTTTTTCCTTCTCAAAGGTTTCTGAGGATGGAACTATGTCAATAGCTTTTAGAGCCTATTTCAATATTTTGTGTCTAAGACTATAAGACAGTCTTTATATCACCCAGTCAGAATATCCCTACTGCAGTTAAGCCAACAAGTTGCTCCGCTTTGTCATCCCCTGAGATGGAGAAATGAATCTTGCCTGTACTAAGAGATTTTTATTTTGTATTTTTCAAGTAAGAATGAAAGTAAAAAGTAGAATTTTGCTAATAGGCCATGCAGCTTTAAACCTCCAATTTCATGTTTTAAATTTATTTAAGGTAAAAAAATAAATTGTAATAAAAACATAAGTAAAAATAAAAACTCTTAGTATACTGAAAAATAACACTGCCACATAACATAATTCAGAATCTTGCCTGCATCATTATTAATTTAACGCCAATTAACCATTAGAGTTTTGGGAGGGTTGTTTCATGTCAAATCAAAGTTTTATCCCTTGATACAATTATTGTTTTATAAAGAGGTGGTAATGATGAGCTACTTGTAGTTTTCACTACTATCCATACCTGACCCAAGTCTGTATCAGTTAGAGTGTTAGTTGGTCCTCTTCTCTGGGAACACCAATGTTGAAAAGAGGAAAGTCTACTTTCAAGTGTAGTAAGGAGCTATTGAACCTATAGAAAGCTATTTGGGTCCAGTCTTTCCAGCTGACTCTCTCAGGCACCCAGCTTCCCCAAAACCAGATGAGCTCATGGATCCTATTAATAACATTCTGTTCATTGCCCACACTCGGCAATGTGTATTCATCATTTCTTCTCATTTTTAAATTGGGCTTTTAGGGGAAAGTGATATCTGCAAAATGGCAGTATAAGAATTTCTAGTGCCCATTCCCTTCCAAATTCATTAATTCGAACAACTATCTGTGCATGAAAATATTATCACAAGAGCTAAGGATTCCACATGAGAGATTATGGTGCCTGGCTGAAGCACAGAAATAAGAAAAGACACATTGAGGACAATGTAAAAGATAGAGTCATATTGTCCCCATAACTTACCCACCAAACCTGAGCAGCCCAGCATGGAAACGCACTCTCCCCATTGGACAAAGAAAGTGAAGTGAGCACCCAACTTCACAATGGACATCCCCATGAATGCCCCAGCATTATGTCAACTCCTGTCAGCTCAGGTAGCTTGCAGCAGACTCCTGTGAACCCGGGCCCCTGGCTTACCCAGCTGCATGCCAGCTCCAGTGGCCCTAGGTGGCACCCATGCCTTAGGTGACTTATGCACTATCAGTGAGCCACCATGAACCCAGTGAGCCACCATGAACCTAGGCATATGTTTCACCCTGGCATCTGCCAGCTCCCAAAGCCCCAGACAGCTCCTATAATATCAGATTCCTGGTGGCCTTCAGCAAATCCAGGCTCCCATAGCCCAGGATGGTTCCTGTAGCACTAGGCTCATAATTAGCCCCTGTGAACCCAGGTTCCCAGCTGGACCCAGTGTCAGGCCTGCTACATGGACTCAGGCTGTTGACCCACTCCAGCTGGTTGTTATCAGCTTAAAATAGGTTGTTATATTTGTGAAATATTTTAAGACACATGGTGACCACAAAGCAAAAACCTAAAATAGATACACAAAGTTATAGAGAACAGAATTATAGAATACCACCACGAAAAATCATCAACTCACAAAGCAAGGCAGGAAAAGAGGAAGAAAGGAACAATGAAACAACAAAACAGCCAAAAAAAATAAGATGTCATTAGTAAGCCTTTACCTATCAATAATTATTTAAATGTAAATCAAAGGCATAGTGTGTATGAATGGATTAAAAAACAAGAGCAAATTATATGTTGTCTACAAGAGACTCACTTTGGCTTTAAGGATATACACAGACTGAAGGGGAAGGAATAGAAAAAGATATTCTGTGCAAATGAAAACAAACAAACAAAACTCCCCAGAACCTGGAAGTAGCTATACAAAACAGAAGTCAAAAACTAACAAGAGACAAAGTCCTTATATATAAGAATTGAATCAAGTCATCAAGAAGATATAACAATTACAAATATATGAGATATTGGAGCACTTAATATATTAAGTAAATACTCAAAGATTTGAAGGGAAAAACAGAAAAATACAATAGTAGAGAACTTTAATATCCAAGTTTAAACAATACATAGATCATTCAGCCAGAAAATCAATAAGGAAACACTGGACTTGAAGGATACCTCAGGCCAAATGGACCTAATAGACAAATACAGAACATTTTATCCCAAAGCATCAGAATGCACATTTTTCTCAAGCATGCATGAAGCATCCTCCAGGACAGATCATATGTTAGTTCACAAAACAAAACTTAGCAAATGTAAAAAGACTGAATTACACCAAGTATTTTTTTCTGACCTAAATGATATGAAACCAGAAATCAATAATAAGAGGAAAACAAGAAAACCTCACAAGTATGTAGAAATTAAACAATATGGTGCCAAAGAACCAATGAGGTAAAGAAAAAATCAAAATGAAATAAGAAAAAAATATGGAAACAAATGAAAATGGAAACAAAACATAAAAAACTTGTGGGATGCAGCAAAAGTAGTTAGTCCTAATTGGGAAGTTTATAGCAATGATCTTGTACACTAAGAAAAAAGAAAGATCTCATATAAACAACCTAATTTTATGCCTCAAAGCACTAGAAAATAAATGACTGACTATGCCCAAAATTAGCATAGGGAAGGAAATAACAAAGAGCAGAAATAAATAAAACAGATACCAGAAAAACAATGGAAAACATTAATTAAACTAAGACTGTTTTAAGAGACATGTAACCACAAAGCTAAAACCTGAAATAGATATTATAGAGAAGAGAATCATAGAATGCCACCAATGGAAAATCATCAATTCACAAAGATTTGAAAAGATAGTAGAACTGAAAAACCTTTAGCTAAATTATTAAGAAAATAAGAGAAGACTCAAATAAAATCAGAAATGAAAGAGATGGCATTATAACTACACCACAAAAAATAAGCACTGTAAAAGACTACTAAGAATAATTATATGCCAACAAATTGGATAACCTAGAACAAATGAATACATTCCTAGAAACTTACAACCCACCAAACAGAATCATGAAGATATAGAAAATTTGAAAAGACCAATTACTAATTAAGACACTGAATCAGTAATTAAAAACCTCCCCAAAAAGAAAAACTCAGGGCAATATGGTTGAACTGGTGAATTCTACCAAACATTTAAAAAGAACTAATGCCAATCCTTCTCAAACTAAAGTTTCAAGAAGACCAATTTTAAAGATTACATTGAAGGAGAAAACATTGCCAAACTCATTTTATGTGACCAGCATTATCTTGCTACCAAATCCAGATAAGAACAATACAAAAAATAAAAATAAAGGACAATATCACTGATGATTATAGATACAAAAATTCTCAACAAAATACTAGCAAACCAAATTTAACTGCACATTAAAAGCATCATACACCATGATCAAGTGGGATTTATCTCTGGAATTCAAAGATGTTTCAATGTACATAATTCATTAAATGGGATACCACACATTAATTGATTGGATTATAAAGTTAATATGATCATCTCAATAGATGCAGAAAAACATTTTATAAAATCAAACATCCTTTTATGACAAAAACTCTCAACAATTTGGGTATATAAAAAAACATACCTCAATATATAAAAGCCATAAATGACAAATCCACAGCTAACTCCATAATAAATGGTAAAAGCTTGAAAGCTTTTCCTCTAACATCAGGAACAAGACAAGTATGCCCAGTCACATCACTCTTATTCAACATAGCACTGGAAGTCCTAGCTAGAGAAGTCAGGCAAAAAAAAAAAAGGAATAAAAGACATTCAAATAGGAAAGGAAGAAGTAAAATTGTCTGTTTTCAGATAATATAATCTTTTGTGTAGAAAATTCTAAAGACTCCACATACAAAAATACTGGTAGAACTAATAAATAAATTCAGTAAAATTGTATGATACAAATTCAATATAGAAAAATCAATTCTATGCACTAAAAATAAACTATCTGTAAAAGAAATAAAAAACAATCCCACTTACAATAACATCAAACATAATAAAATACTTAAGACTAAATTTAACCAAGGGGTAAAAGATCTACACCCTGAAAATAATAAGACACTAATGTAAGAAATTGAAGATGATGCAAATAAATGGAAAGATACTCTGTGTGCATGAAGTGTAAGAAGTATGGAGTTTCCACAAAAAAGTTAAAAATATAAATACCATATAATTCAGCAGCTCACTTCTGGGTGTATATCTGAAGTAAATGCAATCACTATCTTGAAGAGATATCTGCACTCACATATTCATTGCAGCATTAGTCACAATAGCCAAAATATGGAAACCACCTCAGTGTCCCTGAAAAATGAATTAATAAAGAATATGTCATACACACAGGGGGAGAGAGAGATGGAGAAATAGTATTCATCCATAAAAAAGAAAATCCTGTGTTTTGTGACAACATGGATGCACCTCGAAAGCATTATGCTAAATGACAAATATTATAAATTTTCACTTCTAAAAAAGCCTAACTCATAAAAAGGGAAGTAGGATAATGGTTGTCAAGGGATGAAGGGTAGGAGAAGTGGGGAGATGTTGGTAAAAGTGGACAAACATCCAGATATAAAATGAGTAAGCTCTGTGGCTCTCTTGTACAGCCTGGTGCCTACAATTACCTGAAAGTTGATAAGAGAGTAGATCTTACACATTCTTACCACAAAAATATTGTAATTGTGTGAGGGGATGAAGGTTTTAACTAACTTTATTATGGTAATTATTTTGAAATATATACATGTATCAAATCATCACATTGTAGACCTTAATATTGCATATGCTATATATCAAAAAATGTCAATATAGCTGTAAAAATAAACAGATAGATAATATATAGATAGATAGTTAGTTTTTTTCTTTTAACAATTTGGAGAAGTTTTTAAATATTTAAATGCTAAGCATGTGCTTGCCTGATGTATACCTTGTCATTGTTTACTTTCAACATTTCTTTTTTTTTAAATTTTTTTTTATTTTAGTTTATTCAGTACAGTTTCTATCCTTTATTCCCATTCCAGCCCATGCACCCATTCCTCCCCTCCTGCCTCTCCTTTCCAACCCCCCTAGTTTTGTCCACGTGTCCTCTATATTTGTTCCTGTAAACCCTTTCCTTCTCCCCTGAAATTCCCTCCCCTCTGGTCACTGACAACCCATCCTCCATTTCAGTGTCTTTTGTTATATTTCACTAGTTTCTTTGTTTTGTTGTTTAGGTTCCTGTTAATGGCGAGATCATATGATATTTGTCTTTCACTGCCTGGCTTATTTCGCTTAGCATAATGCTTTCCAGCTCCATCCATGCTGTTGCAAAGGGTAGGAGCTCCTTCTT
>CM052544.1:20809034-20874640 GCA_028533065.1 Trachops cirrhosus
CACTTGTTGTTTTTCCTCTTCTCCTTCTGGTACCCCTATAATTCGGATGTTGGAGTGTTTAAAGATGTCCTGGAGGTTCCTAAGCCTCTCCTCATTTTTTTGAATTCTTGATTCTTCATTCTTTTCTGATTGTATGTTTTTTTCTTCTTTCTGGTCCACTCCATTGATGTGAGACCCATCTTTCATTCCATCACTATTGGTTCCCTGTGCATCTTTCTTCATTTCACTTATTGTAGTCTGCATTTTTGATCTAATTTGTGACCAAAATCAACCAATTCTGTGAGTATCCTGATCACCAGTGCTTTGAACTGTGCATCTGATAGGTTGGCTATCTCTTGGTTGCCTAAAAGGATGGGTTCTGGGGCTTTCAATTGATCTTCTGTTTGAGCCATCTTTTTGCTGGGGTTTTTTTTTTTTTTTTTTTTGGTTTTGTCCAGCACCTGTAGTGAGGGGAGGGGCCTTAGGAGTTCACCAGGGTGGGGCACCCCAGTTGCTGGGTTGTGACGCTGTATGTGGGGGCAGTGTCCGAGAAGGAACAATGGCACTTGCTCTGCTCTCTGTAGGACCCCAGACTCCTCCGCCGCTCTCCGCAAGCCAACTGGGCCCCCCTGGCACCAAATCCGGTGTGGGTGGGCCTGTGCACCCCGCGGGACCTTCCTTTTCAGTCAGTGGCCCAAAGCTCTATTTCCTGGCACTGGGACCTTGAGTTGGGTGAAGTGCCTTGCTTCACAATGGCTGCCTCGCTGGGTCTGCCAGTCGCCACCCACTGGGTCTGCCAGTCACCACCCCCCAGCCAGGGCCCACCAGCCACCACCGCTTGTGCACCCAGGGTTTGTCTGCTGCGGACTTGCGAGCTGCCCTGGTTGCTCAGCTCTCCACTCCGTGTCCCTTGCCTGGCTGCCCGACTCTGCCCCGACTACCGGTCTGGATGAACGTGTTTATTTTTAAATCCTTGGGTGTCCGACTTCCATACACTTCAATTTTCTGTCAGTTCTGGTTGTTATTTTGTTTCTATATTGTTGTTGTCCCTATCTTGGTTGTGCGAGGAGACACAGTGTGTCTACCTATGCCTCCATCTTGGCCGGAAGTCCTACAATAAGAACTCTTAGCTCTTCTTTCTTCTGCAGAACACTTGAGGTATTCCCTAGTTGTGTTTATAGTTTACAAATCCTCAAACCCTTGATAATTTATTTCTAGCCAAAGCTACCAGATGCTCTTTGAGTTTGTTCAATACTCTCATACTTGCAGAAATTTCCAGGTGCTGGTTCACTTGTCATTTCTGAGCCTTATCTTTCCTTTGCCTGTCTTGTTCAATGTAGATCCAAATCTCAGTGGTCTTTTCTTACTTAGTATTTGGCTTTGTTTTAGAGGGTAGTCTTGGCTTTTTGGGTTTAAGAATTCATCTGAGGGCTCAGTCTGAGGGCTCAGACTGATCCTGTTCTTTCAGCTCTTACCACAAACCTCTTCCAGTGTGTAATGGCTTTAATTTCAAATATTATATTCAAATCCTCCCATCCCCTGACATTTTCAGTAAGTATGTGTTGGCAGCCTGGGTTCTATTCATAGGTTATAATAATACTTGTTTAGCTGTTACTCATTTGTTTCTAAGCCATTTATATTTAGAGATTCACTAAGAGGAGTTTTCACCAAATTACATGCACTATGTTTATGTAGATTTCACCAATATTTTCCTGGGGATTTTAAAAGTACACCATCATCATCTATCCAGCAGTCCCACTGTGTACACTTTCAGAATGAACTAGAGAATTCCTAAATCTGAAAAATATCTTCTAAATAGCCTAACACTGACCTCAGATTAGGTTTCTTATATTATAACTCTTCTGAAGTCATCAAAAACATTCGTATAATCAATGTTTAAAAATAATCCTTTTTGTTCTAAGCTATGTTTTTATTCATTAGACCTATTCTTCCAGATAGTAAGCTAAATCTTATTGGTCCTAAAGTTAAATGAGACACAAATCATTAACTTACTTAGTGTAAGATTGTATTTTCTAATTAGTATATTATTCCAATAAAATTGAATATTCTTATTCATTAATCTCATATCTTATGACAACATCTCATGGTTTTAAATGTTGATGAAATGTACCATTGCTTGATGTATATATTAAAAAAATAAATACCTGTAACTCTACATATTCACAATTCAGCCAGATCTTGGTCTAAAAAAGTTTGTTTACTTTATAAAGTAATTTAGAGAGAAAATATTTTGTCTTTTTTTTAATTATTGTTACCAACTAAAATAATAATTCATGAAATTAATGGGATAAAACTACATTCTTTTTAATTCATTTAAATATAATTATGAGATAATGTAATCAGCCATCCAATACAGGATTCTATCTGATATTTTTCATATTGGTTTCTATCTTTTTGTTCTTTAATATTAATTCATGATCTTGATCTTACTTTCAAAATAACTCCGTGATTATTTACAAATTGTTCTTGACAAAAGATTTTTTTACTCTTCCTGATACTATGGACAGTATCTATTATTTTTCAATATGTAATAATAAAATTATATACAGAAATATCAGCTGCAACCTAAACATAACTAGACAAGTCCACTCCATTCACCAACAAAGAATCTTGTTTCCAGCTGCATACTGGTAATTGGTACACCTGTTGTTAAAATCCACTTTTACTAATGACAAATCAGTGTTCCTTTTTCTGGATTTTAATTAAGCTTTGGAATTAAATAGTTCCTTAGACAATGTTTTGTTGTCACAAACAAAACAAAAATGCACTATAATTTTGATTCTTGTAAGAGAATCAATGCAATATAATTTTTATACAGCTACTCTTTTACATATTTTTACATAATAAAGAATGTATATTGAGAATCAAGAATCATTGCTTTACAAAACATTTAATATATTATGGCCTCTGGGTCTTCATTTATAAATTAAAGGAATTATAGTAAGAGCATTTGACAAATTTCAATACCTATTTATGTTCAGGTCCTCACAAAACAAAAAGTAAAAAATCTCTTACTCCATAAAGACCTTATAACTAAAATTACTTTATGAAGATACTTGGTCTCACTTGGACATCAAAATTGTATTACATAAAGTTTTAGGAAGCAAGGGAGTATGAAAAGTAAGAAATATTGATGAACACTTTAAAAAAAATAGACTATTGAAATGAAATAGACCCAAATATACACAAAGACTGAAGTATAATTGAAATGCATTTGCAGAGAAACAAATGAAGAATGAACTAATCAATAAATGTGGCAACTGACTAAAGATATGGAATATATATTTTCCTGTAAATTGAAGGGTGCGAATTTAATGACTGGTCAGGGCACATGCCTGCGTTGTGGGTTTGGCCCCACCAATCAATGTTTCTCTCCCTCTCTCTCTTTTTCCCTTCTCTTTATTCTAAAATCAATAAGCACATGCTTGGGTGAGTGAATACAAAAAAAATGCCCTCATGTTTCATCTGTGTTGTAGCATGAGTCAGAATTTCCTTCCTTTTTAAGGTTGAATAGTATTTCATCGTATGCATACATGTTTTGTTTATTAATTCATTTATTGATGGGCATTTGGGTTACTGCTACCTTTTGGCTATTGGGAATAATCATGTTATAAATATGAGTCTACAAATATCTCTTTAAGCCCCTGCTTTCGATTCTTTTGGATGTATACCCAGAAGTGGGATTGCTAAATCATATGCTAATTCTATTTTTAATCTGGGTGGGGGTAATGGCCAGGCTGTTTTCCATATAGGCTGCACCATGTTCATTCTCACAATAGTATATAAGTGTCTCAATTACTCTATGTCCTTGTTAACACTTGTTATTTTCTGTTTTTGCGACACTAGGCATCCTAACAGTTGTGAGATGATACCTTACTGTGGTTTTGATTTGAATTTCCCCTAATGATTACTAATGTTGAGTGTATTTTCATGTGCCCTTGGCTAATTGTATATCTTTTTTAGAGAAATATCTATTCAAGTCCCTTGCCCATATTTTAACTGGGTTGTTTTATTATTGACACAAAACATTTTTAAGAGAAATTAAAGAAAATCAATATAAATAAATAAAGGAATACTTTGTTCATATACTGAAAGATAATTTAAAGATACGTAGTCTTCAGAAAACTATCTTTAGATTCTCTGTAATCCCAATCAAAATCTCAGTGATATTTTTACAGATAGTTACTAGGTAGTTCTTAAATCCATATGGAAAATTATAGACTGAATAATTGTGACCCTACCAAGTTTACATGTTGTGATGGTATTTGGAGGTAGAGCTATTGGAAGGGAATTAGATCAGGAGGGTGAAGGTTTCATGAATGGGTTTGGTGCCCTTACAAAGGGCACCAAAGTCCCCTGAGAACTGCTTGCTCAATCTGCTACGTGAGGACAAAGGGAGAAGTTTGCTGTCCAGAAAGTGGGTCCTCACTAGACACTGAATACGCTGGTGCTTTGATTTTAGGCTTCCTAGCCTACATCTAGAATTGTGAGAAATAAATTTCTGTTGTTTATATTCCATTTAGTCTATGGTATTTTGTTATAGTAACCCAAACAAACTAATAAAGAAGAGGAAGTTACCAAGGATATCTAAGGCAATTTTAAAGAAAAAAAAAAGCAGGACTTAACACCACCACATACCAAGACTATAGTATACAACTGTATGTATTAAAAATGTTACTTGTTAAGGGCAAAGAGCTCAAGGCAATGGAATATAATCCAGAAACAAAAACACCTGATTTATAGTCAAGGTGATACTATAATGCCTTGGGTTAAGTAGGGTATTTTCAATAAATAGTGCTCAATCAATGGCAGGAGTTGACCCCAACCTTAGAGTAAACACAACAATCAATTCTGGATTGATAGTAGGCATCAGTGTTCAAGGCAATACAATATTACTTCAAATGTTTCTTAAACTGGACCCTTAAAGCATTATCTTTACAGGAAAAAATAAGTCTGACTATATTAAACTAGTAATTTCTTCATTAAAAGTGAAAAATCAAGCCACAGTGTTAGAGACAATATTTGTTACACATGTATCCAACAAATGATTTATATTTGTATTATTTAAATAACTACTACAAAGCAATAAGAAAAAGGTAAAATACCCAATAGAAATGACCCAAATACTTAAAGAGCAACATCACAAATGATAATAACCAAATACTTGATAAACATATAGAAAGTGCTCAACTTCTTCAGTCATCAGGGGAATGAAAATTTAAAAAAAATATAGTGGGATACCTATGTACATCTTCCATAATGAAAAATTAAAAAGTCAACCAAACTGTTGACAAAAATATAGATAGAGCAAGTGGGACTCTCATACACAAATGGTATGAGTAGAAACTAATATAAATGCTTTGGAAAACTCTTTGGTAATATCTTCAAAAAATTAACACACTCAGTATGACCCATCCATTCCACCCCCAGGTAAGGACCCACTAAAGATGCATACACATATTCACCAAAGGTCATCTACCAGTATTTTTCCTGTAATGCTATTCATAATATGCTAATGCAATGCAAATGTATATCTACGGTAGAACAGATAGATGCATCATGCAATAAGTTTGTAGTAGTTAATTGTTGCAGACAAGTTATTTCAGCAATGAGAACAATAGCTGGTAGGAGTTGACAGTAACTGATGTGGACTGAGGTGTGAAAGATGAAAACAGAGGCAGGCAGGGGCTGGGCCAAAGGGTCAGTTAATTTGACATTGACAATGGAAGCAGTTTGTGTGAGAGACCCATCTCAGGGCAGCACCTCTAGAGCCTAGGAGAGACAGGGACTGGAAAACTCACAAGCTTAGAAACGACAGTTGCCGGTTACTGGGTATTCACCGTACACTATTGACATTGTCACTGAGTCAGCGAATCTGTATTAGGCAATGAGAATGAACAACTATTGTTATACAGAAATCCAGGCATAAATCTCACAAACCATGTTGGAAGAAAGAAGCTAAAACCAAACAAACAACAAAAACAGACTGTATGATTTCATTTAGATTACTTAGAATACAGTTCCATAGAGATAGAATCTGAGTAATTGCTATACTTGCGGAGAAGGGGCGTGTAAAGGCGTACAGCGATGCATGGAGGTATTAGCTAGACAAGTATGTTGAATTTGCGGTCATTCATTGAATTGTATACTTATAATCTGTACCTTGCTATGAATGTTTGTTATATTGAGATAAAAACATTAAACAAAACATAAATTAGAAACCACATGATACCTATAAAATTGGCAAAAATTATAAAATCAGCCAACATTGTTTATAAAAAGAGGGGTTTCTAAGAACCTTCATGTTCTGTAGGAGAGGGGAGTGCAAATTCCTTCTACTTGCCTGGAGTGAACTCTGGAAGTATTTAATGAAAATTAAGAATGCTTGTACTATCCTACCCATAATCTTATAACTGGGTATATACTCCAAATCAATTCCGTGCCAGTTTCAAAGAGGTATACATGAGGCTGTTTGTAATAGCTTTGTTTGTGGTAGGAAGTGATGGCAAACACTTGTCTGTCAGTAGGAGAATGGATAAGTAAAATATGGTACCTGTACCAGAAGGAATATCAGACAGCATTTAGATGTAATGAATTAAATTAACATATACCAAAATATATAATATGTCAAAATAGAGAGAGGAAGAACAAAAAAGAAAACAAGGACAACTATTTCATAGAATCATCCTCAAAAACATCCACATCAAAATCCCTGGAACCCATAAATATGTTACCTGACATGGCAAAAGAACTTTGCAAATATGAGTAACGGCCGTGAGATTGGGAGTTTATTCTGAACTATCTGGGTGGACCAAACATAGTCTTATGGGTCTCCAAAAATGCAACAAGAAAGCAGACACCAAAGTCAGATTGACACTATGTCAAAAGGATTCCACTCACCATCGCTGGCTTTGAAGATGGAGGAAGGGGGCCCTGAGCCAAGGAACGCAGACTCGAGAACCTGGAAAAGACAAGGAAACACAATTTTTCTTTACTCCAACAGCCTCCAGAATGGAACCCATTGCCAAAAACCTTTACTTTTTCACAGTGAGTTTGCACCAGACTTGTAACCTACAAAACTGTCAGATAAATAAATTTATGTTGTTTAAAGCTACCAGGTGTGTTATAATCTGTTATAGCGGCAATAAAAAACTAATATCTATGTCAAAGATTGTGAGGATATGGATGGAACAGGAAAAAAGAATACAATAAGTTAAACAAAAGATGGACTTTGTTAAGTTTGAAATTTTCTAAAAGGAGTTACATTAACTAACCTAATTAATTACACTATTAGAATAGAGAAACCTCCCTCCCCTAAGAAATCTGAAATTCCTTTTTCTTGATGTCATATAAAAGAGGTTTCTTTTTCAAATCATGAAAGCTAAAAGAAAACACATTAATCACATTTCCTACTTTTTAAATAGAAATCATATTTCATAAAACAAATGTCAAGAACTATACACTCAGTCACTGAAGGGAACACCAGAGCTGCCGCACATGCGGGAGTTCCTGGAAGCCAGGCGCGCTGCAGCTGCCCCGCGGTCATTCCCACTTCACATGCGGCCCGAGGGCTCTCGTGCTCACTCCTGCTCCGCATCGCATGGGAAAGCCTAACATGTGCTTTCACATTATTTCTGTTCTCCTTTCCAGTGATCTGCGGCTTCTCTGCCACCTGCTTGGCTTTGATTATTTTTTCTCTCATTTATTTCTTAAAAAATTAGTATGAAAAGTAAAAATAAATTTACAAAATCAGCTGTTGCTATGAGCCAGATCTTTACTTCTGTTTCTTTCATTTAGTCCTTTCAAAATTCTAATAAGCTTTAAAAAAAATATTTTACTTGGTTGAGACCAACACTGAGTTACTCAAGTAAAGTAACATACTCAAATAATGCAGTTAATTAACTGGCAGAGTCTAGATTTGAAATTACTTGCTCTGATTCCAAAGCTCTTTTTATTGTATGAAATTACCTTCATTTTAATTTGTATAGGGAAACATTTTTTTTCTTCCAAGGCAGTGAGTAAAATCACCATCGATTATCAAGAGTGCTTTGCAAACACATGACAGTAATGTATGCATTCTTTGATTACATGGAACAAAAATATGGCTGAAATGAAAATTTTAAGTTCAAATAAAAAATCAGTCTCTTATTCAATCATGATTTCCTTCAAATTATTAGAAAAAGTATTTAGAAATAAAGATTGTTTCAGATTGGTTTAAGAGTGAAACTAAAAAGTTGTCTATTCTATAATATCTTAAACTATTGTTCATGCCCTTTAGTGGAAGAGAAGCTAGTGCAAACCGAGATTCCACATCTGAACTTAAAACACATATAAACATTAATTTAAAAGTTAACCTAGCAACCTTTTATTAATATGATTATTATTTATTTGCCCTGCTCAAGAACAATGATTCCCCATTTATAGGACCCTGGTGTCAATGGACAAAAATTGCATGCATGAAAATCAATAAAACCTTCAAATATGTTATGCAAATTAGCACAAAGTTTCATAATATTTCACATTACCTCTGGTCTCTTAGAAAATGGTTCCCAAGATAAGCTACTGACCTAGCTGTTACAGTACATAAACGGTTGGGGTTTGGCTCAGATAGAGCTTCCTACCAATGTTAGGAACTATTCATTCTAGTAATAAGTCTCTCGTGTCCTGATGGTGATCCTTGGAGTGTCTGGGTGACTACTATTGGCCACAGCCACTGTGTGGAACTTACAGAAGCACTGAGAGTGTTTCCTGATGTCATAAACAGTTCTTTCTATCAAACTCTTCAATAAAATATCTGCCTTAAAACTGAACTACCAAACAAGACTACCAACTACTTATTCTTTTGAAAAATGTCTCTGTTATGACTCATAGGAACACTTTCTGGAGAGTTTTAGGCATCCATCCCTTGGTAAAAAAGCGGTTTGATTGTGTAGCGTTTGTCAATCTCAAGCCTGGTTTGGCAAAGTTGTTAAAGCATGAAAATGGAGTGTTAGTGTTGTCTTTACTGGCTTTTCTTTGTTCTCTTAATCTTCACTTTTAATTTTGTATTAATTAATTAAAAAACTGAATGTCTACAAGAAGAGTGTAGACTGGTAACTAAGATATGGTAACTGTAAGGAACTCTCAATCACTAAGAAGTGCAAGAAAGATGTGCAATTATTTCATTGTAAATGGGGTCGATTTTGGAGGGGACAGTGCAAAATACAGTGAAAAATTTAGACAACAGAAAAAATACTTACTGGAAAGGAAGAAATAGAGTCATTTAGGAAATCTTCATATAAGGCATAGCCTTCCAGTGAATATACACCTGGGCTGTCAGACTATACCTAACAATTATCACCAATATTTGGTACCAAGAGAGTAAATCCAGGGAAATAGCCATCTAATCAAAATTGTTCTTAACTAGACTTATGCCTATGAGTGACCTATGTTATACCTTATATATCAATACCTCATGCTGCTCATAATTTAATTTTCACAACCATTCTGTGAGCTAGGTAGGGTACAAAAATACTTTATTTTATATATGAAGACCATAGAGAGACTAATAACTTGCAAGCTACTTAATGGTACCTTTACTTTCCAGTCTTGATAAAAGAACAAAAAGAAAGAAAGCATAAGGGAACTGGATGCAGTACTGTTCCAGGATATGAAAGCCTGTGAAATAGATTAAGAAAAAGCACCAGCTAGACTTTTTGTTCAAAGTATTAAAAACAAACTTGGGCTAACTTAAGCAGAGAGAACTTACTGAAAGACTTTTGGGGAGTTCATAAATTCCAAGGAATGTTCAACTATAAATATCTCAGAAAGAACAGAAAGCAAAGAACCCCCAAATCTAGTTGGGAGAAAATAATGGGGAGTTCTCTTAGGGTGCCACAAGGACTGAGCTCCAACTCTGCAGCCTCTCAAGAGCCCCATTTTCAGGTTTTACCTGGTTGCCCTCACTTGGTTCACATGCTGGAGGACTGCAAATCCCACCAAGACCTCATGAAATAGAGGAAGTGTAGTCCCCCAAATAAATGAAGTATCTTATTACTAAAATAAAGGAAAGTAATGCTGGACAAACAAGTACTCATCCTTATTTCCAAAGAAGGCTATGCAGGGCTGCACAGATCTTACATATGGCTTCAACATCTGGTCCTGTGGTTGATGTCTACCCCTCCTCTCATTTCAACACTATTCCATCTTGTTATTCTGCAATCTACACAGGCCATGATAAATGTAGCCAACACCCACAAGTATGGGATAGGATAGCAGAAAAAGGAACAGAAAGAAATGGCATAGCAAGCAGTAAAATACCAGTAATATTATGACTTTTACTTGTTCAACTGCTCACAAAGCTTAGCTAATATTTTTTTACATTTTTTGTCAGGTGTTTTTGCAGATAGGTGTAACTCAAACATTCATGCCCCAGAAGCATATGTCTTTGTGATACTGCCTAGGTAAGGCTGCATTAGTCTTCTAAAAATTGTATTCACTGGGATAGCAACAAAGAGGAGTATAAGGAATAGCTGAATTCTAACCATATACTCATACTCATATACTTGGAAGCAACTGTGTTTTCCCACCATAGTAAAGATCAATCACCACTCTCAATACCTTACCCAACTTTTGTAAGGAGAACACAGTAGCCAAATGGCAGCCCCGGCTTCCAATCCAGTGGTCATAACACTCTGACCCAGCAGATACCAGATTCATGGGGACAGGATTAAATATTAAAATGTGGATCATTTTGTATAAATACAAAAGGCACCACCCCACCTCTGATCCTTGATTACTAGATCTATATTTTGGCTGGGGGAAACAGCATATATAAATGTAATTCTGTTTTAGGGTACACATAACCTCCTTCACTTGGCAGAGTAACATTTCACAGTGAACATTAAAATTAACATTTCATTGAGCCATTTCATAAGGCCAGCTGTTTGTGGGTGATGGTGCACATGAGTACTGAAACTCAGGAGATTGTCTCCCGATCTTACATCCTTCGTGTTGATAACAGTTTTCTGGAAGACACATTGATTGCATCATTTTGATGCATTAAATACTAAGTCCAGAGAAATGCCCCACAAAAAAAAAGAGGCCTAAACAGAAAAATTATTATTCTAATAAGAAGAAGATCTGTACTGCCTTCCTGTAACAAAGGGGCCCAGTGTAATCAAGATTTCACTGGGCACTTGGCTGGTCCCTTTCAGGCATGTGTACCATTCTTCAACTTCAGGGCTGACTGCGGCTGCTGGCAATTTAAGAACTTAATAGTGGCAACCATCAGGCCAGCCTTGGTAAGTGGAAATTGTGGTTTGGGTGACTGTACTGATTTTTATTACTGCCACACGAGTGAAGTATTCATGAGGATGCAGAGTAAGTACCGGGAGTCTCTTGTCCACTGGGTTATTACTAGTCTCCTCAATTGGGGAAACACTGTGTTGAACATTCCTGTGGGGCACATACTTTTTGGGCTTTTGGTCCATTGGAATATCTTTTCCAAAAATAAACAAATAAAATAAAATATTTTTAAAAAGACTTCCTTGTCACCAGTCTACAAATATTTCTCTTTCTAGATTCCTGACTTTCCAGCCAATATAATAGACTTTTTACAGATATTGACCTCATCTATCTCACCTTTCCAGCTGAATGGTTAAAATATAATGATCTACATAAAAGTCCATAGCTTTTTTTCTAGAAACTCTGGGAAGAATGTTCATATTATTAAGGATCACGGCTTCTAAAATCTCTCTTAAACTGAGTTCAGTCCCAGCTGTGGGCACCAGGTAGGTGATATTGGGCCAATCACTGTTCCTTTTCTGGACTATGGGAAAACAACCATGCCAATGATACTATTAGTGATGTTTTGATGATCATGTGAGTTAATACTTGTAACAGAGCTTAGGAAAGCCTTGAGAAAGAGTAAGCTTTCATTAACACTTAGTTATTGTTAGAGTTCATTCATTTATCCAACAAACATTTATTGAATAACTCCTGTATGCCAGCACTTTCTGAACAAGTGGACAAAGTCAATGAGAGTCAAGCCTAAGATCAGAGCACATCACCTGCTGATTGCCTGTTGTGAAAACTATGTCTTTTTAGTGTCTGCTGGTGTTTGGGCTGAGGGTCTTCCATTGAGTATTCTCCCAGACTGCTCAACAGTGGAAAGCCCACTTAAGAGCTGCATTTAGAGCATATGGAAAGGAGTCCCTAAAGCACATTGAAAATATTCTGTTCTTTTTCCTCCCTAATCTGTTCTTCAGATGAAGCTAGAGGTGAAGTTTTCTGGGCCCAGTTGTAGTTCCTAGTGGATGGACAAATATCAAATGAGCATTTCTTCCCCTGGAATTTTTTTTTAAGTTTTCCTACAGATTATGCCAAGAGCCATTTTTGGTTTCAAAGGTCATTTGGGATGGACTAATGCTGGATCCCTGCTGGCATTTTTCAACTAAACAAGTAAGTATAATACAGTGATTGACCCTTGTTGGAGTGATGAATTCAGACTTTGGCCAACTCACCCACATCAATAAATCTGCCTGTGGGCAATTTGTGTTATTGGTGGAACAACCTCCAAGTTGAATCCCATAAATAACATCTAGATCTTACAACTCTTTATTTTGAAGTGACTAGACTTTTTATGGCCTAGATTATGCCTAATCAAAATTTATATGTTGAAGTCCTAACACCTAGTATCTCAGAACATGACTGTATTTAAAGATAGGATTAAGTTAAAATGAAGTTGTTGGGGTGGTCACTGATCCAAATTGACTGTTGTCTTTATAAGAAGATAGATATGCACAGAGAAAGGCCATACGAGGACACAGGGAAAAGGTGCTGATTTGTAAGCCAAAGAGAGAGGCTTCTTTCTTCTTTCAGAAGAAACCAGACCTGCCAACACCTTGATCTTGAACTTACAAGCCTTTGAAAAATCTTTTTTAAAAAATCTGTTCTTTAAGTCACACAGTGTGCACGGTATTTGGTTATAGCAGCCTAAGCAAACTCAAACAGATTTACAGAGGCTTCCTGTATACCCTTAGCTCAGTTTTACCTAGGTGGGTGAAAAGCAGTTTGGTCAAAAGCTATTCTTTTGACACTCACATTCCTAAAAGATATTTTCAGGAGAACAGAATGGTTTTCTGAGCTAAATCACCCATAGTTTAAAAATGGTTGATTCAGAACCTAGAAATATACCCTACCCTATGATAACAGCAGTTAATTGTGATTATCCACTAACTATATTCTATCTTGGCACAATTAAATCACAAAGATAACAATTTACAGGAGCTACAACACTCAGAGCAAAATCCCTGATTTTTTCTACTATATAAATCATATTGGAATAGTTCAGAATTTTCCCACTCTAGTCTAGAAATGAATTCTATTAGTGTTCAAAACTATGTCAAATTTAATAGACTGTCACTAATCTTTTACATATACCTCAGGAAAGGAAAAGGCAGGGCTTATTTAACAATTCTCTGAGTGCAGTTGCATGTTATATGGATTTTAATTCTTACTTGACCTATTACTCAGAGAATGTTCCAGGTAGAAAGGTAGCAAGCAGAACATTAAAAACCAAAATTGGGGAGAGGGTAAGGGCTTTTAGTTTTAATATCTTACATAACCATAGCCCAATTCTCAAAACCCTAACACTAAGATTTCAATGATGTATATAAGAAATTCCTGCATTTTTATCCTTGTATTCTTTCTTTTTTTATTCTGATTTTAAATATTATCACAGAGCATGTTGAATTCAGACTTTAGTTATAGATAAAGAGTATGGAGGAAAATTTTAGGGTTCTCCTAAAAGGAAATACTTAATGGTCAGATTTGGAAAATACAGTTGAAATTTTTCGATAAGTTCAAGGACTTAACGGAGTACTCACAAATATTTTCTAAGTTGTAACTGTCACATGAGAAGCTTGTGAGCTGTGAATTCTACTTTTATAACTCAGCGAGTTTATATGAACTACTGTGTTGGTTTTTAGTAATTATAAACCCATGGATCTGAAATATATGATGTCTCTGATATTTTCACATTGGAGTGTCATTCTTTGCCTCAAGACAAGAATTTTGACACTGTTTTGCGTTAAATTATCCTGCCATATCAGACAGAACTATCCTACACCATGATTTCCCCCTAGGTCATTCCCATTAAATTATGTTATGGCAGCATGTACCTGGTACCCTAGAAATACACACATAATCTCAAATGGTAACAGACAATAACATAATTTGCTGATTATGAATTCCCTAAAAATGAACAAAAGTCTTAAATTCTTTCATTTCATCTCTATTCAACAAATATTGCGCATACCTCCAAGGATCTGTTTTCTGTATCCAACTCTTATACAAATCTTATTAGCAGCAAACATATTTTTCTCCCTAGAAAACCATGATACATTTTGGCTTACATAAGCAAAGAAAATGAAGGAATTTATTGGAAGAATAGGGTTAGCTCACAGATTAAAGGCAATTTATACAAACAGTACTTAGAAGGACAGAAACAAGGGCTTCTCCAAAATTCAACTACATTCCATTCTTCCACCAGTTTGTCCAAGATTCAGATTCCCAGAAGAGAATCCCATTATCCTAGATTTGGTCAGAGACAATGCCTAATCCCTCACTGAGGTAGGGTGGGCTGAAGGCAGGGGAAGCACGTGTATTAATACCACTGCTGTAGGGAAGCTAGAGAGAATAGTCCCCTAAAGGAAAGGGTGAAAGAAAGATGCCGGGGAGGTAAAGCATAGCAGCTGCCCAGAACAGCACTCAAAAAATAATCTAGAAGAGACTGAATCATAAATCTAAGGCAAAGTTATTTTAACAGGTTGAGATTTTTGTGGGAAAATGCTAGCACTGCCAGTTTTGCCCTTTCCCATATTCCTACCAAAATACTCATAAAAATCCCAAAATAAATTAAAAGCTTAAGTAGGACCAGATCTAAGAATATTAGTCAATAACCTTCCAGATCACAGATGGAATTTATTTTCATTAAGCAAAGTTGGAAAAAAGGCCTTTAAACTGACTAGAAGAACTATACACAAGACAACGCTATACAAAATTTCCACCAACCAACACCAACCACATGAGCATAATAGATTTTCCATGCAGACCAAGGGTGTCACCCATAGCCTATAAATAAGTGTCTGTTTTCCCTTCGATTTTGCAGGACATACCATGTGACTCAGTGTTTCTACTTTTGTTTATTCAAAGGAAATAATTATTGATATAAAGCTTTTTACAAAAAGATACACAATTGTAGAATGAAAGGGTTAGTAGAATGCCCCACTAAACATATTTTTAAAGGCTATGCCAGGGTAACACTATAAAGTTAAAAAAAATCAAACATAAAAATCCATAAATTTTCATAAAGTAATAGTATAATCCTACCATAGGGTAATGACAGGATAAAGAAAACCACAGATCACACATTTAGATAGATGTGCTAAAACAAAATGAAAGACAATTTCAGACCCAGAAAAGTAGCCATTTAATAGTGAAAGCAAAATAATGCTGTATTCAGCCATACAAGACTTTATAAAATTCACCATATAGCATGCTCTCTGAAAATATTGTTGGAAAGAGTATCCAAAAAAAGAAAAACCAGTGTAGGAGAGTGCTATGAAAATATCATGTTTCTATTATCTAAGCAAACAAGACAAAAAATGTACACCAACAATATTGTGGATCCCATATCTAGGTGATAACATATAATGTTAGTCAAGGGGCAGGGGGCAGGTAGGTGGAAAGTCTAGAAAGAAAAGATAATCTAGAGCAGTTAACTAGTTTGATGTAAAGATATACATATTGGCGAATTTAACAAACCGATGGGTATGAATAAAACAAAATATGTGTCATCATTACTTAGGGAAACTGCCAAAAGAAAAATGTAGATGAAATACACTCAAACTTTCGTAAGACCTAAAAATTTTCATTTTCCTTTCTAATGAGAAAGAAGAAAGGAGAAAAAAGAAATTATGTCAATTGAAATTGTAAAATATGATAGCAGCAATGAGTTCTAATGAAATTGCAGATAGAGACTTCTGATACTGGCCCACATGGAATAACTGGGACCAGATTTACTCTTCTGACTTAAATATCTAGAAAAGCCAGACACAACATGGGAAATAATGATTTTCAGACAGCAGCCAGCAGGCACTGCATGACTGTGAACTTTAAAAGAAGAGAAACAAAAAGGTGAGCCCATGATTGTACTAGCTTCCTGCATGGACATCATTTCCAGGGCACAGCTGAGTGAGGGGTAACCCAGAGACAACCCAGCAATCTCACTAAATTCAGGAGGCAGAGACTGGAGTTTGCAGATGCCAAGTTATCTACAAATTATAGGACAAAGTACTAGAGAAAAGAGAGTTGAAGAGAGAGAGAGAGAGAGAGAGAGAGAGAGAGAGAGAGAAGAAAGTGCATATATAAAAGAGAGCTGAAACTTTAAAGAAGGGAAATTTGGATAACTTAGCTAAATATGGATTTGTACAGTGTGATGAGAAAAGTATCTAACACTTTTTAAAAATCACAGAGAAGAGTAAGAGGAGAAAGGAGTAGAGATCACACTAGACTGAGAATAATTAGTATTCTTACCAACCAGAGTAGAAAGACTTTGTTGTAATACATAGGGACATAGTGAAGACATTTTCATAAAATGTCACCTTAGTAACTGGGACTTATTGATCCTTAGATTAAGGCCACTTAGGATCTGTCCTACCAAAGCTTAAAGTAAGCCTTTAAAAGACCCTGCTAATTCCAAGTAACTTCACTGCACACTAGGACAAACTCCAATACCATTTAAAGGAATACAGCAAAATCCAAGAAACAATAATGAAAAATTCACAACTGGCATCCTATAAAAAATTATTAGGTGGTGGATATTTTGCCCAGATGGCCACCACAGGGAGCAGCTGCTTTGTCTGGTTGATATTATTTTATAGAACAACACAACTCATTCAGTCAAGATGGAGATGCAAGTTAACATGTTTTGCCTCCTCACACAACTACAGAAAAAATTGCAACTAGACCAGAAAACATATATCACCCAGAGCCATCAGAAAATTGAGCTGTACGGAAGTCCAGCAACCAAGGATATAAAGCCACATCCATCCAGACAGGTAGAAGGGGCAAAAATGAGATGCGCAGAGATGCAGTGTAGCATGGAATTGTCAGGACTGGCAGTTCCACATTCATGTGTGGTGGATAAATAATAGGAGGGCTACCCCAGGAGTCAGGGGTCCCATCCCCAGGCCAGACCACACAGCCCAAGTTTCCAGTGCCAGGAAGATGAGTCCCCATAACTTCTGGCTTTAAAAAACAGTGGAGGTTGGGGCAGAGGAAGAAACTGCTGATTCTCAGGATGCTTCTCTTAAAAGGCCTGCACAAGCTTAGGACTCATATAGACCTGCCCACTCTGGGATTCAGCACCAGGGTAAGAGCTGAAAGGACACCAGTCACATACAGGGAGAAAGTGAAGTGACTGGAAACAGGGTGAGTGCCAGGAGACAGCTTCCTCCCGGGTAAAACTTCAGAAGCCTTCAGAATCATTGTCCCCTCTCCAAGCCCTCCTCCCTCACATAACCACAAAGACAGGAAGTGGGTTGCCCAGTCCTGGAGATTAACTAAGGCTCTGCCCCACATAATTTACAGGTACCTTTTTTATAATAGGCCACCCTACTAAGACAGGGAGTCAAAGCAACTCTACCTAATACACAGATACAAATGCAGGGAGGCCACCAAATTGAGGAGACAAAGAAATATGGCAAAAATGAAAGAGCAGAAAAAAACTCCAGAGAAGAACTAAACAAAACAGAGATAATCAGCCTATTAGATGCAGAGTTCAAAACACTGTTTATCAGGACACTCAAAGAACTCAATGAGTATAGCAACAGCATAAAGAAAGACCCAGGCAGAAATAAAGTTTATATTAAGTGAAATAAAGAAAAATCTACAGGGAACCAACAGTGGAGAGGATGAAACCAAGAATCAATCAATGATTTGGGACATAAGGAAGAAAAAAGCATTCAATAGAACAGCAAGAAAAAAGAAAAAAGAATTTCAAAAAATGAGGACAGTCCAGGGAGCCTCTGAGACATCTCCAAATGTACCGACATCCAAATCATAGGGATGACAAAAGAAGAAGAGGAAGAGCAAGAAACTGAAAATGTATTTGAAAAAGTAATGAAAGAAAAATTCCTTAATATGATGAAGGAAATAGACAGACAACTCCAGGAAGCAAAGAGAGTCTCAAACAAGTTAGACCCAAAGAAGACCACACCAAGACACATCATAATTAAAGTGCCAAAGGTTAAAGATAAAGAGAAAATCTTAAAAAGCAACAAGAGAAAAGCAGAACCCACAAAGGAGTTTCCATAAGACTGTCAGCTGATTTCTCAAAAGAAACTTTGCAGACAAGAAGGGACTGGCAAGAAGTATTCAAAATTATGAAATACAAGGACCTATAACCTAGATTACTCTATCCAGCAAAGCTATCATTTAGAATGGAAGGGCAGATAAAGTGCTTCCCAGACAAGGTAAAGCTAAAGGAGTTCATCATCACCAAGCCATTATTACATGAAATGTTAAAGGGACTTATTTAAGAAAAAGAAGATCAAAACTATGAACATTAAAATGGCAGCCAATTCACAACTTTATTAACAACTGAATCTAAAAAACAAACTAAGCAAACAGCTGGAACAGGAACAGAATCATAGATATGGAGATCATTTGGAGGGTTGTCAGCTGAGTGGGGAAGGGGGAAATGGGGGAAAATGAGCAGGGATAAGGAGCATAAATTGGTAGGTACCAAATAGACAGGGGAATGTTAAGAATAGTATAGGAAATGGAGAAGCCAAAGAACTTATATGCATGACCCATGGTCATGAACTAAGGGGTGGGGATAGCTGACAGGAATGGGGGTTCCTGGCAGAGGGGGCAAAAGGGGAAACTTAAGATCAATTGAAAAGCATAATCAAGAAAATATATTTTAAAAGATTATCAGGCATGCAAAGGAGCACAGAAATATAACCATTAGTCAATGATGAGAATGTGTGTGTGCATAAAGTTTGCAACATGTTCTATCAGTTGAATGGGAACTGGCTTGGGGTTATCCTAAGAATCTGAAAATATGAATCAAAAAGAATATGTACTCCTATGTTCATAGCAGTATTTTTTATAATAGCCAAGATCTGGAAACAGCCCAAGTTTCTATCAGCAGATGAGTAGATAAAAAATCTGTGGTGTATTTACACAATGGGATACTACTCAGCTACAAAAAGAAGGAATGCTTACCCTTTGTGACAGCATAGATGGACCTGGAGATTATTATGCTAAGCAAAATAAGCCAGTCAGAATAGGGAAAATACCTTCTGATGTCACTCATATGTGGAATCTAATGAACAAAATAAACTGACAAACTAAATAGAACCAGAAGTTCTATTATGCACAGAATAGAGTCACAGATTTCAGAGGGGAGGGAAGTAGGGGATGGGGGGACTGGAAGAGATTAGCCAAAAAACATACTGTTTATGCATAGATGCATAGCTCCTAGGCACGGACAGCAATGTGCGAAGGACAGTGGGGGGCAGGGGCAGGGTGGAGGGGGAGAAAGGGGGAAAGAGGATGAGGGACGTCTCTAATAGTGTCAACAACAAAAAAATAATTCAAAAGTTTAAAAAAATGTGCATTTGTTGTTTGTCAATCGTGAATTGAGGACTATGAGTAATTCAAATATGTACCTGAGAGTTATGGAAATGACATTCTCCATATCTGAATAAGAAAAAAGAAAACATTAAATGTCACTCAGTGTGAGTGAACCAAATAAAAAGGAATAAGCTAAAAGAACCATTGTTATGATGAGATTTCTGAAAATATGCACAGTTGGATCCATTGTCATGGAAAGGAACTATAACTGGATGGCGAAGGACAGGATGGTTGAAGATTTCACATTTGTAAGTTTGGTGGCTAGAATTTGAGATAATTCCCAATTGATGGCCTCTTGTTTCTCAATATTAGAGGTGAGATCATTTTCTGAGCACCAAGAGACAACTAGAGCATTAAAATTTAAAGAGCACAGAAAAGATTTGTATCAAGCTGTCTGTAGAAAGTGAAAGGATACATTAATCAGAAGAATGGAGGATACACACACGATTGTGTTTGTATATACATATATCTCACTTATAAATGCAAATCTACTCACAAAAATAAGACAAAGTATAATACAGTGTTAAGGGAGTTAGCCATGAGTAATAAGATAACAGGTAATTTTATTTTTTAAAAAACATACCATTTTTTCTAAACTGAAAATGTATGACTTTTACTATCAAATTTATAAGCACTGAGGCAGAGTTTTATAGAGCCATGGGACAGTTCTAATTTATGCACTAGAGACAATAACTAGGCTAAGCCCAGAAGGAGGAATGATCAAGTGAAGAGGTTGCATAGAAAAAGCATCTTCTCAACTTATCCTCCAAAGAATTTCTTGAAAACAAACAAACAAACAAACAAACAAAAAACCCTGAAGCAGAATTGGCAGATTCATAGTATCAAGAAGAATGCAATGTCAATGGCATTTTTAAAGATAAATTATGTGTGTCTTGACCTAATTTAGGTCAAGTTTTCCCAACTTATAGGAATGAAATAGTTCTATATTCAACCCATACAATTGATATTAGAATGCTGCTTATTCTTAGTAAGAGTGTATTGGAGCCCAAAGGGAATGAGAGATTTTTCTTTAAGTGATATTACAAAACAATAACAGACCTGGAATCAAAATTTGACTTATCCAGATGTTGAATTTTGTGCTCAGCTGAATGAAGTCCATATGACCTTCTTTGTGCTTCTAACATCCTCCCAAGTTTGCATCTGTTTTATATACTGCTCCATTGAGAAACATTCCTGAACAGATGCAATATGTAAAGTACGTGAGAGGAAGAAAGATTTGAAGATACAGTATTATAATCAGTCAAGCTAAACTTAGTTTCCTTCTGTTTCCAATGTTCTGCCTGACCCAAAATGTTCCTAACTCAGACAGCAACCAGGTGTGAGAAATCCATTTCTGTTATTTTAAGTACACTTTAAACAACTTAAGTTCAAATAAAGTTTAAAGTTCTGCCAAGACAATCAAGGTTTTTCAAACTCAGGTAGAGACTAATTTTCTGTCCAGGTACAGTACAGATGTTCTGTTTCAATGTTAAAGATAATAAATATCAAAGCTATTCTCAGACCCATGGTTTTCAGCTCTTGTCTCTGTCTGGTTAAATGAACTTCCCCAACAGCGATCTATCACAGAGGATATGTATCCTGTGTTATCTTTCCCCTCCCCACCGCCCACCCTGGACTTAATTACACATGAAGTGTGGTGTTTTCATGTCTCTGGAAAACAAAAACTAAGAATTTAGCTCCCAGACTTCATTCCACTGTGACCTTGGAAGAGGCATTCCACAGACTGAGGTATAGTTTGCCTATTGAGAAGACGACCTATACAATTGTGTACTGTAATTTTTTATCAAAATTCTCTAGCACTGTTTATCAAACTTAGCTTCATCTGAACATACCAAAGAATTACAGGGATTCCACACCTTACTGGTTTTCTGTTATGATAACGATATAATTTACTGTCCAAATAGGGCAGTTTTACAAGTAAAAGGGTCAATATTAAAAACAGTGTTAAAAACACACAAAGGCTTAGACTGGGACTTTCTGAGACAAACCAGAATATGGAACCAAACGGTTAAACCTACAATGTCTCCTACAACTTTCTCCGGCTTGCTGCAGGGTAGCACCATTTGGATATCAACATTTCTTTTCCCAAACCAGCTTATTTCTTCCATGTTCCCATGTCTGTATATTGTGCCATTGTCCTCCTAGCCACTATGTTTTAGAAGAGCAAAGTCATTTTTTACTTCTCCTCGTTTCTTTACTTTTAATAGCTATTCGTCCATCAAGCTCTTTGTTCTCATCACCCTAGTGTAAGTCTATAACCACTGAACACCAAACTTAACCTCGTTCCCGATATATTTCTAAATTATTTTCCAAATATCCATCTGGTTAATAAATATAAACATTTTCTATTGCTCTTTAGATAAGTGTTTCTTAGCTGAATGATTAATGTTTTATATTTGATACCACCACCATATATGCTCATATGCATGAACAAAACCTTTCTCCCTATGACCTTAGTATGTTGTTCCTTCCGAACCTCTTTCTTATAAGGCCCTTCAAGATGAGGCACAACATGGGGGGAAAGCACAGCATCTGGCAGAGCCCACCGCTTACTTGCCGTACAGTCCTGGACAAGTTACTGAATTTCTTCTTGTATTGGTTCTCCATTCACTTTCAGGGTTTGTTTAGAAAGCTTTGTTGTGGGAGGTGTGCTGTGCAATAGAGAAGATTCAACTGCATCCCCAGTCTCTCTGCCCAGCAGGTGCCACTAGCACCCCTCTCTAAAGTTTTGATACTCAAAAGTATTTCCAGGTATTTCCAAATGTCCACTGTGGGTAAATTGCCTGTGATAGAGATCCACAGTATTATATAGTTCAGATCTTATGGGATTTCTCTTACAATTAAATAGTTAATATATTAAACATGCTTTGGAGAGTACTAACACATGAGAAAAATTATATAAATGCCACTGTATAGCTTTCACAAGTTCAAATCGTCCACTCCTAGAGCTAGGAAACCTTCCAAGTACTTCAGAAGAATTTGTCCCTTTGTCTCATACAATATATTTTGAAATAAACCCTTTAATCTTGTTACCACCCCCTTTTTTTCTATCAATAATATATTTTCTTTTCCTTTAACATTTCAAAACAACATATCTATGCTTCATATCATTTATTCTGCCATAACAAAATTATAGCAAGTTTTCAAAGGAAGGCAGACAACTACTTTTCTTAAGTGATATCCAGACCAGGGACAAAGGAGATGCTGACTAAAGAGAAGCCGTTTTTGTTTGATGATGGTACAGTTGCTACACCTCATCTCTGAATTATACATCTTTCCCTAAGCAGGCACATTTGGGGCAAGGGAAACGAATGTCAGGTTTGGAAAAAATATTAATGGTAAATTTAAGCATGTAGTACAAGTAGACTACACCAAACTGAGTCCTCATTTTATATTTTTTGAACTGTTTTAAGATTCAGAAAAGAAACCTGGAGGAATAACCTGAGATATATGGGGCTAAACCATTTATAATTCTATGGTCTTAACTTGGCTCTGATTTGTTAATTATAATGTGAATATTGACCAGGTTTTGGAATTTCAAAATTATAAACATAGCCTTCACCCAAAGAAGATGAAAAAATATATTCACAAACAAATAACGAGGAATAAGGAAGCTTACTATAGAAAGAATATGAAAACTTCTTGGGTTGAGGTAAAGAAACAACACAATGAAATTGTTACAATTCCAAAGGCATAGAAGCAACTAATTTCAAAGCTCTGAAGTGTGTCTCCAGAAGTGGTGTTTGCTCAGGAAATCTCTCAGGGATGGGGTGGTTTGAAAAGTTTGCTGTAATCTTACCATTAAAAACAGAATAATGAACAAAGGAAAATAAAAATCAAAATACTGATTTAATCAGAGGAGAGAGAGATTTTTTTAGATGAATAACTACAGTCTTAACAGCTGACAAGACATAAATGAAATTGAAAACTGAGTCACTAGAAAAACAAAGGAGGGGAAATTTAAATATTACCAGACCAGGGCCCAAGTAATAAAGTAGTAAGATACACATATTTTTATACAGCAGCATGGCATGGCTTCACCAAAAGCAGCCAGGTCCAGAAATGCCCTGGAAGCATGTTATTACCATATTCAGCCCAACTACTGACAGAAATATCTCTTAAAGATCTGGACAGTAAGAGCACTGATTATAGAAATTCTAAGTGAATTTGAAAGGGAAGCTTGAAAGATTACTACAGAACACTTAAAACACATTAGGAAGGTTTGCTTTATTACCTATGTAACTACAATATTCCCTGTGTCTTAAGAAAATGTACCCATAAAATTTATGTAATTATGATTCTTAAGAGAATCCAACAAAGGTGTTACACCTTTTCCTGGATGTCAGGCAGGGCAGTGGTAAATCTGGTCCACGCTTGAGTTGGAGGTTGATTTGAAGGGAGAGTATCTTCGTTGGGTTAGAATTTTCTGACTCAGGAAGCTGATGTTGGACAAGATTTAGGTGAAATGTAGATGTGTTTGGTAGACTTAGAACTTTGTATCTCCACTGGAGGACCCAGAATATGGTTTATGAGCAAAATTAAGAAGGGTATGTTGGAAAGATGAATTTAAGGACCTTTGATTTTTATCAAAGGGAAAGAAAAAAAAAACATTGCACTAAAATTCGTCAAACAGTGCTGAGTTTACACATGCTAAAGCAAAAAAGAGCAAAAAGTAGCCAATTAAAAAAAACCTTAAATCATTAGAAGCTTAACTGAACCTTGAAAAGACAGAAGCACAGCAAAAAGAAATGAAATATTAAAGGCATTTTCTATTATGGATGGCAAAAACATATTACAAATATGCTGTTCAAAGATTGGACATTCCATACTTCTGGGTGCAACTTTTATTAACAGCAATACAGTTCAGGCCTCTGCAGAACGCGATTCTCTCATTAAATCCAACGTGGGGTTTGGTGATAAAATGCCCACGAGAGACAGGTGCACCCACTGTAGCAATCCCAAAGCAAAGTCAAGCAAGCTGCCAGTGGGCCTGAAGTAAATATACTTGCTGACTAGAGTACAGCAAGTATTCTCCATCCTGGCTGTATGCTGGAATCATCAGGAGAGCTATTATAACTCCCATTGCCCAGATAGGGCTGCAGACCTTCTCTGTGGGAGATACATTCACCAGTAGTTTAAAGCTCCCCAGGTAACTAAGACACACCGCCAAAATTGAGAACCACTGTGGCAGAGGCTGTGCCATTAGTGACCAGATTAAAGTGACCCTCAGTGCAGCACTGGGATGCCAGACAAAAGTGCCAAGGTAAGCTGGTGATTAAGGGGTTAGTATTTAAAAGATGGGAAAGAAATTTCTTTTAAAACTTCTTTTAGAATTTCTTTTAAAACATAGTGAGTAGAGAAAATTTCTTAGCTTTGCAAGAAGGTGATTGAGTCTCAAATTCCACTCGCAGAGAAAGAGATGGTAGTATGCATCCCCATGCATGGTGCTAATATTAATCTCACACTGGGAGACTTCTCCCGATTGAATTTTTTTCAATTACATTTTACATTCCGCGTTATTGTGTATTAGTTTCAGATGTACAGCATAGTGGTTAGACAATCATGTACTTTACAGTGTGGTCCCCCAATATTTCAAGTACCCACCTGGCCCCATGCAGTTATTTCGATATTATTGACTATATTCCCTATGCAGTAATTTACATCTCTGTGACTGTTCTGTAACTACCTGTTTGTACTTCCTGAGTTTATATTCACTCATACAACTATTCCAGACAATCAACATAAACTAGCATTTAAGAATGAAACCAACGTTTTCTCTGTCTAAGCTCATTCACTGAGACACCATGCAATTTTTGCCATGGTTCTTGCCAACACTAAGTCCTGGATTCTAGAAATGTGATCATGCCTGGGATAACTTCTCTTGTCCTGGGAATTAGCATTTTCTAAATTTTGTGGCAGTGGGGCCAGTGCAATGATAATACTGTGCATCTTTTTAAAAATTTGCTTCTGAATTGTTTAAAGTGATGCAAATCAGAGATTTAGTAGGAAACAAAACTTTCAATTGTGAAAGAAACATGTAATCCACAGAAACAGCCCTAGAAGCACCTACAAATAAGAAGTCGCAGAGTATGAGTTTTGGATTTAAATTCTTTTAATTCTAATTGCTAAGGGCAGAGTAATTTAGTTTTGAATTTAAATTTCTTTGACTTCAGCTTATAAGTACATTAATTTGAGGATTTTATTTCTCCTCATTAAATGTATTACAGTAGGGATTTGTATTAAAATTTGCTGTATTTCTCTTGTTGACATTTTACTATTAGATAGTTTAATTAATTTATCTTGTGGCAAAAACTGTGGCTAGTTGGACATTGTTAGATAGAATTTGGGATGGAAAATAGAATAGTGAGCTTTGGGATTCTCAGCCTCGGTTGAAATCTAGAGGTTGATTTAATTAATAGTTCTGAGCCAGTTAGAGTCCTCTGTGGCAAAATTCTGTCCCCTAGCAGTTGTTCCAAGAGGACATCCAGCACAACGGTGCCTTTTCTTGAAGACATAGTCTCATGAAGATGGAACCTGAACTCTCTTAACAGTTTGAGTTCTCCTGCCCTTCGTCACGTAGTCTTATTCTTAGCTGACCACAGATTCAATGGTTCAGCCGGTGGATTAAAATAAAAGTTTATTCTCCACTCCCTGAAGCTTCCATTCCTTGAGCTCCACTGCAATGACAAATCCCTCACTCTTTCACTGGCTGCTCTCCTGGGGGTAGGAAGGAGTGACATAAAATTCCTGGTTTTAAAAAAATACCTAAGCATGTGTGGTCCAGACTCCCTTTACCTTGCTTTTTGGAGGTAAGCTCCCAAGGAGCGTGTGTTCCCTTGCACATCCATGCCGTGTGTGTGAACACGCAGAGGAAAGCCTCCAGCACACAGATGATGCGACCCAGTGGGGAAGACTTCGCAAGTCTGGGTTTAGAATTGCAAAGATTACTTGCTTACATTTTAAGTCATGCTTTCCAATATCTGCTTAATAAAGTTTATATTTTTATACCTGTATACCTCACTCCTTTGTCCTGTTTCTCAATTTTCTCATAACTAGGGCAGGAAAGAAGGACTGTAATTAATAAGTGGCCACCTGAAGTCCTCCCAAAGGTTATAACTTAACAATTCATTGCCTTTGTGTTTAATCAATTGTTTTTCTTTACTGAGATCTGTGGAGGATTGCTTATAAGATCATTGGCGTATCTGTTTGCCCAGCATATTGTCAGTACTGTGCATGAGATCTGGGTGAGTTGGTGCCAGGTGAATGATGGCAGCTGAGCTATGATCTCACAGAACAAAATGACAAACTTTCCCTTTGCGTGGTTATCATGGAGATTCCACCATCATGTTTTTCTTTATAGCCAACAGAAAGCTAAAACACACTTTGGACAATAAAAAGCAACTCAATTTTATTAACCATCAGGGATATGTAAATTTCAACCACAACACAATTTTCACTTTCAGCCAAGATAGAGTATCAGGAATGAAATTTACCCTGCTCCCTGACACAAACAAAGATATTGACATGGAAGGGAGAGGTGGAGGGAAGACACTATAAAAGGGCATGAGGAACCTTTTGTCGGGTAGTGGATATGCTGATTATCTTCATCGTGGTGACAGTTTCCTGGGTGTGCACAGTAGTCCCTCCTATTCCACAGATTTGCTTTCAGTGGTTTCATTTACCTGAGGTCAACTGTGTTCTAAAGATATTAACAGAAAATCCAGAAATAAACAATTCATAAGTTATTAATTGCATTTTGCTTTGGGTAGTGTGTTCAAATTTTATGCCACCTTACTTCGGCCCACCCCAGGCACGTACCTTTGTCCAGTGTATCTATGCTGCATGCACTACCTGCCAGGTAGTAGCCACTCAGTAGCTGCCTGGTTTATCATAGCAGTTATCAGAGAGACACACAGAGAGAGAGCATGTTCCCATAACTTTATTTATAGCAGATTGTTAATATTGTTCTATTTTATTATTCATTCTTATTGTTACTTTCTTAATGTGCCTAATTTATAAACTAAACTTTATCATAGGTAAGTACATATAGGAAAAAACATAGTTTGTATAGGGTTTGGTATTATTCACAGTTTCAGTCACCCATGGGGGACTTGGAATGTATCCCCCTGCAGGTAAACGGGGACTACTGTACACTCATCAAAACATAGCAAATAGTGCTTTTTACATGAAGATTGCTGTATGTTAATTATAACAATACAACTATTACATGCATGTATACACATACAGAATGGTTGAAAGAAAAAAGTCAGATAATACCCACTGTTGCTCCAAATATGGAACACCCAGAACTCACATATATTATTGATAGAAGTATAATTTCGCAGCATCACTTTGGAAAACTGATTGGTTAAACATATGCACCTTTTATAACTCAGGAATTCCACTGAAGTATACATGCAATAGAAATTCACATAAATATCTATCCATGGATTTTCTTATGTTCTAGACTGTCCATAGCACTATTAGTAATTTTCTCTAACTGGAAATTAATAAATGTTTTGCATTCTTACAATGGAATAACACAACAATGAGACTAAGTAACCTACATCTACACAGAAATATGACTCTCACACAGGTATTGCTGGGCAAAGGAAGCCAGACTCTACAACATGGCATTGTGAATAGACCCTTGAAAATAAAAGTACTAAACTGGGCAAAAATTAACTACACTTTTACAAGTCAGGATAGTAATTACCCTTGCAGGTGGGATGCTAACTCACTTTGAGCAGACAGGGGTTTCTAAATTGCTTTGTTTCTTAAAATGGGTGATGGCTATGTGGATATATTTACTTAGTGCAAATAGATCAAGCTATACACTTTGTACACTTTTCTATATGTGTATTATACTTCAAAAATGGTTTAAAAAATACAAAGAACTTCTAAGTAAGAAAAACTCTATTCAAACCAGGAGGCACAAAATTTTCTAATTTCTAATTTTATCAAAGAATAGCAAATTTTTAAAGTGGTCTTTCAAGTTTCAAAATCTGTTATTTTATTAGATTGGAATAAGCCTGGGAATCAAGGTATACGACTATATTCTGATATTTCCCAGGGATACATGCTGAAAGGGACTTTATTCAGTATGCATGCACAGGTAGTGGATGGGGTAAGTCTATTAGAGGTTAAATATGTGAAAGGCTTATAGCTATTCAGGCATCATAGAAAAATTATGGGAAATAAAATGATATTGGAAAATGGTTCTGAAAGCCATTTGACCTTGGGTCTGTTATTGGAACTTGTATATAATATTGGCTTCTGACACTACTATATTATTTTAAATCACAGGTAAGAGAAGATTGTACAGATATGAAGTGCATACAAGTTTTGACAGATGTATGCGTCCTGTAGCCAATAAATCAATAAAAATATAGAACAATAAATTTATCCTAGAACACCCCCTCATGCTCATTTCCAGTTTATTTTCTTCCAGAACTACTACTCTGATTGCTACCTCTATAAATATATATTTATACAGTATTATTGTAAATTAGTATATTATATATTTAATTATAGATTAAAATATAATTAATTTAAAACAATCTTAAATTTTAGATAAATGGAAACTAAGTATATACTCTCTTTTATCCTCATGATTTTTCAGGCAAAATCTCTCTTCTCCTGTTGTTGATCCTACTGCACATATGTTTGATCATTTGATGTTATCCCACAGCTCACATATGCTTGAATCTTTTTCAATCTTTTTGCTCTATATTCCTTTTTCATCCTAAACATTTCACTTCAGTGCAAAATTCTTGAGTATAAATTCATTCACCAATTTTTTAAAATTATTATTTTTATTTTTCAATTACAGTTGATGTACAATATTATATTAGTTTCAGGTGTATACCCCAGTGATTAGACATTATATAACTTACTAAGTGATCATCCCAATGAATCTCATACCCATTTGACACCATACATTATTGTACATTATTGACTATACACCATACATTATTGACTATATTCCCGATGCTGTACTTTACCTTTCCATGGCTATTCTGTAACAATCAATTTGTACTTCTTAATCCTTTCACCTTTTCAGCCATCCCCCTATGCCCTTTTGATCTGGCAACTGTAAAAATGTTCTCTGTATCTGTCTGTTTCTGTTCTGTTTGTTAATTTATTTTGCTTTTTAGATTCAGTAATTGATAGATATCTATTTATTGACATTTTATTGTTTAAATTTCTTCCCCTTATCCTTCTTCTCCATGAATACCCTTTAACATTTCATATATTACTGGTTTGGTGATGATGAACTCCTTTAGCTTTTCTTCTCTGGGAAGCTCTTTATCTGCCCTTCAATTCTAAATGATAGCTTTGCTGGTTAGAGTAATCTTGGTTGTAGGTCATTGCTTTTCATCACTTTGAATATTTCTTGCCAATCCCTTCTGGCTGCAAAATTTCTGTTGAGAAATCAGCTGATGGTCTTGAAGGAGCTCCCTTGTAGGTAACTAACTGCTTTTCTCCTGCTGCTTTTAAGATTGTCTCTTTGTCTTTAACCTTTGGCATTTTAATTATGATGTGTCTTGGTGTGGGCCTCTTTGGGTTCATCTCATTTGGGACTTTATGTGCTTCCTGGACTCGTATGTCTATTTCCTTCACCAGGTTATAGAAGTTTCTGTCATTACTTTTTCACATAGGTTATCAATATTTTACTCTCACTTTTCTCCTTCTGGCACCCCTGTGATGCAAATGTTGGTGTGCTTGAAGATGTTCCAGAGGTTCCTTACACTATTCTTATTTTATTGGCTTTTTTTCTTTTTTGCTGTTCTGACTGGGTGTTTTTTGCTTCCTTATGGTCCAAATTGCTGATTTGATTCTCAGCTTTATCTACTCTACTGTAAATTATTCTTAATTTTAGTTAGTGTACCCTTCATTTCTGACTAGATCTTTTTTATGCTTTCCATGTCCTTTTTTATGCTGTTGAAGTTCTTACTAAATTCACTGAGCATCCTTATAACTAGTGTTTTGAACTCTGCACCTAGTAGATGACTTGTCTCCATTTTGTTTACCTCTTTTTCTGGAGTTTTGTTCTGTTCTTTCATTTGGGCCATGTTTCTTTGTCTCCTCATTTTGGCAGCCTCCCTGTGTTTGTTTCTATGTATTAGGTAGAGCTGCTACATCCTCCAAACTTGGTAGAATGGGCTAAAGAAGTAGTAGGTTCTAGTGGCACAGCCTCCCCTGTCACCCAAGCTGGGTAATCAAGATGTGTCCCCTATAAGGGCTGTGTCCTTTCACAGTGGGTGTTTTCCTGTGTTAGTTGTGCCTTGATTGCTGTTGGCATGTCAGTGGGAGACATTTACCTCCAGGCCAACTGGCTTCAAGGAAGGGCTGCAACCACTGACCACAGTGGATCAGCTCTACAGGGGCCTACCCCACAAAGCAGGATTTACTTCAGGGGACTTGGGTGCCCACTGAGTCCACCCCTTCAGTGTGTCACTTGTGGAGATGTTTGAGTGGTGCTTCAACATGGCCTGAAGCTGTGCACTGGGTGTGCTGGCTCTGCGGCCTCTCAGGAGGTGCAGGCCAAGGACAATTGCTGCCTGTGTTCTACCCAGGGCTACCGAGCATAAGCTACAAAGCATTCTTCAGGTGGCTGCTACTTGTGCTGGGCTTGGATGTGCCCAGGTGAGGCCAAATTGCAAATCAAGACCAGCTGCTACTATCGCTGGTCCTGGATCCACTTAGCAAGAGGCATGAGGTATGCTGGGACCAGATGCTTCTTGTTTGAGAGATTTTAGGAAAGTCTGAAGCATGAGCCAAGACAAGCCATTTGTATGGAAGAGCCATTAGAAACAGGTTGGGTTAGCCCACGAGGTGGGTGGGGTGGAACTTCAGAGAATCACTGGAGCAGGGTGAACAGTGTGAGGCAGATATAGCACCTGCCTCTAGATCTTTTGGGGGGCTGGGAATCTCAGAAAAGGAACAATGGACTCTGTCAGCACTTTTGCCTGGCAGAAAATGGCCCCTCTCAGCTCTCACCCTGATGCCAGACAATTCAGTTCCTTCCCATATATCCCTGGTGTCTTTTGAGCTGCTGGCCCAGTGCTGGAGCTAAGAGCGAGTGAGCCCTTTGAGATGAACTGCCTGGGAATACAGGATCCCTCCATCTCACTCAGCCACAATCCTCGCTGGTTTTTACAGTCAGAAATTATGGGGACTTCTCTTCCTGGCACTGAAACCCTGGGCTAAGGGGCATGGTGTGGAACTGGGACACCTCAATCTTCACAGGGGACTTCTGTAGCTAAAATATCACTTCCTATTTTTATCTGCCACATGTGAGTGTGGGACCAGCCTATTCCACATCTCTGCCCCTTCTACCAGTCTTGATGTGAATTCTTCTTTAAATCCTTAATTATAGGACTTTCTTTCAGCTAGATTTCAAGCAGGTCTGAATGATGGTTGTTCTATAGTTTAGTTGTAATTTTGATGTGGTTGTGGGAAGATGAGTACTACATTTATCTATGCCTCCATCTTGACTGAAAGTCCTTTATTCATCATTTCAGATTATTTTTGTTGATCTGTCTTTAAGCTGGTTGACCCTTTATTTCACAGTGTTTATTCTGTTATTAAATTAATTTGATGTATTTTTAAATTTCATACATATTTTTTACAACTAGGTTTCTCTTCTACTTTTCAGTTTCCATTTCTTCAATAAAATGATGTTTTCTCATTCTTTCCATCTCTTCCTATACATTCTTCAACATATTCATAATAATAATTTTAAAATCCTTGTCAGCTACTTTCAGTATCTGGATATCTGTGGGTTAGTCTAAGTGAATGCTGTTTTATAAGTTCTACTGAATTGCTTCTTTGCACATCTTGCATTTTTTTTATTGTGTAGGATCATTATTTATTAAAGAATAATAGAGGTTGAGGTATACTTCCAACTTTTTATTACTATTGCTACTGTTCCCTAAGAATGGAAACTTCTAACATTTGTCTGCTAAAGTAAAAAGATTTCACCATTAGTCTGTGACTCAGCCATGATGTTAAGAAAATTGGGTCCAACCATCCTCCACTTGTGCAACTGATGCTTTCACCACAATAACTGTCCCTACTGTTACCGAGGAGGTAGATTTTTTTAAACTAGTGTTTGAACCTGAAGCCAAGAAAAGGGTGGGCTGAGATTGAATGATTTGGTTGAGTGGTTCCAGTAGAATGTGTGAGATTGCCCACGTTCATTCTGCTTTTCAGTCCTACTTTTATTTTTTTCATAAAAAATCAGAGGAAAGGAGAAGCAGAGAACTTTCCTATGCCAGCAAAACTGTAAGATACAGTGTTTGGGGATTTTCCAGAGTCCAGCCCATCCCACCTGTTTCTACTGCTGCCAGTGGCTTAGCTACCGTCTTCTCAATCTCAAAGTTTTAGGTCTCTGCAGGCTATCTTCATCATCTATCTACATCTAGACCCAATTTTTGCCTCTGAATCTGCTACAACTCACTGCTCAACTATGCAGGGCTCCATTATTTGGAAATCAGTTCATCAAGACTTTCTTCCATATAGAATTTTTAAATAGTCAAATAAATATGTGTGACTTTTACATTTCCATATTTTTCTTGGTGTTACCACAAGTGATGGTCTTCTGTGTCTTCTCACATCCTACACTGGAAGGGAAATTCCACTGAAGATCTATTTTAGTGGTAAAGGGGAAAATTAACATTTCTGAACTCACTAGGAAGTGATATGAATCTCTGACATCATTTTCACCTTACAGAGGGTTTCCTAACCTTAGCACTGTTCTATGGATATTTTGAGTGAGATCATTCTTTTTTTTTGGGGGGGGGTAGGGAGGGTGTAGTTTGTCCTATGCATTGTGGAATATTTAGCAGTATTCCTGTTTTTACCTACCAGAGACTACAAGGAACCCCTTCCCCTCCCCACTGTGAAAAGCAAAAATGTCCTAAACATTGCCATAAGCAGTCCCATCTCCTTTCTGATAAAACTGTATTTTATTTTCTTTACACATGATTTGACAAAAGATGTTTAGAATGTGACATTTTCAGTTAAAATGCAAAGAATAATTATAGCTCATTTGTAAGACTGGTTTTAATTTTAAATGGGTATGTCTTTTTTTTTTGTAAAGGAAATACATTTCATTATTTCATCAAAGACAGTTCAGCTTTAAGCAGTCATTTAAAATAATTTTCTCACACCAGGCTACCATACACAATTAGAAAACTTTGCTGTGTTTTCACTCAAATACCCGATGATGATGATGATCGTGATGATGATGACAATGACAGCAATGACAACTGAGAGCTCCTAGAGCAAGTCTGCATAGCCTGTCAAAGGAGGAAGGCTGAGTTCATACCATGCAGCGCGTGTGGGAAGCCTGTATCGTCAAAATGGCTCCAATGAAATGAACGAGGTAAAGACCCTTGGCCAAAGGTATCCCAAATGTCCATCTTGCCCCTGGCTTAGATTCTGTTTTTTAAATGCCAAAACTCATGGAACACGTATTCCTTTAGCTTGGAATCTATCTGCTGCCTTTATTATCTTCATTAGTTTCATTATAAAGACAGATTCATATCGTAGCATTATCTGTTCTCATTCCAACATTGGGCTGAGCAATCTGGTGCGAAAACAAAGTCACCCCAGAACATTGGAAGAGGTTGCTTTCTGCTTTCACTGATGGCAGAAGAGAGGAAAAAAAGAGATTCTGTGAATAAATATGGAGAGACTCTAGTTAAAGACTACAAGTACTTCAAGAGGGACACATTTTTTTCTTGCTACTTCCTCAAAACAAAATTCATAATAAAGAGAATGAATAGCAACTTTGGAAAATTCCACTTGGGTCCTTCAATATTACAGAATACTTGGTTCAAAATCAGCTTTCATTTTTCTCCTAATTTAGGGTATCTTTTTTTGGATGCTACTGGTGTACTTGGGACTTCTTATTCATTGAATCATTCAAGCTCCAGTTTCAGGAACAAGAAAATGCTTTATACCCAATCACTGAAAGGAAGTGGTTGATACTTGTCACTAAACATTTTAGATGTTTAATCCAATATGAGGTGCTTCAGTAGTAATTTTAACCAGGCAGTTGGTTCAGTTGGGATAAAAAGACTGTCAAATTCTCAGGTCTAAAGCAACATTGAGAAATTAATGTGCTTTGATGTGATTTCTTGCACTTGGAGTGGAGGGAGGAATGTTTCTATGCAGATTGCATATATATACACATGCTAGTTGAAAGTCATAAAATATAAAATTGAGAGTTGTCACAGAAAATGAAAGTGTTCAGCTGCAGATGATTATGCTGATGGCTCTTTCACTTTCATACTACAGAGTTCCAGAGTTTGGAAGTCTGTGGTAACCTAGGGAACTTTCATCAACTCCTATGACCACAGTTATCCAATAACAGCACATACTCTACCCTCTCGTCTGTTACTATAGATAAATACTCCAGGCTCCTATATAAAGACAACACTTTAAATAATTAACTAAATCTTATTGTTACCAAGCAAAACAGGGCTTGACCATCTGGCACCTTTGCATATGACCCAACAATTAGTATTAAAGGAAATAGGTTTTTATTAACAGGGTTCCAACCTGGGGAGTGGGGTGGGTGAGAGCACTCCTGCTCAGAGCCCTCTTTTCCCACAGGACCCAGAGCCTTCCTGGCTTCCCAAAAGGCTACAAGCCAAAACCATACCTAAAGTTCCACATTTCCTTATCCGTCCTTAAGCCAGTCCCACAAACAGATCTACATTCCCTCTGGAATGTGCACTTGTGGGTTTCAGAGTCACCATCCTCTCACAGCAGCTCTCTCCTTCAGGACCTGGGGTGTGCTGTTCTCAGTCTCCATGTCATGGCTCAGGAAAATAGGTGTCGTGTTACACCAGATCATGGTGGAGTCCAGGGAGGCTGTGTCCCAAGAGAGTGGTTACTCTATATGTCCTTCAGAAAAGCAGAAGTACCTCCTCTCTCTTACTCCAAAACACATGGATTTACTCCTCTCTTACTCCAGACTGTGCTCATTTAAATGCTAAGCCCAGAACTTCCTGCATGATCTCAATTCATCCCTTCCTATGGTACGTTAGTGTCCACCATTTTTGCCAGTTCCCCAGTATTTTTTACCTTCTTTTGGCTACCATCTTTAATCAAGGCAAAAGTTCCCAGTGACGATACTGGAGCATCCTGCCCGGTGCCTCTCATGCAAGTGCTATATAAACTCCCCCACCCTACCCCCCTGCTATGTTAGGAGTCCCTGAGCTTTCTCACAGTCACATACACAATTTGCCCTAAGCAGTAGCCCCCTTCCCTTTAAGAAGGCACAGCCATTAACTTGCCATTGTTATGTAATGTATCTCAAATGCCATATGATCTACTCACCACTTCCTCCAATCAAGGATTGTGGAGTTGCTCTCCTATTTTCAGAGAACCCTTACTCTGCATCCCATTCTACTATTTCATCCTGCCCATTCAAAGGCATCATGCTAACAATTCTTTCTACTTTATAATGTCATCAATTTCTCCTCATCATACATAAAGCTCTATTATTTATCCCACATTAAAATAGATAAAGAATTTAAAAATCTTATTTGACCACATTTCTCAGTCAGGTATCTCTCTATGCTCTTTTGCAGCAAAAATTCATGAAAGCATCATTTCTAATTATCTCCAATGTTTCTCCTCCTGTTTTCACCTAAATCTTCACCCACCAGAATTTATCCCCAACACTGTATTGAAACTGTGCTTTTCAGTCACCAATGACTTCAATTCAAAGTGTAGTTTCTCATCTTATTTATCAGCAACATTTGGCATAAAATAGAAGATCATATTCTCCTTGACACATGTTCTTTACTTGGCTCCCAGTGAAACACTCTTTTCTTCCAATGTCATCAGTCATTGGTCACTCAACCTTAGTTTCTGAGGTAAATTTCATTAATAGACTCAATTATTCACCTCCCCAAGGTACACATCTTTGCAAACAAACAAAAACAAAAAAATACCTTTGCAATGTCACCCATTGTGGGTGTAGCTTATATCTCCTTTGTTGGACTTTGGGTTAAACCATGTGACTTGCCTTGGGCAGGGGGTTTATTAGCAAATGTTTTGCAAGCAGAGGCTTGAAAATGACAATGCCCTGAGGACATTCTTGGACTTGCCTAGAGGGAACCTGCAATGCGGAGCAGAAGTGCCATAGATAAACTGTTCTGGTCTAGCCCTGCCTAAAACAGAGCTTCCAACCAGCCTGCAGTCAGTTGTACGGGTGAGCCCATTGAAGATCAGCAGAGCCCTGCCTAAAGCAGCTGATTCTAAGACCAGTAAGCTAAACAAATATTGTTATTCCACTGATATTTTTGTGATTATTGGTATGAAGCATTACTGTGGCCCTACTTAACAAATGTAATCTCCTCTCCTTATTTCTCATGTTCTGCATAACTCCTTAAAAATGGAGTGATATCAATCTTTGAACCCCTTCTGATCAGTTAATAATTCAGATAATTTTCTTCCTTAATTTATATTAAGTAATTCTTATACTAAAAGGTGAGGCACAAAATAGTATGGTAAACCCTAATTCAGAAATGAAAAGTCTATATTCCAGGAGTGGTAGAAAGTAATAGGTGAAGAACAGGCTCTTTAAGTCAAGAATACTCAAGGGAAAGATTAGTCTCTCCAATAAGTAGTATTGAAAAAACTAAATAATCACATATGCAAAAATGAAATTGGACCCCAATTTACATCACACACAATATTAACTTGGAATTGATTGAAGACTTAAGCCTAAGATCTGATACTATAAAATGTCTGGAAGAAAACCTAGGGAAAAAGGCTCCTTGCCATTGATCTTAGCAAAGATTTTTTGATTTGACACCAAAAGCACAATCAACAAAAGAAAAATTAAAAGGTGGGATGACATCAAACTAAAAAACTTCTGCATAGCAAAAGAAATGATCAACAAATAAAGAGGCAAACTATGAGATGGGAGAAAATATTTGTAAATCATAAATATGTTAATATCCAAAACATGTAATTCAATACCAAAACCCCACAAAAATCCAATTTATAAATGGGTGCAGGAAATAAATAAACATTTTTCCAAAGACAACATACAAATCACCAAAAGGTACATGAAAAGATTTTCATTCTTACTAATAATGAGGGCAATATAAAGCAAAACTATAGTGAAATATCACTTTACACCTGTTAGAATGACTATCATCAAGACAAAAAATTAACAAGTGTTGGAAAGGATGTGGAGAAAAGGGAACCTTGGTGCACTGTTGGTAGAAATGCAAATTTTTTCAGCCACTATATAAAACAGTATGGAGGTCTCTCAAAAATTAAAAAATAGAATTACCATATGATTCAAAAATCCCAATTCTGTGTATATTTCCAAAGAAAATAAACACAGTATCTTGAAGTGCTATCTACACAGCCATTTTTATTATAGTGTTACTCACAAGAGCCTGGATACGGAAGCAACATAAGTGTCCATCAATCCATCAATTGATGAATGGATAAAGAACATGTGATTGATACACACCACATACACTCACATGGAAAACTATTCAACCATGGGGAAAAAAAGGAAATTTGTGACAACATAGATGGGTCTCAAAGGCATTATGCTAAGGGAAATAAGTCAGACACAGAGAGACAAATACTGCATGATATCACTTATATGTGGAAACTTAAAAAGACAAATTTACAGAGTAGAATGGTGGTTACCAGGGACTGAGATTAAGACAAATGGGGAGATTTTGGTCAAAGGATACAAACTTCCAGTGACAAGATGAGTAAGTTCTAAGAATCTAATGTAAGACAAAATCATTGTAGTTAATGATACTGTATTGTTACTTGAAAGTTACTAAAAGAGTAAATCTTAATTGTTCTTACCACAAAAACAAAGTGATAATTGTAACATGATGGAAGTATTAGCTAAGCCTATGATGGTAATCATTTTGCAATATATAGGTGCACCAAATCACCACCAATAGGTGCACCAATTGTATATGTTAAACTTATACAAAGCTATATGTCATTTTATCTCAATAAAGCTGGGGTGGGAAAAGGAAAGGCTCTTTAATTATGAAGGTGGGACCCACATCCTAGTTCTTTGATTCTAGTTATTGGATCTTAGGGAAAAACCACTTTAAAAGTCTACATCTCAGTTTCCTTATCAAAATAAAGTGCCAGTGTGAGAATCAATATGAGAATTAAATAATTCATATTACGTGTTTAGTATATTGAATGACATTGTGTTTTTGTTCATTCAGGCTTCATAACAAAATACCATGGGTTAGTTCACCTTTAAGCAGCAGAAATTAATTGCTCACATTGCTGGAGACTGGAAGTATGAGATTGGGGGACAGCACGATCTGGGTGGCAGCCCCCTTCAGGTCATACACTCCTGTTTGTATCCTCACGTGGCAGAAGGGTCTAGGGAGTTCAATGGGTTCTCTTTTATCATTGCTCCCACTCATGACCTATCTACCTCCCAAAGGCCCTCCTTCTGATACCATCATCACCTTTGAAGGTTAAGATTTCAACACATGAATTTTGGAGGCACACAAACATTCAAACTATAGCATATAATGAAGATTCAATAATCTTAAATATTATTTAAATATTTCTGATTTCTTGACCATCAATCTCTCTGAGCTTTTATTTCCTCCTCTACATTTCATTTAGTTTTATCTTTCTATGTGACTCAAAAACCATAAAATCTCAAATAAAAAATCTTGTCAAGGCATGCAAATGAACTCTTATCTATTATTAAATACTTTGCTTTCTAGAGCAGTTTTAGTTTCACAGAAACATTGAGAGGAAGGTACAGAGATGTCTCATATACCCCTCCCCCCCACATGCATAGACTCCCCCATTGTCAACATCCCCCCAACATATTACAATTTATGAAACTATATTGACACTTAATCTCCCCAAATCCATAGTTTACATTAGAGTACACCCAGAGTGTTGTCCATTCTATGAGTTTAAATAAATGGATAATGACATATATTCTTCATTACAATATCTTTTTCATTACAAAGCATTTTCACATCCCTAAAATTCCACTGTGTTCTGCTTATTTATTCTTTGTTTCTCTTCCAATCCCTGGCACTAATCTTTTTACTGTTTCCACAGTTTCACCTTTTCCAGAATGTCATATAGGTGTAATTGTAGAGTTTAGAGCCTTTTCTTGGTTTCTTTCACTTATTAATTTGCATTCAAATTTCCTCCATGTCTTTTCATGACTTGATTACTCATTTTTTAAACACTGAATAGTATTCTATGGTCTGGATTTCCTACAGTTTATTTATATATTCACCTACTGAAGGATATCTTGGTTGCTTCCAAGTTTTGGCAATCACTGAAAAGCTCCTATAAACATTCATGCATAGGATTTTGTGTGGGCATAAGCTTTCAACTACTTTGAATAAATACCAAGGGGAATGGTTGCTAAATCATTGGGTAAGATTATGTTTAGTTTTTTAAGAAACCGCCAACCTGTGTTCCAAAATGGCTATATCATTTTAAAGTCCCACCAGCAATATAAGAGAGTTCCTCACTCTTGTCAGAATTTGATATTGCCAGTGTTTTGTATATTGGGCATTAGAATAGGTGTTTAGTAGTGACTCTTGTTTTAATTTGCATTACCCTGATGTTATATTGTATGGAGCATCATTTCATATGCACATTTGCTATCTGTATGTCTTGTTTGGTGAATTGTTTGTTAAGAACTTGGGGCAATTGTTTAATCGACAATACACACTGTTAAGTTTAATCTAAATTATTATAGCACTTGCTAACATATGGTATCTGTGGTATAAATACTACTACCATGACCATTTGCAAATACTCCTGCCATAGCATGTTTCAAACAGGAACAAGAATTCATCAACACAGTCTTGAAAAGAAATGTGCAATAGTGCGACATTATATAGAGTATTTCCATAATACCGGTACAATAGACATAACTTATACCAAGAGCACTGATAATAGTACAATGTAAAATAATTAAAAATGATCAGTTTGAGTATTTATTACTTCTGTTTTAATATAGTTTAATGCTATGGTTACATAGTTTATTTTCAAACCATGATTTTCTTGCACAAATGACTTGCAAAACTTCCTGAAAATTAACAATTTTGACTGTCCATACCCTGTGTGAGCCAGCTGTAGCAAACTGCCATAGGTATATACATGCCACCCTATCCTTAAGTCTAACTTCATCCATGTTGAAAAGAAGAAGCAGAAATCTTCCTTGCCTCTTTTGAATTCCATTCTAAGAGGTTTCTTTTTCAAAGAAATAAAAGGCATCCAAACTGGAAAGGAGGAAGTAAAACTTTCATTGTTTGCAGATGACATGATAATGTACATAGATGAGATACCACTTCACGCTGGTCAGAATGACCATCGTAAACAAATCAACAAACAAGTGCTGGTGAGGTTGTGGAGAAAATAGAACCCTAGTACATTGTTGGTGGGAATGCAGACTGGTGGTGCAGCCACTGTGGAAATCAGTATGGAATATCCTAAAACAAAAATAAAAATGGAAATACCTTTTCACCCAGCAATTCCACTGCTGGGATTATATTCTAAGAATCCTAAAACATTAGTTCAAAAGAACCTATGCACCCCAATGTTCATAGCAGCACAATGTACAATAGCCAAGTGCTGGAAACAACCTAAGTGCCCTTCAGTAAATGAGGATCAAAAAACTGTGGTACATTTACACAATGGAATACTATGCAGCTGAAAGAAAGGAGCTTCTACTCTTCACAACAGCATGGATGGAACTGGAGAGCATTATGCTAAGTGAAGTAAGCCAGGTGGTGAAAGACAAATACCATATGATTTCACCTATAAATGAAACCTAATCAACAAAACAAACAAGGAAGCAAAATATAACCAGAGACACTGAAATAAAGAACAGACAGTAACCAAAAGGGAGCGGGGAGGGTGATAACAGGGGAAAGAGGGGAAAGAAGGGAAAGGGTCGTCCAGGAACACATATAAAAGACCCATGGACAAAGCCAAAGCCAGGAAGGATTAAGGGTGGGAGGTGGGGATGGGTGGGACAGGAGAAAGTGGTGGCTGGAAAATGGAGACAACTGTACTTGAAGAACAATAAAAAAAGAAAGAAAAATAAAGCATAAAGCAGATCATAAAAATAAGAGATTTCTTTTTCAGCATTCTCAATAGAAGCAGGACAAATACAGAAAAATATTTAAAATATTTTGGAATTGACAAACTAATTAGGACTGATTCATGTTTCTTAAATGTTTGATTTAGTTTTTATTTCAAGGCTCATGTTAATTGCTGGAGGTTTTCAGAAAACTTCTCTGTATCACCATTTGAGAATCCAAATAGGTCAAAATTTTATTTTATCCTTCCTCTAGTCTCCAAGCAGGACTTCATTTAAAAAATAATAGAGAAATAGGTCACTAATCTGCCTTTACAACTCAATATTTCCCAGAGTTTTGCATGTATTAAAAATATCAATGTTTCCTTTTTTCTTTTTAATTTCCAAAAAAAATTTAAAAACAGCATTGAAGAGTTTGAATGGACGTTTCTACTGTATAGCCTCCCAAGGGAGTGTATCCCAGATGTGATAATAGTAGCATAATAAAAGGCTCCTTTTCTTCTCCATTATTTCAGTATCCAGGTCTCTCCATTCTCCCTTTATAACATCAGTGGAAATGACATAACAGAAGTATCTGTTGTATCAGACATTTTCATAGGCATTATATTGACCCTAACAGGCCTTCACAGAACACATGCTAAATGGAACCATTATGGTTATTCTCAAAATGGATCGTCAATGTAATTGCCATTGTACAAAAAACATTATGAACATTTACTGCTTCTCTGCTTTGACAGCAAATACTTTTCAAACATGAATATCTCAGCAATTAAAATCACAAACATAATCACAGTGACAAAGGCCCTGTCTTCAACTCTCATTTTTCTAAAAAAATGATGCTACTTTCTCCCCCCATTTAAATGGAATAAAATGGTTTCACATTTTTGATTCAGTATTCACAGGAACTGAGTAATACAATTAATCAGGATCTTTAGTCACATAATTACCTTTCATACAAGTATATCATTTTATGTACTAGTTTACATTCATTGAATTAAATAATTTAAAATAAATAATTGTCACAAAGAAAAGTTTGATGGTACTTTAAGAACAAATCAGTCAGATTTGTATAGGCTAGGAAAAAATATATACATATGGAAGCATAGATACACATATACCACACAACTCACCACTCAACGAGCTCAAAAAAAATTCAGGTAGTTTTCTTTGCTTTCATGCTTTGGTAACATAGTGTGCCAAAAGAACAGCCTCAGATATTTAGGCCAAATTTTAATCGAGTTAAAATTGTGTGAGTGCCAGGAATTTTCAGCCTGATTTGTGTCAAAATAACTGAATCATAAATCCTGGCCAGACTGACTCAGAAAGGAACTCCGAAGACCCATTCCCACGAACAGACAGCGGGCTGCAGCACCATCATGTATTCTGTGCTCAAGCGCTGCTTGGAGTACGGGACACACAGTATTTGTCTGAGAGAAAATGTGCGTGCTCACCGACTCAGAGCCCATTGCAAGAGACAGGCCAAGGAAAGAGCATGACTGAAAGGGTGTGAGAAAGGTAGAGCAGAATGCATTACGTATAAACTGTGGGGATATTCTCAGCAATTACTTTATACAGAAAGTCAATTAGACAGTCTTTCAGAGGACCAAGGTTATAGACACCTATCTGATCGAGTCTATTGAAATAAGAGACTCTGTAAAACCAATGTTAACCAAAGAAGTTTAAAAGCACTCTTCTCAAATCCAGAGCTAGAAATCAATAAAGTCACCAAAATTGAATGAGTGGGCTCTCCTAAGTATCAGATTGAAGGTCAGCTACCTCCCTGACCTCAAAGCTTGATAGACACCACTGATCCAATTAGAATCAAAGTTTAGATGCAATCTGAATGTTTTTCTTTTTGTTAAAATGTTTTTAAAATGTTTAATTTAATATACAGGGAAGAAGTTGCAGGGAGTTCAGAACAAGCACATTTTCAAACTATGGAACTGCTCTCAAAGAACATTTAATTGTATAATTTTCAACTCAGAGCGAAAGTAAGATTGACAAAAGAAGCCTAGATAATTGGTTCTCACATACACATAATTTTATTTCCATTTTACAAATAAATAATATTTTCTGCTTACATTTTATAGAGGAAAGGTTTATATAATGTGGTTTTGCAAATTTTCACACTATTGTATAATTCCAAGTCCAGATGGTTCCAGCAAATTATAACATTAAAGTCTCTAAATTTCCCATTTATCATGATAATATGCATATAAAAACTTCTCTAAATTCTACCCCCAAGCAAAACCCTGGACCAAAGTCAGCTTTCTTACTACAGAAAGTTCCTAAACCAAACCGTGCTTCCAAGCTTATGTGGAAATAAGTAGGAGTGGGTTGCAGCAAATGTTCTCTTACCCCTTATTACTCTCACCCCCAGCTTCATCTCTGCCAAAATTATCTTCCACCCAGGGTCTGTAAAAGTCTTATGTGACACATAGCATCACGGATCAATTGCTACTAGTCTTACTTCCTATTTGTTGGAGTTGAGGGAAGTACTTTGCTAGATGATGGTAGCACCATCAGTGTTGAGTGTTTTCAAAATAACTTTGAAGCGAAATACCTTCAAGTTGGTATATTGTAAGTCAGAGATTGGGTTTGAATCTCTGCTCTGACATTTACCAGCTTTGAAACCTTCCATTAATGCACTGTATACTTTGTACTTTCATTTCCTTACCTGTAAAATGAGTATGATGATTTTTTTAACTCTCAGGATTATGATAATACAATATTGTATTAAAAAACAATTGTTAACACTGGTGTATGATGATGGGTGGTAGAATATGCCACCGCAAAATATACCACTTTCATATTATTTGGAGTTTAAACCACTTGAAAAACAGCAAATGCAAAAAAAATCCTGATCTCTATTTTTTTAAAAAGCAGGAGATGAAATTCTCCTGTAAAAGATGTCTCTCCTGTACCGGGAGCAAAGAGACATTATTATGATCAAGAAACAGAAGCTGAGCCCTGACCAGTGTGGCCAAGTTTTTTGGGCTTTGTCCCACAAAGTGAAAGGTCATCTGTTACATTCCAGGTCAGGGCAGGTATGGTTTTGCAAATTTTCACACTGTTGTATAATTCCAAGTCCATATGGTTCTAGTGAATTATAAAATTAAAGTCTCTAAATTTCCCATTTGTTATGATAATATGCAAAATATGCATATGCCTGGGTTGCAGGTTAGGTTCTGGTTGGGGTAACATGGTCCCTGGTAGGAGCACATACGAGAGGCAACCAATCAATGTTTCTCGCTCACATCAATGTTTCTTTCCCTCTCTTTCTCCCTCTCTTCCCCCTCTCTAAAAATAAATAATTGTTTTTAAAAAGGAAGACAAGTTGAGACCTAGAGAATTTTTTACAAAGAGACCTTATTAAAATAATTCTTATTCTCTAACCTCCCCATAGAATTTAGTTAGTTTTCCATAATTACTTCTGTTTGTTCAACCTAATATACATGCATGTAGATTCTATCATTTCTTTGGGTTTTTCTTCCATCTGAGGCTTCCTGTGTTGTGTAAAACATTTGTATAACATTGTGTAAATTTGTATGCTTCTCTCCTGCTATTAATTTGTCTTGTATTGGTTTAATTTTTCCATCACCCAAGAGTCACATTTACTAGTTAGCTTGTTTATCAACAATATTCAACATATGTGAAAGGCAAAAACAAATAAAAACCACTATTCACACATATAACCCATTACAGAGAAAAGTGTTTAAAAAATTGTAAGCTAATACCTCTTTTCTCAACTTTCTGGGACTATGCCAGGCCTAAACCAAGGTCTTCGAGTTTAAGAGTTAATATATATCACTTAGAAACTGTTAGCTGTTACGTGAAGTTACAGATACGGCACATCTGACATCCTGCGCGCAGCCCCATGCTCTGCCGCTCAGGCAGTGGGTCCAGTATTGCCTGCACATGCAGATGACCTGGGGAGGGAGTGGGAAAATGCAGTGATCCAGCCCTCACCATAAAGACTCTGAAGGGTCATAGAATATGTTATCCCAAAATATGCTTGTCATAAAGATTATCTTTGCTGATTATTTTAAAAATCTGCAGACATAGGGCCAGCTCTGAAAACAAAGGAGAAGTTACTCTTTTGTAAGGGTATTTACTTTAGAAAGGAGGCCTATACCAGAAAGACAGCCATGCCGGAGATAACTTTTTCATCTGGGGGACTTATTTGCAGGGCAGGGCAACTTTTGATTACTGAACATTTGCTCTTCTCACCTTCCCATGAGTTGCCTTCCTCTCCTTTGAGACCTCAGACCTCTTTACTCAGCTCAGGATGGTGATTAAGCCTCAATCATATCTGAGTCTCATATCTTTGTGAGACTCCTGTACATAAATAAGTAATTAAAATTTACAAGCAGCGGTCTCAGCCAAGAACAATGAAGAGTAGAGGTGTGAAAAATGACTAAAGAAAACAATTTAGGTGATAACAAACATATTCTATTTAACAGTTAATAAAGTGCACATTTTCCTTTCTGAGAACTGTAAAATGGGGTAGAAGGCAAGAAGATTTAGAGGGTAGAGAACAAGGAGGAGACAAATAGAAAACACCTGGCTGGGGTCACACACCCAAACTTGTATGGGGTGAGGAGGGCCTCGGAGGCAAGCATAGAGCCCAGAGTTGCCTTAGTACTTGGAGATTGATTGGCTGACTGTATACACTGTTTCTGCTCAAGCAGAGCATTTACAAGGACCTGGAAGTTAATATAAGTTTTGCTAATGTGGCACCCCAGGCAGAAGCAATTTCATTTTGGCCTAGAATTTTATTTCAACAGAAGGAAAATTATTTTTCCTCCTCGACAATTCTGATTTAGTAATTTGAAAGAAAAAGCAGGACTCTCTATTATACACAAACAAATAAAAAAAAACCTCTACAGATAATTTTGATATTTAGAGAGACTTGAAAAGCAATGACTTGGCACCAAAAGCTCCTTTTATAAGAATTGGTGAGATAATAGCTTTCATAGGATGTTGGAGAAGGGAAAAAAAGAGATCGCCTAGTGGTTTGGCTTTCGATATTTTTAGTGGTAGAAACTTTCCTCAAAGGTAATTCCTAAGTAGAAGGGCAATAGATAAAAACAGCTAAACACAAGGCCATTCTGGAAAATTTCACTGTTAACAGGCCTCCAAGCACCTTTGAGGAGGGCCAAGACTCCCAGTAACATAGTTTAGAAATGAGAGAACTAAGACCCAAAAAGTCAAAGTCACTTTTTAACATTTACAGTTAATTGGATCCTTAGTGATGATTAGAACCTTATCTTTACACAATCCACATAAACTTCAAAGTTTAAGAGTAGCTAAGTACATGGTTAAAAAATGAAAGTCAACTGAGTCAGTTATTTCTTGCAGAGAAGCAATAAAAAAAGGTGCTTTGTACTTATTTCCATTTTTTTTCACCATTTCTCCACTTCTCTACCTTTGTCTTCACTTAAATACACTAATTTTCCCTCATACTACATTATAAAACATAACTAACTTACACATATTCAATTCAGAAAGTAAAGAGGAAAGAGCGAGCAATGATTTCAGGATTCTCTGTGAGAAGTAAGCTCAGAAACCTTTTTCCTCCTCGCTCAGGACTCTGTAACAGTGAACTCTCACTCCAAAGCCAACGAGGAACCTGTTGCAGGGGCTGGCATGTTAGAGAAATGATCAGTAAGTGCCCGTAAAGGATCCCAGCATCAAGACGTACACAGGGGCAATGCACTGGAGAAAAGAGTAGGATAGTATCAGAAGATAAAGGAAGCAGGGTCTTGGCTAGCAGAATGAATGTTTCTAAGGGTCACATTTAAAACATTTTTTCTCATTGTAAAAGTAAATAATTTTAAAAGAACAGGAAATATAAAGTACCAAAATCATCAGTCCCAGAAACTCAACTATATATCCAAGCAGAACATAAACCTCAGGAAAGCAGTAAGTCTAGGACTAGGGAACAAAAATGAGAAGGTGTTTTATATTGAGTCATATAGGATAATGACTAAAAAGAGATTTAAGGGGGCTGTAGAAAAATCCTTAAAGCTATGAGTCCAGTATATGGCTGCTATTAAAGGTAGAAGAGGGAACAAGAGCAAATACTGGAAAAGGATACGTCAACTCAAAGAAAGAAAACACGAAAGCAAATCAAACCAGGCATTGCCCTATAGGGTATTTTATTTCACTTCTGCTGCACTGCCCTTGCCTGAAGTACTTGCAATGCTTAAAGATGGGAAGTGCTGAAAAAGACTTGCTGGACTGTAAAAAAAGAAAAAAAAAGTGACTGTGTTAGCAATACACATATCTGAGAACACAATTCTGAAGTCCCTGACATCATTCAGATATGTGTGTGTGTGCATGCATGCATGTGCCCAATCTAAGTTAAATGTAAGCTAAATCTAAGCTCAGTGGGACATAACGAGAACAATTATCTCTGATGTGACACATACTTGTAGGATGTGAAGCTTTTGTTTCTAGGATATAAATCAAATGATAAAGAATCTCTCCTTCAAATGACTCAATGAGTCAATAAGTTGCCATTTTCCACAGAATCTGGTCCTTGAGCTCAAAGTTGACTCTAGCCTGGACTCCCATTTAAATTCTATGTGAAAGAGTCCATGTGATTTTTATACAAAATTTGAACTTCAATATTCTAAAAAAGGTAAAAGTCCCTCTTAGAACAATCACATTTTAAAAACTACAATTAGTAAGAAGTAAAAAATCTACCTCAAGGTCACTAAGCCCTTTCTCATGAAAACTCTTTCTTATAAACATACAGATGTACATAAATAAATGTGTGCGATTCCTTTATGATTTATAAAATGGGGTTATAATATAAAATAATATATATCTTTTTACAATATATTATATGTAATATATGATATATTACATAACACATACCAATACATCAAAATATAAAATGTATAATACATGTCAATATATCAAATATCAATGTTATCTCATATTATACTATATATATATTTATTTTTATTAGCAAACCTATATAAGTAAGCCATTTACTTTCCCCACCTAACAATGCTCTAATGCTATGTTCCTCCTATCCTCTGACATAGCAGAGACATCTCAGTATCTGATTAATGACCATTACTGCACTGCTCCCACCACATTCATCCTTGCTTGTTGTCACGATCATATCAAAACATTCAACTCAGATACTTCACAAATAAGTACACCATAAAACAATTTTAATGTGGTATAACTTACTATGTTTTGTTATATATAATATATAGTAAATTTTGGATCCCCAAAGCAAATTAGGCATTTCTATTGCTATGCCTTCATAATACCACCTGGACAAGTCTATTAAAACTTTCTATTATACTTGTCTCCCAGTCTGATTCCCCATTTTAATTGTAAGATATACAAGGCTAAGATTCTGCTATTCTCATCTTTGTATCTATCATCAACTACCACAGTAGTAGGTAGTACTGGAGCTCATTACCTTGTTATAAATTAATCAATTATGCAATGAAAGGACCCAAGGGTTAAGTTATAACCATGAACTCTGTAAAGGTGAGAATGGCACCCAACATACAGTACACATTTCCAAGTATCTTTCAACTGGACAATGGACACACCAGCTCTAACACACCCATACAATGAAATACTACTCAGCCACAATGGGAAACAATATACAAACACAGTGATGTGGATGAATCTCTCAAATGTCTTATGCTTAATGAAAGAAGTCAGGTTCAAAAGGCTGTTGACTTTATGATTCTATTTATTCCAAAAAGGCAAAACTACAGAACAGAAAAGTGATCAGCAGTTGTCAGGAGCTGAGGGTGTGGGCAGGGTGTTTGACAAAGGAGGGCCAGAAAGAAAATTTTATGTGGGTGATGGAACTGTTCTATATTTTGATTGTGGCAGTTGCATAACTACATATATTTGTTGAAGCTCTCGTAACTGTAGACCAGAATTTTTAGAACATGAAATACCTGCCTATTTATTCAGAGGCACTGATTTTTTTTCCCTTAGATTGTCAAATTAAAAAAAAATGACAACAGCTAACACAACAATTGTTGTCTGGTGTGAATGAATCATAATTATACCTAATTTTTTGTCAGAGCAATAAAAAATATTTTTCTAGCATGTCATGGAATTTTAATAATTAGTTTATGTGTGCCCTGGGATGAAAAGGGTTGAAAATTGCTGCTGTAGACTACAGAGTGAATTTTTACTTCATGTAAATTATACTTCAAAGTTTTTTTTCAAAATGATGGTTAAATAAAACAATAAATGAAGGTACCATATCTTTAAGCTGAATCAATGCAATTAGAATAATGAAGTCCTATGTAAAGAGTTTAAATTAAAGAAGAGAGAGAGCTGAAGATGTGTCCCTATGGGAGAAGTCACACCCCTCAAATCTCAGGCCACAATTTTGACATTGACAAGCAGTGAATCAAAGCATCAAGAAAAAGAAACCCCCCCACTGGGACTGCATTTCTAAAAATCCTCTTGCTCCCACCATTCTTATCTCCTAGGACAAGACTAACCTGTGTGTAAAGCTAATTACTAACTCTTCTTTTGCTAGTATCTAAAAGGAATATAATAATATATGACTACAATAAAAATGACTACAATAACAAAAACATAAATGTGAAGTAAAACAAGAGCAAGAAAAGTTTTTCTTCAGATTGTGTCTGTTTAGTGTTAAGAGCTTCCAAAACATATAAGTGGTTTGTCTGCATCTATCTATCTATTTAGATAACTACATATTTATCAAAAGGAAATATTAAGGGCCTATAGAGCTTAAAGGACACCTACAATTAAGAGCAAATTTGTTTTTGTAGAACAAGACAAAATAACCCCAGAATGGCAAGGAATGGAAAATGTCAGTAGAGGGCAACTGACTATAGCAGGGAAAGGTATTTGCTAGTATTTGGAATGTGGTTCATGCTGAAAGAAGGAATACTTATCTTTAAAAATTTAAATGATACTGGAAGATGATAGGACATTTGACCATTTTACCTACTAATGACATACTGTGGGAAAATAAGTGTTAAGGTAAATCATATTAACAGATGAGTACCCATAATGTTTCTCTTTGTGTCCTACCATTCCTCGAAGCTCAGGCAAAGAGAGAGAGACAGACAGAGACAGAGGGACTGAGAGAGACAGAGACAGGCAGAGATGTTGCCAGGTCTTATTGTCTAAATAACAAATACAACAAGGATAAAGAAGTGAGACCAGAGAAGGGAAAGAAAAACTACGGAAGAGAGCTGGGATGGAGAGGATAAAGGCAGTAAGGGGAAGGAAGGAATTTTTAAAATATTTCTAGAGACTAATAATCTCATGGGGTTCAAGAAAAGCAAGTAAAATATATGAACTACCCTCAAATAATTTGAATGCATGGAGTGTTCTCTTGACCACAAATATTTCAGAGCTGACTGAAAGATGCTATCTTTTGACATTTTTCATCTTAGTTTTTGGTTTATATTTTTAATTTATACTTTTAATAAGAAATAGACTACACAAAAAGTATACCATTTAAATTATATATGTACATATAAGTACTTAAATGCATTTAAATATTTACATATGTATATCATATTTATATAAGGATATATTTATATATGCACAAATAAAATGATGTGTACCAATTACATGTTTATATAATATTATACATATATCAATGTTTTACATATAAACATAATTTTATATAATAAAATTTTGTAGTTACATATTTTATTAAAAATAAAAATAATCCATAGCCTATTCTATTTTCAATAATGACCACAAAAATATGCCCCAGTCAATGTGCTTTTTCTGCAGTAGGACCCTGTCATGCTTCCAGTGAGCAGTGGAGTCTAATTTTCCACAAAAGTGGACTGACCTCATGACACACTTGTCATGAATAAATTCAATGGAACAGATTTTGTGTTACTCATAAAGCTATATAAGAAAGCTCCATTTGTAGCTTCCACTTGGTTCTCTGGGAATGCACTGTCTTGAAAACCCATGCCCCTTATGGCATATGTAGAGATCCTATGTGGGTATTCTGGTTGATGAACCTAGCTCAGCCCATGTTGAGAACTGCCCTGCCTGGTTTCAGAAGCTGTAATCCCCTGTGGCTAAGGCTGAGTAAAGGACCTTGGGACCATAAGCCACTTAGGAGACAAAGCTTATCTTCCTTGTAGGGGCACCACCTCTGCCCCCTTTCTCATCACACAGCTTGACCCCAGGGGGATGACTGGTTAGCTAATGACAGGTAAGATTCCTCAAAAGAGGGATGACCTAAGACAAGCATGGTCATGAAGGAGCCCTCAGGGAAGAACTTGGGGGGCTATAGAAAAAGGGGGTGACGGATCCTCACCCCTTGACTTTGACATAGTCTAAGTCATTCTGTCTGCAAAAAGTCTCCTAATCTCTTGGCTGCCTTACTTCTCCTGCCTGACTTGAGCCTGAAACAATGCTTTAAGCATGAAACAACGCTTTAAGCATGGAACAATGCTGGAGGTGGGGGCGGTTCTGTGCTGGAAAGGGCTGGTTCCCTAGGGTGATCAGGCCTAAAAAAGAATGCATAAAATCCTATGAAACCTACTTTCTAATACCCTCAATTTAAATTATAAGAGTCCAAGCAGGAAGTGAGTTTGTTCCCCAAAGTTTTATGGCCATTTAACTATCTGACCCTGACTCAGAATAAGCACTCAGAGTTCTTTGAATGTTATCTATTGTTTAATCATGTCAGCCTGACAATGATTGGTGAGCTTTACGAATACACCCTGTATTCCTATGCAAACTGAACCCAATAAAAGCTTGTCAAGGCAAGGGTCAAGAACTCTCCCCTTGAGAGAGTGGCCGCATCATCCCTTTTCCTCCACAGGACTCAGTAGTCTGTGTGAATTTGTCTCATCTCATCCATAACGCCATGGACCCCAGGAACTGGAAGCCACATCAAGCCCAGTTTTCAAAGCATTCTTGCCAAGGAGCTAAACATACAAATGAGAAAACCACCCCATGATTGAATTCCCTGGCCATTTTTGTCACCCCAGCATTCAAGACTTTCCAGCTGAGGCTCTAGACATCATGAAGCACAGACATGCTATCCCTCTGTGCACTACCAAAATTCTAGACTCAAAATGTATATGACCCAGTGATTCCTCTGCTAGGATTATATCCTAAGAACCCTGAAACACCAATCCAAAAGAACCTATGTACCCCAATGTTCATAGCAGCACAATTTACAATAGCCAAGTGCTGGAAGCAACCTAAGTGCCCATCAGTAAATGGATGGATCAAAAAACTATGGTACATTCACACAATGGAATACTACGCAGCAGAAAGAAAGAAGGAGCTCCTAACCTTTGTGACAGCATGGGTGGAACTGGAGAGCATTATATGCTAAGTGAAATAAGCCAGGTGAAATAAGTGAAATAAGTGAAATAAGCCAATAAGACAAATACCATATGATCTCACCATTAACAGGAACCTAGTCAACAAAACGAATAAGCAAGCAAAATATAGCCAAAGACACTGAAATTGAGAACAGGCTGACAGTGACCAGAGGGGAGAGGGGAGGGGATTATAGGAGAAAAGGGTGAAGGGTTTGCAGGAACAATTACAAAGGACAGATGGTCAATAACAAGGGGGTAGAAACAAGGGAAGGAGGTGGGAAGGACTGGGGTGGTGGGGAGGGGTGGGGGGAAAGACAGAAAACTGTACTTGAACAACAATTAAAAAATGTTAAAAAAAATATATGAGCACAACAACATATTTATCATTTTATTTCACTAAATCTGAAGTGTTTTTTTTCACAGAGATAATCAGTGTGTGTGCATATATATATACACACATAATTATTTCTATTTCTAAGCTGAGTATGGTCATATAAATGTATATAGCACCATCCAGCTTAGCAATAAAATATTACTCATAACTTTCATAAAAATATTACTCATAGCTTTCATAGAAATATTCAACTTTCAAGCTCTTGTCAAAATTTTATTCTTGCCACATTTGTATTCTCTTTCCTCTCTATCAAGGGTATCCACTATTTCAAATTGTTTTTACTATTTGTTTTCCATTATAGATGGTATATCTATATTAAATGTATACATACACATAAATATGTAAATTTTAAAATATTAGAAGTTTTTCAAGTATTTGTAATTTATATGAAGCATTACATTTTTCCACCCAATACATTAAGATTTATTTATATGTTTATAGCTATAGTTCACATTTACTGCTCTATGATATTTGATTATATGATAATATTCCAAATTATTTAATCATTCTGGCTGTGGATATCTGGGTATTTCTGGGTTTCTACTATTGAAACTATTACTACTCACACTTTTGTGTATGTCACATGAGGAAGAAGTTCACTAAAAATAGAAGAGTGTGATCGAATGGTAATATCTCCATGCTGGGAAAACAGTGCAAAATTGTTTTACCAAGAATTGTAGTAATTTGCCCTCCCAGCAGCCATATAAGAGTTCCCTTGTCATTTTTCGGTAGTCCCTTATTCTTTATTCACTTTTTTAAAATTTTCAATTTGTAGGCCTCTATTCATTTCAAAGATGTATCTTATTTTCTCCATCTGATAACTTTAACATATGAAGTTCTTGACTGTTTAAATCAGAGGTAGGCCAACTTTCTGTATAGGGATATAGAGTAAATATTTTATGTTGTGAGCTACCCAATCTGTCTCACTGTTACTCAGCTGTGCCATCATAGAGCAAAAGTAGCCATAGACACTGCATAAAGAAATGAGCATGGCTGAGTTCCAATAAAGTTTTCTTTATAAAGACTAGCAGCAGACCCAATCTGGCCCATGAGTGATAGTTTGCTGACCACTGACCTAAATCATGTGAGGTTTTTGTTTTGTGTTTTTACTTTTACGACTGTCCATGGTGACTTTTCTCTGTGTGTGTCCATGTTAGTGAATTCATTGTTTTGGCAGAATTTAACCCATGGGAATCTAAGCAACTGAAAGTTTTCCTCCAGATAATATTTGCTTCCACTGGGCATGAGGGAGAGCCACCAAGCTAGGAGCACTTTATTTTTTATTTTATTTTTATTTACTTTTATTGTTGCTCCATTACAGTTGTCCAATTTTCTCCCATTGCTCTCCCCTGGCACACTCCCACCCCGCTCCCACAGTCAGTCAATCCCCACCCTGTTGTCCATGTCCATGGGTCATTTATACTTGCTCTTTAACTAGGCCCTTCCCCTCCTTTCCCCCTTGATCCCCCTCCCCTCTCCCCTCGGGCCCCTGTCAGTCTGTTCCTTATTTCCATGCCTCTCGTTCTATTTTGCTTATTTGTTTGTTTTGTTCATTAGATTCCACTTATAGGTGAGATCATATGGTATTTAATGTCTGCTCTGGCATTCCCAGACTGTTTAGATGGTATAAATTAAGAACCAAGATGACTAGCTTGGGAACAACTCCTGGTTAAACAGGCTATAGGAGCGTATTTTTATCATTAGTTGTTTTTCCATTCAGAACCGTGGCAGAGATGGATAGATTTCCTTGTGGACTTTGCTGGCAGACAGTTTTTTTCAACCCGTATTTCAGATGCTCTTGGCTCTTCAAAAGTTCCAGCGAAATATGTGGCTCCCAGATTCCAGCCCCCAGGTCAGCACATTCCCAAGACTTACTCTTCCAATTTCCTCGAGATTAAGAGTTTCCAAAATTTCCAAATATTCCTAAAAATCCCAGGGCAGACCTGACATTCCTACTTGCTTTCTGTCTTTGACTCATTGTGCTCTTTGATGTAAAACCTGAAGCACCTTTTTAAAAATCCTTGACATTTTTAATCTTCTCACTTACTCTCCTTCTTTCCTTCTCATTGTGGGTTTATAATTTTTAAAAATAACTATTATAAAACATTTGTTCAATAATAATTAAACTGTAGTTATAATTTTAGTTGAATTTTGGGGAAATTCGCAGTTAAGTATGATGGTTTAGTCTGCCACACTCACCTAAATGCCCATTTTATCTAATCAACTTGACTACTGTCATGGTGCTTCGGAGACATGACTGAACAACCCTACGGGAGGGGCATTATTCCTCCGTGGTAGCCACTAATGTTGTTCAAAAGTATTCACATTTTCCTCTCCTCTGGGCACACAGTGGGATAGTCACCCCCACTCCCATTGAAGTTTGTCATGGCAGTGAGACTTGCTTGGCCAAACATGACTGACAGGGATGTGTTGTTTTCATGGGAAGCTGTAAGATCTAAGGCACAATAGATGTGAACTTTTTCTCTTTCCATGGTGCCATGGAAGCACCTCTCCTGATGGAAGCTCCATACTCCTGGCTCCTCCAGCGACTGCCACACCCAGGGTGAACATGTATTACAAGCAACAAATAAACGTTGAGTGAAGCCATTGAGGTTTGAGGACTGTTTGTTACAGCACATAATCTGGCTTCTCAAGAATAATTAATGTCTATTAGCAGGAGGGGAAACATTAATTGTTGCCTATATAACATGGCTAATGATAGATGGGACTATAATTTAAATACAAGTTTATTTTTTGAAAGCTGCTTGTTGGTTTGCTTTACCGTAATGCCCTGCAAGCTGAGGGGTACCTCAGCCTCCTGAATGACTGATGTGCACAGATACATTTGGAGCCAAAAGAAACACTGTGGCCTCTCTCAGAATCCGGAAACCATCTGTTACAAATGAGCATCTGTACTGTGTGATATTTTAGTTTTGAAGCAGTTAGATGAAGAGCACATGCTAATGGTTGTTATCTATTTCTCCTCTGAATGATGATGGCCCAGCAGACTTCCTCCGGTAATAACTCTTCATCAGATATCCTGATACCTAAGCAAAGAGAAGTGTTCAGTAACTTAACCCCAGCATGACACTGAATAATTCAGGGAAGATTTTTTACTGTTCATTAGACTTGTAAAAATTGGAGTCTTACCCCATCATACAAGCAAAATAACTTCCGTGACTGGTTTAAAAATTCCGCTTTTTATTTGTTCTTTGATGCGGCTACTCGTGGACACAGCTCTGCTCCTCATCGTGTCACACCTATGCTCATTATCAACAGCTCCGTGACAGACGCTGGTCCTGCCCGCAGCCAGTTTCCAATTGATACGTGGCAATAAGGGAGTCCTTGGGCCCCACTTGAATTGCAACCCTGCATTCAGACTGAGGTGCAGCTGTCATCTGAATGCTGGGCCATTCCATGGCAAGCAACCTTTCTTTTCCCTCCAATCCAAACTGTCTACAAAACCATCTGTTTCTGTAACAGAATTCAAGCCAGCTTTATGGACATATTTTAAAAATCTGCTTGTCCCTGTGTGCAAGACCTACCCTGTATCCACATGTCTACTAGGCTTTACAAATTTCCAGTTTTGCAGCTTTTTCTCCTGAAGGCTTTTTATGCAAACCTATATGTACTCACAATACTCAGATTTTGATGAAAGAAAACGCTCAGAATAGATATTTTTCACCCAGTTTTCATAAACTGTAATAGAAATGCAGAGTTGAGCTCCAGATAGGCCTCTAAGGGCCTCTTCTTGACTTCCTTCGAGCCCTCAGCAGCATTATTTTCACTGAAGTTTTAAAATCATAGAAACTGTAACACAGATACCTGTTTCCAAGATCATACCTGGCAAAGGAAAGTCCCCATCTTGATTCTATTTCCCATTCTTCAAGATTTCAGTTTTACTCGTAATGTTTAAGTCCTGCTTTGGGTAGGTTTCCACTTCCTCCATCCCTTCTCTAGGACTGGAATGTTACATCTGGGAGGACCATCAGCTGTCTTCTCTTTTCCACATGCGATCTGAGTGGCTCAGATTGCTTCCATGTGAGTGTCCAGAACAAGAGTCTCTCTGGCCCGGAAATACTTCAGACTTCAGTGCCAGGGCTGCTTTCAAGCTCCAGGCCTCTCCATGGAGCCCAAGTAACCTTGCTGCGCACTTCAGAGGCTTACTTTCCCCTTGCAGGATCTTGTGCAGTTTCCCATGCTGTGTGAATTAAACAGCTTCTCGTGGTGTCAGGTTAGTAATCTCCTTAGCACGACACTGAAATGCTTCTCTCTCACACCTTTTTGTTGTCCTGGAACAAGATAGGCTGCTGTTGAATTTGCTTGAGAGGCAAGGTCAGCTACATAATTTGTGGAACCCAGTGAGATAAAAATGTGGAGCTCTTTGGTTAAAAAAAATAAATGAAATCAAGAGAGCGGACAGCCCTGGCTGGTGTGGCTCAATGGATTGAGTGAGGGCCTGCGAACCAAAGGTTCGCTGGTTCAATTCCCAGTCAGGGCACATGCCTGGGTTGTGAGCCAGGTCCCCAGTAGGGGGCGTGTGAGAGGGCAACCACACATTGATGTTTCTCTCCCTCTCTTTCTCCCTCCCTTTCCCTCTCTCTAAAAATAAATAAATAAAATCTTTTGAAAAAGAGAGAGAGAGAGAGCAGACAGCAGGGCATTGCAGCAAGTGTAGAGCCCTTGTGACAGCACAGGCTGTATGCCCAGGAAGCTGGCCCTGTTGGGGACAGCACTACTTTGACAAGTTACATTATTGAGGGTATCCCTAAGTCCTGATATAATAATTCTCACTCAGAATCATTCCTAAACTTCATATGGGCAAATCCAATGAAGTTCTCTTTGCAAATAGCACACTTGGTAGCCCACCATTACTGCTCCCAAATCCCCAAGGACATATAAAAATCTAGACCCATTACTGGCTTTTGAACACCAGCCACACACAAATGTTTTCCATAGAAGTGGAAGGCTCAGTTTCAATTATATGCTGACTTCTAAAGCAAGGATTGTGTCTGCTGGATCTTACTGTGTTAGCACAAAAAATAGTGCTCCAAATCAAGGTCTCTCTGAACACCACTAATGCCTATTGACATGACACCATTTTGTGCGCTCACAGGTCCTGAGAGAAAGTGGGACAGTTGCCTTACACAAAGCACTTTCAAAAGTTGTTTCATATAAAGGCAATGATATCTGAGGGAATATTTTCTTACATTTTAGTGTTTAACATATCTTGCAACATGACTAAGAAAATCATTTAGCAATAGTAATATGGTTGGTCTATTAGCATTTTCACAGAAGTACATAATTCTCACCTAATTCACCATTTAAGTAAGCTGAAAAAAGTGACTGAGAATAAGTATGATCCCTTTTAGTACAATTATCTGAACCAAAATGTCTGGTGTAAAACCGAATGCCAATGTGAGCTGTCCAATCCCTACCCCGTCTGTCTCATCATTCTACATAAAAGATGGTCTCTCTCATTTTGTAAATGCCAGAAAGCTTGTAATTCTGTGCTAATGGTGCTGATGGGGGATATATTTCTGTGCCATACTTTTTCTTCCCAGATAAATCTCAACTCTCAGAGCTCTATGGGCGGGAGGCAGCAGGTAAATCACCTTCCTCAGGTAGTTCTGAAAACACCCACCAAGGTGTTTTTAGCACATGTGAGATTGTGCGTATGCAAGATGTCAAATACCAGCTGCTGACACTGATGAGGATGGAATACCTTCCTCTCCTTGCATCTGTGCATGTAAAAACTATCTGATGACTAAAGAACCTACACTCCCTTCCTTTTTGTGTATTTTTCCTCCTGGATTGTAACATCCTAAATGTTAAGGGAAGAAACTCCACACTTCCTAGACCATTAAGCTTCATGTCCTGCAACTATATGTCTCTCCCTATTTCTCTATCAGCCATGTTCTCAGTGGGAATAATAAACATTGATTAACAGAAAATAATAGATAAACAACCAACAGAAATTGGTGTAACTCAGAAATATATTTTAAAAAGGGTGAGAGAGGCATTAGGAAAAAAAATCTTCCAAATTGCCAATATCAGAATTTTATAACTAGTGTTAATTGTTTAGAGATGTTTTTATTTATTTATTTATTTATTGGTTATATCATAGATCTTTTCATACATTGAGTTAGGACATCATATCAAACATAGACCTATGGATATGCATTTTACTTTTTATTTTTATTATAAAATATTTTCAAACATTCATTCATTTTGAGCATGTATGAGAAAAAATATGAAATGCCTACCATCAAAGGAGTTTAAGTCTAGTGAGAAAAGAGACAAAAATTTTCAATGGTTAATATACAAGATGGGAATTTAAAAATCTATTCTTTGCCCTGGCAAAGACTCAGTTGGTTGGACCATCATCCCATACACCAAGAGTGCAGGTTCGATCCCTGGTCAGGGTGCATGCAGGCAGCAACCCATCAGTGTTTCTCTTGCACATTGATGTCTCTGTCTCTCTTTTTCTCTCTCTCTCCCCCTTCCTCTCTTTAAAATCAATAAACATATCCTCTGATGAGGATAAAAAAATCTATTTTTTGGTTCTAGTCCCAACCCATAAATAAGTAACCACAGATTCAGTGTTAATCCTGCCCCATCAGTGGCAGCATGCCTTCAAAGCCCTTCATGGGAAAGTCAGCTCTTCCCTAAACTCCACTACTTCTAAAACTCAGCTGACCCCTAAGCAGCACACTTCTAACATTAAGGTTGTCTCCTTGCTTTATTCAGAGACTGTGTCCTAAGGAGGCCATTTTTCCTTTCTTAACAACTCATAAATTCAGCTCACGTTTCAGATAAATGTAGCAAGTGTGTGGGGGGCAGGGGAGGTGCCTCATCTCTCAGTAAAGATATGCAAAATTATGTGACCACTCTGGAAAATAGAGCACTAAGAAAGGACTTTAAACTCCACACAGGGATCACAAAGAGGGTGGCTACGCAGAAGGGATGCAAAGACAGGGAACTTTGAGCTGAAGCTTAAAGATAGAAATCAGTCAATTCACTAAGTTGTTGATGGGTTTCTCAGACAGAGGGAACAGAGGAGCAAAGTCAGGGAGATATTTGATTTTCTGGTGGATTTGAGGAACATGTAATGCTCAGTGGTTCAAAAGACTGCAGGTAGAGATATAATTGAAGATAGCACAGGTGATATGTGCAGGTGCGATGCTCTGCATTGTACGTTAGTACGATGGGAAGTCAGTCAAAGATTTAACCTGAGGAGTAGTCAAATTAGTTTGACATTCAGAAAAAAGTTCTATAGAGTTAAAGACACTAATGTGTAGAGACTCTAGGTGAGATGGGACTTGCTATAATGAATTTGGGATATCCTCCAGGAAAACTTTATTTTAATAATAATAAAAATAAGGTCCAGTGGGTTTTTTTTAAAGAATTTATCTATTTATTTTTAGAGAAGGGAAGAAAGGGAGAAAGAGGAGAGAAACATCAATGTGTGGTTGCCTCTCATGCTCCCCCTACTGGGGCCCTGGCCAACAATCTGGGCACCTGCCCTGACTGGAATCAAGCTGGGACCCTTTGGTTCTCAGGCTGGCACTCAATCAGTGGGTTATTTTTAAGAGGCTCATCCAAAGTCACAGAATTAGGACTGTAACTCTATACAGCTACCTCTAGTTTCTGTTGAAAAATCAAAATCAGCTACGTAGTCACATCCTTTTTCCTATGACCAAATCCTCCCTCAGGAAAGAACCTACTCACAAGGTAGAAAGTTCTCAAATCTGCACCTGGGGACACTCCGTTAGTTCCATTTGTTAACTGGTACAGATCCCGCACTGAGCTAAAATAACCACTGCCTGGATGACAAGTAGTGAGCCAGTAATAAGCTATTTGGAAACTTGGCTGGGTGCCACGTTACCGATGGAGACTGCGCTTTCAACATACGCCAAAAATGCATTGCACTACATTTGAAAGAAACTTCAACAGTATTTCATCCACTTTTTTTTCCATTTTACAGGTTAAGGCCAACAAAGGTTAAGATGTTGGCCCAGGGTCACACATACAAAAAGCCAAGGAAGAAAAATTGAAACTTGTATGTATCAACCTGCAGCTGAGACCTTGTATTCCAAGCTGGCAAAAAGTTTGAACTGCAAATGAATTGAGCAATAATTGTCTTTGGCTGAGGCTCTCTCTATTTACTTTTTCCTCCTCCTAAGTGTACTCTTAACACACACCTCTTCTTTTTTTGTTTGCTTTCAATTTAAGGATACTTTACACACAATGAAACCCCTATGTGTTTTGACAATTATGCATATCTGTACAGCGACACATAAGACAAGACAAAGAACACTTTATCACCCCAGGACATTTCCTTGTGCTTCTTTTCAGTCGATCCCCCTCCAGGCTGATTTCTATGACTATAAATCAATTTTGCCTGCTGTTGAACTTTTACAAACAGAATAATAGTCTGTCCCTTTTTATGTGGCCAGCTTCTTCTGCTGCATTATTTGAAATTCATCCACACCCTTGCACGTACCAGTAATTTGTTTTATTGCCAAGTTGTATCCATTGGTATGAACACTCAATTTGTTTATCCATTGACCTATTAAGGATATTTGGGTAATTTCCAGTGTGTTTTAAAATTCTGTGAATAAAGCTGTGAATGTAAGAATATTCATAAACATTCTTATACAAGTCTTTCTGTGGATATTTGAGGGGGGACTCCAAAAAACCCAGAATTTATTTATAAAAAATTGTGTATTCTTATGTGTTTGAACTTGAGTCCCCTTCAAAGTACTCTCCATTTGCCGCAATACACCTATCAAGACATTTTCTCCACTGCTCAAAACAGTTTTTGATCTGGTCGATTTTGATGCCTTTTAGTGCTTCTGCCATTTTTTGTTTCACTTCTTCCACATCAGCAAAACGTTTCCCTTTGAAAAAGTTTTTCATCTGGAAAAACAAAAAAACATTGCTCGGGGCAAGACTGGGTAAATAGGAAGGGTGGGGCACTGGGGTCATGTCGTTTTTTGGTCAAAAACTGCTGAACACTCAACAGTTTTTGTCAGTGTGGCCAAGTGTGTGTGTCTAAATCACCAGTCATGAAATGGGCTTACTGCTCTGAGAGCGTCTCCCCCACAAAAAGTCACTGAAGCCTAAGGCAGTCTCTCAGAATGCCAGCTGCTACACTGATACAGATTGGTTCCTAAAACCCTCGCCTCGTGGGGCAAGCCTGTATGGACCACAAGGGGCCCACCCTCCAGAGATAATTCCGGGTTTTGGGGGATCTCCCCCTTATATGTCTTCAGTGTTCCTAAGTAAATACCTGGGAAAGGAATTGCTGTATTATATTGTAAAATAATCTTTATATGAGGAATTGACAAATTTTTTCAAATGACCATATGGTCTTACACTCATACCAGCAAGCCACTAAGTTTTATCTCACCACACTCTTGCCAATATTGATGCTGCCAGTTTTTTTAATATTAACCATCCCAATATGTGTGTAGTTATATCTTATTGTGGGTTTATTTTTGCGTTTCACTAGAGACCAGTAATACCACCTGCTCACTGGTCATTTGTGTATCTTTCATCAAATGTCTCTAGAAGTCTGTTGCCCATTTTCATACAGAGTTTTTTGCTTTTGAAATTATAGGTATATATCCTGAATATAATTAAGTTCTCAGAAATACACATTTTAAAAGTTTTCTCCCAGATTGTGGTTTGCCTTTTGTTTTTGTAATAGTGGCTTAAAGTGGAAGATGTATTTTTAAATTTGAAGTCAAATTTAGTATTTCTTTTTAGTTAGTGCTTTCTGCATCTTCTCTAAGAAATATATTTTCTACCCCAATATTGCAAATATATTCTCCAATATTTTTAGAGGCTTTATAACTTTTGTTTTATGTCTTAACTTTATTAGAAAATGCCATATATTTCCAAAGTGGATGTGCCATTTTACTCTCCCATCAGCAATGTATATAATCAATGTACATAATTAACTTTTGTGGATGGTACAAGAAAAGAGTGAAGGTTCATTTTTCCCATATGGATATACAGCTGGTCTAGCATGATTTTTTTTTTTAATTTTCTTTCCTCATTAAATTGGCTGGCACTTTTGTCAACTATTACCATTTACATGTGGATCTATTTTGGGGGCATCTGTTCTGTTGCATTGATATACTTATTAGTCTTTCTGCCACTATATTGCCGTGTTGGTTACATACAATGTTTTGAAATCAGTATTGAATGTTTTGAATTGTCAGTCCTTACATCTTTGTTTTTCTTCTTCAACAATGTTTGTACTTTCTAGATTCTTTTCTTTTACAAATAAATTGTAGAATCAGTTTGTCAATTTCAATGAAAAAGCCCTATAATTTTCATAGACTTCACGTGGAATATATCCACCAATCTAGAAAGAGCTGACATTTTACAAATATTCAGTTTTTTAATCCATATACAATTTATTTCCATTTATATAACACTTTAATTTCTTTTAGCACTATGTATATTTTGCAGTTTATGTTTGTGTATATATCATTAAATTTATTCTCATTTTATGTTTTTATGTAATAAGTAGAATTGCTTTTATAATTTTATTTTATAATTGTTTGTTGCTCATATAAAAATGCAGTTAATTTTATATTCATCTCGTATCATGCAACTGTGTTAAATTCACTTGCTACTTCTAGTATTTGTGTTGACTATGGCATAGAATGTTCAAGATAAAAAGTTGCCTCACTTGCAAAAAAATTTTACTTTCCCCAGTTCATGTCTTTTATTTCTTTTTCTTGTCTTATTGGATAGGTAAAACTTCTAGTCCAATGTCTAATAAAAGTGGTGAGATTCAACATTGTTGCCATGTTTCCCACCTTAGAAGGAAAAGTGCTCAATGTTTCAACATTAAGGAAAACTTAGCTATAGTTTGTAGATTAGCTACAGTTTCCTAAACTAAAGTTTATTTATTTGCAGCTTTCTGAAAAGTTTTATTTAATATGAATGAATGTTGAAAAAGTTAACTGCTTTTTTATTCATTTTGAAATTTTTATGTATGTTCTTTCCTTTACTATAGAAAGAACATTTATTACATTGCTTGCTTTGTTTGTTGTTAAACCAAACTTGATTTTCTACAATAAATCCTACTTGTTCTATTCTTTACATTTCTACATTTTATGCTATTCTATGAAATCTTTTCTTATGTCTTTGTCATGCTTTCTTATCAGGGTTAATATGAATTTGTTAAAGAAGTTGGAATTATTCCTTCTTCTATTTTCTTAAAGAGCTTTTATAAAATTGGTACTATTTCTTCCTTAAAACTTTAATATAGCTTATAAATACCTGATCTGATATTTCCTTTGTGACAATGATTTCAACTATGAATTAATTTTTTTCTTTTTTTAAATATATTTTATTGATTATGCTATTACAGTTGTCCATTTCCCTCTCTTTATTCCTTCCACCCTGCACCCCCCTCCCACCCACATTCCTCCACTTAGTTCATGTCCATAGGTCATACGTATAAGTTCTTTGGCTTCTACATTTCCTATACTATTCTTTTTTACTAATATATTGATTATGCTATTACAGTTGTCCCATTACCCCACTTTCATTCCCCTTCACCCTGAACACCCTCTCCCACCCACATTCCCTCCCCTTTAGTTCATGTCCATGTGTCATAAGTTCTTTAGCTTCTACATTTCCCATACTATTCTTGCCCTCCCCCTGTCTATTTTCTACCTACCATCTATGCTACTTATTCTCCATACCTTTTCCTCCTTTCTCCTCCTCCCACTCCCCTGTTGCTAACCCTCCACGTGATCTCCATTTCTGTGGTTCTATTCCTGTTCTAGTTGTTTGCTTAGTTTCTTCTTGTTTTTGTTTTAGGTGTGGTTGTTAATAATTGTGAGTTTGCTGTCATTTTACTATATGTGTTTATTATCTTCTTTTTCTTAGATAAGTCCCTTTAACATTTCATAAAATAAGGGCTTGGTGATGATGAACTCCTTTAACTTGACCTTGTCTGAGAAGCACTTGATCTGCCCTTCCATTCTAAATGAAAGCTTTGCTGGATAGAGCAGTC
>CM052544.1:20874740-21071548 GCA_028533065.1 Trachops cirrhosus
GGAAGTCTATTTCCTTTGACAGATTGGGGAAGTTCTCCTTTATTATTTGTTCAAATATTGTTTCCACTTGTTGTTCTTCCTCTTCTCCTTCTGGTATCCCTATAATTCGGATGTTGGAGTGTTTAAAGATGTCCTGGAGTTTCCTAAGCCTCTCCTCATTTTTTTGTATTCTTATTTCTTCATTCTTTTCTGGTTGTATGTCTTTTTCTTCCTTCTGGTCCACTCCATTGATGTGAGACCCATCTTTCATTCCATCACTATTGGTTCCCTGTGCATTTTTCTTCATTTCACTTATTGTAGCCTGCATTTTTTCATCTAATTTGCAACCAAAATCAACCAATTCTGTGAGAATCCTGATCACCAGTGCTTTGAACTGTGCTTCTGATAGGTTGGCTAACTCTTGGTCGCTTAAAAGGATGGGTTCTGGAGCTTTCAATTGTTCTTCTGTTTGAGCCATCTCTTTGTGGGTTTTTTTTGCCTTGTTGCACCTGTTATGTATGAGGGGCAGAGCCTTAGGAGTTCACCAGGGTGGGGCACCCCAGTTGCTGGGTTGTGACACTGTATGTGGGGACTGGGTCCAAGAAGGAACAATGGCACTTGCTCTGCTCTTTGTAGGACCTCAGTCCCTTCCACCACTTCTCCCAAGCAAACTGAGCCCCTCTGGTTCCAATTCCCATGTGGGTGGGCCTGTGCACCCAGTGGGCCCTTCCTCCTCAGCCAGTGACCCAAAGCTCTATTTCTCAGCACTGGGACCCTGAGTTGTGTGCAGTGCCTTGCTTCACAATCACTGCCTCGAGGGGTCTGCTGGTCGCCAACCACCACCCCCCCCACCCCGGGCTGGGCCCGTCAGCCACCACTTGTGCGCCCAGGGTCTGCCCGCTATGGTTTTGCACGCCGCCCTGGTTGCCTTGGGCGCCCCGATTGCCTTATGCGTGTCCCGTCCCAAAGCTCTCTGCTCTCTGCTCTCTACTCCACATCCCTCACCCAGCCTGACTCCGCCCCTCCTACCAGTCTGGATGAACACGTCTATTTTAACTTCTTGGCTGTCTGACTTCCATACACGTCAGTTTTCTGTCAGTTCTGGTTGTTATTCTGTTTCTAAATTGTTGTTGTCCCTATCTTGGTTGTGTGAGGAGGCACAGTGTGTCTACCCATGCCTCCATCTTGGCCAGAAGTTGTTCAACTATGAATTAATTTTTTAAATACATAAATATTCATATTTTCTATTCAATTTTGGCAAGCTGTGTTTTTCTAGGAATTGTCTTTTTCAGATTGTTGAACTTACTTGCCAGAAAAAGTGTTCATAATATTTCTCATTTTATTCTTTCAATACTGTAGGGTCTACGGTAAAATCTATTCCCTCTTACATTTCCAATATATTTTCTCTCTTCTCTATTTTGTGCTAAGTCTTATTAATGGGTTATTCAATTTGTTAAATTTTTCAAAGTACTACATGTTTCTATTATTCCACATTCTCTCCAATACTTGATATGGTTGATCTTTTTAATTTTAGCCATACTACTGAATGATAATCAATAACATTAAACATCTTTTTATATGTCCCTTTGAAATTCACATATCTTCTTTGGTGAAATGTTCAGATGTTTTGTCTTTTAAAAATTGGGTTATTAACTTAAAAGTATTCTCTATATATTTTAGATACTGGGACACTCGTTCTTTCTGAGAGTAAAAGGTTTAAGAATCACATACAAATTAGCTGTTTGAGCCATCTTTTCTGATAGGGAATAAGTTAAACATAGAAAAAACTGCTGAAAAGTTCTTCAGTATTACATATGAACGCCCCTCTCTGAACCATCCATGAGACCATATACTTCAGGACTGTTCAATGAACCAATACGTGCCCTCTTTTGCTTAAATAAGTATGAATTATTAGATTTCTATCTTGTAACTCAAGCTCCCAGCATAACGGCTTTATTACCTCTCTGTGCATATGGCAGAAAAGATCAATAGCAGCCTAAATAATACCCCACTCCAAGGATCCACAGGAAGCAATTAGAGTCTCTGAATCTCAGTTAAAAAACCCCTAGGAGAGAGAATCTGATTTCTTGGATCAAGTGACTGGGCAGGTAAGCATTTCATGTGGCCTATTACTCAAGCAGCATGGGTGGAAAAACATGCTGAGAAAAGATGTAGAAAGTTTCTGCTAATGGGTGGAGGAGATAAGGGAAAAAACTGTCAGCTCTTTACACTAGACAATGACTGGTATGATTTTATAGGAAGGTAACCTCAATTTCATAAAAGAAACAGTGTAGGAAATATGAGCAAGATGAAGAATAAGAACTTGAGTAAATAAATTGACTATAGATTGATCTTTGGAAGAAGCTACATTAAGAAAATAATCATGATAATAGAGGCATGATTGAGCAAGTCATGTAAGCCCCCTGTCTTTAAAGATGGATTTAGCTAGAATGATTAATTTTAATCCTTGAGTGAGGAAGCATTTGAGCTCAGTATGTCTTTGCCCTTAGGGTTCCTTCATTAGCTTTAGGCACTTAATATCAGTTGTTACTTCCCTGGTGAGAAGAATCTTCCCTGCAGGCATTGGCTTTTGAAAAATTCTCCCTCACCCAAGGAAGCAGATTACACCTGCTATTCCTTATCTGCACACACCAGGGAGGCTGCTTAAAGCCACAGGAGAAAGCCAGAGAGCATTGCATTGCCAAGCTTGAAGATTCAAACCACATTTGGTGTCTCAGCCTGCCGTGGCTCTATTCCTAGCCTCTTAGCCCAAATTTTATCCCGTTACTCTTTTTTTTTGTCTATTTTTATTTTTATTTTTTTTAATTTTTTATTTTAGTTTATTCATTACAGTTTCTATCCTTTATTCCCATTCCAGCCCACCCACCCATTCCTCCCCTCCTCCCTCCCCTTTCCAAACCCCTAGTTTTGTCCATGTGTCCTCTATATTTGTTCCTGTAAACCCTTCCCTTCTCCCCTGGAATGCCCTCCCCTCTCCCCTTTGGTCACTGACTACCTGTCCTCTATTTCAGTGTCTTTTGTTATATTTTACTTGTTTCTTTGTTTTGTTGTTTAGGTTCCTGTTAATGGCGAGATCATAGGGTATTTGTCTTCCACTGCCTGGCTTATTTCGCTTAGCATAATGCTTTCCAGCTCCACTTACTCTTTATCTTAATGCTCAATCAGAGCTCTCAAGCCTTGATATTCCAATGATACTTCAATTCACACCTTTCTGTTTCACTTTTTGGATGTCAGCCTCTGCCCTATGCTTGGTCCTCCTTCTCCTCGACCTTCAGGATTCACATGCCAGTGCATTTTCTCATTTTAAATGTTGATGATACCCTAGAATTTGACAACATGCTCTAATTGTGATTCTAGCTCTGTCTTCAGATTCATGGTAGCCACACGTCCCTTTACATGAAAAAGGAATTCCTGGCATAATCTGTCACTACCATTAAAACTGCACTGCCCAACCTGAATTACCATTTCAAATATTGGATTACAATTTTTCAGGCCATGAGCCATGATAAGGTGCTGACCAATCATAGAAGCCCATTGTTCTTATGTCAAACTAAAGAGGCATTCATCACACCTCTTTGTATTAGGAAAAATCAGGGTTGTTCAGTCACGAGCAAACATTATTGAAAACCTATCATATGCCAAAAATGGTAAAATCTGGAAGTCCTCAAAAAGAAAAAAAAAGCAATTGCTGACATTCATTGAGTACATACTACATACCATTAATTTTGGGAGTATTTTCATTATAATAGTTTACATTATCCTGCCAATAATCATATGTGGTATTTATCATTATCATCATCATTATCATCATCACTATCATCATCAACATCATCACTATACTTGAAGATATTAAGGCACAAATAGGTTCGTAAGTTATTTGTCTTAGATTATCCTGCTAAGAAGTAGCCAAATCAGGATTTAAACTTTAATCTCAATGCCAGACATTATTTTTCAGTCTAGTGGAGAAGAGAGTTGTATATAAGAGAATACAATAATAAAGACCATAATATCCAATCATTGGCATGTTATTAAGGAAATACCACAGGTACAATTAATTGCTTGAGCACAGAAAGAAGGATGTACTAGAGCTGGCTGCATAGAGGAAAAGAGATGATTGAATTAGGCATCAAAGGATATGAATTTAAATGAAGGGAGGAAGGCAATGTCAATCCAGTTGGAAAGAACAGATTGAACAAGATTAGTAATGGCCATGTGGAGGTATGATAAAGCAGTGATACATTTTTTTCATTCTTCAGAAACACCTTTTAACTCTTTGGATCTCTTTCCAATGAAAATGTCTCACATCAGCCAGGAAAGAAAAAAATTAATGTAGATGAAACATCTTGCATCTTCCGTCTTCGGACTTATCACAGGGTTATATAAGGAATGGTTTAGCCTAAGGAAGGAAGTCAGCAAAAAAAAAGAATAGACCTCAGGATACAAGGATGGGGACTACTTTATATATGAGAGCCTGATATGACAGCAAAATTGTATCAGGCAACTAATTTCACTTTATTAACTTTTTTCAGAATCCTTTGCCAATAAGGTGGGAGATTCCACCCCTTACATGCTGCAAGCCCTAAAATGGCTCCAATGCCTCTGCTGCCTCTGTAAACCTAGGACTCTCCAATCTTTTTCTCCATCATGTTTTTCCATTTCCATGACCTTTTGGCTTTTCACACTCTCCCTCCATCATCCTCTAATTTTTTAGGCTATTCATGTGCAAAGCCACACAGAAAAAGGCCATGCTATCCATTTCTGGGAAATAGCCTATCCTGGCTCCATTTCTCTAAATGGCCTATTTTAGTAAATCACTATCTGTGTTCTCTGAGATGATGACTGCATCAGCCATCCTGCCCCATTGCCCAGGTCTGGGTCTCGGCCCTGTGAGGCCATAATTTGCCACCTACATTGTAGTGCTGGCCGATCTGTAAAAGTGGAGTATTTTTTGTCTTTCAACGGTGCTGCAGCATACAGTAAGCTAGTTTGTGAATCTCTGACTCACAAAATTACCTCCTTTTCTTGCTCTGAAATTTTTCATTGCACCAAATTCTTTGCTGTGGAATATTTGAGCTCACCATTTATCTTTCATTAAGTTTTGGTTTAGTATTTTGCTACTTCAGAGTTTAAAAGGATATTTCACTTGATTGTTATCTTGTGTTAATAGAGTAAAATCAAAGTGTTTATAAATATAGTACCTTTTTACCCACAGCAATTAGAAATTCCTCAAAGAATAATTATCAGAGCACAAAGAGTTCAAAGAAAAACAATGAGCTGAAATAAAAATTGATCACTGGTTTCCAACTTAACAGCAATTTTATACATAAGGACCAATTTCTGTGAAGATTCAAAACATATAGCAATGTATTTATTTTATATTCTCCTATTATTGATCATCTTTTCATTTTTAACCATGTTGGTCAGATTACATTTTAAATTTAATTGGATCTAAAGTTTCTTTTCAGTGACATGTTCTTTTTTTTTTTAATTTTACTTATTTATTTTTAGACAGAGGGGAAGGGATGGAGAAAGAGAGGGAGAGAAACATCAATGTGTGGTTGCTTCTCACGCGCTCCCAACTAAGGACCTGGCCCACAACCCAGGCCTGTGACCTAGACCGGGAATCAAACCAGCAACACTTTGGTTTGCTGGCCCACGCTCAATCCACTGAGCTACACCAGCCAGGGCTCAGTGACATGTTCTTTACATATATTTCCTCTTACCGATACTCATAAAACTTTCAAGCAAAGATGATATTATAAGCTATGAGAGCCTTTTTGCCACATATTCCTTACATGGGAAACAAGCAGAATTTTATTCCACAAACAGATTTATATTTGGACTTCCTCTTATTTGAAGTCCTTCATCGTGTTCTTTGGCTTAATCTAAACATTTTAGTTGTTTTCTCTTCTCCATACTTTCAAACTGGCCAATTTTCTAGAAGCTAAATTTTTACAGCATTACAAAATGTGTTCTTGTGTCATCTTTCCTTCCCCACAAAATGAAATTGATCCAGGACCTGAGGCTGATGAATTGATGATCGCAAGCCAATTACAGAAGAGCTAGAACTGTGTGCTACAGCTTTTTGACCTCTAGTCTAAGTCTTTCCCCATCGAGAAGGGGAAAGATGATTAATGTTAAGATTCAAGAGGTAGATGTTGAAATAAGAAATGGAAGAAAACTTATGGGAGTTTAATGTAGGACTCTTACTACCTCGTTCATCTTTAAAATCTATTTTACCTGGATTCTTAAGTTTTCCCTAGATTTTTCATTTATTGCATAAGGACCTTGACTTTTGTTATATATTGATATACAATCCAAGATTTTGGTATAAGTAACAAATAAATATAATAATTAAAATACATTTTAAAATGTAATAGTAACATAGACATGTAAATTTGGGCTTCATAGAGACAAAAAGAATATATTGACCTAAATTGAAAGATTGTGGCCATTATTTAAAAAAAATTCATACTACTATTAATTTTTATTTGTCCTCTGAATTTTCTTGTTCCCCTTTTCTCCACCAATCACCATGTCCCTTTCCTTTTCAGTTGTAGTCTTGATGAAAAGTGAAAATAAAAATAAGAGCTACCAATTACATTGGTAGTCTGCAAAGAATTTCTTTAAGATTCTGCCTATATTTTGAGCCTAAGCTGCTAATATTCATAATTTTAATATAAAACTTTAGTACCCAAAACTGAAAATTCAGTGGTTATGTTCAAAGATGACAGAATGAAATCCTTGATTACCCATGACTTCTACTCATAACCATTAAATATATATAAAATTATAGATTTACAGGAGTTGGCATAGAAATGTACAGGGAAATCTCATTCATTCTCCCCTCAGCTCCTCCCCCAATGACAACACCCCAAAGAACCAGAGTACACCATCAAAACCAAGAACTTGACATTGACACAATCCAATGAGCAGATTCAGATTTCACTAATTATAAATGCATCCATTTGTGTCTGTGTGGACACAATTCTACACAATTTTGTCCCATGCATAGCCTTGCGTAATCACCACGGAAATAAACATACTCAGTTATACCATCAACACAGGACTCCCTAGTGGTACTGTTTAGAACCATTCCCCCCTCCCTTCCCTAGCCCCTGGCAACCACTAGTTTGTTCTCCATATTTATAATTATGCTATTTCACAAATGTTACATACATGTAATTGTACAACTGTGTATCTTTTTGAGATTGATTCCTTTCACTCAACGTAATTTCTTTCATATTCATCCAAGTTTTTGAGTGTATAAATGTGTTTTTTTTAGATTACTGAGTACTATTCCATGATATGAATATACCACAGTGTGTTTAACCAGTCACCCTATGAGGGACATCTGGATAGTTTCTAGTTTTTGCCTATTATGAATTAAGCTGCTCAGAATGTTCACACAAATTTTTAAGTGAAAGTAAGCCTTCATTTCTCTGGGAATACACAAATGTTCAAGTGTGCCATTGCTGGGTTGCATACTGAATCCATTTTTCATTTTGAAAGAAACTACCTATTTTCCAGAGTGGCAATACCCTTTTACACTCAGATCAGGCATATACGACTAACCTAGTTTATCTACATCCTTGCTAGTATTTGTTGTTGGTGGTTTCCTATTAGCTGTTCTGAGAGATGTGTAGTGATATTTCCCCAGGGGTTCAATTTTCATTTGCCTGTTAGCTAATGATGTTGAACACATTTTTTCATATGATCATTTACTTTCTATGTATCAGGGAAATGTCTATGCATATTTTTTGCCCATTTTCTAATTGGATCAATTACTGTTTTCTAATGTCAAGTTTTGAGAATTCTTTATAGACTCTAAATACAAGACTTTTGTCAGATAAATGATTTACAAATATTTTCTCTCAGTCTGTGGTTTTTGTTTTTTAATCCTTTTCAAATAGTAAAATTTTTGAATTTACACAAATTCTAGTTTAGCATTCTTTCCTTTTATGAATAATGTTTTAGGTATCAAATCTAAGAACTCTTTACCTATTTCTAGGTTGCAAAAAGTTTCTCTTATATTCTTAATGTACTTAAGCTTTACATTCCTGTCCATGATTCATTTTCAGTAAATTTTTATATAAGAGATAAGGTATAAGAGAAGACTCATTTTTTTTTTTTTTTGCCAGTGAACATAATTGCCCAACACTATTTATTGACTTGAGCTCCTTTGTGTAAATTATGTGGACCTATCTGTGTGGAACTATATCTGCGTTCTCTATTCTGTTTTATTGATCTGTATCTACCCTCCCCAATACCACACTGTTGTGATTTTTGCAGCTATATTATAAGCTATTACATTGGAAAGAATGACTACTCTTCCTACTTTTTTTCTCTTCTTTTTTTGTGAGTTGTTTTAACTATTCTAGGGATTTCACCTTTCCATATAAGCTTTAGAATAAACTTGTCTCCCAAAATATTTTTGAAATTTTGATGAGAATTGTATCAGTTTAGGAAAAATTGACATCTTTACTACATTGAGTTTTCCAATCCAAAAGTAAGGTATGTCTCTCAATGATTTAAAGTTCTTTTTGATTTCTTTCATCAGCATTTTATAATTTTCATCACATAAATTCTGTACATGCCTTGTTAGATTATGTTTATCTTTTCCTTTAGAGGGATCATAAGTGATATTATTGCATTTTAAGTGTTGATTTCCACTTGTTCATTATCAGTATATATATTGATGAAATTGATTTTTATGTGTTGCTCTTATTTCCTGTTTTTATGACAGCTGCTTTAAATCTAATCAGATAATTCCAACATCGGATTCAATCCAGTATTAGCATATGTTGATTGTTATTCTCATTCAGATTATAGCTTTCCCTGTTCTTTGGTATAACACACAATTTTTTATTTTATCCTGGACATTTGGATTATTATATTAGGAGACACTTAATCTTACTTAAATCATCTATTTTAGCTAATATTTGCCCTTTTATGTCTAGTGATTGATTCTGGCTAATTCTGGTGGAGTTTAGTTTTACTGACAGATTGGTTGCAGAGCCTTTGCAATAATGTTTTGGTCTACTTCATTCTCCTGGTTATCCTAGGTTCCTCATCTAATTGATCTAATTGTATACAATTCAATACACAGATCATGCATCATAGAAATATATACTTGAAACATATATAATCTTATTAACCAATATCACCCCAATACATTTTTTAAAAGCCACTTAACATTTTCTATTCATTATTTTTTACTCTTCATCTGTGTTCCTTAACCTGATATCAACCTATACTACAAGGCTATAGTAATCAAAACAGCATGGTACTGGCATAAAAACAGATACAAAGATCAATGGAACAGAAGAGAGAGCTCAGAAATAAACCCATGCCTAAATGGTCAATTAATCTATTGCAAAGGAGGCAAGAATATATACAATGGAGTAGATAGTCTGCCCAATAAATGGTGTTGGAAAAACTGGACAGATAAGTGCAAAAATGAAACTATATAATCTTTTATATTATCTTTCATGAGTTTTGAGAGGTAGTATAGCATATTGCTTAAGACTACATAGCCCACAGTCAAACTGCCTGGGTTCAAATCCAGCCTTTTTTTGTATATCACATGTGACATCGTGCAAGTTATTTTATAGAGTTATATAAGGGCTGTATAAGCATTAAATGGGGAAATATATGTAAAAAGCATAGAATGGCATTTCATAAGTGATAGTTATTGTTTCACTGACTACTATCATTCAGCATACTCTAGCCATGTGCTATTTGCTTTAAATTACTTTTTTTTAGAAATAGAGACAGGTACAGTATATATGATTATAGTGACACTCTAATCATATATTCCATCATTCCCTGTAGGAAAAGGATTTTAAGTTGGGCTATAGGAGTATATTCTGATTATGAGACACAGTTCAACTAATTTTATACAACAATGATGAAATGCATGACTACTATCTGACTAGTATAATGAGTAGTTAAATTAATCAGCTCCACAGAGTTTTTGATTTTTTTGTTTTTTTCTTCTATGTACCATATCACTGAGAATATTTTTTTCAGTGTAGTTGTTTATAGATCTTATGACCAAAGTAGAATGTAAGGTTCTTAAGAGCAAGTATAATATCTTACATAAATTTATATCCCTATCATCACAGTGGACAGTTTTGGACATATAATAATAGGCACTTTAAAAATGTCTGTGGAGTTGAACTTCTGATGAAATGTTGATGGCATTCATCTATTTAAATCCAATGAACTTTGCTCTAGCCAGTGTGGCTCAGTCGGTTGTGCCTCATCCCACAAAGTAAAGGGTCACCAGTTCAAGAGTCACGGGTTCAATTACTGGTCAGGGTATCTGCCTGGGTTGCAAGTTAGGTCTCCAATCAGGGTGTATTTGAGAGGCAACTGACAGATGTTTCTCTCTAACATATATATTCCTCTCTCTCTTTCTCCCTCTTCCCCCTCCTCTAAAAATAAATAAAATCTTTTTTAAAATTTAAAAAAATAAAGCCAATGAATTATTTTTTGGTTTTTCCCCTGTGATCTCTTTTTGGCCCTCTTGATTTATAAAGAACCTAAGAATATTATGAATTGATGTTTAAGGTGTCTTTGAATTTTTAAATGCCACTAAGACTGTCATGGTAGATTCCTTGTTACTTTCTTACATGATTCCTAAGTTCAAGCTTTGAAGGTTCTCTGAACCCTACATTTTTTGCCTTCTGAAACATCTTCTTCTGCCCAGAAGCCCCTAGTGCTTCACAGTTTGTGCCATCACATTTCACAAAGTCACATTGGCCTGTACTTCTTTTTTTATGTGCTACTCTGTCATCTCTTGAGAGTTGCCCAAATCCTGCACTCATGCTCCATCCCCATTGTGGGTACATGTGCATTTCTCATTGCTTCATTTAAAGGGTTCAGATGGGTGATGACTACCTTGTTACATAACGCATCTTCCTCAGTTCAGACAACATGCTGCCTGCCCGCCCCGGATTACAATCCCTAACCATTTCTCTCCACATTGCCAAACATACCTCATCAAGTATGTGTGTAACACACAAGGGCCTTTTGAACTGTCCCTTGGTACTTGCTCTAACACTTTGCATCAAGTGTCAAGGTTGATTCCTTAGTCAGAAAGAGTTTTGCATTTTGTATGCAAAACTTCCCGGATCTTCCTTTTTGTCTTCAGCTCCTAGACCCACCACTTCAGAAATATTTTCCTGAACTCAGAGGTAAAATTAATCCCTCTTACACTTGCACTTCCAGGTAACTCTTCTTTGCTTCTATTACCTCATGTGTCACACTCTCACTTGTTTACGTGTCTTTTTCCTCTGGGAGGAGACAGCCCCTATGTATTACTCACTTCAATATTCCCAGCACTCAGCAGAGGTCCATGTAAAGGTTTTTAAATGTAATTAAGTAGTCTTTTCAAGTATTACCTTATAAGTAATATATTTTAGAAGCCTCTTGAGAGGATTTTTCAAATTGTATACTTCTATGCACCCTTTCCTTGAGTACCCTGCTTTGCATGTTTATGGGAATGGAAAAAAAAATAAAGTTGTAACATACAAAAGGTGGAAATTGTGATATATTGACAAATGCACACATTTTCTTAGAACTAGGTGCAAAGAGAAAACATCAGGACACCTGACAGTGGTGTCATTGGTGCTAATGGTGCATACCATTGTGTCAAGGAGGTTGTGGAATCTCACTGTTGTTAGAAAATTTCATTCGAGGTGATCTCAGGACTGTATTTATCTCACTGTCAGATTGCCTCCATGAGAACTAAATAAACTCTATACGGCTAAATTTAAATCTTTTCCAATAAGGTTTTCAATATTGTTTTTCTTATTTTTGTTTATTTTCTTATCTTATTTATTTACAAAAATAAAAAAATACAACAACAAAGAATGTGAAAAGCAAGTGAGCATATTCCCATTGATCAAGAGAGAGCTGCTACCAACACCTTGGTATGTAGACTTTTTCCAGGGACTGGTAGATCTGACCGCAGTAAATGCTGCCATCAACTAAACACTTTCTCCATGCTGAGTTCTCTACATATTTAGCCCAGATGTCAGCTCAGCTTTTTTTTTTTTTTTTTTTTTTTGGCTCTTAAATTCTTAGTTGGATTGAACTACACCCCATTCTGGAACCTAGGATAATACTACATACACCCTCTCCTTCATGTTTATGAATTTTAGAGAAATTGGTCCTGTGCCCTTGCAAACTGTTCTGGTTTTCATCTTGTGCCAATCTAATTCTACAGTTTAAAAACAATTCATTTGCAGCTCCCTGCTAGAGGTTTCTGTTTATCCTTAGTCCTGTTTCCACCATAGACCACCAAGCCCTCCTCCTGCTGGCCACCCACCAACCACTGATCTCATCTTCTAGCCACTTGTTTTTAATATTTTGTACCTCCTCACTCTCCTAACAAAGTCCTTTCTAGAGATACTCACCATTTTCTCCTCTTCTTAAACCTAGTAAAGATAATTTATTGTTAATTAAACCTGACCTCTGGGTTTTATCCTTTACCACAAACATATTGATTATTTTTCTAAATAAGAAGAGTAATTAACAAAATAAGTCTAGGGGGAACAATTTTTTTCACACCCTTATATAAGCATAATATTGTTTAATTCTAACAACAGATGATGAAGCTACAATTAACTGTAGTTTGTAAGTAAAATAAACAAAGCATGAAAAGATAAACAAGTTGTAATAGTGTTGTATAACTTCTTCTAACTGCTTTCATCCCCACTGATATATCGCATTCCTAATGCAAGAAATGATGCCCTATTCCCATTTTTATCTGCAGTGTCTAATCAGTGGCTGGAATATAGTAGGTAGGCAATAAATTTGTTTAAATAAACAAAATTACATGAATGAATAAGTAGCATTATCCTATATCACAGTTTTCATTTTAGTTGACACAACAACTTTTAACATTGTCCATGGCTTCCCCCTGCACATGGGACTTTCTCTGCTTGATTTCCCAGAACACTTACTTCCTTGGTTGCTCTTCAGTAATTTTTACCGGCTTTCCCTCTTACTCAAAATCTTGTAACATCCCAGGACTAAGTCCTTGGTCAGCTTGTCTCTTAAAACTACACTAAGTATATGGGCAGTTTCATCCAGTGTCATATCCCTGCAGATCAACAATATGCTGGTGGCAATTTTTATGTGCAGTCTTGAAGTGCCCAATCACTGTCTCAACCCAGTATGTCTGAACTTAACTCTGTACCTCCCACAATACTGTTAACCCTGTCAGCCTGCTCCAGCCAAATACCTGTAGTCACCCTTGATTTTTCTTTCACGTTCTCCATATTTAATATCTTGGAAAATTTACTGGCTCTAATTTTAAAATGTATTCAGGAATCAAAAATGTATCACCACCTCCACTGCACCACCTAGTTTGAGACACTATTACTTCTTTTCTAAATGACTACAACAGCTTCCAAATCCTCTTCCTCCTTTTCCTTGCTTCTCTACAGGCTGTTCTTACTCCATCTGCCAGAGTGTGTCTGTTACCCCTTTGCTCACCATATTCTACAATGTCTAACAACATGAATAATAACAATAAAATAAAAACAAGTCTCTAAAGTAATTAGGGGAAATGGAACACTGATTGGATATTTGGTAGCAATCAAGATCTTTGTTTTTAAATATAATAATGGTTTCATAGTTATGTATAAGATATGAAGGTCCTATCTTTAAAAAATATTTACAAGTCAAATGATAAAATAACTTGACTATGTTTTAATATGATCAGGGAATGAGGGACTGAGATATAGATGAAATAAGACTAGCCATTTATTTATTTATTTATTTATTTATTTATTTATTTATTTCCCATTAATATTTATCCCCCTTATATCTCTCCTCCCCACCCCACAGTCACCACACTGTTGTCTACGTCCATGAGTTTTTTTCCTTTTTGTTGAATCCCTCAACCTCCTATCCTACCCCACTTAGGTATCATCCTGTTTTCTATCTCTGTCTGTCTCTATTTTTCTTGTTAGTTCAGCTTGTTCATTAGATTCCACATATGAGTGAAATCATGTGGTATTTATCTTTTTCTAAATGACTTATTCCACTTAGCATAATGTTCTCCAGATCTATCCATACTGTCACAAAGGGGGAATTTTCTTCTCTTTTGTGGCCCAGTGGTATTCCATTGTGTAAATGTCCCATAGTTGTTTAATCTACTCATCTACTGATAGACCACCTTCTTACACCACTCACAAGAATAAATTCAAAATGGATCAAAGACTTAAATGTTAGACCCAAAACTACAGAAATCCTAGAAGAAAACATAGGCAGCAAAATCTCAGAAATATCTCATAGCAATATTTTATCAGATATATCTCCCCAGGCAAGGGGAACAAAAGAACAATGAAACAAATGGGACTACATCCAACTATAAAGTTTTTACACAGCAAAGGAAATTATCAACAAAATAAGAAGACAACCCAAAGAATGGGAGAACATATTCACCAAAACACCTGATAAGTGGTTAATATCCAAAATTTATAAAGAACTTATAAAACTCAATAATAACGACAAAATAACACAATTAAAAATGAGCAAAGGACCTGAATAGATGCTTCTCCAAAGAGGACACACAGATGGCCAATAGATATATGAAAAGATGCTCAATGTCACTAATCATCAGAGAAATGCAAATTAAAACCACAATAAGATACCATCTCATACCTGTCAGAATGGCTATGGTGAGTAAAATCAACAAACAGGTGCTGGCAAGGATGTGGAGAAAGGAGAACCCCTTTGCACTGTTGGTGGAAATGCAGATAGGTATACCCAACTGTGGAAAACAGCATGGAGATATCTCAAAAAATTAAAAATGGATATGCCTTTGCACCCAGTAACCCCACTTGTGGCAATATATCCTAAGGAACCCAAAACACTAATTTGAAAGAACATAAGCACCCCTGTGTTCATTGCAGCATTATTTACAATCACCAATATATGGATAATTATTTTAGCTGAAGGATGGGTCTCAATTGTACTAGTCTATTTTTATATGTGTTTGAAAATTTCTATAATAAAAAGAAAATAAACGTAATGCCCCTATGACTCTCCTTGTCACTCAGGGTAAAAGTTAAAATCTCTCCTGATGCCCCCTCCCCTAATGTTTCTCTCTGACTGCATTTTCTACAGCTCTTCAATTTGCTCGTTCCACTGCAGCCCCTCTGCTGCCCATCTAACATATGTGCACTTCCACTGTAGGCCCTGTGCTCTAGATCTTTTATCTGCTTATATATTCCGGACTTTCTCATCTCCTTCAAGTCTTTGCTCACATAGTGCCATCTCAATGAGATCTATCTTGACGACCCTACTTAATAATGGAATTTGCCCCTGACACTCACCAAATTCCTAATCCTCCCAAAACCCCTCCTTTTTTCTCAATACCATTTGTAACATTTTAATATTATTTACAATTAATTTATGTTTTATTTGTTGCTTATGTCTGTCCACCAAACTATAAACTCCTGAAAGCAGTGGTCTTGGTATGTTTTGTTCTTATATATAGAATGTTATGGAAATTCAATGAATATTTGTTAAATAAATGAATTAATAACCTATAACTTACAAAGCATAGATTCAGACCAGACTGGGCTGTTTCCAAAGCCAGTGTCTTAATTGATATGTGCTTACACTGAGTCTGTAGATCATAAATCATCACTTGTTAAAATGGCTAAAGTTACTGCACAGTGAAGTAAACCTCTACAAAACTCTTTATCAGCTGTCAACTACCAAGTATAGAACATTACATTTCCCTATATAAATATAAAACTAATTTTAAAGCTTGTTTTCTGTGATGCATTATATGAGTTCAGCCCCACATTTAGAATGTCCCCAAAAGGCAACACACATGGCCAGACCAGGCTTCCTCTCTTCATATGAAGAGATGTTGGTATTCCTGGCATTAGAATTTCAATGAAAACCAAACCCTCAACCTAATGATCTTGGCTTTCAGCAGGAGTACATTGATTTTGCTTCTTAAAACTTCTCTTTGGAGTTTTATTAAAGTATAATACATCAGCAGTCCTTTTGTCATGAAGGACACTCTCCACTTAAAATCATATGACAATCGGTTAAGTGGAATCTGTGGCCTTATCTTTTATAACACTTCCTCAAATCCCTGTCTGTACTTCAAACTCAACATGATAAAAATGAAACTCATTATCTCTCCACCATTCAAATCATCTACTCATCCTCCTCTGACTTTTTCATTTCTGAGCATGACATCACTGGTCTTACAAGCAACAACAGCTTCACAGACACAAGTCACTTTTAACTTTTATCCTCAGCATCCCATCAGCTGTCACATCCAATAGAGTCAACTCCAGCAAAACATCTTGCATGCATTTTCTGCCTGTCATTTATTTCCTATTTCCACCCAAATAAGTCATGCCTATCATTTAGATGTTGGCAATACTCTCTTGCCTCGACTCTGAACTTTACATCTGTCCTACATAATCAGCCCAATGATTCAAGTCAAGCTTTAGTTATGCCACTTTCTCTTTTATCACACTCCAGAATAATGGTCCTTACGCTTTGGGAAGGGCACAGAAAATGTACATATTGACATTTAAATTAACATTTTACTCCATTTATGAGAACTGAAGCCTATCCATAGGCTTAACTCTCAGTGAACTACCCATAAGGAAGGACTGTTGCTATAAAGGAACTTTTATGTTTACTAAGTGGAGAAGTGGCACATCCTAGAATTTAAGGTTTTATAAATTATATGCCGACTAGACACTACCACTAGATTAATCAATAATGATTGCATAATAGATCACTCCAGTGTGCAATGCCTTAGAAAGTGAGGTCTGTGAGGCAGGTAGGATAGCTGTGCTTCAGGTTGGGATTTTGTTGGCCTTGGATCCAGCCTATGTGCTGGGTCCAGACATGCTGTACATGCCTCTCATTGCCTTTGGAACAGAAGTTACCCTTGGGACTTTATCTCTCAGGCCAGTTTTATGGCAAGAAGCAAGCCAAACTGTGTAAGCACATTTAAACCCTCTACTTAAGTTCATCTGACTATGTTCCATTTGTCAAAGATAATTCCATGGGTGAATCCTAAGTCTAAAGTCTAGACAGAGAAGTATATCTCTCTGACACAAGAGAAAAGGGGAGGTATTTAAACATTTCTTCAATGTACCACAGCTGCCTTATTTATTTACTACTCCCTTTAATGTTTGATGACTACCATTAATAAAAATATTTTAACTATGATAATAACTTGAGTCAATAATTATTGTAATCCCTTGTAATAATAAAGATGATAATTTTTGAGATGATTTAGTATGTATCTAGCTACCACTGTTATTTGAATATATCAAAGTATTCAGTATAAGTTAGTTTTCCTCAGATATGTCCCTCAATTTTCTTAAGTTTTATTCATTGTTTCACTTGCATAGTATGTTTCTTTCCACTTTTAATATTTTCTAAATGTATCAATATTCTATGATTTATTGGAAGCATCACCTTTTCTATGAAGTCTATTCAAATTGACACTTCAGAGCACTTTAAAAAATAATTCATGGCATTTCAGTTCTGCCCCTTTAAGCCAATTTATGTCCCTAGTCTCAAAGAATGAAGCTCTCTGAGGACAGTACAGCTGCCATGTTCTTCTTTGTATCTCCCTCTGAGGCTTAGTAATGATATGTGCTAGGTATTGTCTCCTGCTGCCTATTAAAAGCAGGATGCTGCCAGGAGTCTCAATCTCCTTTCCACAGCAGCCTCACCGATTTCCAAGTGACTTTGAAAAAGTCACATAACCTCTCAGTTCCTCGTTTGCTCTAGCTGTAAAAATCAGGAGAACATTGCTTATCGTCAAGCTGTCTAATGATTCAGAGGTATTGTTAAGGATTAATGAGATAGAATAAAGCTCTCTGAGTCCTCTAAGGAAAGGTGTGATAGAGGAACAAATGAGTTATTATTATCTATTAGTAGCACCTTGCATAAAATTCTCCCCAACCCTGAAAATAAATGAGATAATTTTGGAAGAACAATTAACTCTTTTGGTCCATTAGGCAAAGAATTAATACATTAAATTGAATAATAAGGCCTTACATATTTCATTTACAGAGTGCTTTCATAAATATATTATCTAATTTCACCTTCACAAAAATATTATGGAGTGAGCAGAGAAAGCATTGTTATATAAAATCTACATATGAGAAAATTAAGGCTTAGGAAGATAAAGTGACTGTGCAAGCTTAAACAATTAGTAAATTATAAAACTAAAACTTGAACTCATTGTTTGGACTATAATGTCAGACCCCATATTACTTCATTACACAAGAGGAAATACAAGTATTAATACAATGTGTAAAAGTGTCCTGTGTTGTCAATAAACCCAGAAATGTAAATAACCATCTACAAACATTAACCTTATTTCCAAGTGCAACTTTGAAAACATAGGATAAATGGATTTATATAATGCTGGTGGTAAGTTGAAATAGTACCACCAATTTCAAAATCCATTCATTCATTCATTCAGCAGATATTTGTTGCTTTGCTATGATGTGCTGGGCTTATGAGGATAATGTGGTTTCTGCCTCTTGGTGCTTGCATTCTAGTGGAGAAAAAGAGATAGGAGACATGCAATAAATAATTTCAGAAAGTAGAAGACTAAATAATGAAAATCAAAGGGTGTTGGGATTGAGGACTATAGAGGTAAGCATTTTAGATAAACGTGTTAGGGAGGATCCCTGAGGAGGTCAGATTCGAGCTGAGATCTGAACGATGAGGTGTTTCCCGTGGGCTGACTCTGGAGAGGAGCATTACAGGCTAAAGGAAGGCAGTGGCCCAGGGACAGGAAAGAATGTGACCTACTACTAAAAAGTCAGTGTGAGAGCTCAGGCTGGGCAAAACTGAAACCCACAGTCAATTCTTAAGGAAAAAAAGTATGTAATTTATTGATCTAAACCTACACTGACAAAGAATAAAGACTAGCAAATCCCAAAGACTCTTGTATCTTCCTTGCTCACATAATGTTCAATAGGGAAAAATGTGAAATTAGTAGTGTTAATAGTAATATTAATCAAGTTATTAATAAAAATTTCAAATTAACTATTAAAATGTCTTATTTAATTGACTACTTGTAAAAATATGGTTCAGAATACCTAGCAAGGAATATTAGTACAAGGAGTTGTTAGATCTTTCACATTATTGCAAAAAAGAAAGAAATCATAAAATCATTCTTACTAGAAGGACAAAAAAGGACACTGTGTGTATTTTTTTCTTGTCAAAAGATATTAAAATATATTTTAACTACAACTTTATTTTCTACTTCCTTACTTTAAGTATATTATTAGACTTACATTTATGCATAAGGACTTAATATTTACTCAATATTCTTTCTAAATTGATTACTAGATTCAATATAATTCCTATCAAAATTCCATCAGTTTTTTTTTTGAAAGCCTGATTATAATTTTATGTGGAAATGCAAAGGCCCTAGAATAGTTTGAACAATCTTTAAAAAGAATAAGTTGGCAGACTTATACTACCTGACTTTAAGACTAACTATAAAGCTACAGTAATGAAGACAGTGTGTTACTGATACAAGGATAGATCGATAAGTCAAGGAACAAAAATAGGAGTCTAGAAATAGACCCACACATATACAGTCAAATGATATTCCACTAAGATGTGAAGTTCAATCAATGGAGAGAGAGGTCTTCTTTTCTTTTTCTCCAAAAAATATTGCTTTAACAACCAAATTATTTTATATCTGAAAAAAAGAACCTTGACCTCTATGTCACTTCATACAAATTAATTAATTCAAAAATTAATCTGATATGGACCATCACTCTAAGTATAAATACCAGAATCATAATGAACAAAACATAGAAAACTATCCATGCATACTTGGGGTAGAAAAACATTTTTTAGTGGGACACAAAAAGCACTAACTTTATAAAAGATAAAATATACATTAGCCTTCATCAAAATGAAATTTATGTACTATCAAAAGCTACTATTATTAAAAGAAGTAAGCAAGCCATGAACTAATAGAAAATTTTAGCAAACATACCTGACAAAAGAATGTTATCAGATACATTACAAACTCCTCCAAGTCAGTAATAAGAAAACTATGCTACTCGTCAGAGTAGGAGGCCATACAAAGGTACATTTTGAAGGAGTGAATAACCCGAAGTAACGACCCAATCTACTATTTTTATAATTGCATCTTTCGTGGCTTCATATTTTGATGCCCATGGGACACTGCCTTAGAAGTGCAGAATCATGTTGACTAAAGGCTTGTTTCTAATAACTTTTAAAAGAAGAATTGCCATTGACCACCTCAGACTTCATGACACCAAATGTCTAGGTTGGCTTCAAAGTGTCCAAGTGGCCTGACTTGGATTAGAGGAGGGAAGAGAGCAGTTGAATTCTTATCAGAGGCTACAGAAAAGAAAAATATGAGGAGCATTTTGGTCTTTGAATAATACTAAATCATGCGGAAACAAATGCCATTCAAGCAGGAGGAAGGAAAGAAAAGGCGGGCATATGTTTGCACATTGCTGTTATTTTGTCTTCAGGCAAAATCGAATCATTGACAATAAACAGAGGATAGATTCTAAATTGCCCTGCTTGTCTACATAATTCACTTCATTTATTTATTATTAAGTACTTATGTTAATACAGTTTAATATGAATTAGCATTTGTATAATACTCATTTATCTTCCCGCTAGGCATCCTCATGTTTTCAACCTGAAATGTTCTCCGCCTCCAGTCTGCCAGGTGAACTTAGTATCTTAGAAGATACTAAGATATATTTGAACGTTATCCAATAGAAAGTATTCTCTGCTATAACGATTCTCACACATATGCCCACTCACCACACTCCTTTCTCCTTTCATCACTTCCTACCCCTACCATCAATAAGAGTAAATATTCTGATTATATGCAGATTCAGTCTTATATCTATTCTTTTCATCCCACGGTATTCTTTAGCCCACCATACCATAAGTTATTCACACACTAGACCATTTGTTTCCTTAAGTCAAGGGCTGTGTTGAAATCACCTGTATGTCAAAAGTATCTAGAATGGAGTATAGCACCTCTTTATTAAGTTGCAACTTCTTTGAGCTTTACTACTGACCTCACAGCATTGGTATAAAGATTTAAAAAGGTAATGAACTTAAAAATGTCTATCAGGCATAGACAAGATGGCTGTTAATATTATGAATCTATGTGGGGGGCTATAGCACACACATGCTTTCATTACCTCACTTGATCCTTGAAACCACCCACTGGATATAGGAAAAGTAGTGCGATGATGTTTCCTTTATGCGGATGAAGAAACTGAGGCTCAGGAAAGTTGGAGCAGGATCTAGGTTTCCCTGCGATAATTTGGCTTACTTGGTGAGCAGTGGATATAGGCATCCAACTTCAAAATGTGGACTGAGTGCCCAACTGATTTTCGGGCACTCTACTTTAGAAGTGCAGGAACTCATTGACCAAAGGCTGTTTTTAATTACTTTTAAAAGAATTGTTATTGACCAGCATTATGCCCTTTCTGAAAACCAGCTTCATGGAAACTAATGCTATCAATTTAAATGCTGTCATTTTCACTGCTGGACAAAACCAGACATGCACACACACAACATTTAACTAAGGCTTTTGGGCTTTTCAGACAATAGGGGTAGGAGAAAATAGAAATTGCTCTTTGTACAATCTGGTGGCAACTGCATTCCCCTGCTTCTTCAACTCTAAATTCCTGTCAACTCTGTTGCAGACTATCACCATGGAAATATACTGAAACTCTTTCACAAAGTCCAACCCTGCTTTTCTTCATTAGAGCTCATTTATGCCAAGGCTCTTCCAAGCAATCTACACTTTTTGAGTAAATAGACAAAAGTGAATAACAGCAGGGAAATGATTGCTTTTATCTCTAACATGCAAAAATCAATTACCTCCTTTTGTGTTGAAAACCAAAGAATTTGCATAGGTGGCTTTGTCACCAAAGTCAAGTTGATCCCTTATTGCCAAATGGCATAGCCCACTTCTAAGTTAATGATGCATTTTGGTTTTTAATACTCTAGTGACTGAAAGAACTGTAATGAATCTCCCTGACTTGAATTTCAGGGCATGGACCTGCTAATCAATGGCTTGGAAAAGTCACCTTCAAGGTTGTCTAAGTGCTACATTATGCTTTATTTCTCCTGTTGTAGAAAACTGCTCTCTTTTCTTGTTTAAGATTATACTGTCTGTGTATTTGGGATTGTATCAAAAGCTGAAGGATATCCCAGCATCATTTTCCTGCGGATTATTAGCCAAATCCCATTAGATTCCTCTTCAAAATACCCAAATTTGAAAACGTACATGCAGAAAAAGGGGTGTGTTGTAAACATTTCAGGGTGTTCTTTGTTGATTGCATTTTCTCTAGTATGGTTTCCATTGCAAATTTTAAAGATAGAAAGCATTTCAGTCCAAAGTCCAGCACACCAATTATACAAATCTGCCCTTCCTATTCACAGTCCTCCTGGGAGGAGTGTGTGCTGTGATATAGCAGCAGCCCTCTATGTCTTTGGGAGCTCAGGGACCTTCTTTTATCTCTTCTTCTTCATTTGCATTAGTATTTAAATTGGACAATGTGCTTTCTGTTCAACCTGACATACAAGTGTCTCCTGAGTCTGCTTGGAGCATAACATTCCAGGGCAGTGACAGCAACCTCAAAGGCACAGAAGCATCTGATGTGTTGTAATCATCTTCACTCTCCTATTTAAAATCTTCCAATGTGTCCTCAACTATAAGGGCAGCCCCTCCTTCCTTTTTTTCAGGTCTGTTTTTTTTCTTGCCCCCCTTCTTCTCTGCTTGGTGAGCTTCTACTCATTTCCCAAAACTAAGCTCAAATATCAACTTCCTTGTAAAGTCCTTTCCCAATCTGTGTGGTTATTATTCTTTTAATTTATGCTCTTCTACCTTCTTCTATATGCCTATAATGTAGTGTTTATCACCTAATATTGTATTTATTTAGATGCATTTATTTAGATGTATTTTTATTCTACAAAGATGAATTCACCAAGGGCAAAGGATGTCTTATTTGGGGTCAGCTGGAGCAGAGCAGGCCTGCAAATGTTTACTACATAAATGAGTAAGTATGTTCCGGCAGGGGAGAACCATCAGAGAGACAGACTCTGGCTATGTTTGAATCACTCTTGAATTATTTTTACCTCCTCTTTTAAGAGAGAAGAATTATTTTTAGAATCTCTAATGTGTCTTTAAAAGTCACAGAGAACTTCCAGTCTTAACTGATTTACTAGCCAAAGCAGATTGAACCTGCACAGGTCACAGCTTCCCAGGGATTTTTTAATAGCCGCTTAAATGTAAAAGGAGCACACAGGCCCCACGGCCCTTTCTAGGCAGATATATTTTCAGAATAGCAATCGTCTTCTGAGGGAATGGCAAAGCTTAAATTATAAAACTCAAAGTATTTGTCTGCTTTTTAGTAGTGCTATTATAGCAGACAGACCTCAGGGGTATATGGATTTATTCCAAAGGTTAGCTTAGTTGCTTACAAAGATTTAACTGATTGTTACTGAAGTATATTTTATTATGACTGCCGTCCAGTGGTGAGGCCTCTTCTGTCTGCCCACCCACCCAGACAGGCTGAATTGAACCCGGGACTCAGGAGTCTGATAAAAAAGTAATGACATGGCTTGTAGGCACAAGACATACAAAGCAATTCAGAAAAAGAGAATTAGACCACCTCTGACCAGTAAGACCAAAGAGAAATGACCACCCTTATAAATATTTAAAATCTGAAATGTAAAGCAATAATAACAAAATGGTCATATGCCGTTTCCCCCATTAAAATGTAATTATTTAAAGAATACAGTGCTGTAAATGGAGCCCAACCATATACTGCAGATCCTGTGAGAATAAATTTGAAGGTGATGATGAAAGACTTACCTGTTTGCATAACATTTGACTCCACAAGCTCACCTCCCAAAATCCAGCCCAAGGAAATCACAGGGATGAGCACACAGACTCATTCATAAGAGTGTGTGTTTAATGTTACTATAGGAACAAGATATTACAAATATGCTATGGGCCCAACAAGAAGAATTTGCTTAAATAAATGATAACTTACATGAACAGTTTTGTAAAAATAACTATGAGAAACTGTAAAGACAAAAACCAAACAAAATCAGAGTTTGTGAGCAAAATATCCAATAGGTTTTCATATGTGTGCATCTAGCATATGTACCTGTAGCCAAAAAGTATTGGAGTATGTAGCATTTCTCTGCCTTGCCAAAATGAATTTAATCCACCAGAAATTTATTGAAACATGGATATTTTTACTAAAGGTTCATTAACATGTGGTGTACACTCACACAGAAAACTTTCACACAACTTTCCTCTGAAATTCTCCATTGTCCACCTCAAAGTCTACCTTCTGATTGTCAGACCTCCCACTGCCTGTTCCCTTGTCCCAGCGAAGGCCCTGGATCTGCCTTGTCTCTTGTCCTAGGATCTGCCCAGTATGGTAGCTCCCAGCCACCCACAGCTGTTAAGTACTTGAAATTAACTTGAGAGTATAAAACACACACCAGATTTTGAATATTTAGTATAAACAAAATTATACAAAATATTATTTTATATTGAAATTGTTGTGTGATATATTGGTTTAAATAAAACATACCATTACAATTAATTTCTTTTGTTTCTTTTTATTTTGTCATGTGGCTAGTAGAAAATTTTAAATTTTATATGTGGCTTGCATTAAATCCTACAAAAATAGGATTTAAATTTTCAGACTCAATTCCTGTTATTCCCAGGATTACTCTAAACCACTACCACCAAAAATGACAACAAAACTTCATTTCCCTTTTGATAATGAAAATGCTTTGGTCTTTTCCTGAAAGGTGCTTAACACTTCACAGATTTATACAAACATACAAGCATTGATTATGAAATACCAAAGTATCAAAGTATTAGATATTTAAAAATTGACCTTCTATCACCAAGAATTTCGAGCTCATTGGTTCCTAATCTACTCAGAGGGAATTGCATGTGGAAGCCTGAGAAATGTGATGTGTATAACCCACAATGGACTGGCTATATTAGCAACTTCCCAGCCATTGAAAACTTTCTGTTGCTGAGAATGCCACAATGCAAAAAAAAAAAAAAAACAAACAAACAAGGAGTGAGTGTGCCGGTTAGTGGGCACTTTACAATCTTTAGATTCAAGTTTTCTTATTTAGAAAGCAAAGCAAAAGATATGAGTGCACTCTGAGTCTCATTAAAAATGAAGCAATTAGCTCTTTTTAAACTGTGTGTTGTGCTACCTGGTGAAGGGGCTCTGCAAAAGACAACACACCGGTAAAGTCCATCACAGCCCTGCAGGCACAGACGTGCAGGGGCCTCTCACACCGGTCTTCAGAGCAGTGCCAGTGTGCGAGCTCTTTGTCAGTGGTCTGCAGCAAGGTGGGTGTGGTGCTGGGGTCAGCCCCTAGAAACTTAGATCAAATTGTTAAGGTGTGCTGAATCTAAGAATTAAAAAAAATAGTTTGTAGTTTTACGAGCTCATTCTTTATTTTATTCCTCTAGTAAATCAGCTTTATTATATTATTTTATAAAAGTCAGTGTCAGGTTGCAGCGCTGGATGAGACAGATTAGGCCGGTAGGTATTGGGGAGGTAGGCAGGCAGGTAGGTAGGCGAGTGCACGGGATGAACTAGCTCTTCACCACAGGCAGCTTGAGCAGCACTGCTGTGGCAGGTCCGCTCATCCTTTTCCTCCGGCGAAATGAAGCCAGTTCATTCCTCAGATACAATCTGTTTACTTTTTCTGTTCTAAACTCACTGAAAAAAGAAATGAAACATAAAACTTACGACCCCTAGTGCCCTTTGGCTAGTCCAACTAATGGCAGACAAAAATGGTTGTAAACATGTTGAAGAGGAAAGATGCTCTGTAGGGAGAAACAAGCAGAAAAATGAAAGAATAACAATAACTCAATAATAAGAAAATGAGAAAAACCAAGGACTGTGTCTTGTTCATACGTATAACCTAGGCAGCAGCAGCGTGCCTGGCACAGAGTCAGCGAACAGTAAATACCCATTAAATTAAAGAAATGGTAGGTGCCATTATTGTTTCTTTACTCTTGGTAAATCTCCTCCTCTCCTTTTTCCAACAACCTCTCTCTACCACAACACAGAAGAAAAGAGGAGGGGTATAGCAATTAACATATATTGTATTGATTAGGCTATTAGGTGAATTGAGGAGGGCCATCTATAAACTATACCAAGACCCCTATCATTTCTGGATTCTCTCCTTCCCACTTCACCACACACTATATACTCACATTATAGTCTTCTTAGTTCGCCCCTCGTACCACTGATACCAGCTGGTGTGTGAAGCAGACTTTTAAGGAGGTAATGACGTTTAGGTTCAGGGTGAACAGTTTCAGCATTACGTGATACAGAAAACAACCCACATTAAACACCATGACTTAGAATATCATTGGTATTCCTCCCAGAGGGAACGCTCACGGTCTCCCCCTTTGGCTCCATCTTACTCACATTCGCTAAGGATATTTTCACTCCCTGAAGGCCTTTCTTCTCAACATTCCTGATGCTAATTCAAATCCCCAAGTTCCCATTACTTTTGTGAAATAATAAAGTTTGTTCTCGCCCTGGCTGGTGTAGCTTAGTGGATTAAGCGCGGGCCTGTGAACCAAGAGATCACAGTTCGATTCCCGGTCAGGGCACATGCCTGGGTTGCAGGCCAGTTCCCAGCAGGGAATGCACAGGAAGCAACCATACATTGATGTTTCTCTCCCTCTCTCCTTCCCTTCCCCTCTGAAGATAAATAAATAAAATCTTTAAAAAAAAAAAAAAAAAAAGTTTGTTCTCAACCATCCAGTTATGCCCAGTGTCTATTCAGGTCATCAACACTTATAAGATCTTTTTTTCACTGTAACGTACCCAGCTGCCTCCCTCCTTTGTGACGGGGAAGCACACCGGCTATTCTCTTTTCTATGTAGTCGTCTTTCTTTCCCTGTTTGGTATTTAAACATAAATCAGTGGAAACGCATATACTACATTGTCTAGCACCACACCAAGTGCGTTGAATTACAAATAACATTTAGTCTTTAACATTAAGTAGAAAGGAGACCAACATGAAGTACCCCTGACAGATTATAAGATTAAACTATGTGATACTTTAGATTCAGTACCACTCAGTATATTTTAATTTAAACCATACTATGTGCCAAGCAAGAAAAATGAGTCACAGAGGATAGAGGAAGGCTTGAATCAACAGGTAAGTGAATCTTAATGCAATGCATCACATATATACAAGATAATGCACATATATACAAGAAACAGAAGTTATACAAAGAAGAGAATGATTAAATATATACCTGAGTGTGAGGTTCAGTGTAAGTTTTACAGAAGAAGTGATGATTTGACAGAGCTTTAGAAGTTGAATCTTTTTCTAGGTAAACAGAAATGGGCAAAGTGTTTGCATTCCAAATAGAGAAAAGCGAGAAATAAACCAGTGTATGATCAGAGAGCTATAGGAAGTTGCCATGTCTGGAAGTTAAAAATCTCGAGAATCACACTGGTACGTGAGCATCAGAATATGAATGATTGTTACGCTATGAGCAGCAGTCACTGCTGGCTGCCTACCCAGCATCTACTTACCTCTGACATCCCCAATGTGTTCAGCTGAGGAATTCCATAATGGTGGCACTAAGCCAGTCTGGAAATTCCATTCCCCGTTGCCTTATACTGATCTGTGATTTTGCATAAGACCCAATTTTGGCCAACTGGTTACAAGAGAGTGTTATAACCCAGAGGAGAAGGTCAAGAAGACGACAGAGACATTGACCTAGAGTCTTAACAGCCCTGCTTCATCATGAATCTAGTTATTGCCATATTCTACTTAAGTGATATAACAAACGCTGTATAATTTACAAAGCTTATCTGTTATTTTTAGCCACAAGCATCCTCACTGACATATCACACTGAGGTGCAAGGCACTATAGTTGTGATCTTCATCTCCAGCTTTTCACACTGCCATTGACATTTGTGATCTAGCTACCTGAGCTCCGTGACAACTATTGTCAACAGGCCTTAGTCCCTGTTTTATGTACCTTCAATGTACCTTTTGTACCTTCAAGAAGCCTTTTCTTCTTTCATTTATCTTGTCTATCGTTATTCATTTTTTCCTGTAAAGTATAACTTCCCTAGAAAAGCCTTGTCTGAACTCAACAAATACAGCAATGCCTCAGTTATCTATTTGCAGAGCAATGCACATAACAAACCATGAAAGTACAGTGGCGCACAAGCCTGAACATTTAGTTTCTGTCCATGAGCCTCTGGGTCAGCAGGGCAATTCTGCTAATCAGAGAGAAGCTTGTCAGGGGACATTCATGTGTCTGTTGTTGGCTGTGGGTCACCTAGGCCATTGGGCTGATCTCTAGGCGCTCTCCTCTTCCCAGGGCTTTGGTGGGGGCAACTGGGCTGACAGAACTTTGCGCCATGTAGCTCATCAAGGACTGAGTCAAGCATGTTCTCATGATGAAGACAGAGGAACAAAAAAAGGGAAACTCACAAAGTCTCTTTTTTCATTATTTTTTATTATTGTACAGTTACAGGTGTCCTACTTTTACCCCATGACTCTCCCCTGCCCCATCACCCCCACTCCCACAGTTAATCTCCCCACACTGTCTATGCCCATGAGTTCTCTATTCGTGTTCCTTGGCTTGACCCTTCCCCTTCTTTTCCCTGTTATCCCCCTTTCCCCTCCCACCTGGTCACTGTCAGGTTGTTCTTTATTTCCATGTCTCTTGTTCTATTATGCTTATTTGCTGATTCCGTTGATTAGGTTCCACTTATAGGTGAGATCATATTATATTTGTCTTTCATCAAATATAGTTTTCATCTAGTTTATTTCACTTAGCATAATCCTCTCCAAATCTATCCACACAAAGGGGAGGAGTTCCTTCTTTCTTTCTGCTGCATAGTATTCCATCTTGTAAATGTACCACAGTTTTTTGATCCACTCATTTACTCATGGGCACTTAGGCTGTTTCCAGCACTTGACTATTGGAAATTGTGCTGCTATGAATATTGAGGTGCACAGGTTCTGTTGAATTGGTGTTTCAAGATTCTTAGGGTATATTCCCAAAAGTGAGATCACTGGATCGCTACAGATACTATAAATTCTTCCATAATTTAAAACATTTTGCGATATATTTCTTTTTAGATATTTGTTGAATTCTTTGTTTCACAATCCATTCCATAATTTTTTTGGACAAATCAGTAAGTAAATAAATAAATTATTTTACCTGGTAGAGGGTAAAATGTATCCTAGCTCTACCAAGCCTGACATAGCTGTTTCAAACTGTCACACAGATTTCCCCAAGTTTGAGGAGACTGGATACAATCTAGGTTTTCCTAGGACTCCATAAAGAAACAAAATACATATTTCTATTTAAAATTAAAAAAAAAAACAAGCAGAAATGAACAATAGCCTTTTCCAGGCCCAATGACCTCTACTCAGGATGGTCATTAGTAAATATACCGGTTATACTCATTTTAGAGATAAAATGATCAGTAAAATAAAATTTTATTTTTGATTACATACAAGTAATATAACTATTTGAGTCACTGATATTTCCATTTTAGCTTTTCAAGTACATTTGGGAACCTATTAAGCTGCATTGCCAATTTGGTTCGATGACTGAGAACAACAAGGAGAAATAACCACGTTAAAAAGAATGTCTTTGTTAAAAACTACATTTTCCCTACATTCCTTTTAAAGCATTTGGCTTTGTGATTAATAGATACACTTTCTATTTGAAGCTGTGGAATTATAGTTTTCTTATAGAGTATAAAGAACCGGATTTTTAAAAAGCACTAGGTTTTAGCTATTTTTTAAAATAGTGACTTTCTACCCTTGTAAAAACCTTTTGTGATTTTTATCACTCATCAATTATAGGTTGTGAGAAATATGAAACATACTGCTGAACAAACATTTGTGACCTCTAGCTCCAAGCTTTCTTTGTCACAGTTTTTCATTTCTCAGAGTAGTTGCATTTTTTAAGCTCAAAAAAAAACAAAACTACTTGATGGAAATTATTAAATAAAAATAATGCAATTAAACTAGCCTTAAAAAGTTGAAAGCGCATGAAAGACACGCAGAGTCCTTTCAGTGCTCTGGTAGAAAGGGCCTTCTGACAAGTATTTTTTTATCTTCATTTTTTAAAAACTGTGGCGTCATGGTTTCGGAATGTATATTCTGTTTTAAAGCTTGTCTTTTCAGTGTTCAACTCTTCATTGTGCCATATTACAATGTGCAATAAAGTTCTAGATGGAAATGAAAGTCATTTTTAGAAAATACAGCCAATTTACCTGCCCTTCAGCTGCTTAATAACATTAGGCAGCCACTTGCTTTTCATCAAAGGCTTGTAAGAATGATTGTGTTTAAAGCCCTTTGTGCAATCCAAAATGGAATGTCAATAGCCAAAAGAACAGCCTGTTCTCACATTTTAGGAAATGGAATTCATATGTGACATGAACTTCAAAACTAAATTAAAAAAAGAAAGAAAGAGCATAAAGTAGTAAGTTTGGATCCGGAGTATTCTTTGACATAAATACTGCTGGGAGTGTCACAGAAGGGTTAAACTATCCATTAAGCAGTAGAAAACAACATTGATCTAAGAGTTAGAAGACTCCAGTTCTGTCACTGGACTTTCCACAGATTCAGCTGGCATGACATAGTTTAAGTGTTGATGGTTTAGAATCAGAAACCTGGGTTCAAGTCTAATTCTAGTACTACTAACAGAGTAACTTAAATTTAAGCAAATTACTTTATAGCATAGTAATTGACACACAGTAAAGACTCAGGGTTAGTTGGCTAATTAGTTTGTAAACTTGGATGATAATAATATTGCCTTTTAAGTGCCAAGCACTGTGCTACATATTCCATAATAGAGTATCTCATTAAGTTTCTTAACATTATGAAGTAGATGTTGTCTCCGGTACAGAAATGAAAGCTGGCACAGAGATGAAAAGCAATTTTTCAATGGACATGGGAAGCTGTGATTCAAACCTATATATGTGCAATTCACAAATACAGTGGTACCTCAGTACCTGTTGTTCATTTGTTCTGGAACTCATGATGAGTGCTGAAACTGACAAGCACTGAATGTGACAAGTGATGAATCATTTTCTCTTGTGAGGTAGTGTTGTGATACATACAAGTTCTAGAAGGTGCAACGAGCCCCCAGCAAGCGCCAAGTGCTGATACATTTTTTCTCTCATCAAAATGCAAAGAGTACAGGGTTTGAGGAGTTCTGAAGCCAACCAGTACCGAGGTATGACTGTACATGCTTGTCTCATTTTGCCACACTTCTCCCAAAGTCACTAAATAGTTCTTGTGTCTCCAAATTTATTTCAGAACTGAATAATTCTGGTTCTGGGTAAGATGGCATAAACATAAGCCAATTCAACAATGCTAAAGAAATGGCCCCAGTCTTAACACTAGTACTGTATCATCTCTCTTCCAGACTACCCAGGTCAAATTTTTCTTTTTATAAATCTGATCAAGGTAAAAGTATTGATCTTGACACATGTTGCCTATTGTGATAGGAATAATTTACATGGCAAGCAAACCTGGGCCGCAGCTCCCTATATCTTCTTCTGAGGACTCAACAAGCACTATCATTCTAGTTGCTGTCATCACTAACATACCAACCCTGCTTCTAGAATGTAGCCAAAAAGAAATAAAACTTAGTAGGGCTCTTTTTATTCCGGGGTCCATAGAAAGTCTGCATAGAGTTCATTGACTTAAATGGGAAAAATAATCTTAGTCTTTGCTAACCAGTATTTGATATACGAGGTTTGTCCAGAAGGTATCCAGCCATGTAATATAAAAAATAGACATTTATTAAAGAAAATACAAGAAACATTGTACATAGGACAAGGACACCTCAGTCCCCTTCAAAGTAGGCACCTTGAGACCTCACGCAGTTCTCCCGATCACCATCAGCTGCTCCATCGTATTTTCCTGAGTTTCATCGATGACCTGAAATCTCTTCCCTTTCAATGGTTATTTTAGTTCTGGGAAAAACCAGAAGTCACAGGTCACCAAATCTGAGCTGTAAGGGGGCTGATTTGATGTTTTGCCAAAAAACTCTCCACAAGACGTGATGCATGAACAGTTCGTTGTTGTGATGAAGCTGCCAATCTCCAGCTGCCCACAGCTACAGCCTTCTGAATCATCCCATAGTTTCCACAGAGGAATGTTCAAGCTTAGTGCAAAATTTGATGCAGATTTGTTGCTCTACTTGCTCAGTCATTTTGAATGTGATGGCCACACAGTACACATGCTCACTCAATGGTGTCTACTGCCCCCACTGACTAGTACAGTGAGGTTGTCATTGTTCACGCAGGACATTCCATTCAGCTCTGCTTGGCTGCCAGGTTACATGGATGTTGTGCAAACTGTTCTTGCTATATCAACCTTGGCTGGACTTTTTCCAGACAGACCTTGTGTAGTATGCTCTTTAATTATAGATGCTGGCAAATAATAACTAACAAAAAAACCATTGGTGTCAAATAGTATGTGTGTCTTTGTCATCAATTAATGTCACTAATATTTTATACTTCACACTTTACAATGATTGTAGATATCTCAAAATATTTGATTGTGTCTACTTCCCAATTATATTAGTTGTTAGATCCACTGCTAAATCTTGTTATTTATTTTACTAATAAAGAAGTGTATATATTAATATATGACAAAATATTTGTATAACTGTATTTGAGTATGATTGGTTTCTTTTATAATGCCACACATTTTATTGTATGTATTTAAAAGTATTTACTTTTTCTCCTCTTTTTAAATTAAAAAAAAAATTCCAATTATATTTTACATTCAATATTATTTTGCATTAGTTTTAGGTATACAGCTTAGTAGTTAGACAATCACATACTTTATAGACTGTCCCCCAACCTCAATATTTCCAGTACCCACCTGGCACCATAGTATTCATTATAATACTATTGGCTGTATTCCCTATGCTGTACTTTACATGCCAGTGACTATCCTGTAACTACCAACTTGTACTTTTAATCCTTCCTTTTATTCACCAAGTCCCCCAACTCCCCTCCCCTCTGACAGCCATCAGTCTGTTCTCTATGTCTATGAGTCTATCTCTGTCTTGCTTGTTGATTTATATTGCTTTGCTTATTTATATTATAAACCATCTACATATGTGAAATCATATGGCCTTTGTCTTCCTCTGGCTGACTTAGCATGTAGCTTCTAGGTCTATTTATCCTATTACAAATCATAAGATTTTGTTCTTTTTATGGCTGAGTAGTGTTCCATTTGGTAAATGTAGCCCAGCTTTTTTTATCCACTTATTAATTGATGGGCACTTGGGTTGCTTCCATATTGTGGCTGTTGTAAATAATGCTGCAATAAATATATACACAGGGGTGTATATATTCTAGCAAATTAGTGTTTTGGGTTTCTTCAGATAGATACCTAGAAGTGGAATCACTGGATTATAAGGCAGTTACATTTTTAATATTTTAAAAAACCTCCAGTTTTTCCCACAGTGGCTGCACCAACCTGCATTCTCACCAAGAGTGGAAGCGGGTTCCCTTTCCTCTACATTCTCACCCACACTTGCTGTGTGTTCATTTATTGATGATAGCCATTCTGACAGGTGTGAGGTGATGTCTCATTTTTAATTTGCACTTCTCTGATGGGTAGTGATGTTGAGCATCGTTCCATATGTGTATTGGCCATCTGCATGTGCTCTATGAAGAAGTGTCTATTCGGGTCCTCTGCCCATTTTTAATTGGGTTGTTTGGGGTTTCTGTCATTGAGTTGTATGAGTTCTTTATAAATTTTGGATATTAACGCCTCATCAGATGTATCATGGTGAATATCTTCTTTCATTCAGTAAGTTTCCTTTTTTGTTGTGGATGCATTTAAACTGTATTTTTAAAAAGAAACATCGGACTGCTGGAAACAAGCAGAGCATTGAAAAAACAAAAACCCCGGAATGAAAGGGCTCAGCACGGACCGTGAGTTGACAAACAACAGAACACGCCTGGCCTTGGTAACTCTAAACAATGGAAAATCAGCCTTTCAAAGAAGTCCCTAATAATTTACTTATGAATTATGTTTCCTTGATTTACTGATATTTAGCTATTTAACATGCAGGTGGTGGAATAGCTCTGTAATCATTAGCAATCACGGCGGGTTGGAGCTGTTAGCTATGTGCTTGACTTGAGGCAGCAAAACGGCCCAGTGTTTCCTCCAGCTATTAAACCATGAACAGCATTTCCAGAATTTAAGAAACTAGACATGAGATTATCAAGGAGTTCTAGGAGATAAAACAGTCACATTATTTATCTTATGCTAGAGCATATTACACATGACTCTTTGGCCTCACAACAGGGACATTTTCTTGACAAAACTTTGAACTGTGAATGACCTTACTGTTTTCTCCTTGTGTCTGTGTGTGTGTGTGTGTGTGTGTGTTCCAATTACAGCTCAGTTCCAATATTATTTGTATTGTTTTCAGGTGTACAGCAGAGTGGTTAGACAACCGCATACTTTACCAAGTGATCCCCTGATATTTCCAGTACCCACGTGGTATCACACATAGTATCACAATACTATTGACTATATTCCCTATGCTGCACTTTACATCCTCGGGACGATTGTGTTTTGACATTGCATTGAGTGGGGTACGTGCTCTGGTAAGATTTTTAAACATGAAAGAAAAGATACTATGTTAAATTATAGATATTTACAACCCTTTCATTGTCCATTTTTGTAAAGAGAAAGCACCCTTTGTTTTGGGCACTGATATGTTGGGGATATGCAGTGTCATTCTGAGGAACTGAAGAATTGTTTATGAGGGCCATAGAATTGGGCAGGAGGCAGTAAGAGGAGGAAAGAAAAGATCCCAGAACTGGAATAGTTGACATGAGAAGTATTTTTGAAAGGGAGAGAGAAAAGAAACTGGAACTACTGCTGGGCGGTGTGGGACTTCAGGAAAAGATGAAGGACGAAAAGCTTTTGAGGAAACTCTGTTATGTTTCGACAACGGTAGTCCCCCTTGACCACCCCCTCAAAGAAATGTCAAGTCAACATTGCTTTTCTTTTTGAAAGTATTTTCACAGGTTTGAAGTAGGCCCCTGGCAGGAGCAAGATGATCTATTGCTGGGTCCCCGACTTATGATGGTACAAAAGCAATATATATTCAGTAGAAATCTCATTTCAAATTTTGAATTTTGATCTTGTCCTGAGCTGGCAACAGGTGGTATGATATTTTCTTGTGATGCTCAGCGGCGGCAGCGAGACACAGCCCCCAGCCAGCCGGGCAGTCAGGAGGGTAAACAGCCCACATACCCTAGAGTGCGCTGAGTGGCCAGTGCTTTCGGATAGTGCATTTTGTGCCTTCGCACGCCGTCACGTCTATAAAGGGCCCGTTGGTGTCTCCTGCTGCTGGTGAGACGTAGAGGAAGCAATAACTCGTTTCGTGTGTTAGTTAAAGGCTCCTGCCAACCTTGAGTGTGTGTGTGTGTGTGGAACAAGCATTTGAAAAAGACTTTGTGGACCACATCTATCACCTCACCATAGGCCTTTCATATCTCAAGTTGGACTTTTCTCCCAATCTTCCATTTTGTACCTTCAGCTACTTCCTTGACAGCTCTGTCTCCATATCTTACTGACGTTTAAAATGCAACATGCTGAACCTTCCCCAAAAGCTAGTGTCTCTTTCAGAATTACTGACTATGTACACAGTTTATCAGTTGTGCAAATATTTTCTGAATCTCTCAAGATGAACATCTCAGTACTTTGTTTTGCTTTCCTCATGTATTCAGGCCCATCCATATTTATTATTAAACACATAGGTGTGTTAGGTATTGGTCTAAGCACTGGGGATGTAATGGTAAAAAAGGCACGTGGGGCCCTAGGTCAAAGTTGACCAATAACATAGGATTGTTTTCCTTTAGAATCTCTTCCATCCATCTCTTCTCATCCTTATTACCACAATTGGAATTCAAATCATTGCTTACTTATGCTTGAGGAATTACTATCATCTTCCATCTGGGACCCCATCAACCTTCTAAACTTCCACACTGTTTTTGACTGAGTTTTCAATCTTATTTGTTGCTTGAAAGCATCACATGACACCCCATCATCTACAGCAGGGAATTCAGTCTCTTTCACTAGCATTCAGATGCCTCGTGGTCCAGGCCTGACGTTATTGTTAACTTTCTCTTTTCACATGTACATTGAGGTACACTCTTCTATTTATTATATTTTCAACATGCCTGATATTGTTTATGCTATACATAAATGATAAGAATATATTGTTTATGTATAGCATCAGAACTTCAACTCAAATTTATAGAATACACTAAATTCTTGGAACACATTTATATTCATTTTCCCATTCTTTGTTGCTTTTGATCCTCATGGCGGTATGGTAGGAAGACCTGATTTTAGTTTAAGTAATTTGCAGGTGAGGAAAGTGAGTCCAAATAAGGTTATGAATGAATTGGTGAATAAAAAGAAACGTAACTGGAAATTTTGAGTCTTACTTTTTTTTTTCCAGCTCTTTTCACTATGCCATGTATTTAACCAGCTAAAACTTAACCCTGAGGAGGTTAGAATTCTAGCAAGTTAACAAATGGCAAATGTATCCTCCTGATGGAAAATTGCAATGCTCTGTCCCCAGAGTAAGTAACTTGATCAATCAGGATTCTATGTGACACAAATGCTCTGTTGTGGAATTGACTGTGTCTCCTTGAGAAGCACACAGCCCTTTAGCTTTCATTTTATCTTCATCTCCCTGCCTCGGTGAAAACTATTGCTGATTTAATACCTTTAGCCTTCTTTTAATTCTTAGATTGATCTGGACAAGGTAAAACTAGATTTGTCAAACCCAGGTTATATACTGGGACTCAAAGTGAACCCCTGGGATGCCTCAAAACAGTTGGTGCCACCTGGAATATGATGAGATCCTGTAAGAACTGAATGGGCTGTGAAAACATTGCATTGAGGCCGCAGCAGCAGGGAAAACAGGAAACATTTTTTAAAGGTGAGGGAGGAAAAGAAGATAAATTTCTATGAAGATACAACCAAAAATTGGTGCTTGCCTTATGTGTAACTCTTGCGACTGAAAGATGTCTCTCTATAGTCAGAAAAAAAATTGCTCCAGCTCAGCTTTTTTAAGGTTAGTTTTGCTACTTTTATACTAACATGTATATTTTGCATTTTATCTATTTAATATAAATGGCTACTTGTTGTCAAAACTGCACAGAGAATAAATATCTACCAACTGCAGTTCCATAGAAAAACCCATTTTTTCAAAAATATACTCTCTTGGCTTAATGAGAATTACCACTTCATCTTTCACATGTTAATAGTAGAAAATTTTGTGTTTTGACTATAAAATATTCCAAAAGCACAAGGCATGGAAGAGAGAAAAACAAATGGAATTTACTGAGCTCCCACTGTATCCTCAGATCTTTATACATCTCTTGTTTTATTTGGCAACAAACTTAAAAGTAGGTATTTTAGTCTACATTTTAGAAATGAGTGATCTGAGGTGTAGAGAGATTAAACAGTGCACTCAACTAAGAAGTGTCAGATCTAGAGTTCAACTCCGTGTGTCTCACTTAAAACTGGTGCTTCCTCCACTTAGCATAGCATTTGAAACATAATTCAGTGATCAGCAAATAGTAACCAAGTAGAAATCTTTTTCAAAATGAAATTTTTTTCTTACCTATGAAGAAATACTGACAGTAAAAAAGTCTGGAAACATATATCTCTGTAGAAAAAATTAAAAAAGGACTTATCTCTTCAAGTGTGCAAAAATTATATTCTTTCTGCTTTCTTTAGAAAATACTTGGCAAGAAAAAGTATTAAACTTATTAAACCTCAAAGATTATATGTTTATTTCTTCAACCAACAGAGGCACAAAAAGTTGACATCAAAAAAGTACGTGGAAACTAACAGGGAGCAATATTTGCCACCCTGGGACATGTCTCTTTGGCGTTAATATTATTTGAGCTGGTTATTTGTGAGAAATATCAGACACAGGAGAAGAAAACCGAGTAAGATGTATTTATAATTATAAGGGCAATCTCTGCTTGTAAAGGTTCTCCCTCTCTGTACCCAGAAGGGTAACACTGAATCTTTAGAAGTCAGTGCCTTAAATCCGCATGGCGACCATGTCCTTGTTTACTGTGCCTTTTCTGTTTCCATTGCTGGTCTCCTCCCCTCCAACATTTTCTTCTGGCTTTAGCTGGAGATGTTTTCTAGGGTGATGGCTTGGGCCTTTTCAGGCAGTTATTCCATTTTCCTGGGCCTTTCTCATGTATATAGTAGATATACGCATTATTAAACGTCTGTTGTTGTTGTTGTTGTTGTTGTTTTTCCTATTAATCTGTCTTTTATTACAGGGAGTGTTGTAGCCAAGAACATGGAAGGGTAAAGGGTCATTTGTTTCCCTCCCACCAAAGTAAGGCTGGAAGTGAGTAGATGCTTTCTGTCATCTTTTTGCATTGATGGGAGAACTATGATAACAATAAACACCTAAGTCATTTTCCTCAATCTCTTTTAAATGTTGGTATCTTAGCAGTCAATCACTACACCAACAAAATTAGCACTATGGACAAATTGACTTGTTCCTTTGAATGAAACCTGTGGCAGCTTAGCCAATGGTAACTGTGGTTTCTTCCCACATATTTCTAACCTTAAGGATGTCATTGGAAGTTGCATTTTTCCTGTTTCTGTCTAAAATAGCCCCTGCTTATATTTCACCATTAAACTTTTTTCTGAATGGTATTTTAATTCCAGGAATAGAGACCTGTAGCATTGCACAGTCTAAATATTTTGTTGGGGCTGGAATTAAGCTGACAAGAAAAAATCCTGAGATGTTCTAAATTAAATTACAGCAGGCTAGAGGACAGGCGGGTGCTACAAGAGAGGTTAATCAGTTAACAGCCTGGAGCTGAAACCAACAAAAGACTGCCTGCATTCCTGAATGTGTGTTGTAACTTTGAATCAAGCTCCAGGCTGCTATCTAGATAGACTTGCCAACCACCAGATGCTAAGGCATCTGGCTTGTACTCGAACTTTGCAGAATGTTGCCCACAACCGATCCTGCAAATACTTCTTCCTTACAGACTATACAACTATCCCAGAACTAGCCTCCCTTTACCTTTTCCCACCCCCTTTATCTATAGTGAATGCAAATCCTTCTAAAACAACTTATATCTTTCTTCTCCAAACTCGTGGCATGAAAGAGCCTCATCACTCCAGGACAGCAGACACGTTGTCTTCTCAACAGAGCTTTGCAGCTGCCGGTTTCAACTGCATGCCCAAGACCAGGTCTCCTTTCTGGCCAGCATATGACTCGGTAAGCCCTTTCAGAAAAACTTTTGACCTTGAAGGTTTTCATTTAACAAAGCATTTAATTTATTGTTGTTTTCTATAATTAAAGCATCAATCTCAGAAGTCAGACTCAGGAAGATCAAATCCCAGTTCTGTCATATACTAATTGTGAACTAGGGAAAATTACTTAAGCTTTTTATGCTTTAGTTTCCTCATCTATAAAGGGGGACTAGTGATAATCATATCAATATGGCTTACCCATAGTTTAATGAAGATTAATGTATGGCTGATTAAAGCACTTTACAAAGTGCTTGTCAAATGACAATTATCAATGAGCACAAAATTATTGTTTTTGCCCAATTACCCATTAACATACTCAGAAAACTTATAAAAGAGAAATACATGAATCTACTTTGAAAAATGATTAGTGTTTTTGTGGGAAGGCCAGACTCTTGTCCTTTCTATGTCCTACCTCAATGTCTGGTATGTGTTTGCTTCTCAATTTATCTGCACTGAAATTGGTTCCCAAAAGTATGAAAAGATGTTCACCAATTTCATTTCAGATGAAATTAAATTGAGTAGCACAAGTGATGACACTGTAAATGGGCTAAGGAATCTACATATTAATATACCCTCTAATTTCTGCATCAGAGAAGGGTCCATTACTTAGTCAAGGTTAATTAATCTCCATATTAGGATTAGTTTCCTATATTTAAAAAATGAGGGGAAAATTCCACAACAACATTTTTCCTATGGGATAAAAATTGTAAGGTTAAAGAGAGAATTATTCAGAAAATTCAGGAAAATATATTAGTTCTATCAGGCTAGGAAGCCCAACATCAAGATAAGAGCTGATTGCTAGTGAGTTCTGTCTTCCTGGCTAGAGCTTTGGTGACTTCCCTTTCTTAAAAAAAAATCACCAGTCCTATGAAATTAAGGTCCCATCACTATGATCTCATTTTAATTACCTCCTAAAAGTCCTATGTCCAAATACTAAGTCATGTTGACAGTTTGGGTTTAGACCTATAAAATTTTAGGGGAACAAAATTTATCCATAGCAAAGACATAACTCTGAAAATGTTTTAATTGTGAAAATAAGATGTATGTTTTAGAAATCAGATATGTATGCGCCTGAAAGGAATGGAAAAAGACATAGGCTTTATAAAACTTCAGTGGGTGTTGAGAAGTAGCAGACTAAACAGAAATGAGCAAAGAGTAACAGGAAATGGAAAATGCAGTGGAAATACTGAAATTTTTAACCCAGAGACTTTAAATTATCTTACTCAATCACCCAGGTAGACTAGTTATTCCTAAAGCCTTTTCTCTGTAAACAAAAACGGGGTTATGTACAAGTTCAATGACTAAAAGTAACTCCATTGGCTGTTCAGATCATAAAATCCTAACTGGGAAGATCATGGTGGACAGCCATACCTTAGTCATGTAATTTCCCAAGTGAAAGGTTATCTTTGTCTTAAGCAAACCCTGTCCACTGTTTTTGTGCATCCCCGTTAACACATCTTTGAAATGTTTCCTTTTCAGATCTCTCAGTGGTAAACCACCCTCAAGAGAGCACATAATCTTGTTAAATATCCTAAAATCCAATCATAGAGATTTTCCTGCCTTGTTTTTTCCCAGGTTCATGTAATCTTTCTTACTTTCCCTCCCTAATTCCAAATGTATAAAAAGAAACTGCAAACTCTCATTCTGGAAAGCATTTTTCTCAGTCTGCTGAGATCTTGCTTCCAGATGTGTCCTCTGTTTAACTCAAATAAATTGTAATAAACTCATATAAAAATATTTCTAGCCCTGACCGATAATGACCCCATTGGTTGGGTGTTGTTCTTCAAAGTGAAGAGTTGCTGGTTCGATTCCTGGTCAGGACACATGCCTGGGCTCCAAGTGTAGTCCCTGGACAGAGCACATAGGAGAGGTAACTAATTTCTTTTTCTCTCTTCCATCAACATTTCTCTCCCTCACTTTCTCCCTTCCTTCCCCTCTCTCTAAAAATAAGTAAGTAAATGAATAAATAAATAAATAAATAAATAAATAAATCCTTTTAAAATAATTTTCTGCAGGTTTGGGTGTTCTTAACAATGACAATTCTAACAGAGGAGTTACTATAATTAAGCATTGTTCTTAACATCTACTGGTTGGATAAATTGCTAATTTTCATAAAGAGAATTTCAGAAACAATTTTTTTAAAAAATTTTGAAATTATAATATTTAATGTGAGGTGGGGTGTGGAAAGAGATAAAGAGAGCAAAGTAGATAAATAAAAAAGAATAAAGAAAGGTGTTAATAAGGTGTAGACAAGTCATGGAGGACTCAAGATGGAAAAAAGAAGTAGCAAGGAGATCCAAGATGACAGAAGAGTAAATGGAAGCTACACTAACCTTCTCTCAGGACCAATCAGGAATTATAACTAAGTTGTAGAGAAATCATCCTGAATAACCAACTGACCACTACCTGGAGAGAAGTCTTATAACCATGAACAGACAGAAGAAACCACTTCACTACAACAAGACTGGTAGGGAGTGAGGAGGAGGCTTGAAAGGGCTGGCTGGGCTCCCATGGGCAGCAGCTGAAATTCTGGAGGGATATTTCAGCAGCTGTGGTTCCCCCTGAGAAGTGTGGAGTCTAAATCTCAAGCTGGGCTCCCCAGAGTACAGCACCAGAGCCAGAAAGGAACCCAAGTAACACCCAGCTGTGAAACGCAGCACGGTTTCTGTCTCCCAAGGAGAGATGGCTGGAACTCAGAAATTCTCTTAAAGGACCATCACACAAAATTTCGTTTGTAGCCACCTACACTGGGTTGCAGCAAAGGGAGGGCAGAGTGGACTAGAGATGCTTGAGAAGAGTCTGGGGTTGGTGGATCTGGGGAGAGAACTGAAGGAACAATCCCTGTGCTGAGTCATTCCCCATACTGCAGAGGTTGCCTTTCTCAGGTAGAGTAATCCTCTCCAGAAGGCATCAGCCTTTTGGGGAAGCAATAGCCCTGTCTGCACAAATTACTCTACCCCACCCTGTGGAGCTTAAGCTGGACCGCTGATTGAAGCTTGAGGCTCTCTCATTGATTAGTCTGTCATCTGATTTCTCAACAGAAACATTTCAGGCCAGAAGGGACTAGTGTGAAACATTCAAGGTGATGAAAAGCAACGACCTACAACCAAGGCTACTTTACCTAGAAAGACTATCATTTAAAATCAAAGGAGAAATAAGGAGCTTCCCAGACAAGAAAAAGCTAAAGGAGTTTGTTGACACCAAATGAGTACTGTGAAAATGTTAAAAGGATTACTTTAAGAAGGAAAATAGAAAGAAAAAAATACAGAGGAAAACAGTCTAAGAATAAAATAAGACTACATATGTATCTGTCAATAATCACCTTAAATGTAAATGACTTCAATGTTCCAGCCAAAAGACATAAGGTAGCTGAATGGAAAACAAAACAAGATCCATATATATGCCACCTCCAAGAGACCCATCTCAGATCAAAAGATACACATGGACTAAAAGCAAACGGATAGAAAAAGATATTTCATGCAAATGGAAAGGGAAAAAAAGCTAGGTAGCAGTACTTATATCTGACAAAATAAACTTTAAAACCAAGGCCATAGAAAGAGACAAAGGAGGACACTACCTAATGATAAAGGGAACAATCCAACAAGAGGATATAACCCTAGTAATCATTTATGCACCCAACATAGCAGCACCTAAATATGTGAAGCAAATCTTGATGGATGTGAAGGGAGAGTTTGATGGAAATATAGTCATAGTAGGGGATTTTAACACCCCATTGACATCAAAGCATAGATCTTTCAGACAGAAAATCAACAAGGAGATAGGGACCTTAAACAACACACTTGATCAAATAGATTTAATTGATATCTTCAGAGCATTTCACCCCAAAGCAGCAGAATATACATACTTTTCCAGTGCACACAGAATGTATTTTAGGATTGATCACATGTTAGGATGTAAAACAAGTCTCAATAAATTTAAGAGAATTGAAATCATATCAAGCATCTCTCTGACCACAATGCTATGAAACTAGAAATCAACCACAACACTAGAAAACATGCAAACACATGGAAGCTAAATAACATGTTAAACAATGAATAGGTCAACAACAAGATCAAGGGAGAAATCAAAAGATACCATGAAAATGAAGACACAACAATCCATAATCTGTGGGACACTGGGAAAACAATCCTAAAATGGAAATTCATAGCATTACAGGCCTATCTCAGAAAACAAGAGAAGCTCAAATAAATTATCTAACTTTACACTTAAAAGAATTTGAAAAACAACAATAAAGCCCAATGTGAATAGAAGGAAGGAAATAATTAACATCAGAGCAGAATAAATGAAATGGAATCTTAAAAAGTGATACAAAAGATCAATGAATCCAAAAGCTATTTCTTTGAAAAGATAAACAAGATTGACAAGCCTTTAACCAGACTCACCAAAAGAGACAGAGAGAGAGAGAGAGAGGACCCAAATAAATAAAATCAGAAGTGGAAGAGAAAAAATAACAATGAACACCAAAGAAATTCAAAGGATTGTAAGAAAATATTTTGAACAACTATTTGCCAACAAACTGGACAACCTGGATGAAATGGATGAATTCCTAGAAACATAGAGCCTTCCAAAACTAAATCAGGAAAAATTGGACAATCTGAATAGGTAGTGATATTGAAGCAGTGATCAAAACACTCCCCACAAACAAAAGCCCTCGACCCGATGGCTTCACAGGTAAATTTTACCAAACATTCCAAGAACTAAAACCTCTCCTTCTCAAATTATTTCATAAAATCCAAGAGGGAAGGCTCCCAACTCATTTTACAAGGCCAGCATTATCCTAATTCTGAAACCAGATGAAGACACTATAAAGAAAGAAAATTATAGGCTAATATCCCTGATGAACATAGATGATAAAATCCTCAGCAAAATATTAGCAAACATAATACAATGTATCAAAAAAATTATACATCATGATCAAGTGGTATTTATTCCAGAAATGCAAGGTTGGTACCACATTTGTAAATCAATAAATTTGATTGACCACATAAACAAAATGAAGGACAAAAACCACACAATTGTATCAATAGATGCAGAAAAGCATTTGATATAATCTAGCACCCATTTATGATAGCTCTCAGCAAAGTGAGATTAGAGTTGAGGCAGACATGGACCTGCAGTGTCCACGGTGTTATGTATGAGACAAAATAGACAAAATAAATTTACACACTACTGAGTCCAGTGGAGGAAAAGGGATGGCTTGGCTACTCTCTCAAGGGGAGAGAACACTGACCCTTGCCTTGAGAGGCTTTTATTGGATTCAATTTGCATAGGAATACAGGTTTTATACATAAAGCTCATTAATCATTATCAGGCAGTAAAGATCAAACAATAGATAACATACAAAGGACTCTGAGGGCCTATTTTGAGTAAGGGTCAGATAGTTAAATGGCCATAAAACTTTGGGGAACAAACTCACTTCCTGCTTGGACCCTTATCATTTAATGGAGAGCATTCTAAACAAAGCAAGTTTCACAAGATTTTACATATTCTTTCTTAGGCTTGACCACCCTAGGGAACCAGCCCTTTCCAGCACAGGGCTGCACCTACCAGCGGCATTGTTTCAGGCTTAAGGCATTGTTTCAGGCTTAAGTCAAGCAGCGGAAGTAAGGCAGCCGAGAGATTAAGAGACTTCTAGCAGACAGAATGAGAACTCAGGCTATGCCAAAGCAAAAGGGGTCCATCACCCCTTTTCTGTAGCCCCCAAGTCCTTCCCTGGGGGCCCCATGATTGTGCCTATCTTAGGTCATCCCTCCCTTGAGGAATTTTACCTGTCATTGGCTAACCGATCAAGCATTGGGGGCCAGGCAGGGTGAAGTAAAAGGAGCAGAGGCAGAGCCCCTGCCAGGGAGATAAGCTTTGTCTCCTTAGTGGCTTATGGTCCCAAGGTCACTCACTCAGCCTTAGCCATGGGGGGTGGTTACAGCTCCTGAAACCAGGCAGGGCAGTTCCCAACATAGAGTGAATATACCTAAACACAATAAAAGTCATGTATGACAAACCCACTGCCAGCATCATACTAAATGAGCAAAAACTACAAGCATTCCCCTTAAGATTGGAAAGAAAACAGGTATGTCTGCTTTCACCTCTCCTGTTTAACCTAGTACTGGAGTCCTAGCTATAGCTATCAGACAAGAAGAAGAAATAAAAGGCATCCAAATTGGAAAGAAAGAAGTAAAACTCTCATTACCTGAAGATGACACAATACTGTACATAGAGTACCCTGAAGATTCCACCAAGAAACTACTAGGACTGATAAATGAATTCAGCAATGCAGCAGGGTACAAAATTAATATTCAGAAATCTGTTGCATTTATATGCTGATAATGATTTAACAGAAAGGGAAATTAATTAAAAAATCCCATTCACAATTGCTACCAAAAGAATCAAATACCTAGGAATAAACCTAACCAAGGATTCAAAAGACCTGTACTTGGAAAATTATAAGACAGAAGAAACAAATTGAAGAAGACACAAATAAGTTGAAGCACATATGATGTTCATGGAAAAGAAGAATTAAAACGTCCATACTACCCAAAGCAATGTATAGATTCAATGCAAGTCCTATCAAGATTCCAAAGACATATTTCACAGAACTATAACAATATTTCAAAATGTATATGGAATCAAAAAAAGCCCCGCATAGCAACAGCAATCCTGAGAAAAAGAACAAAGTTGGAGGAATCACACTACCTAATACCAAACTATATTATAAGACCATAGTAATCAAAATAGCATGGTACTGGCATAAAAACAGACACATAGTTCAATGGAACAGAATAGAGAGCCCAGAAATAAACCAAAAACTTTAGAGTCAATTAATATTCAACAGAGGAAGTAAGCCCATACAAGGGGCTAAAGACAGTTTATTCAATAAATGTCATTGGGAATATTGGGCCGATACATGCCTAAAAATGAAACTAGACCACCTTCTTAACCACACACAAGAATAAATTCAAAATGGATCAAAGACTTAAATGTCAGACCTGAAACCATAAAAATCATAGAAGAAAAGATAGGTAGCAAAATCTCAGACATTGTTTATAGCAATATTTCATCAAATATATCTCCCCAGGCAAGGGATACAGAAGAAAAAATAAATAAATGGGACTATACTGAACTAAAAAGTTTTACACAGCAAAGGAAATCATCAACAAAATAAAAAGACAACCCACAGAATGAGAGAACATATTCACCATCTGATAAGGGGTTAATATGCAACATCTATAAAGAACTTACAAAACTCAACAACAATAACAACAACACAATAAAAAATGGGCAAAGGACCTGAATATGGTCCTGAAATGGGCAAAGGACCATCTCCAAAGAGAAAAAACAGATAGCCAATAGATATATGAAAAGATGCTCAATGTCACTAATCATCAGAGAAATGCAAATTAAAAGTACAATGAGATACCATCTCACACCTGTCAGAATGGCTATCATCAATAAATCAACAAATAACAAGTGCTGGAGAGGGTGTGGAGAAAGGGGAACCCTTTTGCACTGTTGGTGAAAATGAAGATTGGTGCAACCACTGTGGAAAGCAGTATGGAGATACCTTAAAAAATTAAAAATGGATCTGCCATTTGACCCAGCTATCCCACCTCTAGGAATATAACTAAAGGAACCCAAAATGCTAATTGAAGAAAACATAAACACCCCTATGTTCATTGCAGCATTATTTACAATCACCAAGATGTGGAAGCAGCCCAAGTGTCCATCAACAGATGAGAGGATAAAACCATTATAGAACATTTACACAATGAAATACTACTCGGCCCTAGAAAAGAAAAAAATTACCCTCTGTGACAATATGGAAGGACTTGGAGAACATTATGCTAAGTGAAATAAGGCAGTCAGAGAAAGACAAATACCATATGATTTCACTAGTGTGTGGAATCTAATTAACAAACTGAACTAACTAGGAAAATGGAGAGAGACTCATAGATGGAGAGTGGGTGGCAGCTAGGGGTTGGGGGGTGGGATTAAGGGATGGAGGGATCAAGGAAAAAGGACTCATGGACCTGGACAACAGTGTGGAGATTGCATGGGGGGGGTATAAGGGAAATAAATGGTAATGGAAAATACATAATAAAGATTAAATATTAAAAAGAAATTAAATTTTAAAAATTGGCAGAGGAAATTAGTTACAGAAGAGTAGAAATCAAGTAAATAAGAGGGAAAGGAAAAAGGAAAGTACTAACTCAGGAATAGCACTTATACCATTATCAAATATTAAGAATTGCTCTAAATAATGAGATTCAGGAGAATAATAAAAATACTAAAACCAAAGGGGGTTCAAATAATTGTTCCATAGTATTTTAATAAATCTTGTTCTGCTTCATTCTGTGAGTTACTTTAGGGAATGGTCCCTAGCTTACATCACCTTGTATCCCCACAGTACCTTGTTAACAAACTGTGTTTCACAAATATTTGTAGATTGCTGAACTCAATAAATATTGATTGTGTTTTTACTACCTACCAGATACTGTGATAGTTACTGAGGATATAAAGATAAATGTGTTTTGGTTTCTAACCTCAAAGAGTTATCAAGCCTAGTTAAAGAGATATATAGATGACCAATATTTACTTCTGAAATAGAAACAAAAATTATCTAAACACATGGGGAAGTTAAAAGAAGGATGAAAAGTTAAGATCATGGACAAAAGATAAATTTTTAAGTGAAAAATGAACTTTATAAAACCTATTTGAATTTGTTAACCTAAGACATCCTTCTCCATGTTGGTATCACACACTCCCAAACTTATACCAATGTTCATTATCTTCAACATTTCAGGCTAGATTTCAGGCTATTTCTTCTAATTATTCCATGAGTTAGATTCTTTCCTCATACCATGAACTTCACACATATTTTGACAACAATGAATATGGAAAAAAGTTGATTTTTTCCAAACCATAGAGCTGGTGTGGGGCAGAGACAGTTAAATAACTAATAATGCAGGTTCTTCAATCTGGGAATTTGGAGAGAAAGCATTGTAGTACATTCTTTATAATTTGCTTTAATGGAGCATTATGTTCTCTCTTCTATTTTGAGATGAAAGTCAGAGAAAGCTCAATTACAGAATCCTATGACATTATTTGTATGTGTAAATCCAGCCCACCCTCCTTTTAATTTCAGCCTTGGAAGGACTAATCAAAAATACAAGTCCATTTTAGGGCTATGATAAGAGCTGGAAACAAAAAGCAGGAAGTGAGATCATCTAGTCTAAGCAATTATAGAGCCCCTTCGTAAATCATTTCAATTTCTAGTAAGTCCTCTCATATAATTTCTGCCCAGAAGAGTCCAGCAAAAAACGAACTGGCTGCCAGTTCCTCTGACACAGCTCAGCTTTATAACTCTTCTTCGGAATTCTGATTAAAGCTTTTTCGACAGCCTTGGCTAAATCACCAGATGGGTTTGAAAGAATGTCATTACAAAGTCCTTATGTGAGTTGGCAAATAGATGTCAACAAAAGCTTTGTACTCTATCCAGACAAGCCCATGCTGAGGACTCCAAAGTCTGATTCTCGGTACTAAAATATTTTCATGTAAAAAATATTTCCCATCTGAAGCTCTATAGCTTTGCTCATGTCTCCCTCCCATCCCCTGCCACCATCACTTTCTCTGTCTTTCTCTTTCTCTCTCCACATCCTTCTTTTTCTTGAAGAAAAGCAAGGTGTTTAAACTTAGACCTCATAATAATAAAATATTTCAAATGAATGCCAATTCCAAAGGGCACCCTATAAATCAGGGGCTAAATCAAGAGTTTGGAGAATAACACTTTGGAGGAAATTAAAACCTCTTTATACTTAAAGCTATGTATTTGTGCATATGTATACATATGTATAATTTGTTTTCCTTTTGTGTACTATCTCTTTGTTTTTATTTGTTACATAAAACAGATGGGTGTGTCCTTCCTCTGAGAAAAGAGAAATCAATAGGACCGGTGACCGGCGCTATAGAATTGCAGCAGGTCCCCACCTAAAACTGAGTTTTTCAGAAAGCAGGGCACAAGCATTGCCAGGAGGAAACCTTTTAAATTGTATCTGTGTGGGACTCTCCACCTGGGTTACAGAGTGGCCCATCTGTTCACATTGTTACTCTCCATGAGAGGCAGGAATAGCTACTGCTAAATTGAATGTCCCACACAGCCTCCATGATTGCTGAGAGGAAACGCATCAGATAGCTCTCCCGTGCTGTGGCCCATCCATGTGAGAACATGGAGGCCGTGGGGAAGAACAAACACGGCAGATGTCCTCCACAGGGAAGAACAAGCAGCATATTTGCAAACTGTGCTTCTGGTCATACTTGACTTGTGAAGGGTTGGGGTACACAGTTGCACGGATTGTTGGCTGAGTTGGGAAGGGCGAGCCCAGAAGCATGCTATTCTGAAAAATATTCATATATTCATTATATTCTAATATGTAATTTACTAATTTAGTTACAACATTTGTGATGTGTCCTTCACTGCCTCAGTTCAGAAAGAAATTCTAAATTTCACCTTGATCAAGAGAAAGGGTCTTTCCCTTCATGTACTCATTTCGTCAGAAAATTTCTAGTCTGCCACTCTCTGTTCAAGGAAGTTTATAGGTACCCAGGACTGGTGGTTGGTAGGGGTGTTCACAGGGAATGAGGGGAGAGGTTCTCATTTTAGAAGATATCTCAGGAGCTCTGATTCCTTTCCACTTTTTCTCTTACCCTCTTGACAAAAGATTCTTCTCACTGCTTCCTCATCAAGAACCCAGATCTGTCAGCTGCATTCGTAGAAGCCATCTGTACTTCTCCTTTTCTCATACTCAGTGTGATCTGGCCTTTGAGAAAGGAAAACTTACTTTGCAACCTTACATGCATTTTAGATCTTCCTTTTTAGCCCTTAGGGCAAATGTTTCTCTGAATATTTGTTTCTGCCTGTGGATGAGCTTAAAAAGAAAAAATGGCTCACAAGGTACCACTGGCAGATGAAGGGTTCTACCCAGACCTCCCCAAAGATGTGCTACTTTGGCACGTGAATTATGTCGAGATGAAGGCAATCAAGACCCTAGAGACTCAATAGAAATTTTTACCTCTCAGTTAAAGAATTTAAACTTGGGGTTTTGCCATAATAAGAGCTATCACCAGAAATAACTTTTTATGATCTATCTGTGGGTCAGTGTAAATTTCTAATTACTGAACATTTGTTCTTCTAATTAAGCTGCAAATGACCCTCCTCTCTTCTGAAGCTCCAGGGATCTTACCTTTGTTCCTTGATTCAAGATTCCATATGTACCTTATTTTATCTCTCTGTCTCTGAACCGCTTGTGTATGTGGGGTCTCTGACTCTCTCATGCATGTGGAGTTCCTCTATGTACATATGTAATGTGGTTATTTTTTCTTGTTAATCTGTCTCTTGTAGATTTAATTATTAGGCCAACCGAAAGAACCTAGAAAGGCAAAGTAAAATGTCCCCCCGCCCCCGCGCCCGACACACACACACAGAGAAGAAAGGGAACTACACAAAATATACAAATATCTGTACTTCAAGGAAAGCACTAAATTTTTAAGTACATTATCATATGTTTTCCTCAGACTAACACTGAGGTAGATATTATTGGCCATTCTGTTCAAATGAGAAAAACTGAGCTTCAAAGCTGTGTTAATTAAACCAAGTTTGTTCAGCTGGAAAATGTGGCCTATCTCACATAAAAAGCTACAGAGGATACGAACATGTAGGTAGTAGAATATGCTGCCTCAAAATACACATCTTTGGCATTTGGATTATTTTAAGATTATTATTTTGAGAAATAGACACAGGAAAAGCTCTGAAAACAGAGAAGTTATCTTTTATGTATACGGAAAATTTACATTTATAAAATAAATCTTCATTTGTGTTTCCCATTTTGAGCCCTGAAGAGGATGACTTTAAGTCACAAAAAAACTTATCAATGGAGAAGGCACAGCATTACATCTGCATAGAAAATCATACTCTTGCTTGCTGTGCTTTTTCTAGAACACCCCCGTAATTGGCCTCTCTCCAGGTTGACATCTTTTTTTTTTTTTTTTTTTTTTTTTTGTCTTTTGCTGAAGATAGTGTTTAAAGTGGTGGCTTGGACCATCTCAGAGAGTTTACTCATTTTTCCTGGATATCCCCCATGTACACAAGAAATACGCATGTTAATGAACTTCGGTTTGTTTTTCTCCTATTAGTCTATCTTTTATGACAAGGGTCTAAGCCAAGAACTCAGAAGCGTGAAGGGTATATTACTTTTCCTTCCCTAAAAGTGATACTGAAATTATGAAATATTTCCATTTTCTCTTGGCTGGTTAGTGTTCTATAAGGTTACTATCTTTTAAGATGCCATTGCTTATAAGTTTCCTGAATACAGAGACCAAATCTCTTCTGTTTTCCACAGTAATGACCAGCACTTAGCACACTGCCTGGTACATAAATATTCAATTAAATATTTATTTGTTGGTGTGGGTAAGGAGTGCAGACGAAACTATAATTCATATGTTTCCTAATTTTTCTTTTCTAGTGTGGATGAAAGCTAACATTACTCCTTAGCCTTAGGACATAGGGTTGGATAGATTAATATACTCACTCACCATACATATGTATTTCAGTGTTTTCTGAGTAATGTAATATATTAGCTACTTGTTGTCTTGGTTCTGTAAGTACTGCACTGATAAATAATGGGGGTACATAAGGAATGAGTATCTCATTATTTAGCTATTTGTACACAAGCAGAAACTACTTTACTTTGCACAATGTGTAGAGAAAAATTGTCCATGGCTCTCCTTCACTTTTCTCTGTTTTGATGTTGTCAAAAAGAATATTTCTTACCTTTGTGTATCTTATATACTTTTATAACAATACTTTTATGAAGCTTTTCACCCATGCAGAGTCAGTGGAAGGCTCTATAAAAACATTGGCTCCTATTACTGGAGAAGGAGGCAGTTCTTGCCAGAACAAATTTCTCAGGAAGCCTGAGAAAGGTTTGGTTCAGGAAAACACACCAAGCAGGGTCTATCCTGAAGAGAAAACAACTATGCCTCAATTCAAAGCATCTTAGGATACCCTCTTTAATTGAGGAGGAAGTACAAGGGGCTCAAAACTCAGTTATCTTTGAGTCACCTTCATAAGTTTATTGTTTTATTTGATCTGCCAGGAATATGGTACATTCACAAGTGCATCACTCATTGCCTTTCGGCGTGTACCTTCATTTCAGTGGAGCTCCCAGGGTGAGATGGAATATGGGGATGGGCAAAAGTAGGTTTCCAGTTGTGAGTACGTGAAACATGGAGTTTATTACTGTATCGTTATTTATTAAGTATTGTATTATTTTCCATATGAACAACTGGAAACCTACACCTGGTAGGACAGGGATGTCAAACTCATTTTCACCAGGGGCCACATCAGCTTTGTGGTTGCCTTCAAAGAGCCAAATGTAATTTCAACTCCTTAACAGTTAAGGAGTAGGTACATTTATACAGTCCTAAAGTTATTTCAGCCCTTTGAAGGCAACTGCAAGGCTGATGTAGCCCCCAGGGAAAATGAGTTTGACACCCCTGTTGTAGGGTGATAAGACAAACATTCTCGATTGAAAACATAAATTTTAAAGACATAATTATATATCAGTTTCAAATATACACTTCTGACAAATGTGTATCTTGAGTCAGGTAGAAAAATAATGTACACAAAATTGCCAAACTTAAGGGTTGACAGTGTGTATATCTCATTCCACAATATCTCAACAATACTCACCTTATTTAGCAGCTATTAGGAAGCAGATTTATCAAACGTGTGAGGAATGAGTGGCAGTGTGTCATTAAGAGCAGGGTAAAACTCACTGAGGGGAAACAAAGGCATTCAATCTTTGTCCATACATGTAGAAACAGACCGTATCTCTATCATAACTTTCTTTTCTCAGTAATTTTGAAACCCACAGGCCCAATTTAATTCACTCTTCAACTGAAGTGTTAAAATGTTTAGGATGAGGACTCAAGCTAGGGAAAAGCCCTTATAAAAAGCCATCTCTTTTCAAACGAAGAGGATAAGCATACAGACTCAAAACAGTGATACTAATGTATACTCACACTTTAGTTATAACTCATTCTAAACCAGTAAAAACGCTGGCCTGTCCCTTAGAAGAACATGGAGCAAACATTTTATAACGTGTGTAGTGGATGCTGGTGTATATCACCTAGATTCCCTTCCTCAGAATCAAGACCCCCATTACCCATCAGGAATTGCAAATGTGGGCACTCACACACATGTCCCTCACTGCAGAAGGGAGTTGTCTCAGCGAAAGTCACATCCCCTCCCTGTGGATGGGGGCAGCAGAGACTAGCAGAGGCACAACACCAGGCTTTCCCTCTTGCCTCAATTCTGGGCCTTTCTAGAAGGCCATTCCAGCTCCAGCATACACCCAAGGGATTGGTAGTGGACCCTGTCGCTAATACACTGCAGTTCAGTTTCTCCTCTGTAGCGGCATGCTCTCACAGGTGTTTCCGAGAGTGCTCCTAACTGACCTCATGCATGTACGCATATACCTCCATCTGCAAATCTATTTCTCAGGAGCCAATTTATGGCAGTGTGATTTTTTTAAAAGCTGAATTTATTGGAGTTCTCTTCTTAATAATGTCCATAAAACTGATCCAGAACTCCCACAACCACCAATCACCCCTGCCCCAACTCTACCTTAGCAGGAAAGAACATTCTGAATTGATTATGTGCCTTCCTCCCATCTTTCTGGCTCAGCCCAATAAGGGAAAAACAAAGGAACATATTTAGCTTTATAAGTATTTCTTTCTACTTTCTAGGTCTGGTCTGGGCCAGATGTAAAGAGATCAATACTCTGCAAAAATGGAAATCAAGTTTTTCTCTTTCCTTGTGGTAATAAGAGTATGTAATAAAATTCACAACCACTTTAAAAAAATGTACTGAGCCCTTGCTTATTTTCTGCTTCAGTAATCCTTATTGAACAGCAATCCTGTTCTACATTAATAATATTTGTTTTATTTGGGGGGCCCTAAAATTATTTATCTAGTATTCATTGTGTACCTGGTCTCACCTTTACTTTCCTATAGCTGTCTATGAAAATAAGCTGACTCAAGAGATTAGGAGCTGAAAAGGAACACAGCATAATACTAATATTTATAGAGTTTTTCTGTGATGCAAAATAAACACTCAGCCCATTTCTCCAAAGGGCCTCTTCCCAGATGATAGAATCTTAGATAATACAAGCTTATACAATAATTGCTTCAAATTTCTCAGAAAATTCTGCACTATGATGATACTAGAAAGCCAAAAAGGAAAATATTGGGTTTTTTTTTTTGCCATATCATGAGCAAGCTTTCAGGGTAGGTTGGCTAAAACAGCAAGAATACAGTACCCACCTCGGTTCTTTCTACACACTGCTATCAGCTAAGCAAAATATTGATTAATAAAAACACCCAGGATTAGAAACCAAATATTGAAAAAGAGACAAGAGCATCTTCCCCCCACCCCCAGAGTTTTTCAAATGTTTTTTCTTGGATTTAACATTCATTTAAAGGATATATGGATATACAACTAGTTTGATCAGCTACTAATAAACTTTGGTATCCCTTTATTTTCGGTACTGAAGAGTCAGTTCAGTTTTTCTCCATGTTTAATAGTTAGCTTTAGAAATTTGGGCATGTTCTCTATCTGTTACTGAAGCATTAGCATTTCCACCATGTTTGATGTAAGTAGCTCTTTCTGTTTTCTTCCTGCAGTTATGGTTTGTAGGATTCTTGTTTTTTCCACCACACACTCCTTATAGCCCACAATATTATCTTCCCATCATTTTCTTCAGTAAACAGCACTCTGGCAGGAAGCAGACGTGGGACACCCCCAAAGTGTGGACCTTAAATCCCAGTTCCTGTTCACCTGGCTCCCATCATCATCCTCACTACAACTAAAAATATTGCCATGCAATGCCACAGACCCAGAGTGGGCTAGAGTAGGGTTTAAAGCTGAACCCTGCCGTCCCACTGAACTCTCTGTATCTCTGTCTCTAATGAGGCTGAGAGAGACAAACGACAAATTATACAGAATCACTCAATTAAATTGGCACTGTTAGCAAGCTACATTAGGTCAGTTCCAAATCTTTGCAAGAAGAACAGTAGGGAACTGAAGGAGGAACTTCAAATGCAATGGCAATGGTTTAACAAGAAATCTGTTTTTTAAAGGAAGATTTTCTTTATTTACCTTTAGAGAGAGGGGAAGAGAGGGAGAGAAACAGTGATGTGAGAGAGACACTTCAATCAGTCACCTTCCCACACACTTCCCAAAAGGGTGTGGAACTCACAACCCAGGCTTGTGCCCTGACCAGGAAGACCTTTTGCTTTACAGAATGATGCCTAACCAACTGAGACACACTGGTCAGGGCAAGAAATCATTGTGTTTTTTGTTTGTTTGTTTTGCAAAGATTCCAAAGGCAAATGGAATCTAGATTTTTTTTTTTTTAAGAATGAAGGAACCCTGGTATGGGAGAACATAATTTCTCTAAAGGCAAAGATGCTGTCATCAGAGACATACTATGGCCACAAAGAAAAGAAAGAACAGAAAGCATGTATTCTCTTTCCCTAAGAATTAAGGTCTTACTACCACCCACTAGGTCAGTTTGGCCTCACCATGAAGTCCTCCAAACACCCTACTGATAGAAATTACAAGAGAATTCACAGCCCAAAGAAAATGCAGTTTTAAATGATTTTCCAATGACTTTATTCTAAACATTTGAGAATGTCATACTGCTATTATTTCCTTTTTTCCCAGGGAAAAAGATTATAGAATATGAACAATAATCAATATTCTAAAGAATATCTGTGAATCCTAAGAAAAGTGCCAAAAGGGATTTGAGATCATAGAATTCAGCATAACTGAGGCTCTTCATCCACAAAACTAAACAGTGCTGTCTTGTAAGAAGAAGCTGTCTACTTAAAGAAAAAAAATGTAGTCACCTACTACATATATATATGAAAGTAGGTGACTTACTACAGGATAGATTGCAGAAGCATTAGGAAGTCTCTTTTACCCCCCAATTTTTTCTTTTTTATTTTATTTTTTAATCCTCCTCTGAGGACATTTTGTCATTGCTTTTTTAGAGAGAGAGGAAGGAAGAGAGGGAAGCACAGAGAGAAGTATCAATGTGAGAGAAATAACAATTGGTTGCCTCCTGTATATGCCCAGACAGGGACTAGAACCCACAACCTAGGTCTGTGTCCTGACCAGGAATTGAACCCACAACCTTCAGCCTTACTGGAGGACACTCCCACCAAATGAGCCACACCAACCAGGGCACATCATTTTTCTTTATTACTAGGATTTCTTAAATAGAAAAACCAGCATCCATTTAAAAATAACTAAAGAGCAAATAGGAAAGCAAATACCTTGTGAGCTCTATTATGTGCTCAAACTAGAGTTGGAATACTTTAATAAATTATCACTTTTAATTTGTTAAGAGTAACCAATCTCAAGTAATTTGGTCATGCTTTCTGCCACTCCCAGCATCTCATTCCTTTATTTAACAATGTGTACTTAACAATTAATCTGGGATAGTTACCATGTAAGATGAACTCAGCAGTGGGAAAAATCATGATGATCAGAGTTCCCAGAAAGCAAATGGTCATTAATTTATCCAACAATGCTAGCTTCCTCTGGAATCGAGTCAGAACATTATATGGAGAATAAGGATATCCCATTAATAAACTCAATATAAGAATTACAAAATTCATAGGAAACAGAATTTGTCATTCCTACTTTAGATGAAAAACATGACATTAAAAAAGTAAAGGGATTTGCCTAAGATCACACAACTGGGAGTGTTGCAAAATTAGAATTTTAACCCAACTTTGAGTAGAAAGTACCCTGTCCATGCAGCCCCTTTAAGAATATGAGGCAAACACCACTTAGAATAAAGAAAGTAGCTCAAAAGTTACCAAGAAGTAAAGTGACTGACATCCTAGCCTTCAGAGTCCTGAATTTGATAGTGGAAAGGGAACATTAATAACAAGTGTTGGCCACATACAATATTCCTTAATTCCCAAACTTGCCTATTTCTATACAAGAAACTTGGGTTTCGTATTCTTGCTGGAAGATGAATGATGTATGGATTATGATGTTTTGGGTCCACGCAGAGTATCAGTATCTTTTTGAGAACATTTTTGTAAAAGAAAGAACAATTTCTAATAAAATAATTGCATTTTTAACCAATTGATACTGCAGTGACAAATCTAGTCAAGATCACCAGTGGCCATCTGTTCTGATATTACGATATTTCTGTAGAAAATCATCTTTTCTTAGAAAATCTTAAATTGGAAGTAACTTGAAAGATCATCTAATTTAGCCCTTTGGAAAGCAGTGTTCAATAGATTCTGTGAGATTTAGTAAGAAGGAGTAAGGTTTTTTTCCTGAAGTTATTGATTAGACCCAGAATGGTCACAGCTGACACTGCCTAACAACCTCAAAACTTAGTAGCTTGAAACTACAACTTATTACTATCTTCCATGGTTCTCTAAATTGACTTGGCTCATTTTGGCAGTTGTTGCTTGGAATTTTTCACACACTTTCTGTCAAATGGCAGCTGAGGCTGGAGTCATCCGAGAGCTCAACTGACTCACAGTTGATGCTAGCTGTTGGCTGAAGTTCAGCTGAGCTCCTGGTTAAAGAAACTGGGCTCATCTTTGACAGGTGGTGTGGGCTTCATACTGCATGGTGCTTGGCTCCCAGAGGGAGCACCCATGAGCAAGCCTTCCAAGAGTCACAGGGCAGTAGTTTCAAGGCATTATATGACTTAACCAAGGAAGCCCCAGAACATCATTTCACCACAATCTGCTTTTCAAGCAAGCTACTAAATCTGTCCTACATTCACAAGAAGGAAAATTAGATCCCACCTTTAATGTGAAGGCAACCAGTGTGTGCACATTAGGAGGAAAGGGATTGACGGTGGACATCTTTGAAGAATATGTAACAAACATCTTTTCTTTTCATGTAGTTAGATCAGGAGAAGTTTTACTTGGTAGCTTTATTGTCTTAACCATCCTTTTTTTACCTCCTCCTGTGGGCATTGAGAGGTATGGTCTGGGGTGGGAAATAACAGATTATAGGTAATTTTGTTGCTTGATTGGTATCATTCTAGTAATATCAATTATGGGCCTAATCAATAATGAGATTAAATAAAGTGAGCCTAATTCTTCTTAATGAATCTGATAGAATCTACTGAATTCTGTTTTCTAAAGAGCCCAAGTAAATGGTCTCTAAATTCCTTTACAATTAAAAAGTATTACTGTAAGATACAATTTTCAGTAGAAATCTCTGCCTCCTCATAGCCAACATGAGGTCATTAAAAAGAAAATACTTCATTATGAGAGATGTCATCTCCTTTTTTTTTACAAATTATTAACTCATCATTTAATTGACTTGCATTGTAGGAAATCATGTTTTGAATGAAGTGGGGCATTTCTACTATTGTATCATCAGAATTGTTATCCAGTATGTATCTGCCTGAATTTTGCTGCATGCAACAGTGCCTGAAATGTAGTCACTACTCAGTCAATGTCTTGAATCTTGAATGGTGAAAGAATGCTTGTGATATCACTGACACATCTGAAATAGCACATAGATGTGTTTTCCAAATCCCAGGGAAGACAAATGCATTCTACTGAATTCTACTTGCATGAGTGGACACATAGAGTAACAGTTTATGTGAAATTCCCATAGCATAGCACACCTAGATTTCTAATTTCTGATCTTTATTGCATGGAGCTGTACGTTATACTCAACTCAGACTCCAAGAGCCGTTTCTTCATTGTGCTCCAGAGGTTCAACAAAACTCCTGATGCTGTGAGTTGAGTAACAAAGTTACAAACTCCATAGATAGTCAAAAGTCATCTCTTTAATGTGAATCTTTTAACGATCTTTCTGAGGTATGATTTCCATTTTGATCCTGTTTCTGGGCAGAAGAATCTGCCAAGGCCCCCTGAGACTCCAGGCCAATGCATGCACGGCCTGCCTCTGTATCTGCAAGGAAGCAGATGCAAAGGCCATGTCGCTTGAGCTGGGTCAGTGCCCCAGCATCTGTGCTTCCAAGGTGATTGTGAATGTTCCAGGTAATAGGCAGCACGGTGCTTCTGGCTCATGCCCATGTGGCCTAGAGGGCCACGGGCTCCAACACTTTTTGAAATAGTGTTGCCAAAACCCTGACACTGCTTCTCCTAATCAGTGACTAAGAAACTGCACTGGATTCAAATACAATACTATAATTTCAACAGTTTCTCTGTTGGCCTGGGAGTAGATGTACTGCTACATATTGTCAGAAGCAGAGTGTTCTGGCTCTGCTCCAAGCTGTGCCCTACACATATACCAATACTGTTACGGAGAAGCTTTGAATGCAAAGAATTGGACAAATTCCTCAGGTGAACAATCTTTCCTACCTCTCTGTATAAGAAGATTCCTGCAGCAAGTAATGATTTTAAGAAACATCAGTGTGTGTTTTTTACCTTTGTATGTTCTTATGTATGCCTTTTTTTCTTCCTTGCCCAGAGGTATGGATCTATTTCAAGATCAATGGCGAGGACTTCTGAGAGTGAAAGACAGCAGTTACAACATGACTACCAACCATCAAGATTTGGCTCTGCCATCTTAGTTTCATTTTAAAGTCTATAGCAAGGCAATAGAAAAAACTAGGATTGTCTCTAGAAAGAAGGGTTTTTGTCAATTTCCTTATCATCTCTCTCCCATTTAAAATATCAAGAGGTAAGTCTCACAAGATTTTACAAAATGGAATTCTTTCCCAAAGAATAAAAAAAAAAAAAATAGTGGAAGCTATTTCCAGCCCTGACAGATCGAGAAGAGGGAAAGACAAACCTGCCCAAACCTTGCCTGCCCAGGCCAAAGTCATGAAGCATAAAATAAAGTATATGAGATGGGAGGAAGGGAATCATCAGAGTAGATGGGACTGCACTTCACTTCTCATTTGGACTCGAGGAAAAGACCCCCAGGAAAGGTCTCCCTATAATTTTATAAGATAATTCCAAGAGTAAAGAAAGAGGGAGTGATAACATGTTCAGATAGAGGGAAATTAGTTAATGCTCAAGAGCTGCCATTAACTCCAAAGTGACAGAAATAACCAGAAACTCATACACATTGTCTAAGAGTCGGGGAGTATGATAGACCGCTTCTAAGATGGGTCCTATGATCCCCACTTCTTGGTATTCACAGTCTGGTAGAACCTCCTCCTTTTGAGTAACTTGCATCTAACTAATAAAATGGAGTAACCTGAAGGAAATGTCACAACCGTGATTAGGTTTCTAATATTGTGACTTCAGTCTTGCTAACAGACTCTCTCTATTGCTTTCTCAGCTTGTACACTTTAATGAAGAGGCTAAGGTAGTTGTAATGAGCAAGCCAAAGGGAGCTGTAGTAGACTTCCCAGGCTGCAGTAACAAAATACCAGGATTGAGTGCTTTAAGGAACAGAACAATTTTTTCCTACAGTTCTGGAGACTGGAAGTCTAAGATCTAGGTGTCATCACGGTTGGTTTGGATGAGACTTCTATCCTTGTGTTGCAGACGGCCCCCATCTCATTGTGTCCTCACATGGTCTTTCCTCTGTGTGTGGGGGGGGAGGAGAGTGAGAGAGATCTTTGGTATCTCCTCCTCTTCTTATAAGGACACCAGTCTTATTATTTGGGGGTGGCACCACAATGACCTCATTTAACCTTAATTACCTCCTTAAAGTCTCCATCTCCAAGTACACATTGGGATTAGGGCTTCAATATAATTGAATTGAGGTGTGGGGGGGCACAGTTTAGACTATAACAGTAGCCTCTGCAAAACGGCCAGTGAGGCTCTGAGGCCCTCAGTCCAACAGCTAATGAAGAACTGAATGCTGCCAACAACCAAGGTGTGAGCTTGGATGCAGATCCTTCCCCAGCTGAACCTTTAGGTGAGAAAGCAGAGCCTGAGCCAACAATGGATTACAGGCTTGAGAGAAACTGTGATACACGGGATGCAGGTAAGACACACAAAAATTCTTGACCAACAGAAACTTCAGGATAACAAATTTGTGTCATTTTAAGCCACTCATTTTGTGCTAATTAATTAGATAGCAATAGGTCACTAATACAGGGAAGTAGATACTCTGGGAGCCAGCAGGTCATTTGCTGAGGCCAGGAATCAGGCAAATACATTGTGCAGGAGTAAAGAAAGTACTGTTGGTGGAAGGAATCTGCTGTCTCTCCTCAATATGCTATGAAAACAGAGAAGTGTAAGTGTAGTTAGGAATGTGGATTCTAGCCCTGGCTGATGTGGCTCAGTGGATTGAGTGTCTGTGAACCAAAGGGTGGTGGCTGGTTCCATTCCCAGTCTAGGGCACATGCCTGGGTTGCAGGCCAGGTCCCCAGTAGGGGTCACGCAAGAGGCAACCACACATCAATGTTTCTCTCCCTCTTTTTCTCTCTCCCTTCCCCTCTCTCTAAAAATAAATAAATGAAATCTTAAAAAAAAGAATGTGGGTTCCCAAATCAGACAAACCTGAGCTCTCTTCCCCCTCTGAAACTTACCACCAGTGACAAGTCATGTTACAGGAAAAGTGAATGCAAAGCGGTGAAGGAAAAACAAAGTGGCTTGATGTCATAAATGGATATTATAAATGTGCTGAGAAACAAATGGCATAATAAAGATAAACTAGCATTTAAAAATTATTTGATTGACATTAGCTATTATTGTTAGGATACAAGAAGAGAAAGAGAGCGGAGCTGGTGCTAAAATTGCATATTGAGTTCCTAATGTGTGCCAAGAAATGTACTATGCTATCTGCATAATATGCTATATAAAACTGTGATATTAAACTATATATGGTCTTATACCCTCTACATGATGATTTTGCACCCTCTGCACAATTCTCCTAAGTAGTTACTATTATCCTCATTTTTAGAACAGGCATTTCAGAGATTGTAAGTACTTGACTATAGTCATATGGGTCCCATGGGGATTTATATCTAGAATTATGGGTCTTGAGAACTTTGGCTCATTTTGTTTTATTGTGTCTGAAAAATGACAAAAAAAAGTCTGTGGAGGTTACCAAGTACACTGCAGAATTGTGTGCCAGCCTCTTGCAAAACAGAAATTTAATGATGATAAAATACTCATTGGTTCAGACTGTTTTCAATTTGGATTGAATCCTTTTAGCCATCATTCCAGCTAATGTCATAGCCACATCAGAAAGAGAGTATCATTGGCTGGTTTTAAATGACTTTATTCAATTTATTCGATTTACTTCACAAAAGAGAAAAGTAGGTTTATATTTCCCATTGCTTATGAACAAAATAGGGTCATCACCCTTTGCATTGCATTGATTTGATTTTCGTTCACATCTTTCTCACATACTCTATTAGTTGCAGCTGGATTATTACAGCTTCCTGAAACTGATCAAATTTATATCGTGGAAGATACTTTTTGAGGGAGAAATCAGAAACAGTAAACCTTTTTCTTTTGTGTTAATAAGACAGAAGTGGCTACTGAAATCAGCATGTTAACCTTTTTTTCCCCCTACACACTCTAAGGAACAAACCTCGTGGCTGTGCGCTCATGTTTCTTGTGAATTCTCAACATGCTCTAAATGTTGCATCTGGAAAATACAATGGTCAGGTTATATAAGAACATCAGTGAACTGTCAGGCTCACCCAGAAAGAATGACAGGAAGACCAAAAAACAAGACCAGGGAGAAAAACATTAGATAAATAATGTCAGAGTCCAATGTGTTAAATAAGAAGAAGCTAAGGGCAAATGAGGGAAATGACAAACTATCCTAGTGAACACACTTTCAGATGCTGTGTTTCTATTAAAGGCAGAAAATTGCCTACTGAAATGACTACCAAAGAAAAGGAGATGAAAAGAAATTTAAGGTATGCTTTATTCCCTCCCAGTCATTTATTATCACTCCAAAAATCCAGTAAATATATTCAAGGACATTTTGAGCATGAATTTAGCCTTCAGGTCCCTTTGGGGGAAGATATTTGACATAGAAAATGATCAATTATGGTGAATGCAAAGCAAAGTGGCCTCAGCAATTCTCTGGTGCTCTGTGGGTTTCTTTTAGCCTTTCCAGGTTTTGCTGTTGTGGTAGGGATTTTTGTTTTGGGGTTGTTATTTTTTACTCTACATTTTTTCTCTTTTCTTGTTCTTTATTGAGTTAATTACAGTTATTGTTCATGGGCTATTGAGCTTAAAAATCATTTGCTGTCTTGTAATTTCACCCTATACTTGATTCATTCACAGCTGTTCGTCACTGCCATGCCATTCAGACTGGGGAGTGAAATTGCTTATCTTCACAAAGCAAAGAAAGCAGTTTCATTTATTCAAGGTCTATAAAGGGAGAAAGTAAAATGATTACAGTAGTAATTCTTTAGTTCAATTTATTTAAATGTTTTTATGTACCAATATTGTGGTACATTTTTTTATGACATCCCATTAACTATGGTCAGTAATTCCTGGAGATAGCTGAAAGATGAGGCTGCACTTTTCTAGAAAGAGTGGGGCAACATCTGTTGGCCTCCCATGGAGACAAATTGACATCTCTGCCTCCGTACTGATATCTGTGGACTAGCTGTACCCTGCAGGCACAAAGTGAATAATAACAAATAAGGTTTCTCGGCTTAAGAGTTTTGTTGGAGCACCTGGCATTTCCACATTTTAACTCTAACTTGTATGAAAGCATTGTCTTGAAGTGATGTCTTTTAATATGCAAGATATTGCCTGGGAGAAGCAACACATTTGCTCTCACTAGCCCTTGAGATTTGTTGATGAAATGAGAGTTGTAAGTCCCTGCATGGTGTACACCTTCTCATTTCAGCATGAAGCAATTGTTCTCAATAATTGGTCACTAGTCTGTGAGTGCAGCCCTTCCAATGAAGTCCCCCAGAGCACTCTTCTTAAGGTTTGGCACTCCAGCATCTTTTCTACACCATTAAGGTCACCAGCTAATCCATCCCTAAAATGTACAGTTTGAAGGTTTTTCAAAACCATACTAAATTTTGTATAATATTTGAAAGAATTATAATATAGATCACCTATTTCCTTTATTTAGTGATGAGAAAACAGAACACTTAGAGGTTTTAAATGAATCGAAGGCATTTTCAAATTTTCATGGCTTATTCAAAAGTCTAGAAAGAATATGTATAGAAGGAAGCAACTGCTAACATGGCATTTACCTTGGAGGTGTGTGCCAATTCAACATGGCCCACACACTGGGAGTTAAAGGGATTTGTTGGAACAACCGTCAAAATCTGGGGTGCTGACTAACATGGAAATTTGAATCAAATATATTCACACAAACATATAAAATCAGGGCTCCCCAAAAGTGATACCTTGGTGGGCAGGTAGACTGTGTGAAAAGAAAGATGGAAGTGAGAGAACTTGCCTACTTTTAGCTCTTCATTAAGAAGAAAAATCTTTCCTGAAAATTCTAGCTACACATTAGTAAGAAGCCAGTATTCATACTACTTAGATGTCTCCACATACGCGAAGAATACTAATTTAGACTGCAGTGGTGCTTAGGAGTAGTCTCTGGGAACCTGGCAGGAGTCAAGGGTAACTTTCCCTGGAGAAACCTACTTTAACTAGATGTTAAGTTATCTTATTGATAGCATGTGAAGAAAATAAGCTTGCAATGAAAATCACCAAATACCCAAAAAAACGAATCAGATCACAGACCATAAACATAAAATTATAGAGATCAGTAAATACATTTATATCATTTTAAAGAGAGAGTTATAAGAAGTAACTTCATTGTGTTGTTCATTATTTTGGTATTGAGTTTTGGAACCTTGTAAATTTTGGATATTAACCCCATATCAGATGTGTTAGTGATCTGTTCTCCCACTCTGTGGGTTGTCTTTTTATTTTGTTGATGATTTTCTTCACTGTACAAAGTTTGATATAGTCCCATTTATTTTAGTTTGATATAGTCCCATTTATTTATTTTTTCTGTTGTTTCCCTTGCCTGGGGAGATATATCTGATAAAAGACTGCTATGAGCAATGCCCCAGATGTTGCTGCCTGTGTTTTCTTCTATGACCTTTATAGTTTTGGGTCTATCATTTAAGTCTTTAATCCATTTTTAATTTATTCTTGTGTATGGTGTAAGAAGGTGGTCACTCTTCTCCAAATAGGACATACAGATGGCCGATAGACATATGAGAAAGCTCAACATCACTAATCACCAAGAAACACAAATTAAAGCCAAATGAGATATCATCTCACATCTGTAAGAATGGCTATCGGCAATAAATCAACAAACAACCAGTCCTGGAAAGAATATAGAGAAAGGGGAACCCTCGTGAACTGTTGGTGCAGACTGGTGCAGCCACTGTGGAAAGCAGTATGGAGATACCTCAAAAAATTAAAAATGGATCTGCCTTTTGACCCCACAATCCCACTTCTAGGAATATATCCAAAGGAACCCAAGACACTAAATCAAAAGAACATAAGCACCCCTATGTCCATTGCAGCATTATTTATTATCACCAAGATATGGAAGCAGCCTAAGTGTCCATCAAGAGATGATTGGATAAAACAACTATGGGACATTTATACAATGGAATACTACTCAGCCATAAAAAAAGAAAAAATTTTACTATCTGTGACAGTATGGATGGACCTGGAGAACATTATGCTAGGTGAAATAAATCAGTCAGAGAAAGACAAGTACCATATGATTTCACTCATATGTGGAATCTAATGAACAAACTGAATGCAAGAAAGCAAGATGACAGCTAAGGGTGGGGTCAGGTTAGAGGGTAGAGGTATTGAGCAAAAAGGAAAAAGGACTTATGGACATGGACAACAGTGTGGTGAGTGTGGGAGTGAGGGGGACTAAAAGGGGACTGAATGGTAATGGAAACAATTATAATAAAAATTTAAAAACGGACTTAAAGACATTAAAAGCAATAAAACACAAATAGGCCAATTTGATAAAGAAACAATTTCTTTAGAATAAGAAGAGGGCAAAAAATCTGTGAAATGGATGCAAATTAAAAGTTTGTTAGTGAACTGGAATGTAGAATTCTATAAAGATGTTCCAAGACTGTAACAGTAGGTAAAATGATGGAAAACAGGAAAGTTGAGAAACAGGGAGGATAGAGGGGCAAGTCTGTCACATGTCTAATTGAAATTACAGATAGAAGAGAGAAAATGAAGGAGCGGAAACATTTAAAGAAATAGAGTTTTAATAAACTGATGAAAGACATAAATACTAAGATGAAGGAGATGCAATGAATGTCTAAATGTATAAATACAAAAAAAACAACCCACTACATTTATTTTTTACCATAATAGGACTACAGAATACTAAAGAGCAAGAAAAAAACCTTAAGCAGTCAAAGATATAACATAGTGAAACTACAAATATCTGACAATTTGACCACTGATTTCATACTGGGTTCTAGAAAACAGTGGGACGATATCTTCAAAACACAATCTATGCCTATCAGAATTTTCTTTCAAGAAACAAGGGAAAATAAAGACAATTTTAAACATAAAAATCATTGAGTTAACTTTTCAACAATAGATCCTTACTTTGAAAAAATGGTAAAGGGTATACTTCAGGCAGAAGAAAAATTACCCCAGAGTATTTATCTTGTGAAGTTAAATATACAAATTAAAATTTCCAGAGTGACCACTAAAAATGTACATAGTTGGGCAAAAGTAGGCTTACAGTAGTGAGTATGCAAAGCACAGAGTTTACTCTTGCATTATTATTTATTAATTATTGCATTTTTTTCCATACAAACAACTGTAAACCTACTGTTTTCCCACCCTGTATATATATTTTAATGGTATCATTTAATAATTAAAATTGATGAACTATAGCTATATAACATTGAAGATAAAGATTCATTAAAATATATTTAATATTTTTATTCACAAAAATGCCCCATACATGAAAGACTAACCAAAATGTTAGTTAAAGATTCATGCTTATACATTTAAAACTTAAGTGAAACAATAGAATAATAAATAAAAATTCTGGTTAGTGGTTATATATGAGGTGGAAAAAATGAGTTGTAAACTGGGTGTGAACCACAGAACCTTGAAAGATGTTGATAATGTTGTAATTTTTGAGCAATGAAGTTGATATATGGAATTTTACTTTATTATTTTTAAGTGTGCCTATATGCTATTTATACTCTTACAAACTATATATGTCATAGTAAAAAAAATTAAAGGATGGAAAACACTGTGGTTATATTACCATCAGAGACTAATAAGTAACCTGACAGGTTGAAGGCCAGCATTCATGTTCATGTTCAGGTTCATGTTCATAGTTATCATGCCAGATCAGCTACTTCAATATTTTTATGGCATGTGAAAAGCAGTGGGAAGTGAATAGGATTTAGAAGGTATAGTCATCCTATAGATAAATTCCAAATTTTAGTTGAAAATGTGGATGACCTGATATTGTAAGCAAAATTCTAGCAGTATCCATGGTATTTGGAGGCTGAGATCAGTTAGGACTTGGCTTTCATTTACTCATTTAACACATATTAATTGGCTACTAAACTGCACACTGAAGCAGAAAGGCGCATTCCCTAGACTCAAAGAGTTGAAATTCTTGTATGTCAATGAGTAAGTAGGATATTATAGTAAAAGATGAATGAGTACAGCGTCTACATAGAGGAACTATGAAAACCAGTTACAGAGATCAGAGGAATGGCATATAAGCTGAGAACTGAAGTAAGACTAGAAATTAATCAAGCAAAAAGTAGAGAGAAAGGAAGATAAAAGTAGAGTGATTCAGGAAGAGGGAGGAATACACATAACAGACAACATACACGATGTCTGGGATTTTTTAAGAAATTCAGAGTGACTGAATTTTTAGGAACAGAACAAGCAAAAGACCAAACTGCAGAAAATTAAACAGCAGACACAAAATAAAGGATTGCAAATATCAACAAACTTAATTTTGAGAGCTGTGCGTATCCACTGAAATGTTTTAAGCAGGACTATGACTTAGTGTGTGTGTGTATATATATATATAGAGAGAGAGAGAGACAGAGAGACTATATATATATATATATATATATATATACATATATATATACATATATATATATATACATATATATAAGAAAAATCTGTAATGTGAACATTTTAAATTTGACTAAAACTTGAGACATTATATATAGGATGCTATTGAAAATTTCTAGGTGACAGGTGGTATTTTAGGGCAAAAGGGGAAAATGGAAGGATTTGAGATATATTTAGAAGGTAAAGAATTAACAGAATAAAAAATAATTGGATTGTCAAGGTAAAGGGAGGAAATGCTGGTCAATGACATTGAGATGTGGGTCTTGGGAAACTGAGTAGAGCATGGAGCCAGTCACTCAGCTCTGGAACTGACAGAAGGAGCAAAATGGGGAAAAGAAGATATGTTTGATTTTGGACAAGTTGAATTTGAGATGGCTGAGTACTAGGCAAGTGAATCTGATCTTAAGCCAGCCTGAAGTTTAGGTAATGGATCTGACCTGGAGACAAATGTTTAGGAGATACCAATCTGTTACAGATGACTGAAGACAGGATTTTAGAAGCTTTCTCTGGGAAATTATATAATTATGTAGCTTGAGAAGAGAGAGACTAGGATTTCTAAATTTAAATTTTAAAAAACCTTCCAATATTTAAAAAGTACTCATAAAATACTTCTTCCTATATAGCAAGTCAGAAAGTGGACAAAAATGGAAGGAAGGTCAAGAGCATATAGTTGTGGAAGCCATAAGGTATGGGAAGTGACAAAAGAGTAACAGAGGGAAGTTAGGGAAGTTGAGGAAAGGCGGCTACTGATCAAAACTGACAAAAAAAGGTTGGATGGCTTGGACAAAGATAAAAACTGTGAGGTTAAGGATAATGAAACAATGACCACAGAACTTTTAAACAATGAAAGAATATGCAGAACTTAGTTGATCAGTTAATCACATAGGGTAAGCAAACAAAAAAACAAAACAAACTAGGAAGGATGCCACTTCTTAGATTTGGAATCTGAGAGACTGAGAAGACAATAGAAAGGTATATGCTTATTATTTTCATTATAATTAATAATAGGTGGGTTCTATTTCAATGGTTCTATTTCTATGACCACTGGAAATATTAGTATATTTACTTGAATGCTCTTCAGAATTTCAGGTGTGAGACACGGTCTGAAAATTGCTGTATTAGTCTCTCAACACATTTCCTTTTCACTCAGCACTATTTTTGTGTTCTTTTTATCTTCTCTATCCTATTAAGACCTTCTCCCCCACTCTTGGCTTTTCAGAAAAATCTAATAAAAAATGAATTTATAATAAACAAAATTTAGGTCTCACTATCAAAATCATTGGAATAGATTTTTCCTCACTTTTCACAGAATCACATCAATGAATCAACCTAGTTTAAGTTCCATATGACTGAAGCTAACCATTAGACTACAGTTAAAAGTGACAACCCTCAGGACAGAGGTCATCTGCTAACTTCTGTAATAAATATAGACACCTGTGTTGCTGAGCTGACTTGATTACAGCATAATAATTTAGTGCAACATATTCTTTTCAAATGGCCAACAATCAACATTTGGTATAGATAATAAGAAAGGATATATGGGTTTGTCATCATACTTTCTCCTGTGCAAATGATTTTTCTCTCATTAAAGATTTATGGCATACTTTGAGTTATATCTCCTAGAGTTTAGTCATAGTGTAGAAAAGTCTTTACTACAAACCATTTTCCAGTGGCAATCTCTTTTATACTACATTAGCATAGGCAATTCCTCCCTTGTGGTATGTTTCAGCACATCCTATTAATTTATGAGTAGGTAATATTTTCATTTTAGCCATGTACTGTAATAACATTAATTAGCACCCAAGAACAAGCCTTTGTAGTTATACAATTTGACTCAGGTTTTTGCTGTTTCATTAGCATTTCTGACCTTGCCTTCACAATAGAACTGCTCAACAAAAGGAAAGGAACTTTATCTTCCCAGACCCACTGCCCTCCTGATATCTGTTTTGAGCACAGCTGTGTGTACCAAGGAGACCAACACTATTCCATTTTTTATTCCTTTTCTATCTGGCTTTTGGGTATTCTATAAAGAGTATTGTTCTTCATTCCCAGCTGACTGAATTGTGCTATTCACAAAATCTCTTTGAATTTACCTTGTGCCAGAAACCATGTGCTGGCCAAGTGTTGCAGGTCATTTTATATCTCTTAAAAGGAAGAGAGAAAAAGAGAGATAGAGAGAGAGAGAGAGAGAGAGAGAGAGAGAGAGAGAGAGAGAGAGAGAGGGAGAGAGAGAGGAACTCTTCTGCTTATGTGCTTGGAAGATGACTTGTCTCAAAGTATTGTAAAGTGTTCAGGATAAAGAGAAACTATAAAGACAAATAAAAGACATCAATCAAACTAATCTGGTCTACATGTAACAGCTAGACTTACCTATATGAGTATGAAATCAGAGAATAAAGTTGAATGCATACAGTTCCTATCCATCTAGTCCCATGAGCATAAATCCAACATTCATTTCTTCACAACCAAACTCTGTGATCCTAAAACTCCTGCTTGAAGAAGTCCCCCAAAAGCATCTTGCCTCTTAATGCTTGACAAGAATTTAAACAGCTCATTTTCTCCTTTGCCCACTTAGATGGAGTCCTTGAAGCCAAATATATACAAATTTAGTGTCCTTCTCCATCCAGTCCTAACCAATGCAGGCAATATTCTAAGAGAACCATTGCCATTGGTATGTGAAGCCTGAGATTAGTTGCTTTGCTATGAGCTTAAGTATATGGTGGTCCTTGGCATGAGCCCTAAACTGCTGAGTACTTTCAGCAGTTCAGGATTCCCCTAATCTCTAATATGCTTTTCCAGAACCATGACTGGTCTTGTCCCTGATTACTCAAAAACAGCTCCATTCTCATCCAAATGCTAAAGCCTTTTCCTAAGACCCTGCTCATTTACATGGAATCCTAAAATTTCAGCTTTTGACAGATCCTTGATTCTGGAAGGCTAAATTTTGCCTTAATGCCACAAGATTAACATAATGTGGCTTATTTAGCTACCTCCTAGCTGACTTCAATTTTCTCCACTCTACAATAGAAGCAAAACAATTTATCCTATTCCCCTTAAGATAAGACATCTCCAAGTAAACATAATTCTGTTTTCTCCTTAGAAGAAAAAAACCTAAACTATGCCTTTGCTCTGAATAACTTAACATCTATTAATAAAGAATATTAAGTTTCCTGGAAGCCACAACATGCTGTTAATTTTTGAGTTTACAAATATAACAATACTGCAAACAGGATGTATTTAGTGACTGGTAAGTCATTTCCTGTAACTAGGTAGAGTCTCTTTCTATGGGTTCTCATGCAGGTTGGTTTTTGAACACAGAAATTTGCAACTACTTACAATAGACTTTATTGTTTTATATTTTACCTTTCTTTTTTATTTAGATACTTGCACAAAGGTTTTATTCACCAACTGTATTATTTAGATCTTAATGTGTCATCTAAAAATCTAACAATTGTATCTTCCATATGCTCATTTGAATCATTGATTAAAATCACTACTAAATGTAACCAAGGTCAAAGCTTAGCTTTTGCCACAAAAACCCTCCTTGGAAGTTTTTTAAATCTACTAATTATCACTTTGAATGATCATAATTCAATGAATTACAGATTACAAATCTATCTCATGGTTTCCCCATTTTTTAATTACTACTTTTTAATCTTCACCTGAGGACATTTTTTTTTCATTGTTTTTAGAGAGAGAGAAAGAGAGATAGAAAAAGAGAGAGAGAGAAAAACATCGACTGGTTGTCTTCTCATACAGGCCCCACCCAGGATGGAACCCACAACCTCAGTATGTGCCCTGATAGAGAATGAAATCTGTGACCCTTTGGTCAATGGGCTGACGCTCCAATCAAATGAGCCACACCAGCCAGGGTTCACGGTTTTCCCTTCTCATTTCAAGGATACAGTTACATGTCTTACTAAATATCTGGAGTTGTTTGAAGACTCATTCCTATTTTACACATAAAGAACTGAAGCTGAATGAAATTAAGAAATAACACTTGTTCATCTTCTATCTCCTAGAAGATCTACTGTTCTCAAAAACATCTTAATCAGTGGCGATCCAATTCTTTATTCATTAAAATTAAAACTAGTGTTAGTTACTATGTTAAATGGCCTGTTCAATTTCCCTAAGTACCATAGAATACATGTTTGAAATAGCACCATGCTATTCTATGAAATTCCCATAGTGCTGTGTCACTAAAATCAAGGGCTTTGCTGTTCTATTCACCCCTTCATTCCCAGTGCATAACAGAGTCTAAAAAATAGTAGGCATTAAATAAATATTTGCCAAAAGTAAGTTTCTATCTCCAGCAATATTAGATTTTCAGTCTGTCTTCACTGTACCTGCTCTGTCATTTTAAACTTAAGCTAATTTTCTTTGGCAGAAGAAACAGGAACAAAATAAGAATCACATAGACCCATGTTCTTCATTTTCTGCTCCAGGCTAAAAGAGCAGCCCTTCTTGATTGTAAAATAGTTAAGACATTCTATTGATTGGTCTTTGTAATTATTCCATGAACTAGATTTAGTTTTAGTCATATTACTTTTATTGCTTATCACAAATTTTTTCTTTTCTTTATAAAGTTTACCAATAATGTTCATGTTACAATAAAAATAATTTGACTGATAACATACCCATTTTATAATGATGACAGATTAGATTCGGAGAGGTGATATTTTCTCAAAAGTAGAGTGATGACATGTTTTTGAATCACGGCTCAAGTCTGTGATTTCCATCTTGGGGAACCGTGACCCTCCACTGCCCTTCAGCTGCCTTTACGACTCCTTTGCAGCAACCCTCTGATTAAATGCCGCATCCTTCCATCCTCTGTAAATGTTTTTGAAAAGGTGGGTGTAGTCGAAAATCTATCTATGAAAACAAATTGGTTTCTATGGCTATTTTCTCATTTGCTGTGTCATTTAGATCATTTATATATTCAGCATTTTATTTTTGCATACTTCTGTCTTTCCTGATTCCTTTTTCTTATAGAATTTCAGTCCATGACAGCACTAAATTTCTTCACACAGGGCTTTTGAAGTTTGACCGTATGTAGCAGTTCTACTTGACTGTCTCAAATTCCAAAGAGAAGCAAAAAAATTTATTCTAAGGTTTTTATTATGCCTCACTTGCTAACAGACTTTCCCTTCATTGCTTGTCCTTGCAACAACTGTATAAGTCTCTACTCCCATGTATTAAGCTTTTATATTTATACTACTTTGAAAGGTTTCTCATTTCCTGATGGAACCCTGACTAAAGAAATACCCTAAAGAAAATTTAGCATTGAGTTCTGGAAAGCATGGGCAAGAATATTCATAATAACATAAGAGCAAAACATCCATCAATAGGTAGACAGATAAAGAGGAATAGTGTCCTCTTTACACAAGAAGGAATGAAATGAGGAATATAAGACCTCTTGATGTATATTGTTGTCAATAATTTATTTCACCCCTATTAATATAAATTTTAAATACTTTGGCTATTTTAATCCTCAAAAAGGTTTGTGAGTAATATTATTTTTAGTAGTGTTATTATTGGTAGTAATATTTTCCCTTTGTATATTCCAAGAACTTAAAAGACTTGCCCAGGATTACAAAACTCATAAACTGGTAAAGCTAGATTCCAAATCCAGATTTTCTGTCTCCAAGTCTAAGCTTCTTTTAGGTAAGAAGTTAAGGCCATAAGGTAATTTTCTTTCTCATTTTCTCTTGTCCTCTGAAATTAAGTGTCCTTCATTTAAGGATTTTAGAAGTCCCTGAAAAAAATATTTTCTGCCTAATATCTGTCCTGCATAATGCTCCCTCACACCTAAATGATGCTCTCTACATTCCTTTGATGAGGAAAGTGCCAGTTCGTATGCCCTCTAAAATGAATACTAAAGCTGGTCTACACACTGTAGTCTTAGTTGAACAATCATTTTATGTTCCCCCTGAGGGATGTGCCCTTGAATGTGGTTATTCAGGAAAGCAACATATTAAGTATGAGAGTCTTGGCTGTTGCCTGTTGCCTTTATCATACTCCAAAGTGAAATACCCCTGACGACACTAAGCTAATAAAAGCCTTTGGCCAACTTTTGTAGAGACATTTTGTGAATAGGAATAACAGTATCTGCCATAGGCTGATTGTCCAATATGATGCTTTGCAAATGGATCTGATTCTCTGTATGACCTGTGAGGAAATTAGGGTGAAGGACGTTGAGTAGCAAGTCTAAGATCACACAGGGCATTGGTCCATGGTAGAGACAATAATCAAATCCAGGTCTGTCTGGCTCTAAAGTTTATGCTGTTTCCAAACAAGAGGTGATTTGTATATCCCTGTACCTCATGTGAATTCTTATTAACTCTGCTACTACCCATCCAGGATGTAGACATCTGAAAAGTACCCTCATATCCCCAGGCTGGAAATAGCAGAACTCACTCTCTACCTAGGGACAGAAAGGGCAACATTGTCAGATCTTTCTGGTCTGATGGGGAATAAGGAGGTGTGTAATGGAATGTCACCCTTGCTGCCATTTAGAAGAAAGTGCAGTAAACAAATTAAGACCATCAATATAGAATTCTACTTTTGGTAATTTTTTACATGATTACATAACAATTTTCTTTGATTCCTCACAAGTAACTTGTAATTTAGGTATATTTATCATTATTATTAATATTCTTTTCTTTTTATAAATGAGATTAGGAGAGTTCAAATGACTTGCTGAAGATCATAAGAAGGCTACCACCAGCAACAGTTCACATTCAAATTTCTTATTTTGTAACCCCAAATCTGAACTCTTCCCATACTATTATACAATTTATAGCTAACTAATCTTCACTGAGATACATAATTACATTTGCACACCAAAAGAACCATTAATACCTGCTTTGAGTAACAGAGAGCAAAACAGGAGGCAGGAGTGAGCTCTGGTAACTGGAAGGTTAATAATCAAAGCATCAGGGAGTTTGACTACAAAATTACAACATATGCAGGGTCCGTGACCCAGTACAACGCACTGTGGCTCAGACATTCTGAGAAGCCCTGAGAAGAAGTGGATTTGCCCTTTTTTGTTGGATGATCCTCCTAGAATAAGACTTCATGCATAACAGAAGAGAGATGATGAGGTCCAACAGTAAAATAATAAGGTGAGTTATCGGCTTTAAGAGGGCAAGTGGAAAACTGTAGTCAGGAAATACTCCCACAAACCAGGACCCAAGTATTCCAGAAACAAATCAGGGGACAATGTGTGGGGATAACATTCAAGAGCAGACTTGTTTGATGCTGGGATAGAACTCCTATGGTGTGACAGTCCCGTTGCTACTGAGTGGCCTACCTAGGACATAATGGAAAGGCAGAAAAGTAGAGTATGATAGAGGAAAAAAATTAGAGATTATTATGCAAGAAAAACCCAACAGACTAATTTATTCAATTATTTTATAAATTGAGACATGGAGATACTAGAAAACCCATTTACTTCAAGCTACTCCATCCATACCTGCCCAGTTTGCCAGAATGGCAAAAAACTCTAAGGCTCCATGAAGAACATTTTCCAGTCCTAACACCAGGACAGGTACCTATGACTTGAACATCCTCAATGAAATAGGACTGACAGTGAAAAAGCATCCTTGTTTTTCTGTGTACAGATGGCGAAGTACATCATAATATCTTTTGCCCAAGTATTTTGAGATGTATTTTTTTTGTACAAGGGAAAATATGAATGAATCTAAGGGGGGAAAAATCTTGGGATTAACATTCTCTTAAAAGTGACTGAGAATATCAAGAGAAAAATATTTTTATTTCTTTAAGCAAAGGGTGTATCTAATATTCCTTCAGCATATGGACATATGGCTCTAATGTATTGTATGAAATATAATTAAAATGACTTCTGTACAATTAAAATATCCAATGTATTTGTATGATCCAAGAGAATACCAAATCTTTAGTCCATCCCCATAATTTTTCTAGAAATGAAAACTGGGCATATTTTATAAAAGCTCAATCCCCACATAATGTATAATTTTTCATATCATTTATTAATCAGGAGTTAGATCCAAATGCAAGGTACCACCAGCTGCGAAAAGTGACTGTTACATTGGTAATTATAATACAATTTTAAAGCAAATACATGAACAGCTTGACATCTGGAAATTGGAAATCTAAATACCTATGTGAGTCTCTAGTGTACATGTGTCTTGATTCATATCTGTGTCATGCCTTCTTTATACCATTTCCAAAGTCACTTTCCATTTTTAAAGGCAACCTTGCTAAATCTGATGTCACTGCAGTTTGGTTCCTGTGAGTTCACAAATGGTGTCCATCCAACTGTAGTACAGCTTGCAGTACAGCAGAGCCCGTTGTTTACAGATGAAATGATAAACTAGGTTTACTCATGAGAACAAAAAGAAAATAATACTTAATCATGTTATTATTCTAATGTGTATTAATGAAAGGAAGTCTGATGTAATGTCAGATAAATATGTGTTAAAAGTCTACATATGGCCCTGTTTTTAGGTCAAAAATATTGTTTGGGCATGGTTGAAGAAAATTTTTAAGCAAAAAAAATATATATTCTTTTACTAAAATGTGTATATATAGTATATATTTATTTATATATTAATATATATTATTGATATATAATATATAAAATATTACATCTTGTATTATACATGATACAATATGTTATATGTTGTATACTATATTACATATTGTATTATACACATGTATATTGTACAATATTGTATTATATCAAAGGAAGATATTATTATATATTATATTATATATTATACATTATATATTGCATTATACATGATCTAGTATATATGACTGCATATCATATATATGATATTATATGTAATGTTATATAATATGATATGTGATGTATGACATATCATATATTATAATATATTATTAATTATATTAATATAGTTATAGTATTAATTATATAATTAGTATATTTATATGTTATATGTATTCTGTATGTTTATATATAAAATTTATATATATATGTCAATATACCAGGTGATGTTTTAAATGAATATGTGCTATACAGAGAAATATATAATTATAGCAATCTCATTCTCGAAGGCCATATGTCTAAGGGGATGTGATAAGCGTCTCTGTTTCTGAAGAGCATCTTATTGTGGTGTTAACAATGGAACGTTGATGGGAGAAGGAACTTAGGTATTAGTGATGAGCCATTTATTCTAGTGGATATTTTGAAGAAGCTCCTGATTTTTAAAATGATTATATTCTAACTTGCCTGTTCTTTGCATTTTGAGATGCCAATGAACATTCTCTACCAGGAGTCAGAAATAAAGATATTAAGTTTAAATATTTGTTATAGAGATCTGACCCAAAACAACTTTGGATAAATTTTGTTAGAAGTACTATCTCAGTAAAATTCCAAAACAGATTCCCTAGGGAAATTGTTATTCACCAAGTTCTAACTAGAGAATATCTTAGAGACACTGAAGTTTTAGTTGAAGTAACTTTACATTTTATCTTATTAAAAAGTAATGTTAAAAAACTCTTTTGGGAGGAATTGAAGAGCACAACAGTAGAAACTTGTGGAAGCATGGTTAGCTCCTAATTTTTAAGATGAAATTGACAGAGAAAATTTCATTCTCTAGAATGGTGTACATGGGAATATAATCGTGTGTGTTTGAGGAAAGAAAACACACCCAGATGGGACTGAGATCCTAAAGAGCTTGCTCAGATAGAAAAAGAAGACCATTAAATGGCTACCTGCATCATGGGGTATCATAGCAACTAGAGGTACCTTTCCATCTGTCTAAGTGCACAGATGCAGAATATAAATCTGGAGCAGCAGCAAGGGGAGAGCACAATCTTCAACATGGTAGAGTGAAAAGACATCCACAGCTTTCTAGGAGGATCTGGAAGAAATAATAGATTGGGGAGGAGAGTTAAGAATCCCCTTTGACAGAGGGGAGAGGGGAGGGAATTTCACGGGAGAAGGGAAGGGTTTACAGGAACAAATATAGAGGACACATGGACAAAACTAGGGGGGTTGGAAATGGGAGGGATGGGTGGGTGGGCTGGAATGGGAATAAAGGATAGAAACTGTACTGAATAAACTAAAATAAAAAAATAATAAGTAAATAAAAATTAAAAAAAGAAAGAATCCCCTTTGAGGATACAACCTAAAAACTTTGGAAAATAAAAATATTTGCCTGGATGCATAACAAAAACCTGCCCCCTGTTCTATAAATTCTTTAGTAAATAGTGCATTCCTCTCTAACACTATTCTGCTATGCATAAAGAGGCTTAGGGAGCAAGGACAGACCAGGCACAAGTAGCCTCATGAACAACGATGCAGGAAGGACTGACACCAGGGTCACACCAGTGGGCCAGCACGGTGCTACAGGAAAGCAAGTTGAGGCCACAAGAAAATTACCAAGCATTGTGTTGCATTTCTTCTGCTCTACTATTTTTTTTATTAAGCCATTTTCCTAGTCATTTGCAGCCACAAAATTGTGCTTTCATGCTTCATAGCTTAAGAACTTTAAACACATTGCTGTTTTGGTTTTTATTTAAAAAAAACCTCTTAATCCATTTTTTGCTCTGGAATAATTTCCCAAAATATATAGTTGACCCTTGAATAACACGGGTTTAAACTACTCAGGTCTACTTATATGCAAATTTCTTCAATAAAGTCTATAAATATATTTTTCTCTCCCTTATGTTTTTAAATAACATTTCTTTTCTCTAGCCTACTGTGTTGTAATAATAGAGTATATAATACATATAACAAACAAAATGTGTGCTAGTCATCTGTTTATGTAATCAGGAAGGCTTCCAGTCAATAGCACGCTATTAGTGGTTTTTGGAAAATCAAAAGTTATATGTGGATTTTGGACTACATGGGGGGTTGGCATCCTCAACTCCCATGTTGTTCAAGGGTGAACTGAATTCACAGAAAATGAGTCCTGTGGAATATGACTGCCTTTTTGTGAATAAAACAAAATATTCTATAGTCAAATAAATTTGGCATATGCTAGGTTAAATAGTTTCTTTACTGCAGGACTTTTCAGAAACTGTCCTGTGTCAATGCGCCTTGTGAAAATCTTGGAAAGAAGTCACAGTGTGTGCATCACTTTCCTAATTTAGTTAACCCAGGATCTTTTTCTCTCTTACTATTCCTTGGAACTGACATGGTAAAAAAAAAAAAAAAACATATTGAGAAATATATCTAAAAGGACCAAAAATGAAGTGCTACTACCTTCCATATCTTATAATTCTTGAACAAAAATACATCCAGTGCTCATATCTTTCAACAACAGCTAACACTTCAATTGTCTTTTTTATACATGAAGAATCTGTTCCACAGATGTGTCAAGTAATTTGACCAAGATAATGAGGGCATTCTTTGGCTTATAAAGGAACAATACTTTGCAAGCCTGTTTGTGAGGTTTGAGATGTGTTTGCTCTAAATACACAAGACTAAGACAGATTCCAAGTGCAACAGAGCATACTGATTCTAGACATAGTCAAAAAACTTGGCCAAAAAGAACTTGTGGGTTTTTAAAAAATTTACAGCTACTATTACCCCTTCTAATTTCACACTGCCATAGCCTGAAGGCTTCCAAATGCCTATGGTTTCTTTAAGTCAGAATGCGGAGCTATAGCAAAGACTCAGCAGCCCTAGGTACAAAATTTAAAATTGAGGAGGTCAAGTATTCTGGTGGTAATGGCATTCTTAATACAACTCAGTCACCCTCCAGAAGGACAGGAACATCTTGGGTCCAGCCACTAGTCTCTTCATGAGAAGTACCTCACCCCACCTACCAAACCCCCTACCTTGTTCTGCTTTCTGCTAGGCAGCAGGAAGTTCTGAGAGGAGCTGCTAAAACATGGCTTCTCTGTGGGCTTCTGTGTTTGGTTCAGATTTTTGTACTGTTATTCACAAACACACCCTGGTTATTACTCCCCAGCCTGTTGACACAGAAGTCACTGCAAAGTATTAAAGATACAGCCAAAAAATTAATATAGCACTAAGGAGGAGGAGGAGGATCTAGCCTTTAACAGAGGTTAAGAGGTTGGATTTGAATTCTGATTTTTTTTTTTAATTTTGCAACCTGGACAAATACCCAAATTTCTCTATACCTTAGTTTCCTGATCTGTAAAATGAGGACACTTTGAGGACCTTGAGGGTTATTGTAAGTAATAAAGAGATGACACATGTTTTTATGGGTTCCCATAAACTGACCCTGAGAAAAATATTAAAGTACAACTAGTTTATTTAGGAAATGATTCCAGGAAACACAGCAGAGGACCAGGAGAGTGAGCCAGGAAAGGGAAAGAGGCAAATTAAGGGCACAATATTAAGCAAGTTGCTGCTGTGGTCAGCAGAACTTGATCCCACTAGAGAACTTCGGGAGACAGTATAGAACACAGCTTAGAGTTACTCTGAGAAGATAAGGACGCTGGATTCTTACCTACCAATTCTTTTTTTTTAATCCTCACCTAAGGACATTTTTCATTCCTTTCAGAGAAAGAGGAAGGGGGGAAGAAAGAGAGAGAGAGACAGACAGACAGACAGAGAGGCAGAGATGTGATTGACAAATACCAATTGGTTGCCTTTTCCTACATGCCCTGACAGAGGAGCCAACCCACATCCTGAGTGTGTGCCCTGACCAGGAATAGAACCTGTGACCTTTTTGTCTATAGGATGACACTCCAAACAACTGAGCCACATTGGCCAGGGCTTATCTACCAATTCTTTAACTGTCACTGGTTGAGAGTGTTCCCAAGGGTATTCACATCTTATAACTCCTGCCTTGTCCTGGATGACAAATGATATCCTGCAGCCAAAAGGAAATCTCCCAAGGACAGAGAGCCAGAGATGTTTTCTGAAAGCTGCATTTGGTGGGAAGAGGTGAAAGTTTACTTACTAAGAGCCTCTGTAACTCAAATAAAATATGTGGAACTGTACCCTGCACCTATTAAATGCTATTAAAGTCTAGATCTTATTACTTTCCAGAACAAAAATCCCATTATTTAAAAATCATTGCCCTCGGCATTCATTCCATTAATAGTCTAAGTTTCCCAGAAACTCCTGACCCTTATATCTGATTACTTCCCAGGGACAAGTTAAGCTTCCCAAAACTGAATTACCAAATTTCTACATTGTACCACAAACATGCTTCAAGGTTACCCACTTCCATGTTTTATTTACACTTTTTTGCCTTGCTTGAAAACCTAAATTCTTCATCACCCTATTTCCTAGTCCTGATTTTTCTACTAGACTCAAGTCAAAATTTTGTTCTCGTGCCTTCCATAATTTTTCATGGAATGTCTTATCTCCCTCCTATGAAAGCCCATAGTTTATTACCTGCAATTCTCTTATAACATTTATCATTTTTGTCCTCTATGAGAAAGCATTCTCTTTTCCCAGTAAGAGATGAGTTTTTAAAGACAAGCTATATATTTTGCAGTTTATCATATGTCCCTCCTCAATGTTATTAAGCGAATGCAGTGTCAGAAATTATAATTAAAAGTTTGTTTGAGAAGAAAGCTTAATGGTGAGCTAAAAATGTTTGGGAACTATAAATCTATGGGATGCCGATATTCTCACACATGGTGATGAAACAGAAACAAGACAAGAATGTCTGCTCTAGCCACATCTATTTTACTTTGTACCAGTGGTTCTAGCCAAGGCAATTAAGTGAGAAATAGAAAAGCCATCCAACTTAGAGAGGAAAAAATAAACCTATCTCTATTTTCAGATGACAATCTTATATGTGAAAAAAGTCCTAGAAAATACATTCACACATGTATACATGCACAATTAGAGCTAATAAATTTAGCAAGGTTGCAAAATGTAAGATTAATATACAAAACCAGTTGTATATCTACATATAAGCAATAAATCTTAAAATAAAATTAAGAAAATTCTATTTACATCAAAAAGAATAAGATATTTAGGAGTAAATTTAACAAAAGAATCACAAGACTAGGACATTGGAGACTTCAAGACATCTTTGAAATAAATTAAAAATAACCCAAGTAAATGTAAGGATATCCTCTATTCATAGTTTAGAAAACTTATCATTGTTAAGATGGTAAAACTCTATAAATTGATACACAGACTTAACACATTCTCTTTCAAAATATAGCTGGCTTCTTTACAGAAATTGACCAGCTTATCCTAAGATTTTTATGGAAATGCAAGCGTCCTATAGCAGCTAATACAATTTTGAAAAAGAAGAAATGTTGAAGGAATTACATTCCCTGATTTCAAAGCTACAGAAATAAAGACAGTGGACTAATGGCATAAGTGTAGACAAACAGAGCAATGGAATAGAATTGAGAGTCCATAGATAAACACGTACATTTATGGTCAGTTTATTTTCAACAAGTGTGCCAGGATAATTCAATGAAGAAATAATAGTCTTTTCAATAAATGGTACAATATAGATGGGCCTTTGAAAAAATATACGTAGTTAAATAAACCATATTTAAAAGGCTATATATTGTAGTATTCCACTAATATAAACTGTCCAAATCCATATACACAGAAATAGATTAGTGATTACCAGGGGCTAAGAGAGCAGAGGAAAATAAGGAGTAACTGCTTATAGATAAGTGATTTCTTTGGGGGATAATAAAAACTATTCTAGAATTAGATAGTGGTGATGGTTTCACAACCTTATGAATATAGTAAAAACCACTATAATTTACTTTTTAAAAGGGTGATTTTTATAGTATATGAATTATATCTCAATTTTTTTAATATGTTGATCATTGTCCAAAAATGAGGAATACTACTACACAGGGGAAGTTGATCCAAAAAAGTAAACTCCTTTCTCTGCCTCTTCAGTTTTCTATCTTTTACTTAACTGATTCCTTAAACAAATTTCTACATTGTGCCAGATAGTACCTGACATGATGGGCGTACAGAAGTCTAGAACTAGATATAGTTTCTATACTGATGGAATTTATAATCCAATTCTAAAGAGGAGTCAGTCAATTCCAAGTCAGAGTGGAGAAGAGAAGGGAAAATTATATGAATCCCAGCAGAAACAGCTGAGCCAGGGTACTGAGCCTAGCCCACATATCGGGTTCTCAAACTTCTCAACTGGTTTTCAACTCTGGGATTTTGCTTCTTCTAGCCAACAGTGAGGACTGACCTTGTTGAGGTGGCTGGGATGCTGGTTGCCCACAAGACAGCTGCCAAATGTATACCGCCACATTTATTTCCAACCTCTGACATTATATAGAAGATTCCAGTGTGAAATATCTAAATCTCTTAACCCAGCCAAAAAATTTAGAAACACAGCAGCAAATATTCACACTGAATGTCTTGGTCATTATCTATCTGGATTCTTGAGAAGAAGGAATCTAACTTTCAAAGACACCCACTCAAACATTGTCTACTCTTGTTGCTGCATGTACTTTAAGTATTCTATCTTGTTTACCTACCCTGTTTCCACATTCAATTTCGAAATCCCAGTCTCAGTATTTTTTTTCTTTAAGGTTGAGTCATGTTATAGACAGTAAGAGGCAATATATTGTTAATTCTCAGCATCAGCCATAACAAGTTCATAAGGCATGGTCAATACAAGTCTTGCATATGTACAAAGAATTAATGCAGAGGCAATGAAAAGGGGAGGGCTCCTAAATAGTAAACTAAAGGTTGCAAGGAAGACTGCAGGTATCCTTTCTTCCAGGAAATTTTAACTTTGGAAAAGGAAATTCAGACATCTGTGAATTGGCTTAGGTATCTTCTTACCTAAAGACAGAAAGAGATTTAGTCATATCTCAGAGGTCTGTCTTCCCTAGAATTTAACATGACTTTGTGTTGGAACTATAGCCCTTTGTAATTCTCAGTGACCTGGAGGAGATCAAAATCACTCTACAACATTCTACCATTAGCTGAGTCATCTACTTCTATTTCTTTAGAACTGTGATTTTTCAACATGTGTGCCATAAGAAACTTTAAAATATGCAGTACCTGACTATTTAATCAGGGGCACTTAGAATAAAATAAATAAAAACAGCCAACACAATAACAGCTGTCTGGTGTAAATGAATCAAAATCATACCTATTTTTTGACAGATTGGCAAAAATATTTTTTTTGGTGTGCTGCAGATTTGAGTAATTAGTTTGTGTGTGCTGTGAGATTAAAAAGGTTGAAAATTGCTGCTTAGAGAGAGAGTCTGAATTTTGCTGTTGTCCCTGCTTTCTTCTACTTTCCTTAACTTGTCATGGTTAAAAAACAAAAACAAACAAACAAACAAAAACAATCCCCAAAACTGGTATTTAACATTTCCCTACAGAATGATATTTGTGGATATACTTTTTTTAATGTTCATTGTTTGTAACAACTTGAACTTGAAACTAAATAATTTCACATTAAACCATAGTATTTCCAGCATGACACATGTGTTAGAAAAACATTTCAATGTCTGGGCTCTCAAGCATGATCATAAAATAAACTAAAAATTTGGCTCAGAGAAGACAGAACAAGAAACAAATAGATGTTAGTCCTAGGAAGGAACGTATGATTAGGGAGCTGAACAACATTCCAGTTCATAAAAGAAATCTAAATCTTGAGTACAGATGTAAAATAGATACATATCTTTTGAAGGACCTTAATCAAATGGCAAGAGAATTTCAATCAATGTATACAAATAATGAGCCATTACAAAAGGAATAGGGGATTAGAGTTCTTCACTGTGAGAGACCAAGAAAATGCAAACTTAGAGGATTAGTTGTCTGTGTCTATTAAGATTTGCTAAGTTTATAAAATATCTGTCTGCATGGCTGTTAGAATTGGGCATTATATATTCATCACTATGAGTAAGGCCATGAGTATGTATCAGAGAGGGAATGATGTGACAATTATAAATGGGTATGTGTCACCATATGGGTTCTCAGTACTAAATAAAGGTTCATAAATGTGCCATTGGTGTGTTGCAGGGAAGCATTACACTAACACTGAAGATCAACACTTACCTATCCAAGTGACAAATCCTAAAATAAGAAATTAGGTCAATCATATCTTGGTGTCATAATCATATGACACCATATCATAATCTGAAAAATAAGGATGCAATTTCTAACTACTTGGGATACTCATAAAAAGAATTAATGGTTCACTTTCATTTCTATTTTCAAGTGAAAATAATATCAAAATGAGGTTTTGGCTGGCAGAGATATTTATCTGTAACAGAATTAATAAATGAAACTTCTACCATATCCCAACCCTTATTTATGGAAGCTTTAGTGAGAGTGGGTGGTATTATATATATTAGCTGTAATAATATCCACCATTTGAGGGGACAAGATCCTCTGAAGGAGCAATTGAATGACTCAATGTTTCTTTCCTTTTCTATCTCTTCCCTCTCTTCTTATCTCCTCTCCCGTTTCAGTAATTTTTTTTAAAGTGTGGACTACTCTTTGGATCTACCACGTCTTATGTATGTGACCTTGAACAGGTTGCTTTCCTTAGCCATTTTCTTCAGCTCTAAAATAGGAATTAAGTTCCCCATATTTTAAGTACAGTGGTTGAGGTCACTAACTTTAGGGACAGACTGCCGACCTTATATACTGGTTCCACCCCTTCCAGATGTGTGATTTAAGCAAGTAGTTTTGATATGCGTAAGCCTTGTATAAAGTTTCCTCCATAAAAAAGTGAATAATTATCATAAAATGCTCCCAGGACTGTTCTGAGGACTAAATGAGACAGCAGATAAGAAACGTCTAGTAGAAGGCCCGGGACCTTCCAAATACTCAATAATTGTCACTATCATAACCTCCATGATCACTATTGTAATTATCATAGTAATTGTAAATCTGGGAGACCATTGCCAATGGCACCCTTTTTATTCTTTCTTTCTCCTTTCTAATTTTTTTATCATTTCCTTTTTTATTACTACTTCAGAACTACATATAAAAATTATAATGAAGTTGACTTACACTTTTATTTACCTCATAAATCTCTTTCTGTAAAATTGTAAAATTAGGCAAAACAAAAGACAGCATAATAGTGTCCATAATGCCATTATTCATAGTCTAAAATAAATGCTCCTCGCAGTAGGAGGAGAAATAACCTGTATTCACACACGGTGTGTTATATAGCGATGAGAATGAGGGAACTACAACTGCATGCAACAATATGGATACATCTCAGAAACACAATGTCGGGAAAAAGAAGCCACATACAAAAGAGGGCACAGTGAATGATCCCGCCCATTTACATAAAGTTCAAACACAGGCAAACTAATTTATGATGTGAGAAATCAGAATAATAATTGTGACTTGGTGATTAGAAGGAAACACACAGCATGTTTTTGCTCTGGCTACTTATCACAGAGGTGTGTAGACTCACTTAGCAAAAATTTCATGTAGCTGAACATATATCCATGCACATTTCTACATGTTTTAATTCAATAAAGGGAAAAAAGAAGGAAAATCAAATATTCTCTATTATTGTATCCAGAAAAATGAACAACCTAAAGCAAACTGTTTTATACCTATTTTCTCTTCTAATAATTTAAATAGGAATAAAAATATACTTCTACTTGACTACAGGGCTCAGTGACACTTATCATTAATTAATTGTCTCAAACATTTTTGGGGGGAGTATAAATTATATAAAATGGTTGAGGAATTAAGTATGGAAGAAGGCACATGATTTCAAGATAGAAAAAGAAAGCACTGTTTCTTGTCCCAGTTCTTATGCTCGTTTACTGAAAGCCTGGGGAAAACTACAAGCCCTCTCTGTGCCTCAGTTTGAAAAAGTATTTATGATGGTATCATGCGGCCACCTGTCTGGATCTGTACAGAGAAACAAATGAGGTGGTCCATGTTAACATTTCTATTGTTTTTTTAATCTTACTCATCTTACTTGTTTAATTAAAATCTCTCTTCCCCTCTCTGTTTTCATGAACTTTCCATCCTCCCTCAAAGGAAAACTTATTTTCTATATATATGTTCTCAAGGTACCTTAGGTACACTTCTATCCCAGAATGGATAACTTATTATAGTTTATTCTTCATGATCTGTTCTGTGACTTTCCCTGCATAAGGATTCTGGCTTTTCCATCCTAACATGCTTAACAAAGCACAGAACAGGAATTTAACATCTGCCGTAGTGAGATGGTATTGGAGTTCCTTAAAAAGTTTTACAAACACTTAACTGATTCGCTACATTCTAGTTTTCCTTGTACACTCTCCATGGCATGTGGTTTTAAAATGTATGCAAATATCATTTATAATTCCTTTGCAGAAGGCATAGAATTATAAACACATTGCACCACCTCAATAAATTCCCCTGCTGTGCATTACAATGCAACAAATCAAGTAGTTCCCATTGCACAAGCTTTCCATTGCAGAATAGAAAATGCTTGGAGACCCTTAGTTAGTGGAAATGCCATAGAGGTTATAATGACCTTTGTAAGAAAAACAGTGAATCCAGTGGCATTTTGGAGCTTTCTTGTATTGTCATTGAATATTTCATTGCCTTTAAAGTGTTTTTTTTATTTTGACATTTGTCTTCCTATTGTATGCCACATTTAGGCTGATTTGTTCAGAGAAATTGTAGTTTCACTGAGACTTGACCTACAGAATCAGAGACTCAGGTTCTAGTCACTTTGTTGAGATGGATCCAAGGTATAAATAGAGGTCAGATGTCAGCCCAAAGGGCAGGCTGGAACAAAAATGCTTACCTGGATGACTTAGCTATGAAATGGGCTCAGCTATAGAAGTGAAAGGGCAGGCAGGCTATATAATGAACCTGGCTATAAAATAAAGAAAAAAAGGAAGACCCATCCAACTGTGATGCAAAGTCAACAGACATGTTCACTTTGGTCCAACGAGCATTTTATCATGATGTTTTGGAACAAGACTTGCCATATGACTCCAATTAGAGCACCAATGTTAAACTCTCCTGCCCTGACTCCTGGAAGGGAAAATCAGAAGATTTCAGTCTCTGGTTCTGTGAGCCTGCACTGCTGGCTGTATCCTTCAGCCATGGGTAGTGAGGCCAAAACAGGACACCGCAGTGATGAGTTACACTCTCCCTGTCATTTGCAGCACTTTGTTCAAAGAGAAAAGATCTCCAATGATGAGGGCAGTTCACTCAAGCACTTAGATGCAGATTCCTGAGAGATGAAAGACACACAACTTTTATAGAACAGATATTTTGAGAGAAAATTTGATTCTTTGAAATTAAGTTAGAGCTTGCTTTCATATAATTTGTAGTTAATTTTCACAAATATTTCAAGATCGTGCTTCAAAGAAAAGAGTATTCTCCACTCCACACCTCAGTAATCTGAGTATGTTTGTTATGTCAAGATTATTAGTTGTGCTGTTCGCACATTCTTATCCTTACTGATGTTTTGTCTGCTTGATCTATTGATTTCAAGGTATATTGAGGTATATTACAGTCTACCACTCTGAATTTATATCAGGTGTATATAAATGATAAATTATTACACTTTCCTTAGTGAACTGAAACTCTTATCATTATGTAGTTACCTTCTTTATCTCCAATAATTATTGTACTTAAAGTCCATTTTTTCTGATAATCATAGTTAAACCAGCTTCCTCCTGATTAGCATTTGCCTAATTTTAGTCCATTCTTTTACTTTTTTCTTTCTGTAAACTTCCTTATGTTTTATGCATTCTGACCACATTTATCTTTTAACTAGTGAGTGTATTCTCTTTTTTATATATTTACTTGTTACCTTATATGCATATACCTATGTGTATAAGGTGGGGCAAGAGTAGGTTTACAGTTGTGAGTACATGAAGTACAGAGTTTATTCTCGTGTTTTTTAATCAATTTTGTGTTATTTTTCTATAGGAACAAATGTAATCCTACTTTTGCCCCACTCTGTATATATCCATATATATTAATTTTGTCCATATACTTTTTATTTTTATTTGTGACCTTTTTTATTATTCTGTTTTTCTTTCTTTTATTATTCTGCATTTTTTGGTTACCTTAGATATTCAATTTGCAAATTAAAAGGGAAATAAGCCTTAGAGAAAGAGGGGGTAAAATAATAAATGTGAAGATTAAATTAATTATTAAAACCTAAGGAAAATATTGATAATTATAAGTAAATTCAAGGGCTGACCTTAAAGGGGATAGAAGAATGAGCATACCTATGATAAAACTCATCAAAAAAAGAAAGAGAGAATTCACAAAAGTAATGTGACAATAGGTACAGAGAAAATTTAAAATTATAAGAGAAGAATATTCTCAATTATGCATTAATTAAGCTAAAAAAATCTCCATGAAATAGAGAATGTTCTTGAAAAATATGTCACTCCAAAAGTATTCTAAAAGAAGTAGTGCTCTGAAAAAGTATTAGTAATTAAGTGTATAAATTAGCAAAGTTACAAGAAAATTATCTCCAAGTAAACCTTTAGTATCAGGCTATTTTATATTGCCATTTTGTATTTTTTAGTTTAAATTTTACTTTTCAACTACAGTTTACACTCAATATTATTTTGTATTAGTTTCACATGTACAGCACAGTGGTTAGACAATCACACACTTTACGAAGTATTCCCCCCTGGATAGTCCCAGTATCCACCTGGTGCCATGCAGTTAATACAACATTATTGACTATATTCCCCATACTGTACTTTATATCCCATGACTGTTTTGTCACTACCACTTTGTACTTCTTAATCCGTTCACCTTTTTCACCCAGTTCCCAAACCTCCTATCCTCTGTCAACCATCAGCCTGTTCTCTGTGTCTATGAGTCTGTTTCTATTTTTTGTTCATTTATTTTGTTCTTTAGATGCCACATATAATATTTTGAATTTAAAGAAAAGGCTAATCTGAATGTAATATAAATGATATCAGCAAATATTAAAAGACAGAATTTTTTCAATTATTTAATGGGATAGCATATTTGATACCAATAAGCCAGCAAAAATAGGAAAATAAAAGAAAACTAACTCTATATCCATCCCCCTTATAAACATAGATGCAAAAGGAAATCATAAGAAAACATTACATAATTCAATAATACTTTAAAATGATTATCTATCCTGAACAAATATGATTTTATTTTTTAAAAGGAAGGCTGTTGTGATATTTAAATATTTACTAATAGAATAAAATACATAAGAGAAGAAGCAGTATAGGGAATAAAGAACAATTATTTCAAAAGAGAGTAAAACACCATTTTGTAAAAGTTACAGCTTGATCCATTTCTGGAATTGCAAGTATAATGACTGATAATAAAAATGAAAGTTAGTTCTAGAAGAGTAGAGTGGTAACAGGAGACATCAGGAAGGCCCTACATTAGTATAATCTTGATAGCCATAGGTTATATTTGAAGAATTTTTTTAAAATATTTTATTTATTTATTTTTAGAGAGAAGGGAAGGTAGGGAGAAAGAGAGGGAGTGGAACATCGATCAGTTGCCTCTTGCACACACCCTGAGGCGGGGCTGGCCCACAGCCCAGGTATGGGCCCTGACCAGGAATCAAACGAGCAGCCCTTCTGTTCACAGGCCAGCACTTAGTCCACTGAGCGACACCAGCCAAGGCACATTTGAAGAATTTTCAACCATAGGGATAATCTGATTAGGATTGCATTTAGTAAGATGACTCCAGCAGCAGTTCGGGAGACAAATGGTAGAGAAACCAAACTAGAGGCATGAAAATCAATTCAGTATAGGACAAATCTACTAATACTTGGAAGAGATGACCAAACCCAAACTAGTGACAATGGGAATGGTATTGATGGAGCAAGTATGAGAGATGTGGGAGTATGATTTGTATGATGTTGTGACTTCATGGATGTGAGAAGAAAGAATCTGATGTTGTCTACCATGTGGTAGATGGCAAGGCTGTTTGCTCGTTGGGGAAAATCAGGAGAAGTCCATAAATAAGCTCGGTGGCGATTTGATGCTGCATGGGGTGAGGTGGCTGTGTGTTAAATCAGGGAAGAAAAGGCTCTGGGAAGGCAGAGGTTTCTGAGGAAAACGGAAAGAGTTTATAAAGATTTGGAATGAAAACTGGTAGATACACAACTGTTTGAGCTAACACCCAGGACTGGATTATCAAATCTGACTGACACAAATTAGTGATTTTTTCCAAGATCTGGCTTTCCAAATAATTTGAAAGATACAATCAAAAGAGGCACAGACAAAGCCGGGAAATATCTGGGACATTGATGAAGGCTCCTCAGTTAGGTCCTTCCCATGTCAGACATGACCTTCTGGATCCAAAATAGGTAAGGACTCTAAATGATTTATAAAGGTTACCTCACATAGTGTGGGTGGTTTGGATTATAAAGCATTTCCATTTTATATTTCAAATGGTCAACTAGTTTACATGACATTGTCCATTGAGCCAGGTATCCTAGATTTTACACCCTTGATCCATAGCAACTGCAGACTAAGAACACCCCACTAAAAGAATTTCATAAATAAGGACTCTCCTTCTAGCAATATCATTAATCTATTTGCACAGCAGTCTGCTTATCATATTTACAAGGAGACTGGACAAAGTCATCTGCCTAATTTCTTCCCCAGAGTATCCCTCACTCCTTCCTGGTAATGGAATAAGGGATGGATCACAGGCCAATTGCTTTAATTCTTTCCTTTCCATTGCATAAGTTATTGGAGGAGAGTGTCAAGAAGAGGGGCAATTGGTAGTGCCAAATATTGCAGAGTGCTTAAGTTTCTCTTCAGTTGAAAAATGATTATGCTATTGGTTACCTTAGCAACATCAATTTCAGGGATGTGATCAAGAAAACAATGCAGACTGCTATGGGTTGGCATAGTGAGAGATAAGAAAATACTGAAACACAGATTAAGTTTTTTAAGTTTGTAAAAAGAATGAAAGATAGGAACACAGAGGGGAAGATAAACTCAAGGATGTTTTAAAGTGGGTCAGACATAGTTTATTTATATGCTAAAAACAAGAAACCAGTAAAAATGGAAAGGATGAAGAGATAAGATAAAAAAGAGGGATAATTATACAATACTTTGCATAAAAGAGTCATCCAGGTAGTTGATGAGTGGGTGAATAAATGAATTAGTGAATGGCTAGAGCAAGGCCCATGATCATTACTGGGTGGGACTGTCCATTTTACCTTAAACCTTTATTAGTCTGGACCACAGAAAATTACACTTTTTACATATAGTGTCATATGTCAAGAGAAGGGCAAATTAAGATTATGCATTTTGATTGACTTAATATAGATGACAGTCTATATCAGTCTGAAAATATTTCTGATTGGTTCTTCTACACAACAGTATCTCAGACTCCCTATCTCATTCATGACAAGATTCTTTATTGAAACTGTCCCAGAGTGACAAATGTAGGAAGTTTATAATAAACAAATGGACAGACATAAACTAGAGTTTGCTTCAAAGAAATAAGGTCTGTAATTCCTGATTCCAAACCTAGCATTCTATTGTCAGATCATGTGTTTATTATGAATCTGAAAATATAGTGGCCATATATCTAATGTGGAATGAGAACATACTAAGCCTTGTGACTTCTAATTCTACAACATTCTTAGTTTCCAGTAAAGTGCTCAGCATTCAATGAGAAATCAAGAGACTCCATTTTCTTACAATCTAGTTAATTCTTTAAAAAGGGTTTAATAATGTGTTTACCAGAAATGCTGCATTATTTATTTTGCTTTCTCTATAGGGCATACTGTGTCTTACTCACAGTAGGTACTCAATCAAAATTTGTTCATTTACTTACTTCAAACTAACACGAGATTTGTTGATTTAGTAGTTTAATATCAAGAGATTGTTTTCTGATTGTAATGCAAAAAAGTCATATACTAAGATAGATCACCCAGACTGTTCAACAAATGATTGCATCTTTCTCTTCAAAAGGTCGTGTGCTATATATCAGCAGCCACTTCTTTTCCAACATATTTTACAAATACACCTTGTATCTGGACGACTCTGCCATTATTATCATTCATTGTCAGTATATGACTGGAACACAGGCATGGACAATTCACCAAGTTCAAAAGTTAAAAAAGGATGGCAATAAGGGGAAAGAGTGGTAGGAAAACATGTGCCCTTTTACATATTTGTAAAATATATATTCTTTTCTGCCGATATGATAAAGCATTCAGAATCTTTCCTCTATTCACACTCAGAATCTTCCCATGTCTTGAATCCTTCCATAATTTATGTATGTGGTGTAAATGTGAATTTATATGTATATGTTTAAAATTAACCAGAGGGGAGGTGGGAGGGGATAATGGGGGAGTAAGGGAAAAGGGTTGCCAAGGAACATGTATAAAGGACACATGGACAAAGCCAAAAGGGGGTAAGATGGAGGTGGGAGGTGAGGATGGCTGTGGCAGCGGGGAGGGGGTGGGAAATGGAGACAACTCTACTTGAACAACAATAAAAAACATTTTAAAAAAGAAAAAATACAGATAAATTCATTTTGAAAATAAAGAAATGGGGGCTAAGACATCCCTTTGGAAATGTTTTAAAAATTTTTAATTTAATTTTTTAAAAAAGACCATATTTTTCCTTGAGTATGTTTACTTTTCCAGGGTTGACTTTCTTCTGTTGTTCACGCTTACAGAAGATATAAGGAATGGGATCTTGCATGAGAGACTTATTTCGATCCTAAGTCAGCTAAATGCAGAGAAAGATTGTTGCCTTACGCAGTAAACTATGACGTCAACATCAAATATGTTTATGAAAAGGGATTAGGGAAGCTCTGGTCTATATTAATTCTAGTTCATGAACAAGAGTGCTAATCAAATGAAGTAATTTTGGTTTTGGTTGTGTACTTTATGATTTGCTGTACATTTGGTTCAAAGGCAAATTCAGCATTACATATATGTCCTCCATAGCTAATGTAATGCTCCTGGGAAGGGCAAATTTAATCTTCGAGGATAAGAATTACAAGATGTTACCATTGTACTTGAATTCCTCTTTTCAAATGTGGAATGTGATAGAATAGTATAGTTGTTACATATGTCATGAAATATGTAACAGTTATGAAATTATGAAATTATTATGAAATTCAAATTAAGAAAAATAAACACTACTATCTACTTATATGACCAATGAGAATTTTATTTCAACACTTACTTTCTATCGGAGCTCTATTTAAGTTGAAAATGAGGACCTACATGTATATTGTAAGATACTCCACGCTGCTGTTAAGACACACGGCATCAGAAAACAAGAGCTTTGGCAGTCAGCATCATTATAGCACTATGACCTTGGCCAAGGTGGTTATCCTTACTAAGACTGTATTCCTTCATCAGTGGAATGAAGAATTTAGGCAGTAATTCCAATCTTTCTCTCTCAAAATCCAAATAAGTTTGGGTTGATGAGTCTCTTAAGTCTCTTTAAATCTATAGATTTCCTCTCAACTCCTTTCTTATTCCTCCTTGTAATTTATTTTTTAAATGAACAAGTCTGAAATTTTGCTGATTGCATTCCTGTGGTGTTAACATGTCCTTTTGTCCTTGCATTTTCTGTACAATTCTAGTTAGATGTACAGGGCCTGACACAAATAATGCCCTTTTTTTTATTACAAAATCTTTTATTACAAAATCATAAACATGTAGTAACATAACAATATCACACACGAGCATACAATATGACATTTTAGGTGAAATGTTCAAATTAAAACTATAAATTACCCCCTTATTATTACCCTATCAACCACACTCAAGTAAGACTTACTTCTGCCAGACCAAATTCAGATTTGATTTTTTGGCAAAAATATTTTGGAAGTAGTATTGTGTTCTTCCACCTGGAGGTACAATGCCTGGCTTTTCTTTTTGTGATGTTAGCAATTGTTGTTAATCATTGTAAGTTCATAATTTCTATAGGGATTTCTTTGTTTTGGATGAACAGTTTCAAAATATAAGGTAACATTGTAAGAAACTATTTGTGTTCAATTTGACATAACTTTCTCTTCTATGAAATAAAAATTATAAATTTTTGTTTACTTCTCAAGATCCTTAGTCCAGCCCTGGCTGGTGTGGCTCAGTGGATTGAGCGCCAGCCTGTGAACCAAAGGGTCACCAGTTCGATTCCCAGTCAGGGCACATGCCTGGGTTGTGGGCCAGGTCCCCAGTAGAAGGTACATGAGAGGCAACCACGCATTGATGCTTCTCTCCCTCTCTCTCTCCCTTCCTTTCCCTCTATCTAAAAATAAAACAAATAAAATATTTTTTGAAAAAAGATCCTTAGTCCAAGGAAATGATCAGCAAATAAAATGAACAGAGACACACAATTTTGCATGAGTGCTTTAAAGTAAAAAATGTCCAAGTTCATGAAAGAGAGGGATAGAAAGGCAGATTAGAAAATAAAAATGTATTACGTACTCAAAGTATAATTTTGTTATGGCCTTGGTAAGCACCCTTATCTGATGGCTTTCCATTTCTGAAAACCAAACAAAAATAAATAAGTAGAAATAAGTTAATATTCCCACATACTTTCCTGAGAAATTCAGTCTATTAGCCTTTCCGAGAAGGCCTTGAAAAATGTTTTTACTGTACTGTATATCTGAGTGACAAATTGTACCTTTAATCCTAACAGGAAGAAAGGAATTTCCCAGATGTAGCAATGCCATTGAAAACACCCTCCTAGTTAGGCTGCACCAGAAATATTCTGCAGAGGACAGAGCACCTGGAAATGGAGGGACACCCCACCATCATGCCAGCTCGGGGCAAAGGAGAAGTTTTATTACAAGCTCTCCTCACTGCAGTGAGCAGTAAATGTGTCTGCACTGGGGAAAGGAGTGGTAGGACTGGAGCCACAACATAAGTAGCTAAGTCTGTGAAGGGGAACAAAGACCTTGTGGTCATCATCCAAAGCCACTTGTGCCACATGCATTGCATTTCAGTCCTCTTTTGGACTACACCTACTTGATCTTTTGCATGCAGGCAACATTGAGCACAGTCCCAGAAGGTATTTTCAGATGGGGGTAGTTTCAGATGGGAGTAGAAGTCTGTATCTGAAGCACAAAACACGAAAATGAACAATTACAGGTCAGGTTAGTAAGAGGAAACATAGTTAGGGTTCCAAAAGGGAATCATTAAAAACTCTACTAGGAAAATTCTAATATGAATAGAGCAATACCCCAGTTGTGTGTTCCAAAAGTTTATGTGAAAGATGTGTCTAACTCTGAGTACATTTCTTCACAGAAAGTTTCATACAATGATGAAGTTCCCAAGCAGCCTACAAGTTGGTGGTGTTAAGAAAGTCTGTTCTGCTCATCATTCATTCATTCATTCATTCATCAAAAATATGAGCTTCTATTAGTCTAAATGCTGGGGATGCAGAAGTAAATATCAACTCCTAATTATGTAACACTAAAACAACTGGGTGCCGCACAGTATCAGGTATAACTACATTTTCATCTATTCTTCAATGAAAATGTACTATAAGAAAATAGTAAAACAATAGTACAGATAACTATAGTCAAAAATCACCCTTAATAAAGCACTTTATAATGGTTACCCATAAATGGAAGAGTTTCTCCAGTAAGGTCTGGCCAAGAACAGGGGATTGAAGGCTGCCGTCACACTTGCTGTTAGGTGGGGGTTAGAGTCAATGAGAGTGAGCTGCTTAAGGGCTAAGTAAGATAGTACCTTGCCAACTTTGTGAATCTAAAGAGCAAGGGGTAATCTCTTCATAGTTCTCAAGACTGTGAAAGTGAATGGCCATGAATTTTTTACTAAAGCCACTTATGAAGCAATGGGCCAAAGAAATCACCAAACCTTCAAAAAGATGTGTTTTGGTTCCATTTGCTACTAATAACATTCTGTTACTCTTAAAATTGCACGTTTTGGATGTGATGTTTTTGCTCAGGATACAATTACACTCACTCACTGCAACAACTATTTTGTAAACACTTTCTAAAATTGTTTTAAAATTTTGCATTTGAATAGGGGTTGCTCATCATCTTCCTCCTCCTGGGAGCAAGATGAACATTAAGTTGACTGATTTTCTAGGGAGTGATTCCTTCACTATTTGATGTTAACAGTTCTTCAATATTTTCACTGTTTACTTCTCTAAATCCAGACCACTTAGCAAGATCTAAGATTTTTTATTCCAGTTCAGTCACTTTTATGTTCACACTTCTCTCAATACCTCTTATTATTTCCAACTTTCCTATTGATCTACGAGCTCTTCTAGGTCTCTTAGGCTCACTTTCTGCAAGAGCATTTCCAACTACTCAGAAGATACAGTCATGTGAATATAGAATAATAGCAGTAATGTATACTATATTTGAATAACAAGAATAAGACATTAAATCTTTTCGGGAAAATGGCTAAATTAAGACTTTAATGCACTCTGCATCTTCCCATCTGGAACTGATGCATAACGTATGTTTTTAGTAGTAGACACATACATATTTGTTATAATAGATTATTTTGTGTGGTGAGTAAATTTCCAGTGGAACTTTTTACAAATTATTATATCAAATATCCAAAGTGAGAGTTCAGATTGCAAGGGATATCAGTCCATATATCAGTTCTTAAAGTTAGACAAATAAATACCTTACCTTTACCTTACTCTGGAGATCTCAGAATCTAATCTTTTGTTGTTGTTGTTGTTGTTGTTGTTGCTTAGGCAGGAATGATAGTTATTCTTACGTCACTATCAAAATCAATCTCTCTCATACAGCAACACAAACCAAAAAATAAGCTGCCTCCATCATGAAAACTCATGTTCAAAACATCAGGCAACTAGATGGGGCTCGTAGGAAGGCTCTAACCAGTGACTGTGCCACTGTCCACAGGTACAGATCCTTGACACAAGCACTGAGCCTCCCTTACATCAAACCATGAACATGAAGGGTTTGTTTTCCCCTAGGCAATGTGGAGAAAATGAAATTGCTCCTTCTCATGATTATAGAAAGTTTGAAAACATGTGCTCTATTAAAATTATACATGTAAACATATTTCATAAATAATAAATGTCCATTGAAATACACGGGGTTTGCTTTTATGGGCTAAATTGCATCCCTTCAAATTCCTATGTTAAAGGTTTAACCCCTAGTACCTCAGAATGCAACTGTATTTGGAGATAGGGCCTTTTAAAGGGATCATTACATTAAAATGAGGCCACCACAATGGGCCCTAATCCACTCCTACTGGAGTCCTTATATGAAGGGAAGATTAGGCCACACATATTGACACCAGAGGTGTGCATGCACAGACCACCATGTGAAGAGACAGTAAGGGGGCATTCATCCGTATAGCCAAGTAGGGAGGCCTAAGAGGAAACCAACCGTGCCAGGACTTTTATCTTGAAATTCAAGTTTCCAAAGCTGTGAGAAAATAAATTTCTGTTGTTTAAGCCACTCAGTCTACAGTATTTTATATAGGAGTCATAGCAAACAAATACAATAGCTGTTATTATTGTTATGTGAAATTAAAACTGAAGATTAGAGTTCACATAGACCTTATTAATCCAAAACAAACTTTTAATGCAATTGGCTATTATAAACCTAACTGTTCCAAAAGGAGAAAGTTCTCTTAATGGATAAAAGCACTAAGAGCATAATTTATTTTATTTATAATAAAAAAGAGGTAATTTCTTTGGTAGCCTAGCCTCTCACCATGAACACATAAACATGCATGACAGCCAATAGCTACCCATTCCTGAAACCTTAATCTCTTAATAGATTTTTAGATGCCTGTGCTAATCCCAACAGATTTAAGAACAGGCAATTATTTCTTCAATGAATCCCATAAAGAGGCTATAGAGGAAGTTGTTTCTAAGGTGATAAGGTCGGTGATAAATTTTAGAGTGAGGCCCATAACATTTGCAGCTTGGTCCTTTGCATCCTCAGTCACTGATCCATCAATCTTCCAATCACCAGGCTTTTAAGGTGAGCATACAATGTCACTGGATAATTAAGTAGTGTGTTAAAATAACAAAAGGTTATTTTTCAAAGACAGATTGGATAATAGAAGTTTTATTCTCTTGTACTATGTAATATGTACTTGTAACAATGAAAAGACTTTTGTTGTAGATGCTAGTAGCACATAATATGAGGAAAAGAACAAAAGAGTGTTTTTATCTCTAAGTAGAGTCAAGAGTAAACCCTGCAAGGGAGAACCCACATAGGGGTTGGAGTCAATGACTTGTGTTCTAATCCCATTGTCATTTTACAAATGCGATGGGTTCTGTTCAGAAGCTGCCTCTACTACTACTCTAGCATTCACATTGGTGAACAAGTCTACACTGCATACAGAATGACCCTATTGAAATACAGATCTAAAAATATCACCCTCCTAGGTTCTTATCCCCACATTGAATGCTCACTCCTCCATGACCCTTGGCTTAAATCACACAAAGACCTACCATTGGTCTTAGGATAACAGCCAAAACTCCCAAAATAGCCTACAAGGTTCTCTTGGTCATACCTTGCCTTTTGTTCCACAATCATCCGTCATCTCTTTCTGTTGTTGGGGGTGCACTATAGAGTTTTTCTTTAGTTATCGATGCTCTCGTTTTCCTTTAGTTCCCTGACAAAGGCATGTTACTTCTCACTACAAGGTGTCACACCATGCTTAAAACACTCTGCTTCTCATTCCAACTTTTTTTAAAATCTAAAACATTTACGTGAGTTTCTCACTTCCTTAAGGAGGTCACACTCCCCCATTCTAGGTTTTTGAGACTATAAATATATCCTTTGTGAACTTTTTTCTCAGCTATAGTTTTGCACCCATATGTGTGATTGCACTGTAAGCTTCGTGAGGGCAGGTTCCATGCTTAGCTTTGCTTGAAAAACAAAGTGTACTGAGTCTATTCCCAGTGTGTCTTAGAGCACTTGGCATTTAATGGGGTTCAATAAACACTTGTTGAATGAATTACTGTATGAATAAGTGGGTGAATGCTTGGATTAATGAATGCATGACAGTAAAGAGCTAAATAGACTTAGGGAAAGTATAAGCCTTAATGATCAGCATAACATAAGCTCTGGTAGGTCTAACACCAACTAAGTCAGACCAATAAAATAATAGGCAATCAGAGGTGGCTATGCCACTTGGTCACTCTCATAAAAGAAAATTTCAAGAACCACTGGGCAAACTAAGTTTTTCCAAGGAATGAAGCATTTTAATTTGGTCTTTCCTATGAGCCAGCCAATTATTTTCCCAGAACATAGAATTTAAACCTTAAAGGATCATCATTAGTGCAAATAAGATTATCTGATGTTGGTGAAGATAATTCCACTGATTCAACTCTACATGGCCAAAAAGTACAGCATTCTCTAAAGGATCCAAAGGTCCCACTCCAAGGTGACGCCTTATGATTCAGCAGAGGAAACAGGATTCCTAGCATCAGAGCCTATATCCTCAGTGAGCAAAGTATGCCCAGTCGACTTTGAGCTGTGTGGTGCCTTGGGCACAAACCATGTAGAACCTGACAGTCTATTCGAGGTCAGAAAACATGTAACAATTTGGAAAGGCAACATAATAATGCTTCATGTGCCTTTTTGGACTCAAAGTTCAAATATAGGAAGTTGGTCTCTCTAAATGACATGTGAAATGCAATACTAGATTCTAACTTTGAGTCATCAAAAGTTTGTACTTGACTTCAGGACATTTATGTGTCTTTTTCTTGCAGTGTGCTCTCCAAACTGCAAGTTTTCTCAACTTAAAATGACCTCCTCTAAATCTGCCAAATTTGTCTCTTAAAAATATTATGTTGAGAATGAAAGCAAGCTTTTGACCTAGATGAATATGATAAAATAAATGAGAGTAAAATGTTTTAGCTATATAGCATTCATCTTAAAACAACTATAATTCAATAAACTAAAACTCAACTTCTACTCTTGGTTTTTATACACTGACATTTTTCCATTCATTTACCAGCCTGCTGCCAGTGATTGGCTATAAAACAATGAAAGTGGGTTGGCTTTTCCTCAACTTGCTCCAAATGGATGATTGTAGAATCTGCCAGAATCCAAACAAAGAGAGGGTGACCCCTTGGTCCTTCTTGATTATATTGTTTCTCTGTATAAATAAAGCAGACTGTCCAACCCTTTCTAAAGCTGAAAGCCAGCCTTAAATGCCTAAGTGACATGACCCTAGACAGGCACACACACCCTGGAACAATGAGATGCTGAAATTAGAAGTACTTATAGTTTTACATCACAAACAGCCACACTGTGCATTTTTCAAACAAAGTAAGTTGTGACCCACTTGGCCTGGCTGGCACTTTTTCTTACAGTAAACAAAAGGCTGATTGACTCCTTCTTCTAAAGAAATAACAGCAATGACAACATAATTGGTATTCAAGTGACACCTTTCACAGAAATGGCTGTAAGGCTCCACATCAAAGACCAGTTCACCGTGAAAAATTCCAAAGTTTAGCATTAGATTTGGTCTAGGATGGCTGAGTCTACAATAGTTCTGCAGTACTGGAGGCAACATTCCAATGTTTTTGAATTTCAACCCCTATTGAATAAAGAACTATCAGCTTAAAACAAATAGAAAGAGAAAGCAAAGCAGAAAGACAAGTCTACTTGTGCCTTCAATAAATATTTGAGATTTTCTGATGTGCAAGATGCTGTATGAGACATCAAATGAATGAGGCAAGGTCCATTTACATATAAAACTGAGTGCTCTTATGTGCCAGAAACTGTGCTGTCTTAAAACATTGTCTCATTTAATCCTCAGAACCCTCTGATAGAGGTAACAGTATTATTTCAGTTTTACAGATGATGAGATCGAGATTTAAACAGACCTTTTGGCCAAAATCACAGAACCAGTAAATGGTGAAGCAGAATTCATATCCAAGCATGAACTTCTATATTTCATGAAAACTTAACAGAAAATAGAAGTTACCAGTTAACGTGATCACAAGGCAGAATAGAAGTAGTAACAATAAATGCTACTTTTAACTTGGAGTACGTGGATGGCTGATCAGGTGAGGTATTATGACATTTGTTTACCTGTTCACTTGCAGATCATTTCTTAAAAGTTGTTAAATCATTTTTTATTGTTACTCTATTACAGTTGTCCCAGTTTTTCCCTTTTTGCCCTCTTCTGCCCATCCCCACCCTCCCTGCTCCCACAGTCAATTCCCACACTGTTGTCCATGTTCACGGGTCATTCTTACACGTTCTTTAGAACTCCCCTTACTTTCCATCACAGAGGGTGGCACTGCAAACCACATTTCCCAGACTCCTTTCTAGCCTAGATTGACCCAATGGATAGTACTCATTAGTGAATGATGGGAGAGAAGGTGAAATAAAGAGAGAAGCCAGGATATTTCTCCTCCTCTCTGTTGAGCAGTACCTCTGTTCTTTGAGTACCTGTGACTTCATTATTGTTCCACATCCTGTCGGGCTGGTCCACCATAGTTTCAATTTCAACAAGTAGCTCTAACCCATGGTTACACCACCTCCTCCTTGGGTTCCTCCAGCCCTGTAGTTGATGCCATCTTCTAGGAATTGTTATTTCTGCACTGCTTGTCCTTTACCTGTGTGGTTTTTCAGCTCCTCTAAGAACTCGTTACTGATTCCCCATGCTGTATTTCTTTTATTGAATGACTTGGCACACTGGTTTTACTTTCCCAGCTAGAACCTAATTGATACAGGTATCATAGAATATCTGCTGGATCTGGAAGGACTGGGTGAATGAAATGAAAAAAATTAGAGACTGAGTAGTCTTAGCAGCAGCTCTCAGCCTTGCCTTCCTTCCCCTATACTCATGACTCACGTAAGCAGGGAATCCTTCTTGTGATTAAAAAAAAAAAAAAGCAAAACACCAAGTTAGACTTCTTTCAAAGAGGCTACTAAGGGAAGGCATTCTGACATGAATCTTTCTTTTCCTGCTTAGGGATTATCAGTACAAACAGAAGAGGGATTTGTTTCCTCTCTGAAAAACAGGTGGCAAGTGACACTAAAGGCGTATATGGCACTGAAATGTGACCAGGCCTTCTGTATTTCCTGCTTTTTGGCTCCTGAGCATAGTGTGTTGAAGGCAGATTGGACCACTGATATAAGGACGCTCTATAGTCAGCCCCAATCAATATGAAAAAGATGCAGGTGGCCTGGCAAATAGACCGTAGATACACCATATTGGTAATGAACACAAGAGAAAAATACTCTGAAGCTAAAATATGCAGCATCATGCAGAAGAATCACAGTGGTAACTTCAATATTCAAAGCCCTCTTACATACAAACCACGAAAGTTTTAGAGGATAACATATTGAACAGATTTCTTCAAGGAGGTAGACAATCAACACAATAAATATAAAGTGAGATTGGTAAAAATTTATTGAAGAAGAATAGCTAGAATTAATGGAGTTCTCAACTGAGGTTGTGTGGTAGAATTAGACTCTCATGTCTTAAGTCAGCATAGCTTTCAAAGTGGGATCCCCTAGCCAGCATCACTGTTACTGGCCGGGTACATTTTAGAAATGTAAATTCTCAACCTCCACTCCAGACCTACTAAATCAGAAACTGCCATTATCATTCCAAGTTTGTAGATTTAAAAAACAACAATAATAATAACTGTGATAGGTCATGTGCCATGATTCCAGGGTGGAACAAGTAGTACAGTTAGAATTAGAATTGGTTCTATAGCACCCTAGACTGTACTGTTATGTAGAATTAGAATTGGTTCTATAGCACCCTATACTGTACTATTATGTACACATCCTCTCCCTGAATGTAAGAATAGCAAAGGGATGGTATTCCTAAAGGCCATGATGTTGGCCATTAGGCAGAGTTTTCCAAAGGCTGATATGTTACTGCTGCTTCCTCCTCATTCTAAAAGTAACAAAAGTAAGTACCCATAATCCTGTATGCTATCAGACAAATGTCCCTCTGCTTTGGAAATTGCAGTATCTTGCTACAGCCCAGTAATTCTGTCTTCCCTGTTGTTGCACAGCCAAGCAGCATAGTGGGTGCAGGCATGATCTTCAAAAGCAGGATTCACCAATTATTTACAGTGAACTTTGGCAAATGTGTTAATCTTCCTGAATCTTGGCTCCTTTATTTATATTTTGGGGCATTAACATCCTCTGTCTCACAAGGTTGTGATGTGAATTATTAAGGGAAGATTTGCAAATTTGTTAGCATACTTTTTGCTATATTGTAGAATTTTTTTTCTGTCTCTTTTCCATCCCTGAGAATACTAGTCACTCCAGGACCATGCATTAGATGGAGGTCATTGCGTCGTCAGAATTTTACTATTTTGTTTCATTAGGTACAACAGTTTCTCAGCCTTGGCGCTATTGACCTTAGTGGCCAGATCATTATCATATGGAGACTCCAGACATTGCCAGGTATCTCCAGAGTGCAAAATCCACTCCCTTAGTATCAAATGAGCACTTTGTTTGAGGAGGACTGAAAGAGGGTTATCCTACCCAGTTGCATGAACAATCAGGGAAACCAGTTATTAAACCCTCAAGAGGATTTTTGCTAAATGGATTTATAACTATTCACATTTTGGCAGGCCATTTGCTTTGACAAAGAATATTTACACAGAAGAAGCCAGTTGGTGAACTGGGGCAAGTAATTTAATAATTTGGGGAGAACAGAAGCCAACTACTAAATAAATTCTGGTATTTTTATGCTGTTGATCTATCCATATTATGTTATTAAATTTTACTAGCTCTACTCAGCACAGCATAAGCCATCTGAGAAGCTTTTAACAGTTATTATGAAAATATTACCATTTCATTAATTTGTATTTCATTATAAACATAATTCACAATTCCATTCTTCCCAGACACAACACTCAATGTGCTTAATGATCAACCTCTTAAAATAAAATACAAGATGGTCCACATCTGTCCCTGTGACAGACTGAGCAGCTCGCGTAAGTATTATAAATAAACGGTTGTGTTTTGTTCCACTATTCCAGCTGAGTCTTGGGGCTTGTAAATAAAAGAGAGACTATAGCCCCTGAGAATTCCTAATGATCTAAACTCAATTCCTACCTCTTTGGGGAACACCTTAGGCTGGACTAGCAAAGGTCTCCTGGGGGCCTGCAGTAAGATACTGAGCAGAAGTCTGTGGGTTCAAGAGATGAGTTCCTAGTGTAAGTTTACCTTGGGCGGTAATGCGATAAGTCCAATATCTTGGAAGTATCTGTAATAGTGTGTGTTTCCATTGTCCATGTGGCTGAAATAGAGTGGCTGTCTTGATAAATATGGTTTGCAGAGATGGGTGTATCTAGGCTGTTGCTCACTAGTTTGAAACATTGGGATTAGGAAAGCTGTGACAGGTACAGACCAGTCTATATATTTGGTCTGTTCAGTATGACCTAAGTGGTCAGTACATCCTGAGCGGATATTCAGTCCAGAATGGAGAATTTAACTGGGACAGCAGCATCTGGATCATAGTGTGGCTAGAGTGTTCAGCCTCTCAGAAGTGACCAGCCTGGACTGGACAATCTGCCTGGAGTTGCCTGACTGAACTAGCATTCTGTCTAAGTTCCCTGTGTCCAAGGTCACTGGATGTGTTATGAATTGCAGGTTTTGGTCCCCCCAAAAGTCATATTTTGAAGTCCTACTGGTGATAGTTGCAGGTGAGGCCTTGGAAGGTACTTATGTAATAAAGGTGGAGCCCCCTTGATGGAGTCAGTGTAAGAAGAAGAGAGCCAGTCCTCTCTCTGTGCTCTCTGACACATGAGGATATAATGAGAAGAAAGTCATTTGTAAACCAGAAAGAGGATCCTCACCAAGAACCTCGCCATGCTAGCATCTTGATCTTGGATTTCAGCCTTCAAAACTGTGAAAAATAAATGTTTTTTGCTGAAGCCACCCAGTCTCTGGTATTCTGTTATAGCAGCCTGAACTGACTAAGGGGGGTTGTTTCTACCGAGTTCGGCTGGGCCTGGTTCCCACTCTGATGTCCCAACACAGGCTGGTTGTGGTTTTCACACATCACTGGACTCGTGAAATTGTTCACTGACTGGAGAAATCACACAAAGACCATGTCAAGCTGAACTCAGAAAAATTACAATAAAAACCTCTTTCAGAAGGGGAAGCCACCATAGATTAGCTGATTAGGTGTTTACTTCCCCCAGGTAGGCTGAGTCAAGCTATTTTCTCTCTCTGTCTCTGTCTCTGTCTCTCTCTCTCCCCTCAACATTTAAAATGACTTTCCATTCTAAATGACTTTTTTTTTTTTTTTATCAATCATAACTGATGAATTTGGATACAAAGCTGGACCACCATTTCCAAAGAGATTCAAAACACTGTTTTACTGTTATGTCCAAGAAAAGTGAGCTCCCCAAACAGTACATCTCTGAATGAGAAACAAGAGTCAGATAATATATGGCCTGTGTGCCCTTCACCTTACTGTTTACCTTTCCTTTGCTCTTGTTCGGATAGTTGTTTACTGGATTATAGGCTCAAATGCCAGCCTGGCAGGCACTCAAGAAAAACAGGCAGTCGTGTTTTTAAATTTTTATTTTGTTGTTTTTATTTTAAAACCAAGAGAAAATATTCAAACAACGTGAGCAGATGTCTGCAGTTTATTTTCCTTGATTGGATTTTAATCGAATTTGCATAGGGCCTTATTTATTTTCACTTTATCACTCTAGGGAGTCTGGACTCACAAAGCGAACCAAAGGTCAGTGTTTGTTCTGGTTGATGGAGGATGGAGCCGTGAGACTGGGATCTTCCAAAGAAAAGTGTGATTCTGCACAGAGACAGAGTGCAATATTCAACACTGGGGAACAGCTGCAGGTCAGCTTGCACAACTTTTTCTCTGGTCCCTCCAGGCAATAATACTACTGGTCGTCATTAGTAGCTTACATGCATTAGTCCTTCTGCTGAGCATAGTACATGGAAAATCTAATTTAATATATTTATCACTGTGAGCGAAACACAATTCTAAAACCAGTCCCTTATCAGTAATTCTGATATCCAGTGAACTCTAAAAACAGAACTGTTGGAAACTTCCCTGCCAGGTTTCAGGAGCTGTAACCCCTCCATGGCTAAGGCTGAGTGAGTGACCTTGGGACCATAAGCCACTAAGGACACAAAGCTATCTCCCTGGCAGGGGCTCTGCCTCTGTTTCTTTTACTTCACCCTGCCTGGCCCCCAATGCTTGATTGGTTAGCCAATGATGGGTAAGATTCCTTAAGGGAGGGACAACCTAAGACAGGCACGATCATGGGGGGCCCAAGGGAAGGACTTGGGGGACTATAGAAAAAGGGGGTGATGGACCCTCACCCTTTGGCTTTGACATGACCTGAGTCCTCATTCTGTCTGCAAGAAGTCTCCTAATCTTTTGGCTGCCTTACTTCCCCCATGTGAATTAAGCCTGAAACAATGACTTAAGCCTGAAACAATGCTGGAGGTGGGCGCCTCCCTGTGCTGGAACGGGGGTGGTTCCCTAAGGCAATCAGGCCTAAGAAAGAATGCATAAATTCCTATGAAATCCACTTTGGTAATACACTCAATTTAAATGACAAGGGTCCAAGCAGGAAGTGAGTTTGTTCCTCAAAGTTTTATGGCCATTTAGCTGTCTGACCTTGACTCAAAATAGGCCCTCAGGGTTCTTTGAATGCTATCTATTGTTTAATCATTTCTGCCTGACAATGATTGATGAGCTTTACATATATACCCTGTATTCCTATGCAAATTGAATCCAATAAAAGCTTATCAAGGCAAGGGTTGGGGCGCTCTCCTCTTGAGAGAGTGGCCAAGATGCTCTGAGGCTGGCTCTCCCCTTGAGATAGAAGCCGTGCTATCCCTTCTCCTCCACAGGACTCAGTAGTCCGTGTGAATTTGTTTCATATCTCATCCATAACACCGCAGACGCTGTGGGTCGGTATAAGTGTCACAAAATGAAATAACTTTGTGTCCCTACAAGTTTCTTTAAAACCTATTTGTGGAAAAGTATGACCAGAGCTGATGGGAAGCTATAAAAGACTTGCTTTCTTATTTATCCCACTTTGTGTGAATATTCATACGTTTGCTACAGAAATAGAACTGTGATGATTACAGGGTGCTATATATCCTGGGGAGAGAGGGTATAAAAATAATCTTTTTAAAATCTGAAAAGTGCTAAATTTCAAAATCTGCCTTTCCTCAAAGTTTTGGGGTAAGAGATTGTGGGCCTGTAATAGTATCACTAACCCAGCTTTAAGAATGAGAAAATTGAGTCACAGAAATTAAACAGCTTGTTCTTCAGAAAGTGTTTATAAAGGATCACTCCTTTTTCTAGGTGATGATAGGGCCAATACACTTATTATATGAGCGTTATGTATATTTTAGGTCTCCATGGCTAAGCTACCAACTCTTCCTCTTTCTACCTTCCTGAGTCATTCCAAGAGAGAAAATCCTTACATTACAATAGAGGACAGTGAAGGAAGCACTATTAATAATTTCACCAGGGCAAGGAACACAAAAGTAGATCTGGGACAAATTGAGACAAACCGTTTCCCTATATATGTAACAATTTTACACAAATATGGACTCAGGAAAGAAAACAATGACTCTCCCCATGGTGAGTTAACATTTAACTCTCACATTGTTTCTCTGACACCCTGACCACTTTTCCCAGAATAATCACACATTTTCCCAACCTCTGAGGAAATGTCCCTCTGGTCTCCTCCTGATGACATTCTGCCACCTTCAACGAGGGCTCAGCTCCAGTGGGGCCCACTGCAGGAAGCCTTCCTGAGCATTCCCCTGTCTCGGCACCTCCTCAGCTCCATGATGGCTGCCTCCATCACAGGATACAGAGTTAGTTCAGCGGCTTGAGCACTGATGACGTGTAGGACAGTGTGGAGCCAATGTTGGTTGGTGGACATCCAAAAGTCCATGCTTCTATAGGTTTTTGGAGGTGAAGAGTTTTCTTTTATTTGATATCTCAGGTGGAGACTGCCAGGACCAAAGTACATCACAATGTTTTTCAGCAATTTCTAAAGATGAAAGATGATGCCTATTGATGGTTCCTGACTCTTCTGTCAGACCATGCAATTAATGCTTTTGCTCTAAGAACATTTCTTCACCAAACATATATCCCACTGAAAAGCTTTATTTCCTGGTGGCATTCACAAGACAGTGACAAGCATAATCTGATTCTTCAAGGTTTGTTTGCCCAAGTGATACCATGTCCAGTTGATCTCATTCTAATTGTGGCTCATTGGTTCACTCAAAAATAACTGCCACCTGTCCTCACCATGGAATAACCCAACATAAATGAAGATTTATAATTTTTCATGGATAAGTCATAGGCCCTATCTCTAACCTAATGTTTCTAAAATTGTGGCCTGTGCAATCTACATCAGAACTGCCCAGGTTGTTGGTTAAAAGCCTCAACCCAACCCTACTACATTCAATTTTTTTTCTGGGTTGGGGCTCAAAATACTGTATTTCCAAATATTCCCCAGGTGATTATGGGGCCACTCTAATGAAATTGAACTAAATAAAGTCTTCCTTCAATTCTAGTGAAATTTCCTTCCTTTTTCTCTTCTTTTCTTCCATCATTCTTTCACTCTTTATTTGTTAGGGAAAAACTCAAGAAACAAAAAGAAATGTCAACAGATAGGAAATATTTTAAAAATGGAAATTTGGTTACATTTCTCCTCTTGTCATTGTCCTTTCCTCCACATACCTGAAACACACATGCCATCTCTAACCATCAAAAATAAGGATATAGAGAAGTTAAAAATGAAAGCAAACCTGAGAGAAGGTACTTTCAGTGATTTACTTCTTCATTCAGCAATCAACCTATTTGATAATTTTGATCTAAGGAAACAGACTATTTACTAGATTACTAACTATGTTGGCCAATATAATAGCCACTAGGTATGTGTGGCTATTCAGCACTAGAAATGTAATTAGTCTGAATTGAGATATTCATTAAGTATAAAATACAGTCCAGAGTTCAAACACTTATTACAAATAAAAGAATATAAATTATCTCATCAGTAATATTACATTGATTTTATATTAATGTGACAATAATATTTTGGATACTGGGTTATATGAAATGTATTATTAAAATTAATTTTACTTGTTTCTTTTTATTTAATGTGGCTACCAGAAAATGTAAAATTAAATATACGGCTCACATTATATTTCCAGCTGACAATGTTATTGGAGATGTCCAAACTGGGTGAGGTAGAGGAACTAGTGTCAGGTAGAGGACAGTTCTAGAAATGCGGGGACCCAAAAAGACATAACTTGCATCACAGGGAATTAAGCCCAAACTCTACATCTTAAATACATTGCCTAAAGGATTGCAGTAGAAGGACTTAGCCCCAGCAGCACCTCCTATAAATACCTCATTTTGAATAATACTGCAGGAGTTTACCTTCAAATGTTATATTTGTGCTTTTAAAAAAATCCACCCCCTTCCCATAAATTAATTCTAAGAGTTTAACATCCTACCCAGTTAGGGGTTGAGTGAGGGATTCATAATAAGCAAAATATGATACCATCAAATGGTCATTCTTCTTTGTTTTTGCTTAGTTTTTGCAGAAGCCCAAGCATGTACATGGATGCACGGAGGCTGGAGTTGGGTAGAAATGATGACAGAGGGAGGCAGAGCTCAGCCTCATCTCCTGAGCAGAGAATAGTCACAGAGCATCCCCTTATCTAAAGCTCCATTCCTCCTAAGCCATCACATTCTGCTTTCTCAACAACCACAGATAATTTGGCTTTTCAAGAAGCACTTCCTTTGTCTCTTATCAGTTTGGACATCAACTGCAAGGGTGATATTCCAGTCACCAGTGACCTATTAGAATCTGAGGTCAGAACATAATTTTTCCCTCACTGAGACAGAGATTAGATGAAGGATTTTCTTAAGCAAAAAATTTCACTCAGAAAATTCTAGAAAACTATCCATTGCATGTCTTCCTTACAGTTGTTATTGTGGTAACTTAAAGTGTTTGGACCTTTGGGGGGATTTCAGAATAAAAAAATCAGGCATAAAAAAACATGTACTAAAGTTGTTAAGATGAGTATTTTTCATAACAGCCCCATGATGTCTCTCAAGAGTAGAATGAATGAATTATGCTGTATCCAAACAATGAGTAATATATAACAATGAGCACAAACAATTACATAACACTCTGGATGAACCTCATAACATTGAACTAAAGAAGGTAGATGTGAAGAGTATATACCGAGTGATTCTACCTATACGTAGTAACAAATTAAGCAAAGGTAAGCTATGCTGTTAGACGAATGCAGGTTCCCCTTGGGGGTAGGGTAATGGTGACAAGAAGGGAGCAAAGAGGGCTTCTTGGATGCTGGTCATACAAGTTGTGTTCAGTCCCTAAAAAGTCACTGAGCTCTATACTTAGGATGTGCACAAATTTATATATATGTATTATATATACTACAATAATAATTAAAGAAGAAACAAGAGGAAAAAGAAAGGAGCAAGAAGATGGGAGCATCAGGGTTTTTATCTGAAAAAAAAAAAACAAACACAGATTTTTATTGGCCTATGGCCTGTCCACTGCCATAAAACTCAGGAAATGTCCCAGTCCAAACCCACCTAAGAGGGGAAGGCTCACATAAATATTGAATCCTTCAGGAAAAAACTTCCAATCTCTTTTTATGGACTATATTTTAAAAAGAGATGCAGATGGAGACTTCCGTACTAATCTATTACCTCCTTTGTTATTCCAGGCTCTTTATCATAAATATTTCTGCATTGTGCTTGAAAGTGCAGGTTGCATAGAGAAGTGGGTTGATATCAGGAAGTTCAGGAGATAACAGTGACAATCTGAGGTTCAATCACAGGAGCTAAAAAACCAGCAGAGGAGCAACAGGAATTCCATTGAGCAACGACATAAGCATTAAAAACTTGAGAAAACACAGGGAGAAGAGAAAGTACTTTCAAAAGCTTTCTGCCACTTTTCTGAGTTAATAAGACTTATGATTAATTATAGCCCCCTATTATTATTCTTCAAAAATAAAATTTGTTGTAAATTGAATAGCACATTTATTCATTCATTCAACACATATTGATTGAATACCTACTAAAGGTCAGGAGCTCTAACAGATGCTGACAATATAAGAGGAATGAGTTGTGATCTCTGATTTTTTAGGGTGTTATTGATTAACAGGAGAAAAGACTAGTAAAGAATTATAGCACAATATAGTAATAGAGAAAAGCATACATTATTAAGATAGAGTTGCAGAAGCACTTCCTCTACTCGGTTGTATATGTAATAGATGATGAGAGATTGTTTGCTTTCAAGACTAAAATCATGGAAGCTGGCTTAAGCAAAACAGAGATTTTATTGGATGGATAGAAGCACATTTTATGAAACCCAGAACCAAAGTGCAGCAACTCCAAAATCATTGGATTGTGTTCTGAAAGATGACCAGGAACTAAAGATGGAAATCGATCTCACTGACTCTTCTCTCTTGATTTCACCTAGAGTTTCTGCCTTTTGCTCCTCTTTCCCTGTGGGCTGCTTTTTCTGATGCATTTGCACTTGAACAAACATGGCCATCACTGCTCTGGCTTTATGCCATCTCTAAATTTGGGATGCCAACAGAGATTATGTCCCAATTTCAGCTTTCCAGAAAACTTGCATCCTAGCATTTGTAGGTTACGTGCTGATTTAAAGTGTAGGCATCAGAGCAATCCCTGAAAACGAGCACCTTCCCTACAGAAAGTCCCACAGAGAGGGAGATGTTTTAGTTGCATTTTCAAAGTTGGGCAGAACTTTGCCTGCGAAAAAGGAAGGTTTGGAAGTTCCAGATAAATAATGCAAAATACACAAATGCAGAAAAGCATGAATTGTTTGAGAAGTAGTTTTAGAAGAGTCACTCTCAAAACCTTTAGACACATAGGGGTTAGAAGTTTTTCTGCAGAAAGAAAGGTCATTTTGGCAAAACAAATTTAAACAAAGTCACTGTTAAGAAACGTCTTCAAACTACCCATAACTCCCAAAGCTGTTTGAAAATGACTAACTGCTAAGGAAGTGTTATTTGGAATGGGTTAAGAGAGAAGTCGTTTATAAAGATGCAAGAGTCTTTTGAAGATCATAAACAGAAATTCTATTAAACTAATAGTCAATGGTGATAATAAAAACAAACATGAAAAATCTTTCATCTGGAAAATAGGTTAATATCTTTCAAATGTATAGATGTATTCAAAAGCTACACTCAAGATAACAAAGCCCTAAGGGTTTGGTGAATTTTCATCATTGTATTTGTAACCTCTTAACTTCCTGCCTCACTTAGTAAATATGAGTTATGGTGGTGATTTCCAAGTGTCTCTAGTGGCAATGATAATCTGTGTAAATCAGATATATCCTTGGCACTCTAACACACAGAGCAAATAATTTCCTTCCCCACATGCATGTTTATGTTAACATTTATTTACTGTTTCTGTTTCTAATATTTTTAAAGTTGTGTCCTGAGTGAAACACAATTTTTTCTCCTTTAATAAGGTAGTATATTTTGTCTTCTCGTGGATTTATCAAAACTATCTTAGCTAATTCATAAGACCAGTGTTCTGAATTTCAATCAAGACAGTATGTATGCCTTCCTCCTCCATTTATTTTTATTTTAAGGGGTATGTTCTATTCTAAGGGGTATGTTTTAATTTTTTTCTTACTAAAATTAGATACTTTGCTTCTTAGAAGATTTAAACATTCTATTCACTTTCATCTACCCCCTAATTGGAAACATAGATGCCAACTAATAGCTTCAAATTGTGTAGGAATGTATTTTTCATATATTAAATGCTGTTAAGAGAATGTTCTTGTGGACTTTCCTGATCTTGCTCCTGTATTTCTCCCTTGGGTCAGCTTTCTTTATAGGCAAGTGTGTAGAAGGATGATGTTGCACTCACTTAGGAAGTAATTACAGTTACTGACCTCCTGCTTATTCCATGGAAAGACCTGTGGCATTGTTCAAAGAGCCCTTGATCTTGGCTTCAAGGCCTGAGGCTTGGGTGGCAGGCTTGCCACTGCCTCCAGAACAATGGCAAGTGCTTAGTCGCTCTGAGGGTTAGGGGTCTCTTCTGAAAACTAGAATCATAAATATAGAAATACATTGGGAGGATTTGGGGTTCTCTGTAGGTGCTTTACCAAAGTAGATATATATTTACCTGTTATTAATATTGAGGTTTTGAGAAAGATTTTTATCTAAATAAAGCCTTTCTCTCAAAAGGTTTGAAACTCTTTGAGCTAATTGATGCTTCAGTTGCTTTCCATCTTTCAATGTCTATAATCATGGGAAAGACCACAGTAGCAGTGGGTTTTTGTTTTTTCTAATAGTAGGCTTAGGCCAGAGGAACGAATAATATCCATTACGACATAGACTGAGCATTAGCAGTTTCAACATTGAAAATCCCTGTGGGGTCCTTGATTGAAGGCTCCAACAAGAACACTCCAGCTTGGAGATAAAAACAGATAAGGATAGAGCAAACAGCCTTTTGAAGCGTGAATTGAAGAATTCTCTTCACTGCTACAACCTATCAATTGCTTCCTGATTTCATAAGATTTTTCTATATTTAGACTCCAATTAACTAAAGGGTTACTATTCGCTTCTCCAAAGTTCTCTCTATATAATTGAAATAATTACTGAGAAAGCCATGATCTGACCTTGGATAGATACTGATCTTTCCCCTAAAGAAAAAGCCTGTGGTTTGCCCTGTGCTTCTGAAAGTTGGTACTAGGACTAAGAGCATCAATATCACCTGGAAGTTTATTTAAAATGCATATTCTGAGGCTCCAAAGCAGAAACTCTGGAGGTGGGTCCAACCAACCCTGCCATCTGTATTTTAGGTCATTCTGGTTCACACTCAATGTTTGAGACTCACTGCACTAAATTATCTCTTCCTCTGGACCAGTGGCAAATACCATTCTTTTCCCTCACTTCCTGCTTTTCCTTACCTAGAAAAACAAAAATAAAAATGTTTTTCTTGGGATACTGTTATCTTGAAGAAACAGCAGGAAGCTGAGATCATATTTAAATGGGAAGGATTTCAGAAATAAGTGAGATATATGAGGGCGTTCAACCCTGACCATTGAAGCCCATACAATCAGTGCAACCACCATGCTATGAACCTATGAGCTGTCACCTTGGGCACACACTGGCATTAGTGGCTCATAACTCCATATCCATTAAAGCCATCTTGCTGCTATAGGTCCTAGCTGTCCTTCAGCCCTTCCTCTTGGCTGTGCTCCCCACGCCATCCCCAATCTTTTTATTTTATGAAAGAAACATACAGCTAAACTCTTTCAGAAACCTGAGACACATGGTTCTGTAAGCTTCTGTGCCACCTGGCACATAATTCTTGCTGAAAGAATTGGCTCTGGTATTAGCCAGTTACTGGCTGCCTGCTGCAGTCTTTCTCAAGGAGGTGAGGATATCCTTCATCTGCTCTTCTGATTGATGTGGCCTGGGGTTTTAAAGCAGTTTCTTTAGAAAGGCGGTGATATTAGAGTGATGGGGACAGAATGATTTTTGGTATGTGTCATACATAATCTGTATTCAAATGCTATGAGACATTTAGATAAAAGACAAAAATTAGCTACACAAAGGACACCTTGGGGGGCCCAATTTACCTACTGAGGCAATATTTTTGTAATTATTTACCATTTGTTATCATTCTTTATGCCAGCTTACAGAATCCATGAAAGGCAGTCCAAGGTCTAATCCATATTCTACAGGTCATTTTCTTGAAAGGAACAACTAAATAATAGCCTCTTACCTGCTCATTGTGCCTTGTAGTTTAAACAGGGCTTGAATATACACAATTTTACAATAACTCTGTACAGTATATAAGATGGGCATAATTACCCCATTTATGTATTGTAGATGAGAAATTGAAGCTATAGATGTTAAAAGCCTTACCAAAGTTATAGAGCTAGTTACTGGTAGAATTCACACTCTGAAACAGAAGGGTGTCATTCACTGCTGTGTCTTAGAGGGAAGAGAAATTGAAATAAGAGAGGGAATGCTATAAACATAACTCAGATGAACAAGCGCTTCGACTATCCAAGGTTCCCAATGATTCCCTACTGGCTAATTTGAGCTACATGGACTCATCCCACCTGGGGCTCCACAGAGTAACTCATAGAGCCACGCAGTGAGCCTGAGACATGCTGTTTCATGTCAGAACATCGTCAGTCTGGGGTGTAGGTCATAGAACTGATGGTAAGATCGATTATAAGAGAGAGATGGTATCCAAAGACCATCAGTATAGGGTTCATTGTCTTTTCATATGATGGCCATCATGCTATATCATTATGGACAATGCTTTTGAAAATCTTTCAGTAGGAAAGTTTGAGGACCATTAGTCAAAATGCCCAGCAGTGTTTAGAAGAAATAGGGACAGTGAGCATGGTTTCACCTGCAAACTCTCCTTCATGAATTTCATGTGCCTTGGGAACTCAATTTAAGTGGAAGGAAATCAAATGCGTACTGACTGCCTACCATGTGATAAAGATGAATCTAGTCACTTCAGCATACATTATTTCATTTAAGTTTCACAATAAACCTTTGAGGTAGATGTTATGACTTCCATATTGCAGATTCATTCCCTCAGCAGGTAATTACCTGAGCTTCTACTATGTGCTAACACCTGAAGAGAAATGTTTGGAAAGAGAATCTGTACCCTGGAATCATTCATTCTCTACTGCCAGGGAAACATACATAGTGATAAAATAATAAAATAATGCAGAGAAAAAGATAGGCCAACAATGCTGTGGGAATTGAAAAGGGGAACCTAATGGGGCTGAATCTTATACAGCAAGTAGGAGTTAAGCAAAGGAAAGGAAAAGGAGAATTCTATGAAAAAACACAAATCAGCCAAAAAAATGAACATAAGAAAGGACATACTATCTAGGAGAAATTTTTTAAATCAAGAGGAAACTTTAAGAAGTTAAGAGAGCAAAGTAGGAGAATAGTCTGGACTGGTAAGTAGAACTAGTGATGTTGAGAAACTTGGCTTTGTCTGAGGGTGTCAGGGATCCACTGAAAGGAGAAACAGGACATGGTGAGGTTAGAACTTTAAAGTGCTCACTCCCTGCAGTATGGAGGATGGGCTTAAGAGGAGCAAGATTGGAGAGAAGAAAGACACTTGGCAGAGTATACTGATAATTCTGACAAGAGATGATGAAGACCTAAACCTTTAGAGTGGTACAGAGGATGGAGAAAAAAGAGAGATTTAAGAAACATTTGAAACAGCAACAATGAAAAGTATATTTAGTGACTAAAAATAGATGGAGAAATAAGCTCTATTAAGTAAAATATTTTCCTCAAGGCAACATGGTCATGATGCAGCAGGGCTTGAAATCTAACCCCATGATGAAGGAAGAGAATAAGTGGTGAAGAAATCCTCATGTATAGACTGCATGCTTCTAACTCAGGAAGCATAACTGATATAACTGATACACAACATTTAACACCATATATGTATGTTTATTAATATATAACTTTCTCCCTCCAACTTTTGTAGGTATACTAATATAGCATGCCCCAGCATTGAGTTTAAGGGTAAATAGTAAAAGAGAAATCTACTTTTTCTAAAAAAATCTAAAGAGAAATGTGATTTTGGAATCAGACCTTAAAACAGATATGGCATACTCATAAGTAATTTGAAAACTGTAGTAGAATAAAAACAGCAAAAAAAATTACTTTATAACAGGTGTTTCATGAGGCATAACTTACAAATTTCTTTTATTAAGTTCAAACTTTTTCATCCACAGAGAAGTCTTCTGGGTATACACCTATGATTTATCCAAGAACAATTGACTAGCAGTATCGACTTGCAGATACTGCTAGTCAACTGTTCTTGGATATATAGGTGTATAGGTACATTATATAGGTAAATGTAAAGAGAATACACACTCACCTCCATGAAGGGAAAGAGGAACAGGACCATTGAACCTGGCACAGGCTGATTTTCCAATCTACAAATTTGACAGCCAAAGAAAATGCTGGAGAATAAGTGCCACATTTGCATGAGGGGCTGAGAAGCCTTTTGGTAGGGGAAGGGATCCTAAATCCATCCACAGAATCAATGGCATTAGAGCCTCCTCAATGGTCCTCACCACGAAAGGGCCCCATGCAGCTAAAGGGAATATCAGCATTAGATGAGATGATCTGGCTTCAGGCATAGCACTGAGTACCTTGAACAGTGTGCAAGCAGCAGGTGAAAGTTCATTTGCACAGAGTTCTTTTGATGGTACACGTGCAAACACTGGCTTTGCCTATGAGTAGCCCTAGTATATACTTGGTAGCCCTAGTATAGACACTACTGCAGCTCATATAAGGATCTGCATGAGTAAGGCACTGTTGCAGTGGTGACCATTCACTGGGCTGTGCAAGATGCATTGTCAGCAATGACCCCACGTTGCTACAGCAGCAGAACCCATAGTGGGGTAGAGCTGCTCAACTCTCCAATTCTCTAGCCCCTGCACCTAGGCTGAATTAAAAACTAGGGTTTAAATAACATTCTTAAATAAATTTAAGAATTGGAAGAGGTAGGAAGGTCTTAAGCATATGATTATTTGTTAATGAAGCCTGTGAGAGCTCATGTAATTAACTAAAATAACAAAAGTGATCCAAACATTTTTGTCATTCAGGCTGGTGAAACTAAATATACTACATTGTAAAAATTTTATTAAGAATATTCTGTATTACATCTATTTCTATTATCTTTACTTAGTCACTGCATTTAAATTTTATGCATACTTTATGAAGCAATTTGTCATTGATTAGACAAAGAATCTTCACAGTAACATTTAAGTACTATAAAAGACACTAGAATACCCAGTTCAGAGATGAGGGAAATAATGGCAGAGCTCCGACTAGCATTGTAACTCTGGTCCACCGTGCCCCGGAGGTATTTTATTTGCCACTCCTGCTCCCATATTCTAAACTCCAATCTGCATAGCTGTTTGCAAATTAAAACAGAAGGCTAAATTAAAAGGGAGAGAAAGCAAGCCGGATCTGACAGTGATATTAATCCCTCTGAAATCGCTGGTCTTTTCAATTAGCAGCCTCTTTCTGAGACATTTATTGCTCTTGGCTTGAACAGAGGTCATTAAAATACTCATGAGTAGAGCTCTCAAAAAGCCTGCTTAACTACTCTCTACAAGGGTTTGGGTACCATTTCTGCTTTGCATCGATTCAGAGAGAAGGCATAATAAAGCAGCCCCCAGGGCTGTCATTTTTGCCTCTTTGCCTCTGTTTTATTACCCAAGTTCAGGAGCCTGTTCAGAATTCACCCCTGGATATATTCCATCATCCTGGGGAGAAACCTATATACTTATTTCAAATGTAGGTCTGGAAAAAAGTAAATATATAAATTAAGTAAACCCTTACATACAGCATAAATTGCAGCTAACCTCAGCGTGATTTTGCACATCCACCTAAAAGGGGCCCTGCATAAAAAGCATGCTATGTGGCAAGATGAATCACGGCAGCTTTATTAACCTACACTGAATTAGCCTCCTCACGCTGGAATATTTTATAGCATTATTTTATTGGCAGTCACTGTCACCAGATAAACTACCAAGTGGTGACTGATGTAGTAGAACTAGACAGCTTGACGGATCTAGATTACTTGTAAAAGAGAAGTATTTTGCCAAGTGCTGCAACGATAAAGCAATCCTGAGGCTCATAAAAGGAGGCACAGGACGGTGGCAAATCCCAGCTGAGCCAGGGCCTAGGAAAATTGCCCAGTGAGGAAGAAACTGATGTCGAAGGCTGGGTATTTTCAGGTGCCTGAGTTTGCTTTTGTTTTTATTTTGTTTATTTTTTTTATAACAGAAGGCAATAATACACTGAACATACTGCATTTTACTGCTGTAGCCAAACATATCATACACTCATTATACTCTTACGTTTGGGAGAAAAATCACTAGACTGTAATATAGGAACTGCCCAAACTGAGCGTGAAGCATTTGTACACAAGGAATGGTGATTCTGGTCTTTTGCTCCCTAAACATTCTGATTGGCTCTTTATTCATCTGGAAATAACTAACTGAATCTTTTTCCCCCGGAATAAAGGGAATGACTTTAAATGGTTTCAGAGGTCATATAAGATTGAAATTTGAAATGTGTGATGACATTTTATCAATGTTTAATAGTGGACAGAACTTATTTTATCCCATGAGAGAGAAACTTCCATCTCTGAGTAGAATAATAAACAAAATGATTGGCTATCTAAAGACAATGTTTTGAATTACACAAAAAAAGGGGTTTCAAGGTGCAAGCAGATAAACATGTGCCCCCCTTCTGCATCTGCACCAGCCACCTTTGCAAAACCACAGTAACTCACCGGCTCAAAACTTTTGCCTACAGGGGGAAAGCCAAACCATCTAAATTGATCCATATGACCTTTGCTATTGGAGCCCAGCTATCTTTCCAATTTATTTCTCACCTTTTACCTTGGAGTATCTGGCTTTAAATTTCCATGTCCTTTCATTCTTCAATATCTATTCACATGACTTTTCTCTTCAGGAATACCAGTACCTTCTCTGCCTTTTCATTCTCTACCACCCAGCCCCCTCCCCCATGGTCCCTTCATGCTTTGCACCTACCTCTTTAAAAGATACCTGAAACCTTTTCTGAGGGCTTAACTTTCACAATGGATGAATGAAACAGTCATGGACTGGGACACAGTCTTTTATGAATCAGCTTGGGGCCTTATATAGGTTCTGGAATACAACAGGTGCTCCATAAATGTTTGAATTAACTAAACTGAATTTTTAAAATGATGCTGATGTCTGTCCTCATCACCACTAAGAGATTTCCTTGAGAATTAAAACTTCGTTATATTTATCATACTACTCCTCAATTCATTGTCTAGTAAAACACTTGACACATAGAAAATACATTATTATTATTATTATAAATAAATAAAGTGGGCAGGGATGCTTTTTAGATAAAAATGTCTACATTTGAATTCAGTCTACTACTTACTGACTTATAAACTGGAGTGAATTTTTAACTTCTCTCAGCTATAAAATAGTAGTAAAAGTATATACCCCATAGGGTTATTGTGAAAATCAAAAGTAGTGACATGTATATGGGCTAGCCTTGTGTTTGACACTTGGTACATGTTCAGTAAATATCCATTTGTTCTTCCTGCTATGTCTCTTTCAGTTAAGGATATTTCCAGCTGCACGTAACAGAACATCCAATGTGTCTGTGCCTTATACAAATACTGGCCAATTTTTCATAATAGCAAATGGCACAGCAGTAAATGAACTGCTTAACATTCATTGACTGGAGTCAGGAGAAGACCCACCAGCTCTCCAGGTCTATGGCTCTGAATAAGGCCACACCTTCCCCAGCCTCTTCATCACCATCATCAGGGAGGAATAGGGTCCCTGAAATTCTGCTTGCTCATAAAGTCCTTCTCACCCCAATATTCACCAACACTATCTGCCTTCACAGTCTTAATTTATAATGCATAACAGAAAGTCCAGAACTTGTCACCTCTCTTTTTCCACATTCTAATGCTCCCATGGGTCTCTCAGCCGTGAAATATCCACACCCTGGCACTTCCTAGCCCTCTCTTTTTCCTGCTTTATTTTTCTCTTTAGAATTTATCTTTCTGATATACCAGACAGGCACCCCCCCCAGGAATTTGTTTTCCATCTCTCTTCTCACATTAAAGATTCATAAGAGCAGAAACTTTTGTTCATTGTTTTCACTGCTATATCTCTAAAAACTAAAAGAGTATGACTGTAACACATAAATGCCTAATAAATATTTGTTGAAAGTGAAATAAATGGCTGAAGCATTGATTTAGCTGTTCAATGATGACATCAAAACTCTAGTCCTTTCCATATTTTTGCTCCATTTTTTCACCCTGTTGAATTGTAGGATAAGTTGTTGTTGGTCAGCAAAGTTTCTGGTAAAATATTAGTGTCTTTAATTAATAACAATGCTGAAGTTCAATAGGGATTTGTTCTAATTACACAACATCCCTCGCCAATCACAGCTACTAGGTGACGTGACTGAATAAAGGAAACAAAAGTAGCTTGACTGGCTTGCTTTTCACTAATCTCCATAGGCTGCTCTCCTACTGAGAAGGTTGCAGATTACAAAGGAATTTTAAACAGCCTTCCTTTCCCCAAAAGAGTGATTAAAGAGTTTCTGAAAGAGCCCCAGGCACAGAGCAGGATGACTCCTCAAGCCAAATCTAGGGCCATGCCAGTGTCCTCACGGGGTTGAATCTTCAGTGCCTAAAGATTTCTCTTTGTGAGCTCATGGTCCAAACAAAATTATAAGCAGCAGCTAAACATTCAGAAAGTACCAGGATCTTACTAAAAACCTCATTGCAAAGGGTAATTTTCTTGTCTAGCAAATTTTGGTATGGTAGCCAAATGAGTGCAGAGATTGTAAAAAGCTGCATTTTACAATTAATAACTGTGAACTGTTAAAGAGCCTCTTGCTGATGCTGCAAACGCCAGCCTCTTAAATCTACCAGGCTGACTATAAAAACAGCTAATGATCTTGGGAACAGCATAGGATGGTGGTTGAACAGTTGGACTCTGAATTCCTCAAACCACAGTTCAAGTCCTGGTGGGGTTACTTCTAACCCTTTTTTGAAAAGAAAGGAGGCAAAAACCAATTTCTTCTTTCTTCTTTCAATAAAGTTTTGGTTTCTGGTACCTACTATGTGTCAGATAAAAACTGAACAGATTGCTTCTCGGCGTTTTGGCTAAGATCAAGTATAAAAACTGAACAGAGCCTAAACTGAAGCAGTGGCAGAAGGAATAGGGACTAGAAAATACACTAAAGAGCTACTTGTTATTTTTGAAAGTAGAACTATCACTTTTCCAGGTAAATACAGATCTCATTATGGCTTTCCCTCTCCCTGGGATCCCTTCAGTGAATTTGCTGCAATCTATTTTCTGCTAGAAATTTTATACCATGTGGTCAGTATAGTTGCCAACAGAATAAATGTTTATCAATAAAGTCAGTGTGATAAATTTTTGCTTCCTTCACTCTGAGTACACAGAGTTTGTTGATTATAAGACTAAAGAAAACTACAGAAAAACTTCCTACCTGTGGCCTGAAGAGGGTATAGAAGAAAGAGGGCTAGATTCTAAGCCAGAAGACTTGAAAATGATTCCTGATTTAATTCTGTTTTATCACAGTATCAGACTGAACAAGTTTATTGGCACTAAAATTCTTCATCTGTCAAATGGGGATGGTAGTGGCTGTGCTGCCCACCTCACAGAAATTTTTCAAAGAAATCAACTCAAAGAACTTCAAATGTCAAAATGTTTTGCGATACTTCTCCTGGGGAAACAGACCTCAGGGTCTCTCAACTTTTTTAGCACATATTTTATACACATGAGATCAGATAAAAACTAACACCAAGCACAGACCTGGACTATGGCTGGAAATATGAGGAGCAAGCCGCATGTCTTTATATAATTATGTGGGTCTATGTGTGCCTCGTACATATATATGATGACATGTTTTTCACACCAAGAACACACCAATTCCTTCTATCTCATTGTCTGGGTCAGTTACTGCTCTGTTTCTCGTAATATTTGATAGGATGATAGAAAAAGAAACAGAAATGCCAAAACAATGCAGATGTTGGAGTACTTTAAATGCTGTAAGATCTGAAGTTAACAAAAATTATGTGAGCAAGGTTTTTTTTAAAGATTCTACTTATTTATTTTTAGACAGGGGAAGGGAGGGGGAAAGGGGAGAGAAACATCAGTGTGTGGTGGTCTCTTGAGTGTCCCCTACTGGGGACGTGACCCACAACCTAGGCATGTGCTTTGATTGGGAATCGAACTGGCAACCCTTTGGTTTGCAGGCTGACACTCAATCCACTGAGCCACACCAGCCAGGACTATGTGAGCAAGGTTTTGTTTGTAATCATTATAACTTCAGTATCTGAAGAAAGGAGGTCAGAACAAATGGGTCAAGTTTCTTACACTGCTACTATTTTAAAAGTCTTGGTGTTTCCTCCATATAAGATTTCTCAAGTCTATTTAAGAATTAAATATATTCATATCTAACACTGGGGAACCCTAATAACACAGAAAGTAGTTCTTGGGCATAAATGTGTTTATGGATCACCTGAACAGATTTTCTTTTTTTTAATTCAAATTCCTGAATTACAACCACCCCCACTTCCAATTTTCTTTGTTAGATCAGAGTAAGGGCATAGGAACCTGCATGCTAACACCTGCCCCCTATTACATGCAGATGTGCCAGACTAGGAGCTCTATCATCTATGGCTATTAGAAGCAGAAGTGAGCTCATTCATTCAACACAACCACCCACAGTTTGGGGATGAATGAACTAAGGATAGGAAAGCTTGAGTGAGTTGCCTTATCTCACAGAGTTAGCACAGAATTCAGCAGTCAAGCCTAGATTTCCTCCATTCTTCTGGAAATTTTGAAAGACCACATTAGAAAATATATACCCCTATTCACCATTTGGCATTATGTAAGCCTGTAAGCCCTTGACCTGTGGCAACACCATTCTAACCATATTTTCTGTAGAATCATAAAGAGCAGTGTCAAGAGGCCATAAAACAACCCATCCTGAGGAACAATTCACTGCTTTGGAAATTCACTGGAAACTTGAGGCTTAGGAAGTTCCACTTCTGTACCCATTTTACTTATATACAGCAGAATTTCAAGCTTGGCCACCCTCTCTAAAATAGTGATATGTCGTGCAGCACTGTTCAGGAAATAAAAATGTCTGTGGTGTACCTGAATATTCCAGTTACAGATCCTAAAAAAATAACCTCATTCTAAGGTCTGAGTCTTAACAGTTGTTCCTGGTGACAAGCATTTCCTTGGGGAGAAGAAAACAATCCTGCACTCTCTCTCTTCCAGTTTAATATTCTGACACATTTATCTTTTACCTTTAAGAGTAAAATATTTTGTATTAATATTGATGACCACTGCATTCTCCTCCAAAAAAACACCTCTTCCCAGTTTTCTCTATTTAACAGCTGATGGAATAGAGCTGCCAATTCTTGTAGGATTAAAAAAAATTATTGCTAGCTGCCATGTCACCGACATTATAGAACCACACAATGCAGGGTGCGATAAACTTTCCCAGCAGTGAAAATCAATTTTCAGAGGCTAAAACATAATAATGATGATAATAACTAATTGCAATGCAAAATAATTCTTGTCTACAGATATGTAATTGAATTCATTCTGGTGGAAGAACAACCCTCCTCTCACCAACCCTCTCCCCAAGGGGTAAAACCACATTTGCCTGCATTTGTTCATTTGTTATAATATTTCTGATCTATAAACATGTCTAACATTTCGATTTTCCTTTGAACAAGTTATGACATCTGCTTGGTATCTGGTTCATGAGTTAAATAAAATATTTAAAATGTTTTGATTTTAATGTATGAAATTCATGATTTTACCTTTTTTGAAAATTATCTTTTAAAAAGATGCTTGATTCTAAACTTGGCATAACAAGTAAAAATTTTATCTCATCAATTTCGCTTTTTGAAAATTAATCTAATCATTCATGAAATATATTTGTTTAGAAATTTTATTTCAGAATTTAAATATTTCTTTACAACTTGGTGGATTTTCCTGTTTATTGTCTTGGATTTTAGTTCTGTAATACAGAGCACTATACATGATTTCATGTATATAATTATGAAGATAACATTAATTTCTCTCTTTTTAGGCTTCTGTTGCTCAAAGATCCACCCACTTTAGCCCTGGCTGGTGTGGCTCAGTGGACTGAGCACCAACCTGCAAACCCAAACGTCGCCTGTTTGACTCCAGTCAGGGCACATGCCTAGGTTGTGGGCCAGGTCCCCAGTTGGAGGGGGAGGGCGTGGGAGAGGTGAATGATAGATGCTTCTCTTGCATGTTTGTGTCTCCCTCTCTTTATCCCTCCCTTCCTATCTCTCTAAGATTAAATAAATAAACTCTTAAAAAACTTTATTTTTTAAAAAAGATCAACCCACTTTCATGGCTACCTAAAAGATGTGGGATTTCTTTCTTGTTTGATTTTTAAAGGCAGAGAATCCCTTAAAATCATTCATACACCCTTTCCAAAGATTTCCCTGCAAGTATCATCTGATTCAGCTAAGAGCATCAGTTCATTTGCCTCTCTGACACTGATCCCCAGGCAGAAGTCCATGCCTGGAATTACCACCTGTTATTATTTATTTTTAATGTCCTTTATATTCACATTTACTGTAGTTCTTGCTCTCTCTTTCATAGCATATAGATTTGAATTTAAGACCAAAGCACCTATGACTTGACTCCTCTATGAACTAAAACGATAGTCTTGGAGACACCTTGGAGATGCTTCCCAAATGGTTGGAGTTGGAATGCAGAGGGAGCTGCAGTGGGAAATGGAAGTAGAGACAGCCTTTTCAAATGCCTGTATGGAAATCAGAAGAAAAAATATTTTGGAAGCATCAACCATGAGGATATTATGTGAACCACATACTACAGGAAAGAAACATGATCAGTGGTAACTTGACAAGAAAAAGAATTGGCTTCTATGGGTGAAGGATCTTGATTTCAGAAAAAACATTTGCCAGCATGAAAACTGTCTGAACAAGTCCTCAGTAGGGAATATCCTGGTTACTGAACCCTTAGGAGACTTTACCATTCGACATAAAGTTCATGTAAATTTTTCTGTAGCTCAGCATTTGGTCAACTAAATTTTAAATGAAGAGATTCTACATTACCACCAAAATATCATAGGCTGACCCCTGAGTAATCACTCCTGCTCATTAGAATCCTCTTCCAAAATATAAAGATATACTTTTGAAATTGTAATGGCTAAAATTCTTTAATTATTTATAAAGTTAATAGTGATAATGTACAGATAAGGTTACCCAATATTTCAAGTTAAGAAATGGAATTAGACAAAGGTGTAGAGAAAGGAAGTCTAACAAATTATGTGTGCTTGTTATTGGAATTCTCTGGTTCATTCCCCTCTTAAGTAAATGAGTAAGTGCATGTTTATATGTATAATGCAAAATAAATACTGTATACAGTTTACTAATAAAAACTACAGTAAAAGTAAATCTAGTATATGAGTATATTGTCTTTATTTACTAACTTGAAATTATTGGTGCACATGCATTCTTCCTCAAACAAGAGGGTCGACGTTTATCTTTTGAAATGACTAAAGACCTCTAGCTACCGGTGGCACATTTCACATAGCACTATAACCACTATCCTCTGAAACTCCTCTAAGATTTTAGTAAGAGAATGGGAGAGGAGGCAATAATAAACTGGAGTTGACAAGCGAACTTTGGAAAAAGAAAAATAGATGAGTGAATGTAACTGACTTAGCACTCACTCCCTACAGTAATGGTAGAACCCCTGACCACATGGACAGGGCAGATTTGGCGGTGGCTGAGGGCCGGGCACAGTGTTTTACTGGCAAGGGACATGGCCTTTTAGATTAGACTGAGATTTTCAGACAGTGTGTCGAGGCACAGTAGTGTGCTGCAAGAATTTTTAAAACTTGCAATACCTGACTATTTATTCAGGGGCACTGACCTCTTTTCCCTTAGATTGTAAAATTTAAAAATGTAAAATTAAAAAATGACAGTAATAGCCATCCAGTGTGAAGAAATCAAAATTGTACCTAATTTTTTTGTCAGATTGGCAAAATACATACTTTTTGGTGTGCTGCAGGATTTTAGTGATTAGTTTATGTGTACCATGAGATGATAAAGTTCGAAAATTGCTGGATTGGACACCCCACGCTTTGAGTTTCTTCATGGCTTTTTAGAGCTATGTTCCCTTGGCAAGTTTTTTAAAATTCTTCAAGCCTCAGTTTCTTCACTGGTTAAATTTAAAACCATATCACAGGATTATTGTGCACATTAAATAATTGCATGTTTTCAAATATTTGGCATATTTCTAACACAGAGTTAACATTCAATAAAGGCTACTATTTCATTATATTACAATTAAATATATGTTTATTATCTTTGATGACATATTCCTTGTGTATCATCAGAATAGGTATAAAAAATGGCATGACTAAATTTGAAAATAATTAAGACCAGTACTATTTAATTTATTTCAACCCAAATAAAAGTAAAACTGAAGGAGTACAGGATAAAATGCATGTTATTAACTTCAATGACAATCCCCATAAATGCTGAATTCTTTAAAACTTGATGAAGCCATTGAGTTTAGATGGTATAAAGTTATTCAGAAAACATGTCTACTGGAGTTATAATATAGTCTTACCATACACTGTTAGTCAATTAAAAAATAGTCTTCATGAAAAATATTTTGAAATGTATTTACAAAAGTACACATGCAATTTTGCCAGCTCACATAGCCATTGAAAACACTATGGTTACTCAAAGATGGGGGTCTCATTTTAGGAACACAACCAAAGAGGCGGACAGTCTTCCCATCTCACACATAAAGTGTAGAGTTCTTACATTTCTTTATGTGAAAGTTCTCACATGTAAAGTTCTTACACTTTTTTTTTAACTCTGGACATAATACCTACACTAAAAAAATAAAAGTCTTTATTTTCTCTTTTTCAGTTTTTAGAAATGAGTCTGCCCTCTTGACCTACGCTGCCTGACCTTCCCATCATTATGAGGTGCACTCAGCAGATGGCCTTATTTCTCAGCTACTAGTCTTTATTGTCCTGGAGGGGAAAGTGTGAAGAAATGGGAAGGTACAAACACAGTATTCCAAACACTTAAAACTACAACAGCAGTGTGCTTCCTTCACCGAATGTATTAGCTCTAAACACTCTGGTGCTTAGTTTCTCAAGGCCAAGATTATATCAGACATGGAAAACAGAAGGATAATAAGCTCTTCTGTAACACTCTGGAGGCTGACGCCACTGCAGGATATTCCTTGGACATGCTATCCTGGTATGAATTTTGAATCAGTTAACACTGTCTCCCTACCAGACACCGGGCAGAATTTTTCAAATCTCTGAGGAAAAACACAGCAGAAAACAGACATATAAGAGGGAAACGAAAATGATACATTTTAGCTATGAAAGAGCCAGCTTGTTGGTGTAGCAGTTTTGTTCGTATATCCATTACTTACAGGACAAAACTTGGAGCATCAATTCTATTTAAGGGGCTTGCATCAGACTATACATATTCCTAGTAGGGTTTATCCTTATTAATACTTACTAATCTGAAGCCAATACATGTCATAAATAAGCATTTTAACCAGGGAAAAAATGTCCTAAAGAGACCCTCATTGTATATACATGTAGCTCACACCTTAGTCTTCAAATGTGACTAGAATTATGCATGACAGAAAAGACAATTTTCTCTCTCCCTCTTTCTCTAGACTGATATATATATTTTGCTCCATTCTCTTTTACTGTCTTACTGGGACTTCAATTACATGCTAGAGTATTTGATATTTTCCCACAGAGTTATTCTGTTCCTTTTTTTTCACTCTTTTTCCCCTATTCGTGTTTGTTTGGATCTGTACGATTGACCCATCTTTCACCTACACTGATCCTCTCAGTCTCTGCTGTTAGGCTCATCTGGTGAATTCTTTAGGGTTTTTTTTTTTTTTTATCATTTTTTCAACTCTTACATTTTTGTTTTATTCTTTTGTATGGTTTTCATATGTCTGGAAAAATACTCCATCTCTTTATGCACATTTTCTTTTTTCCATAGATTCTTAGAGTATTTTCCACAATTGTGTTAAATGTTCCTTTCTGATAATTACAATTTCTGAACTATCTGTGTATGTACTTCTATTTACTATTTCCTCAGAGGGCCATGAGCCACATATTCTTGCTTTTCTGTATGTCTCAGAGTTTATTTTATACTCTAATGTGTGCATAAAATAATATTAGGGATTAAAGTGAGTAATCCCCACCTCCAGAAAGGGGCATACCCTTTCTTCTGTCGGAGTGCTGAAGAGGGTGGCTGAGTCCATCTCAACTGTAGTTACCATGGGTCTGGTTTCTGTTGCAGATTTTAATATTTTTAAAAAATATTTTACTGGTAGGGTCAGAGCTTTTCCTTCTAGTAAGGCATGGTGACATCCCAGGCAGCTCTTGTTCCTTTCCATCATCCCAAACAATGAGAAATCTCCTTCTGCTTCACAATCAGGCCGCCAGCTTCTAGGGTCCCATAGAATTTTCTTTGCTTTCCAGTCCTGTCGCCAGTGGTCTGCACCTTGGAAAATCTTTCTCAGCCTTCCTGCGTTTCAACCAGAGGTTGGATTATGCTCTGTGGTATCTCAGAGGACTCTGGTGCAAGTTTACTCCACCCTGCTTCTAGTCCAAACTTAAGGTCGCTGAAAGCCCAGAGGGCCTCAGATGGATTTCTCTCAGCTCTATTACCACGCTCCTAACGTTCGGAGAATAACTGCCTTGCCCTTGGGCTCTCCCTTCACACTTCAGCACGGGTCCCCACCCCCCACCGCACAGCTATCCTTCCATGTCCCAAGTCTTCTGCACATGACCTGTGCACTTCATGAAGGCCAATTGGAGACTGTTGGCCAGTAGATGTTTACTGGCTCCCAGCTTTGCTCCTCGGGATTTTCACCTTACGTGCAATGTGGCCGATAAAAGTCTGTTAGAAGTTCAGCTGGTTTGTCCTAACTGATGTGTATGGCATATACTTTCTCTTCCCATTCCTCTCCCACTTTTAAGAAAACTGTGGGCCTTTTCTCTCCTATGAAGAGCTCATCACTTTCTGAAATTCAATAAATTTGCTTCTTTATATGCTGTTTACTGCTGAGTTTTTAAAAACCTATGGTTTTGGTAGTTATCTAGTTTGTCTGGGTTAAGAGAAAAGAAATAGTGTTTTTGCAACGTTACGGAGGTGTAATGCACACCTCTGTAAAGTCCTCTCTCCCCTCTGATGTACAGTCTGCATTTGACTTCTAGGACACCACACAATCTCAGCTCTTTTCTCAGCTTTGCAGTTGCTCCTTTTCAGGGTCTGCTGCCAGTTCCTTCTCTTTATGATTTTTTTTTAATGTTGGGATACTTGGGGGTTTGATTCCTTTGTTGTTCCTGATTTTCTATTTATATTCGCTCCCTACATCACCAATTTTCAATTGGTGTGCTGCAAAAAATTTTAAAACATGCAGTACCTGACTATTTAGTCAGAGGGCCTGACCTCTTTACCCTTAGACTGTCAAATTAAAAAAAAAAGCCAACACAAGAGCTGTCCAGTGTGAATGAATCAAAAGGATGCATATTTTTGTCAAATCAACAAAAAAATATATTTTTTGGTGTGCCACAAAATTTGAGGGGTTAGTTTATGTGTTCCATGAGATGATGAAAAAGGTTGAAAGTTGCTGCCCTGTATGATTTCATCTGGTCTATGGCTTTAACAGTCCATCTATATGCTCCTAAATATTAAATTTATAATTTTAGCCCATATTTTCTCACCTATCTCAGACACATATACCCAATTGCCTATTAATACCTACTCTTAAATATATATCAGACATTTCAAACTCAGTATGTTCACAACTGCATTCTCCATCTATCCTTCTCCCCTGCAACAATATCTCACATTCATACATTTTTTCATCTCAGTTGATGACAACTCTATCATTGAAAATGTTCAGGCCAAAAACCTGCAGTCAACCTTGACTGCTCTCTGTCTTTTATGACCCACAGCCAATCCATCAGAAAACAATGGCTCTACTGTCAAATGTACCCATCATCTAAACGCTGTTCCCAGTCTCCACTACTACTTCTCTTATCCAAGTCACCATTATCTCATTAAAAAATTATAATGAGCCCTGGCTGGTGTAGCTCAGTGGACTGAGCACGGACTGTGAGCCAAAGGGTCACCAGTTTGATTCCCAGTCAGGGCACATACCTGGGTTGCGGACCAGGTCCCCAGTGGAGGCCACGTGAGAGGCAACCACATATTGATGTTTCTCCCTCCCTTCCCCTCTCTATAAAAATAAATAAATAAAATCTTTTAAAAAATTATAATGATAATTGCTTAATTGATATTGCTCTTGCCTTTCTATATAGTTTATTTCCAAGACATTATCCAGAGTGATCTTTCTAAATGTAAGTCAAACTCTGTTGTTTTCTGCTCAAAACCACCAACAATCTTTATTTCACACAGAGTAAAAGTCAAAATATTTTCAGAGCCTACAAAGGTCTACCTGATTTGGCCCCTTGGTTCTACTTGGTCTACTACTTTCTCCTACTCTCTACTCCAAACACATTGAATTATTTACTGTTTGTGGCTCCTGTTTTTGGCCTTTGTTGAAGTTTTGTCTTTAACTTGAAAGCTCTTTCCCAGATATTTGCCTGGTTGGTGCTACTTCAATTCTTTATTCAATACTTTCTTTCTTAATTGGGTCTACCCTAACCAGCCTACATAATACTCTCTAGCATCTTCCAGCACTCTTATTCTTTCTTTCTTTGCGCTCCTTTTAACTTTTTCCATATCACTTACTGATTTTAACCTATTGCATAATTTTCTTAGTTGTGCTGTCTAAAAAATTTTCTGTAGACATTTATGAGAATTTCATTTCTATGAAGTCAGGGGTTTCTGCATATTGGGTTTACTTAATACGTCATGTGCCTAAAACAGTACCAGGCACATAGGTATAAAAAATGTATTTGTCAAATGAATGAACACTTTAAAAGATCTTGAATTTTACTAGGAGCTTGGGAATTCAGTTAATGTAGCTCTATCTACTTCTCAAGCAACTGAATTTGAGTTTAATCATTTCTCTCTATTAAGGAAGATAAAAAGTATTACCGTAGAATAAATACTTTAATTCTGTTTGCTAAAAGACCCATAAAATTTTGTAGTATATAAAGATTGATGCAGTGAACAAAAATAACTCAGAATCGTTATTTTATATAACATTCAAAAGTTGTTCAGATTAAATTATGGTTTCCCTGATGAGGGAGAAATTCTCCAGAGCACTAAAACCTGACAACAAAATGGTATGATCTATGTGAGAATAAGATTCATCATAGCAGCAAGAGGTGTTGTCAAACTCCAACCCTGTTGAGGGGAAGGGGTACCATCATTGATCGAAGTCAAGCTGTCAGTGTTCTTGGCATATCCATGGCCACGGAATGGAGATAGCTACATTGTTATCATTATTGATAACATTAGACATTAGAATCATCAGTTTACTCTCTTATCATTAGCCAATTTTCATCATTCTAATTTCAGACTAACAAAAACCTTCTGATTTTACCCTGCCTTCTCATCAGGCTATCCAACAGAGATGATCTGAGTATGCCCACAACCAATGGTCTGGTCCGTGTGCCAGTTACTTTTTTCCCATTATAAGGAGATAAGTGTATTCTTGTTCATAAGTCAGTTTCTAAAGGGTCCAGTTTATGCAAATCCACTAAGAAATTGATCATCTCAAAACACACAGACCAAACGAATGTGGAGAACACCCTGTTTCTTGGTTACTTTATGAGTAAATGCTTCCCTGTGTGATCCACTCTGAGCCTATGTGCCGTAACTATCACATAGGGACGACAGGAAGAGGAACTTTCCAGGAATGTTGTGAAGATTAAATGAAACAATGCAACATAAAGCTCGCAGCATGACTTTTGCTGCATAACTACCATTAGGGCTATTTTATAAATATTATGATTGGAAAAGGTGTTGAGAGAGGAAAGAAATACTCTTGACCAGTGCTTCTCAAATATTAATGCTTATATAAATCACCTGGGGATATTGTTGAAATGCACATTCTGATTCAGTAGTTCGGAGAGGACTAGGAATTCTGCATTCATAACGCACCCTCAGGTTATGCCATTGCTATGGGTCCACGAACCACAATTTGAGGAGCACAGCTCTAGATTACATACCTACCATGGCTCCCCACTGAATGTAAGAACTTCCAATCAAATCTTTATCACTGTTCAGATTAGGTACTGGGGTGACTGCTTTGCATCTGCAGCACCACCTGGCCATTATATTAGAGAGACTTATGTGCTGGTGCAATTGTCCCTTCAAGTCTCCCACTCTGTAATGGTTGGCAAGGAACAATTTTTCACTACTCCCAACCCAAGAAAAGATGTTCCCTGAATATACCTGAAGTATAGCAGGAGGCATCAAAAAGCTTTATGACCTCAAGAGATTAAAATTCTTTAGAAAAGAGAAAATCTTGCTGAGGGAAGAAAAGAGAAACTGTTAGAAGAAATTATAAAATACATACACACACACACACACAAACAGATGAAAAGAGCATGCAGAACTTCAGATTAAGCTTTCCTGTAAAGATGTGAGCCACATAAGGAAAGAAACATTAGCAGTTCTATAGTCTGTATAGAACTCTATAAAGAATTTGACTTGTAGCATGATAATACCAAACAATAAAACGTTATCCTTTTCAAGTTTTTTCTTCACAGATAAATTCTCCACAGTCAGAGCCACCAAAATGTATTTTAATCAGAAGCCATTTGTATATAAATGACAGATAAAATACTGGCAAGAACTTTTTCTTTCTTCACACAGCTCATCATTTCTTTGAGGATGGAAACACAATAAAAGAATACGGATATCTATTAATGTTTTTTATCCTTGCAAGTAAATATAGGAACAAGTCAGTGAACAATTCTCTACCTTTCCATTTTTTTTGTTCCTAATTCTCCACACAGCCTATTTCTAATAATAAGAGAATTCTGCACTATGTAATATTAATACAAGCACATTTCTGTTGTGAAAAAAAATGACATTGTGTTGCAAATATTCAACTCCTACCTCTTGTCAGAAGTCAGAAGAGGCAAATTCCAATTTCAATTATTCAGGGGTCATTCCAACATATGAATGGCAGCAAATAAATGTCAGTGAGCACCCCTGGCACAAGTGGCTGTCGCCAACTATTAAAGTGGTTTCAAACAAACAAAAAAAAATCAGAAGGCAAAATTTGCTCAGAAATTACACAGAACCACCCAGGAACAAATTTAACCGTAAGAAATCTGCATACTATTAGAAGAAAAATGTTACAATTTTACTAAAATCTCCATAGGCAGAAAAATCAAATACTGCATATGCCAGTGAAATGTTAAAAGTTTTTTCTTCAAATTTTCACTTGATTTTTCACTTCATTTTTTTAGGTGAATGAAATGGGTTATTTGGGTAATTAGCAGAAGAATGCTGTTGTGAGTAAAGGAAACATTAGCCTACAGTAGACCATATTATTATATTCCTTGAAAGCTTTACTTTGACTCTCCTTTCCAACCTCCTATGCCCCCCCTAAATATTTCATAGATTAAATTTACTAGATTGTTGATTTTTGTCTGGAGAGTTTCAGTAACAAGTCCCTATGTTTGTGAGAAATATTCTCCCAATATCTTCCAGGAAGGCATGCCCATCTCATCCATTCCTGCCATCATAGCCCAGAACATTCTACATAATTTTCTAACCTGAGGTGTTCCATCAGTAGGGACAGTTACAAAAATGGACCAGAGATGTATCATATACATCTAAAAACAAAAAACCCCTATCGAACTTCTTAATAAGAGGTTATAAAAGAACTTTCTCATTAATCTTGAGATGTTTCAATTTTTTAAAGTAACTGGACAAACCAGGGGTCGTCCAGCACATTATGAACCCTTTGAGAAACAAAACCCATTGTCAAATGACAGTAGGTAAGGTCAAACCACTTGGAAGCAAGAAAACCAAATAGGTAACAAAGTAAACTGTTTCATCAGGACTAGTATCATTTTAGATTGCGGGCAAAACACTATAATACGTCAGTGAGATGGATTGACAGGGGTCTTAATAGTACTTATTACACTGGATTTGCACAGAGAGAAATTCAGACCTAGTGACTTAATAATGTTGATAGCATCATCCATCTTAGCCGAAGCAAACAGCTAATCTGCTTTAGCATGGAGTTCATTAAAGACTGATTTTCTTCTCCCCTCTGTGGGAGAAGCAACATCTGAGATAAGTCACCTTCAGCTAAGTATTTACACATCATTGTACAGACAGGGAACATGACAAGCTACAAATATGAAAGAACAAGAATGGAGAAGCTGTATATTTTAGAAAACACTACAAAACAGAGAATATCAAAAGGTTGTTGACACACCAATAGGGGATTATTTAATGTAAGAGGCTGAGAGAAAATTAAATAGTTGCTCAGAGAGAGAGAGGGGAAGAGAGAGAGAGAAGGAAGCATAAGAAGAGGGGAGATATGCTTGTAAAAGAGCTAGTGATGGTGATGCAGTCCAACAAAGTTTTCTAGTGCATTCCATGCATTAGGGTGGCTAATGTCATAACACAAACCAGTGACAAGAAAGGCTTCAGAGATGGATGAATATCTAAATAAAGAGCAACCAGAGCTGACAAAAAGTGTGTTTCAAGGAGTAGCTTTTTAAATTAGAATGCCTAATAAACCTCTTCATGATCTGACTACAGCAATAGAGGAGAGGATGGTTCCAATGACTTCAAAGAAAAAAATGTCTTTCGAAGTTTTAAAAGAGGAAACAGCCATGAACAGGACCTTACTAATTATGAGTTTGTATTCAGGGTAGATTTTTCTGAGAAAACCGTTCCTGCTAATGATATATAAACCATGAACAATGTTATTTGGTTGTTTTCAAGGCTTTCGACTAAGCATAGTTAATGTGTTTGCATCTCCTATTTTAATATATAGGCAAATGCAGTGGTGATTTATGTGTCTTGATTCATTCAAGAAGCACAACTGATGACCTATGGTATGTATGATACTCTGCCATGTGCTATAACTATTACAGATAGGGCATGCGACTGTTTTCCTTAAAGGCACTATTGGGAAAGAAAGAGTCATGAACTTGCACATATGCACATGAAGACAGAAATACATAAATGTCATAGAGAGGTACAGGTTATATTACCAGGGCTAATCAAAGGACAGGAAAATTGGTTCTAGCTGAATTATTGAGAAAGACTCTAAGAAGAAGGTGTCATTCAAGCTGGTTACTGAAGAATAAATAACATTTGCACTAGTTGCTATGAACAAAGGACAAGTTCTTGGCAAGGAAAGAAAGGCCAATCATATTTAATTCAAGGGACCCAAATTATTAGGCTGCTGGCAGAGACTCTACAATTTCTCTCCAGTCTCATTTAAAGTAAAAATAAAAAATCTTAGCTCATCAGTTTTGTCAGTCTCTCTATTGTTAAAATTTGTTCAATTTGGAATTTAGTTCTTCCCTTCAGTTAGTCATTTTAAGTGAAGCTTCTTTTGAAACCCATATCCCCTTTTCAATAGAGAAAATCCTTGCATATCCTCATATATGCTTTCCTTGTTCTCTTGAGGATTTGACCAGGATATCTTCTTAGCTTGCAGACTGCTTGACTCAACTTAGGGCTACAAGTTCAACCTCTCAGTTTTTAACATGTGTATGAATCCCCTGAGAATCTAGTTAAAATGTGAACTCTGATTTAGTGGAGCTAGGGCAGTCAGAGATTCTGCATTTCTCAAAAACTCAGGTGATGCTGAACCATCAGACACACTTAGAGTAGCAAAGATGTAGATTACTTGCTATGAGAACAACAACTCAATTAACCACATTGTCCACACCATCCCCAGTATCTAGTTCAGTGCCTTTTATACAATAGATGCTCAATTCATGTATTTCACAGATTATATGAGTGAAAGAATGAATAAGTTACTGAGTGAACCATGAATAAACTACTCTCCTATCACATAGGACCTTGCTAGTCTGTAAATAAAACAATTTCCTAAATCTTACATAAATCAGCAAACGAAGACTGGAAATACATACTTTGGAATTTTCAGGCCCTTTGTTCACCAACCTCAGGTGCTCACAGAAGTTCAAAGACCAAAACAAACACAATTAACACATAACATTCTGCCTCTAACAATGAGCTTTACAAAGTCTTCAAGGGGATTTTCCTTGACTCAAAGAAATGACCTAATTCTAGCATTTTTACTTTGTCTCCTTTTCATAACTTATTCAAAGTCTCTCCCAATCTCACAGCTAGAAGCAATCTTTCTCACTTCTAAATTCTCCTAGGATTCTTTCTGTACCTGTCTGTGGGAAGCCATTTGCTATAGACTGAAATCCATGTTAAAATCTTCCACCCTAATATGATAGAATATGGAAATGAGGCCTTTGGGATGTGATTAGGTCATAACGGTGGAGTTGTCATGAATGCGATTAGTGCCCTTATGAGAGAGACCCAGAGGGCTTCCTCTTCCCTTCCACCAGGTGAGGATGGAGGAAGAAGTGAGCAGTCTGCAACCCGGAAGACATCTCTCATCAGAACCTGATCATGCTGATTCCTGATCTTTGACTTCTAGCCTCCAGAACTTGAAGAAAAAATTTCTGTTGTGTGTAAGCCACATAGCTTATAGTATTTTATTACAGCAACCCCAATGGACTAAGATGGTATTATCACATGACAGCTCTCCTCATAGACACTTATGTACTAAACTGTAGATTCCTTAAAAAGAAGGTTCACATTGTCATTGCAATCCCAACTTCCACACTCCATGCCCTGCACCCATGAGAAAGTCCTGTGCAGAAACTGGGCCAAATACTTACTTACTCTGGGAAGGGAGAAAATGTTGTCATTGCCATTTTTTTCTAATAGTTTATTCTAATATTTCTAGGACTTGATAAAAGTTATGGCCTTTTTAGAAAACAGTAGAGATATAATACCATTTTTCCATCAAAAAGCAAATGTGGCAGCATTTGCTCATTTATAACATCTAATCCAAAATTGAGATCAGAACTGTTAAGGGATGAACAATCTTCCTTTTCTTAGAAAACTATTTAGGTGAAATTAATTCATCCAATGAAATCTCAAGCAGAACTCACAGTCCAAAAAATATGACAGGGAGAATTATTCATTACTATTTGTATATAATTTGCTTATAATACCCTGGAGGTATCATTTGCCAGATTTCAAAAGATAAAAGAGAGAAAATAATTAGTAAAGGAAGAAATTCTAATTCTGCTCAAGTAGGAAATGAGGGTGGGCAGGCACATACTGAGGTTAGTGATTCTTTCAAATATTTTGTTTAAATAAGTTGAGAGTTCAGTTGATGTTAAATAGCGCTAATAATGGTTTTCAAAAAACACTTTGGATTTTTGCTATTTTTATCATTACATCATTTATTCTTTCACTGTAACCTATTTAATTTTTTTAAAGAAGAAGCTGTGCAAAAGCTGGAAGACCCTTTACGTATGCCATTGTCAAAATATACATACACACATACATCATTTTAAAGCTTCTATGTATTTATTTACTCATTCATTCATTTATTTGCAGAAAGAGCCAAACTTCAGGACTTTGGAATAAAATATATCAGGTTTAGAATCCCTGATATTCATGTACCAGTGAGAAATTTTAATTAATATACTTGACTTTTCTAAGGCTCCATATCCTCATTGGTTTTATGGATACACAAGCCTCAGTTGACGTAAGGATACAACAAAACAATATGTGAAAAACATCCAAGACATTATCTGGTATACAGAAAAATGACAATAGATATTAGTTCCTCTTGCCTCTCCCACAGGTCCCCAAATCCTCTTCAGTCAAAATACAAAGACAGGATAGAACCCACAAGACTATGTTTGAGCTGAGAATACAGTGTCTTCTGGGTCCTAAACCAAAAAGAACGGACGCCATACACTTTACTCTCTCCCCTTCACTCTCCCCTTCACCTGTGCTTTAGAACACTGCGCTGGACCCTGAGGAAATACAAATTGCTTTCACCTTCACCCTAATATTTCTCTCATTGGCCATTAAAAGTATCTCATTGTAGAAGACACTGAATAAATGCTAACTAATTGCTGGTTGATTATTTCTGGTGTTCAACTGAAACAACAGATAATTGAGTAAACCTGATTAATTGGTTAGTTATCTCACTCATTTATTCAATTATTTGTTCATTCATTCTTATGTTCATTTATTGGACTGTTTGTCCAATAGTCAGCTATTGATAACCTGGTATTTGTAAACAAGTTTGGGAGGCACAGTGGGGAATACACACACGCAGGGCCTACTTCAAGGACATGTGACCAGTTGCAGTCCCACAGGGTTCTGCAGTAGGATTTTATACTCACTGTCTTGAAATTCTTAATAATTTTATCTTTAAATTAGTGTTTTATAAGAGAAGTCCAATGAGACAAAGAAGCATGCACTAGGGACTCAGAGATTCAGCTCTTGTGTGATCCAACCTCCAGCCACCTCCCCAGGATGGGTTCTCATCCACCTGTTCTCTGTGCACCTTGGTAGAGGTCAGCCTATGCAGTGCATCCTGGCACAGCTATTGTAATGTGTTTTGGCAGAGGGGTCATCTGTCTACTGGAAGTTGAGGCATCAAGCCCATGGGGTGGGTAGATGCCTGACCCAACTTCCAGAGGCATTGGTCCGGCAACTGGCAGGAGAGGGAACACAGTCCATTGGCCCTGCAAGTGCATATGTGTGCCTGCTAAGTCATAGGTTTCATCCCTCGGTACCTAGGAGGATCTACACTTGCCCCTTTAGTATCTCTGTACTAGAGGGATTGCCATAATAATTAGAAAACAAACACCATGACAGGACAAGAGTGAATCTGTAAAGAAAAAAGCTTTTTTTTCCCTGCTTTTTGAACAAACCCTCCTACATTTTTGTCTTGCATTGGGTTCTAATAATTATGTAGCCAGCCCTGAACACATGAATTAGCCAATCTTTGTTTTCATGGAAATTATAAAGTTCCATTGAATCAGAAAGGCAAGTTTTACACAAAAGGCTCTAGTGTGTTCTCTCTCTCTCTCTCCTAACACTCCCCATCTCCCACAATGTTCTCAGAGTGCCTGCTACTGACCATCCCAATGGGAAGCCTGGGAAATTCAATTTTTAAGAGCCAACCCTCTGTAACACAGAACAGAGCAAGTGAAGAATGAGCTATAGAAACCTAGAAAACACACCCCAGACTGTCAAAGGCACAGAGGATGTCTACAAAGAAAGATAACAACATAATAGGTAGTAAGTATGTAAGGTTACCTTACTCACCTTTGTACCTCCTGGGATTTTGTACATTAAGGGCACTCAATACATGTTTATTTGATTCAATAGAACTGCACTGACTTCAACCCCATTCCACATGTAAAATATTTGTATCAAATAAACAAGACAAATGGAATATGACAGAAAACAACTTTATCACATCTCTCACCATTTTCTTAAAATTTGGTAGGGATAATCTACCTTGCCTCTGGATGGTGAAACTGCAGCAGGAACATGACATTTCTGGGTATGCATACCTTTTCCTAAACCAGGAATCTCTATTTTGGGTACTCTTTTGCCTGGAATTAGAAAAATGCATCAGTAGAACTCTGAAGAGATTTTCTGAAAAAGATCTTTCCTATCTCTTTACTTCTCTTCTCATCCATTATTGGGCATCCAGTGGTAACCTCATTCCTCTCTTTGCTGAGGTCTCCTTAGCCTTCCTTTACTTTCCATAAATGGTCCCAAGAACTCCTTAATTCAGTTCTCTGTAGGCTGTCTCTCTCCCACATAGTTCCCTGGTCCTCAGAAGCATAACCATCCTTAGCCCAAACACACCCTGGACAATTACACCACAATACTCTTTCAGATATTCTACCAAAACCCACATTTCCCCCTAGAGATCCAGGATACAGTCAGATCCCATCCCGCCATCCATTTTTGTCCTTTCAGACATAAATCCATGGTGTGCAGCTGTGCTTGTTCTCTGAGTGACTCCTTGAGTTTAGCCTCACTAGGCGTATGCTTCTGAGGTAGCAGGGCCATGCTCTCTCCAAGGCATAGTGGGAATTACAAATTCAGCAATAGCTCTTTTCAAAAAAAAAACTTCCTTTCCAACCTTCTCTTCTCACATCTCTGGAAACTCTTTGTTTTTAATTCTTAATTGGACTGAGAGGTTAAAATTATTAAACAGATTCATAGTCATTTGTCATTTCCCTTTGTTTATGTGTGGAGGTGAGGAGGGGAAGTTGCTATCTCCAACTCATGCTTTTCTCCTGATACATAGGGAATTGGTGCCACACTGAAATCAAGAGAGGAAGATCATATTCTGAAGTCAGTGTTTACACAACTGAGAGCAAGAGAGTGAAGAAACTTTTTCAAGGTTATTTGGGCATGAAGTGGTGGTGCTGGAAAAAATGGTGAAGACTTCAAAAACACTAGTACCTTCTACCTTTTTTCACTTATGCTAAACTGAATCAAAACACACTGAAAAAAAAATTTCCTTAAGGGATTAAAAGAAAGAGGGAAACACTCAAAATTCAGCAAATGAATTTTCAGTTAAAGTCTTCTGTTTCTCTTCCTAATCTCTGTACAAAAAACAAGTTCAGTTTTCCCTCTGATACTGTCAGCCATGTACATTTGTCAGCTCAAGTGTGTCAGCCAGTCCTTCATTATAATGCAGGCTACAGGTGACTTAGTTTGGGGGGTCACAAACAGCAAGTTCTGAGGCAGAAAGAGGAAATAGGAGTAAGAGTTTCCCATCACTCCTGTCAAGCTCCTACCCCATTTCTTTTCTGCATATTGCAAGCTTCTTCCAGGGAAGGGCCCAGGGGCATGCGCTAATCTGTGCAGGGGCCTTAGAAGGTACTGTTCTAATTGCCTCAGCTGAAATCCATTCATTTTATAGCCCAATAAAATTCTGTGTGCAATGGTAAATAAAACCATGTGGACACAGTGTCGGTGCACACTTCTCTGGGCTCCATTTGCAGCCTGTGATAAATTAAAGAGGGGAAAAAAGCCATTGTACAAACGGATGCAATTAGCTGAAATGATATATTTTTGGCCTCTGACGATGTCTGCTTACATTCAGTTCCCCACTTGAAAACCAATTCTCATTTAAAAGCAAACTAGAAAAATCTATAATACAGATGGACCTCATTTGGCTGCATGTTGATACGCAAAGACACCTTTATACATTAATTTGCAGTGTTGACTTCTGCACTTGAAATTTCATTTTGTCATTTTTAATCACAATGAGCAAATGTCATCCTTAATAATAACCCTCTGCTTCTCTATAATGCCTCTTAACAAAGGACCTGAAAGCACTTTTGCAAACATTAATAAACCTAGATTCACAACAACTCTCAGAGGCCTCTGTACTGTGGGCTGAAAAAAAGCCCAAAGTCATGGAGTGACTTTGCTAAACCACAGAAGAAATTAAGCTCAAGGAGGAGAGACAAAAAGATGACCATTCTGATTTGTGTCAGCCTCATCTTGTTCATGTTCACCAGGCACTTTCAGCCACAATTGGAATTTCAAGGTCCAAGGAATGAATGAAGGCAAATTTGGGCTCTTACTAAGATTTATGCTTAATATTTTCCCTTCTTCTTTAGTTCTAGCTACATAATGTTGACTGCCAAATTCATATATCCAGTCCAATCCAACTTGTCCCTAACTTTTCATACACAGCTATTGAGCAGTCTTAGATGTCTAAGAGGCATCTCAACCTTATCACATCCAAAACCAAATCCATGATGACCCTTTCAGAATCCTGTTCCTACCTCAGTCATTCCCATGTCAGTAATTTGCAATTCTTCTGCCCCAGTTTATCAGTGCAAACACCTTAGAATCATCTTTGACTCCTCGTCCTCTCTCACCCCATAGGAAATTATCTGTGAACCTAGTTGGCTCTACTTTTTAAATAAATCCAGATGCCAAACACTTTTCATCACTTCTTCCTGGGCCTAGACCACAATCATATCTAGTCTAAACTATTGTGATAGCCTGCTAACCTATCACCTAGTTTCCACCCTTGCACACTAGTCTATGTTTTGTTTTGTTTTTAGCAGACAGATGGATCCCTTTAAAATGTAGATCAGTTCATGTACTCCTTGGCTTCAAAAGCTCCCAATCTCATTGAGAGTAGAATCCCAAGTCCTTACTATGGGCCTACATGACCTGTATGTTCTGGTCCCTAGTATCTCTCCGACCATATCCACTGATACTTCCTCACTCTAGCTCTATCCCTGCTATCTCTTTTGTGATCCTCAAATAAGCCAAGCATGCTATGCCTCAGTGTCTTCTGCCTTGCTAATCTTTCTGCCTGGAATGTTCTTCTTCCAGACAGCCAAAAAAGTTTATATGTTTGCTTCCTCTTTCTTGAAATCTCTGCTCAAACATCATCTTATCATAGAGGCCTTCCCCAACCACATTATATAACATAGTACCATCCTCCCCAATACTCTAGGCCATCAACTTTGCTTCCTTTATTTTCATAATACTTATCAGCACCTGGCAACAATGTCTAATTTATCCTTATAGATGAATGGCCATTCTGGTCAGAGACATGTCTTCTATGACGCTTCCTTCTTCTCTGGGGATAATTAAATGCAACTAACTTAGAAGTCTTTGAAAAATAATTTGATTCCCAAGGGCTACGTTAAAATTTTCCCTAAAATATGAAGGTAATCTTGTTGAAGTATTTCAAAGGATTTCCTGATATTAGGTCACATACAAGCCCCCAAACTTCTTCCAAGATTGAGCCTTCCTGAATTGTGATTAGTATAACTGAGAGCTAAGCACAATTTTTAAAAAAGAGGCAACCTTCTCTCTGAATTCCCCAGATTTTATTCAATAAGTCATGTCACTTTTTGCTAAAGTAAATACTTTTATCAGTGGTCTTGACAAAAACTTCGAAGTCTTCCACCAGCGTGTTACTTAGGCAAAAAAATATAGAATCACTGCTGGATATATTCATCTTCAGCACTTTAATAATGAAGATCAAAATATTTCATTCCCTCTATTTTTTACTCCTATTTTTTTACACATATTATCAATGTTTGGAAGTGTTATTTTGTCAAATTATGGATTATCTTACAAAAACCTCCTTGTTTTTATCTTCTGTTTCCTCTTCTGGCTTGTAATCTAGATCAAGGCAGAAAGGCTGTAAAAATATTAACCAATCAAACAAAAAAATGAGAAAAGGAAACTCAAGTTGAGTTCAAACTTAATTTTTATAGTATTTTTTTTAAGTTTAAACCCCCTCCTAACTCATTTTATAAGACTAACAGTACTCTAACTCTAAAAACAGACTGAGATATTACAAGGAAAGATAACCACAGACCAATATCCTTCAAAGATAAAAATGTAAAAATCCTTAAAATATTAGCTAATTAAATATTACAATATACAAAAAGCATATTACATCATGAACACATAGGACCAAACAATGAAAAATTAGTTAAGTGCAGATCACCCTGTCAACATAGTATAAACACTAACCATTTGATCATCTCAATAGATGCAAAAAAAATCATTCAACTAAATTCAACATCCATTTATAACAAAAACTCTCAGTAAAATAAGATCAAAAAGGAGCTTACTCAATCTGATAAAGGCATTACATAGAATCTACAGCTAACTTCATAGTTACTGGTGAAAGACTGAATTATTTCCCTGACAAGATCAGGAATAAGTCAGAGATACCTAATCTCACTTCTATTCAATATTATACTGAAGTCCTAGCCAGTACAGTAAAGCAAGAAAAAGACACAAAAGGCATTTAGATGAAAAATAATTAAAACTATCTTTATTTTCAGACAACATGACTATTTACGTAGAAAAATCTCAGAGTCTATAAGAAAAGCTATTAGAACTAACAAGTAAATTTAGCAGGACACAAGTTCAACATACAAAGATTTAATGCATGACTATTACATTAAATATTGTTACAATATCAATACTCCCTCAAAAGAATCTATAGATTCAATGCAATCTCAGTACATGGTGCATCATCAAAATTAAGAACCTCTGCTCTTTGAAAGACACTGTTTAGGAAAGGAAAAAAAAAACAAAACACAAACTGAGAGGAAATACTTTCAACAGATGTATTTGATAAAGAAATTATATCCAGAACTTGTAAAGAACTCTCACAAATGAAAAAATAACAGAAAGAAAGAAAGAGAGAGAGAGAAAGAAACAAAAAGAAATTTCATCAAATGAAACAAATAAACACATGAAAAAAAAGACCTACATTATTATGGCAATGCAAAATTAAACTAATCACCACTACATACCTATAAGAATGGCTAAAAACAAAAATCAAAACAAAAACAATAACTGACAATATCAAATTCTGATGAGGATATGGATCAACTGGAATTTGCATTCATTGTTTGTGGGAAAGCAAAAAATGTACCATCGGTTTAAAACACTGTTTGACATTTTCTTACAGAGTTAAACACACTTTATATTAAATTGTTAATCCAGCTGGGCAATTAAGTAATGAATGGTCAAATAGTAGTACATCTATACAATGTAATACATCTCCAATAAAAAGGAAGGAACTACTACCAATAGATATTAACAGCTTAAATAAATCTCAAAAGGATTTTTCTTAATTTAAAAAGCAGCACATAAAAAACTACATAGGTATGATTCCCTTTATATAACATTTTGCCAAAGACCAAATTCTGGGGACAGAGGTTGTTAGATCAGTAGCTTCCAGACCCGGGATTGGAGACAGGGGTTGACTACAAAAGGGTAAAAGAAAACAGTGGGTCTAATGGGAATACTCTAAACTTTGATTCTGGCGAATACTTTACATTTGTGTAACTTGTACATGTTTGTTAAAGCTTATTGATCTGTACACCAAAAGAGATGAATTTTACTCTTTGTTATATGCCTCACTAAACCTGACATGAAAAGGTAGTAATTGTGAGGGTATAGAAAAAAGCCTTAGCATTTTCTCTGCCATTGTCCCTTCAAGAAGACAAAATGAGAGAGGCTTCCGGCTGGAAGGCAGTGGGCCTTGTTGGAAACTGAGCTCCTTTCAGATTCTGGTGCCAGGAGTCAACTCATTTTTTATGGGCTCTGAATGTACTTTGTGGGAGATATGCATGGCACAGCTCCCACCCTTCGCTGAAACATCGACTAAAGAGATGGGGTTTCTCCTATAAAATCCTGAACTCAGTTTGTTGTCTTGCCTCAGGCTGCCACACATTTATGGAGAGCGGGTGGTATTTGGGCTGATTTTCCATATTTCAAATGATAAGAATTATGGGATGGAGAAGGAAAGTGTAGTGGAAGATATTGAAGAATTTTAACATAAGAAGGGTTGGCGTACAGAGGAAAATTGTAGTCACCCACCTCAACCAAGCTACATAATTTACTCTCTGAGCAATCTTATGTAAGTTTTATTTCTTTAACATTGCTTTTCTGAAGCTCAATTTCCTTTGGCAAAACTGTAAAGAAAATATACAACCATATCTATTCAGTGGTTGTTGTGAGACATCAAATAATAAAATAGAAGAAATGTATTTTAGGTTTAGTAGAAAACCTAGCATCTAGTAAGTATTCAATACATTTTAGCCTGAAGAAAAAAAAAAAGGAACCACTTCTAAAAATATGTGTAATAGAATCTGTTGCCAATTATCTTCAATTGACATGTGTGCCTTGGACAAAAATCTAAAAAGTTCATCATCCAGCTGGGTCTGTAAAAAGTTAGTTAGCAGGTGCTGTTTACAAATTTGAACTCTAGTCATAATGTAACATAAAGTAAAGGACAAATAAAGTATTGTATTAATTAGTAATTTGAAAATGCTGGATTTGAGGACTCCTAAAAGTTCATGACATTCATAAGAAAATTTTGAAAACTTAAAAAAAGTCCCCAATGGCTTTGTAAAGAGGGATGGTACTTTAAGCTTCAAGTACTCAGAGTCCCCAACCAGTGAAAAATGATCTGTTTCTTAGCACTATGAAGGGTTTGAATTGAATTGTTTAGTGTTCTGATAATCCCTTTATTTTACATCCTCATGAAAGAGCTAATCAGAGAAAATTCTTCAAAGTAATTGGTGAATGTATAATTTTGAACAAGAAGTTTTTTTTTAAGGCTGTGTCATGCAGAAACAAGTTTCCACGGCTACAGCCAAAACCCATTATAATGGAATTTAGGCTCTAGAATGTTTTTCAAGTTGGAAGAAACTTGCAAGAGACAAGTTAAGGATAGAAGAGGGGAGGAAAGGGAAGGGATTTACAATTTTGAGAGCTGAGTCTTTAAGTCCCCTGCAGGATAATCTCATTATGCAGTATGCCCTTTGAATTCTCAGAACAATCACTGAGGTAATTGGTAATTTCTATTTTCTTCATTTTACAGATGGGGAAATCAAGAGAGATTTAATTTGATCCATACTCAGCTTTAAAAATAAAAAGCTTAAGGTATTTAAAGTAAGGTGAAAATATATGACTCCAAGCAGAGAACAGACTTCTCAAAGAAAGGAGGCTTCCCTTGAGTCTGCCTTCTTAGTTCATCTTACTGGTAAAAATGGAGGATTCACCAACTGAAAACTAAACTTAGATCTTTCAACTGTTTTACTATTCACACAAACTTCAGAAATTCTCTCTGGTTACAATTTCACCTAATATTGTTTATTCTCAAGTCACTCTGTAGATATACACCACTCCCATTTTGCAGATGCAAAAACTGAGAGATGAAGAGATTAAGCAAGTTATCAGTGTCTCAGAACAAGAAGCTAGCAGAGCCCGGGCCCAAACTTTCATCTTCAAACTCCAAATTGCACTTTATTTCTCCCAGAGCCTCACATATCCTTTCCACCAAGGACAACAAAGGGGAGTCTGCCTATTAGTCAAAACAAACCGTTAATTTCCTTGTAGTTTCAATGTTCCTTTTCAGGTTTCCATTCATTTCACTTGCTCTTCCAAATGAAGACTATTTGCTTCCACATGAAAATGTTTAAACTCTCTTCTAAATTGTGTTACTAAACTCTGTAGTTAAACTTTTGAGTAAAACAGATACTCCGAGAAGATGAGATCATCAGAACTGAGGCTCCATTTGCCCCTGATTGTCCCATATTCCAGGCTGAGAACCACAGCTCTATACCCTTCTGTCTCAAATGATACAGAAGCTGGGGAAGGATGAAATTTATTGAGATCCAGTGACCAGTTTATAGTCATTTATACTTACTATATTAACAATACTTACAGTAACAGTGTTGCTGGGCATTTTATTCCCTCTAAATGGGAAGGAAATGAAGGAATAGGCAAGCAAGGTTTCTTGTGCAAGTTTACACAACTAAACAAAGATTTGACTCAACCCTGAGGCAGAAGTTTGCCTAGGGTGTTCCTGTCTGTTTCATGATGCTCCAATGTGGGCTTTATTTTACATCAGATGCTTTTGATTTTATTGAGGTAAAGAAAGTAGACAGCACTATACTTAGAAGAGAAAAGTAAGTAGATTATGAATAGAAGTAAGGAACATTATTATTATTATGCCTACTAGAACTAGAATATCCTACAACCCCACATTCATTCAGAATTTTGTGATAGATGAGGTTCAACTTCAACATTCCTACAATGACCACAGGCATCATTTGCATATAACACTTTCCTCTCTCACTGGTTTCAAATATGCATACACATGCTTTTCTAGCTTTGGGTGCCTGATGCTTAATTTTTAAAAGTGATTGTAAGGAATAGTTAACTTAATGATATGACAGATATTTCTGAACAGAGAGAAATATAAAAGACAATGTAAAACTACATTATTAAATTATTGAGTATTTAAGAGCATAAAATATATCTAAAACAGTGTATTTTTTGAAACTTAGGGTTTAATGAAAAGTCCGTGATGTTGAAATGACATGGCATTTTCATTTCATTCTTCTCCCCATTTACCCATGTATAATTCATACAAGGCCAAACTAAAGTCCTTAAATAAACTCAACATGTTTTTAATTTTTAAAGATTTTTTCTGTCTCAGTTTACTGAGACAAACACCTCTTTTGGTGTCTGGTAGAGGTGATATTTTTCTACATTTTAATTGTAAATTCCTGGTAGTCTGTGGGTATGAAGTGTTAAATAAAACAGCGCTAACACTTAGACTATCTCATAGGCGCTAGTTCCTGATCATACGTTTTCTTATTTTATCTTCATAACAGTCACGTGAGCTAAGCCTTTATAGCTCTGTTTTATAGGTGTGCGAATTAAGGTTCAGAGAGGTGAAGCATTGCTTCTCTGTCTCACAGGTGGTATGAATGTCTGACTGCATATTCCAATTTGCCAGGGCTTGGCCAAATCCTGCCCATGACCTGTTTTTGTAAATTGAGTTTTATTGGAAAACTGTTGTGTTCAATTGTCTGCCTGTTATCCAGGACAAAACTGAGAAGATGTAAAGGGCCAGAAAACAAATATTTTTGTCTTTGTAAATCACATGATCTCTGTGTGGAAACTCAACTCTGCCCTTATAATATGAAAGGGCACAGACAATTCCTAAATGAGTAAGTGCAGCTGTGCACCAATAAAACTTTATTTACAAGAACAACAAAAAAGGCAACAGGCCAGTGGTGGCTTGCAGGCTGCCATCTGTCAGCCCCTTCCCTGGTATAGCAACACATCCTCTAAAGCAGAATTTTGATAAGCTTATTTAAAAATATTGAAAATCTGAAGACTGCCATATTATTGTTATTATTTTTTACATCAGTGGTTGCAAAGTTCAGGCACTTAAAGTTCAATTTACTCATAACTGTTTGAGCATAAATCTTGAGGGTTTTTTTTTTCATTGCCTTCTATGTAAAAAGCTAGAAACCCAAGCATTCAATATTAGAATGATCTTAGTCTACAAGGCGTTCTCTCAAACTAAGTACACTATAGAATTTATATATATTTTATCATTTGGTGTTCTCTATGGCAGGTCTGGCTGAATTTACAGACAAGGCTTTGGCCTTCAGAAAGGTCATAATTTAAAAGGCAAAGACAAGCTCCCTGCAACACATCAGATAGGGGCAGCACAGAGCCAAGGAAAGCCTGAGATCTCTGCTAAATCTCCCAGCCCAGGTACAATCCCAGAGCTCTGTGAATTGGCTTCCAAAATGTGTTCTCTGCCCACTTATCTCACCCAGCAATATAGTCTTGATTGACACCACATCTCTCAAGCGTAATGAAAACTGGCTCCAAACCCAGATGCCCATCCAAAAGAAAAGAGTACATTTGGCAGCAGAACATGTGTTAGATGTCAGTCATATGGAGTAAGAATTCTAGCCACAGGGGGCGGCTGGCATTTTGCAAGAGAAATATCAAAGGGGCATGATCCCAGGTTTACAATGGTCTACATAAAGGCTGTCTCTGCCTGAAGACCAAAAAATAGAGTTACTGTTGTTCACGGGCATTGGCATAAATATGAGAACACGTAAAAGTGTTTTTAAGCAGATTTGAGCAATAGCACAATGATAGACGGATGCTTTATTTCCCATCACAGCTTCAGTCTGTGCTCTTAACCACTTATGCTTGTTAATCATGCTGTCAAATGTAGCAATCTCCAGCAAGATAGTTTATGGCTCTGAACCTCTGTTTTCTCATGCACAAAAGGAGAATAAGAATTCTTACCTCACCAAATGGTTATGGAGATTAAAGGAAATAAAATATAAATTATTCAATGGGGTGTTTAACAGATAATAATTACTAACAATTTCACATCTTATGAGCTCTTACTATATGCTAAGTATTATGATTAAAAAGGTTATGCACATTATCTTATTAATCCCCAGAAAACTTCATGACATAGATACTAATATTATCCTTATTTTATACATGAAGAAATTGAAGGTCCTGATGCTTACATGCTGTGTTTGAAATCAAGCATCTAGTAAGAAGCAAAATCAGGTCTCGGATTCCAAAAATGCAAATGTACTCATTAAAAGTCTATTCCCTTGTTAAAAAAAAAAAGACAGACCATCAAAAAAGATCAGGAAGGTTCTAGATATCTTAAATAGATGGGATCTTTCTGGTTCTCAGGTAAAGCACTTCATCCTTGGACTATTTACATAACTATCATCTCTTCATACTAGAACTTACCTTTGGAAATCCCTGTCGAGGTGCTAGTAGGGGGCTATAATAGTTTGAACCTCCTACTTTTACCCCAAAGAACCACACTCATAGTTTTTATTACAGTATGAAACAACTCTTTTTGTCAAAGGTACTTAGAGTTTCACAGGTATCCCTTGAAAATGAGTTGTACCTCATCTATTTGTTTTAGGTTTTCTAATACTTAATAATGAAATATTCATAATAGGTAGTACAGATCCAAAAGTCTCAATAAACTGTCAAGTCAAAGCTAATTATAAAAGAAAAATAACTGAAAGCTTTCACCCTTAACTTGAGGGGGAATGAGTTTACTATGCCAGAACATTAGAACATCCCATCAGATTGCTTTGACCTAAGATTACCACTGATATTTTCCTAGGCCACCAGCAAGGGGACGAATGAAGGTCATACCAGTTATTTCTGGCTCAGCCCTTTGAAGTCTTTGCTTTGGTTTAAAAGAGAGAGAGAGAGAAAGAGAGAGAGGGAATACCCCATGGCTCATCACAACTACTTATTTTTTTCCAGAGTCATAAAATTTATCTATTCCCAGGTAGCCCATGGACTTTGAAGCTCAAAAGATGCACCCACTGCAGCTGGCTGGCCACGCTACATTGCAGTGTCCAGAGCTGTGTTCTCCCATGTGTAGACTTCTTTCTCCTCCGTGGGAGCTGCGCCCACACAGGGTTCCTGGAACTGTTGCTTCTCACCTAATACTCCTCCTAGTTTAATCTAAGCCCCACCTTGCATTTTTAATGTAGCTTCTCATCATCTGACTCAGGCTCTTGATTTTCTCATAGTTCCTTCCCTTCTCCTACAGGCCCCAGTAGGAGAGATGTATTGTTTTCTCATGAAGCTACCTTGCAACTCTAGCCCAGGCCCAAACTTAGAAATCAGACCCCTTTTTGTTCACAGAACAACAAAATATAGGAATATAATGTGACTTGCATATATAATTTTAACTTCTCTAGTAGCTGCATTTAAGAAGTTAAAAAAAAGAAGGTAAAATTAATTTACTTATATATTTTACTTAATGTAATATATCTAAAATATTTCAATCTGTAATACAATATTTAAAGATTATTAATTAGATATTTTATATTCTCTCTTTTAGTATTGAGTCTTTCAAATCTCGCATGCATTTTGTGCTTACTACACATCCCAATTTGAATGCTAAATTTGTATCACAAATACTTAATCTACGTGTAGATTTTACAAAATATGCAGTTGAAAAAGTAGATTAACCTACCCAAGTTGTTCCAAACATACCAAAAAGTTTTCCAATGACTGAATTCAGTATCAATTTTGAAAATTTAAATAAAATTAAAACTCACTTTCTTAGTCACACTAGTCATTGTAATTGTTCAATAGCCACCTGGGATCAGTGACTACCACACTAGACAGTTAAGTTCCCGAGAGTGTAAAGTCTACCTTTATCAGCTGCTCATTTTTGAGCTGCCCCATAGGACATACTCCATTTCTGCTTCCTTATACTCCTCCCCTCTGATTACATCAAAAAATCAAAGCACAAATCAGGCTTGTTAAGATTCAGTTGAGTGATAACCAGATCAAGGGGCTTAATAAGAATAAAGCCAGTGCTAAGGAAAAGGTTATTATTAGAAAATTCCTGTTTAAGAAGTGTGGCTAAGAGACAAAATATTAGAGTGGAGAAGGAGAACATCTAGGTGAAATGAAGGACACTGGGTTATGGTTGTTTTTCAAATATGACAAACTTTCAAATATTAGAAGATAAAAAAGAAATTCAGTTTGAAAGAAAACATTAAAGATATGAGAAAAATTGAGATTTTAGGGGGAGCCAGATATGGAAGTGATAAGAAAGAATGGATGAACAGAATAAAATTAATTAATATCAATAATTAAGAGTGAGACTAGTGCATTGTTGGTGAGAATGCAGACTGGTGCAGCCACTGTGGAAATAATATGGAATTTCCTCAAAACACTAAAGATGGAACTGCCTTTCGATCTAGCGATCCCACTGCTGTGACTACACCTTAAAAATCCTGAATCACCAATTCAAAAGAACCTGTGCACCCCAATGTTCATAGCAGCACAATTTACAATAGCCAAGTGCCGGAAACAGCCTAAGTGTCCATCAGTAAATGAGTAGATCAAAATATTGTGGTACATTTAAACGATGGAATACTAAGCAGCAGAAAGAAAGAAGGAACTCTTACCCTTCACGACAGCATGGATGAAACTGGAGAGCATTATGCTAAGTGAAATAAGCCACGAAGTGAAAGACAAATACCATATGATCTCACCTATAAGTGCAACCGAATCAACAAAACAAACAAATAAGCAAAATAAAACCAGAGACTTGGAAATAAAGAACAAACTGACAGTGACTAGAAGGGATGGGGAGGGGGATAATGGGGGAAAGAAGGGGAAGGGCAAAGAAACTTGAATAGAGGACTCATGGACACAGACAATTGGAGGGGGATTGACTGTGGAAGTGGGTGGCGGGGCAGAGGTGAGCAATGGTGAAAAAGGCGGGGCAGCTGTAACTTAACAACAATTTTTAAAAATTAAAAAAATAAACTCTCACTCCTCCCCAAAAATAAAAATAAAAAAAGAGTGAAACTTTGTATTAAAGAAAAGTTTAAGGACCCACAAATTCCTGATTCCTCCTAAAGCCAACATATACCTTCCCCAGAAGAGTGCTCCCAAAGGAATAGCAGAATAAGGACAAAAACTACTACTTCGGTAATGATTGTACAACAGGATCCTATTAATCAATGCAGAACCATGATAAAATCTGAACTGGAGACCCATGAGAAGCCTCTTCTTTCCCATCTTCCTTCACATCCCAACTGCAAGTCTCAGAACCAGCCTACAAAGATATGCCTACATGGAACCAGAGCGAGAATGATGGCTGGCAATTGGGCCTTGACTTGATTTCCCAGCCCAGATTTTGGAAGATAAAATTAATGTTGCTTCCTCAATTTCTTCTCTGGTGTTTTTAAAAATAATATTTCAAAACTGAACTTATATTCCTAAACAGCTCTCCAGCTCATCATTCTGCTCTACCACCAATTAACAGATTTATTTCTTTCAAAATTAGGGCATTCCTGAAACCTCCAGGGTATTGTTAAAAATATATTTTTAAAACAAATTATTGAGCATATTTACAGGAAACATTTCCGAGCATTCAAAACTTAACTGAAGAAAGTACAAAGGTCTGGAGAACCTTCCTACCAAGAGCTGATGTTACAAGATTGAAATTTTTGGCCTAGTTTCACAGGAAATTTGTTTCTGCCTTTTAGAGGATCACATTTGTTTGTGAGTCTCTGAGCTTCAAATCTACTCTGAGGAAGTATCTGTCAGCTCTATCAATGTATCTTTGATCAAGGAAAGTGTGGAAATATTCAAGTCTAATCTCCATCCATTCCAAGACAACTGGCACCTGCAGCTCACCTCCAACACCAACTCCAGATACAAACTGAATAATAGTAGTAGTAGAATAGTAGTAGTAGTAATAACAGCAACAAGAATTCCCTGTGTATGCAGCCTTCTGCTTGAAATAAATCTCTCAAACGGCCCCATTCTTTTCTAGGGACCTGCAGGTCGGGAGGTATAACAGCTCCTCTAGGCAATTCTCAACCTTGTCTGACAAGAGAATGAAATAATGTGACTAAGTGTGACTCACCACCATCCACTGTGTTCCCTTTTTGGGCCAAACGCTGGAAATAGGAATTGTTTTATGATCCAAATTGGCTACAGAGATGAGACTCGGCCATTAAACCAAATCTGGAAGCTTATCAATTAGGGCATGTTTTAAAGCTGCAGCTGGATAATGGGTAGATTCACAGACTTATTTTGCATATGAATTTATAATTTTTTGAATGTGGCCAAAATAAAAACATTAAAAGAATACAAGTCCCCTAAAACATTGCTAAATCCAAACAGTGTATGTTTATAGAATATGTATGAACACCTATATGTAGACAGGCATATATATTACATTTAGAATATAGAATATATAATTAGAATTTGTTTCAAAAAGGATCACACTGCAAATTCACCAAAAAGTCTCACCACACTTAGAGGTTAATTAGAGAATAATGACTTGAAGAAAAAACCCTTAAAATTTTTTATATATATATATGTTTAAAATTATATATATGTATAAAATTTTAAGTTTTATAATATCACTTAGGTGCCCTGATTCAGATTTCACATTTAGATTTTTTTTACCTACTCATTCAAAAAATATTGATAAAAGGTCTTCTTTATGCCAAGTTCAGTGCCATTCACTCTTTGCTACTCTGAGGAAAGGTGCCAGAAATTCACCTTCCTCTCCAGAGGAGGGTGTGTCTCTGGAATAGGTTCCCACCCCACAGAGGAAATCATGCAGGGACACTAGGACATGATAGAGAAAGCCAGCAACTGAAGCATGAATGGGTAAGTCTAGTGTCTCAGAAGTGTATTTCAAACTCTTTTATCGCTGATACTGAAAGGAGAAAAGATGGGTTTCTGCTGTGTGGATCCCAGGGAGGAGCCGGCATCATAGGAAATGGCTGCCTGAGGAACACATGGAGCTGAGCATGAAGAATCGCCCTCTTTGGAACTTAAGCCAGCATGTCTTGGCACCTAACTCAGAACCAAGAGGATGGGGTGGTGCTATCTTAAAGACCCATGGCCTTGAATGGTTCTACTTTGGGGATTTGGGACCACAAGAGGACAAGCAGCAACTCTTGGGTTGTGTAACATTCTACTGTACACAGTCTCTGCGTGGCAGGTTAGACTGATGAAACTGTAGGTTCTCTCTGGTCTGCTCAGAATCATGAGCAAGCATAACCTCCTCTCTTCCACACTGTGTAAGTTCCTGGGCTTCTTGGATGTGAGGGGGGAGGAGCCCTACGAGGGAATTACTAGACTTTTGCCCATCTGGCAAATGAGTACTGGAGCTCATTTTCTCCTGAATGACATTATTTACAACCTGAATTTATGGAGCAGGTCAAACATAGACCATCACGCGTTCCTGTGTTAACCTACTTGTCATGTCATCTCAGACTTTATGAAGCAGCATTTAACAACAAATGAACACTTGACTGGGAATCAGAAGGCCTGTGTAATAATAATAGTTCTGCTTTTAGGTAGCCATGTGACTTGGAGGAAACTCCAATTTAAGTTCTTTGGTTGTATATAAGCATTTGGACCATGCATTCAATGGGCCCTCCTGACTCTATAATGTAGGAATTCAATTTCAAAATGCTTTTTAAAAAGCTTTTGAAAAAATTCCATTAACCTGGCTGAAATATATACCTTCAGTTAAAAAAATAATAATAAAAGTGAGGATTCTCCATGATATAAACTCTTTATGATTATTTATCTTGGGTTAGTGAAAAGTGAATAATAGTTTGGGCAGGCTGGAGACTTACTAACTATAGTTATTATATGTATAATTACTATTAAATATTTCTTAGGTGTTTGCACTACCCCAGACACTTTTATTTTATTAACCTTATAAAATAGGTGTCGCTTTACAGATGAGAACACTGAGTCTCAAAGGGTTAAGTAACTTGTTCAACATCACACAGTTAACATGTAGAAAACACATGTTTCAAACAGCTCTTTCTGATGTTGAGTCTGAGGCATTTCAGCATTCACTGCCTTTCATGGAATAAACTGGATTCTGTTCCAGTTATATAATCTTTCCTTTTCCATCTCCACTGATATACTAGAAATTCAATTTTGATAATTTTACATTAACAAAAAATGAGAACTCCAAGGCCATGCAAAATGCAAAAATCCACCTTAGGTTTTAGGCACATAGACCTACTTTAGCATTTCTACCACACATACATACAAAAGCTAAAGGTTGTTACCTATTTCAGTTCTGCATAGCAGTTAAATCTCCCTTTCCTATCACATGGTGTTATTATGAATAATAATATATTTTAAACTGTTATTTACAAATAAAAATAATTGAGGAAAAACAGTTATTTCAAGTCTTAAGTTAGAAATAAGCTGTAGTTTTCAAATTCAGCCAAGTTCTCTTTCTATTCATGTAGTTTCTATCAAATTCTAAAACTATTCTATGCAAATAAATTCTACTTCCTGATACAGTAAAGAAAAGTTGGCGCTTCAAATAGCGTATATCAAAATAGTAGTGATGTTGTGTCACTTGTTTAAAACACACAAAAACTTGTTTGAAAAATGCAAATGTTTGGCTAATTGAGTTCTAAGATACTTTCCAACAAGCTCCCTTCGTTTCTCTAACTTGAACCATATGTTATGTGTTCTGACAATAGATTGAGTGTTCTCTTTTTCTTTGCGTTTTATCAAAGAGAATGTTAAAATTACTTTTACAGTAATAACACTCCCAAGCTTAAGGAACTCAAAACATACTTAAAAAATGCAGAGATGACATATTATTCAAGAGAAGATGCCAGATATCTCCTCTTCTGAATTCTGAAATCCTCATAAAAATATATTATGCAAAATAAATCTTTCAGTGTAAATGATCTGTTGGCAAATGATATTCTTCAATTTCATTTCCAAATTATTCAAAATAAATTAGGATTTCATATTGAGCTGTCAACAATGAAATTCCACCTCCTGGAATATAAATTGCATTTTGAGAAGAAAGAAAACACAAAGTGGTAAAAGCCAGGTTTTTTTTATACTCCTCCAGTTAAATTTAGCATTCTGGAGTCATAGACACTCACTAGACAATCTCTTAAAGTTGTTTGCTTTTCTTTTATTTTATTGTGTGATGGTTTGTGGATAATTTAAAGGCACTGATATTCACTTTTAAAAAAGAGAGAAAATATCAACTGTTCTAATAAAATGTACTGAACAGATCCAGATTTTTTTATCCACTCTATACAGCTGTGCAAGGTCACGATATCTTTGAAAAGCAAGGAAAGTTACGATTCAGTGTTACCAATAATATGCAACTGATTAAAATGAAATTATTGGATTCTAAGCATGGGATGTATCATGATGACATTTCCCATTAATCTTTTTTTAGGTTTGAGATTAAACTACGAAGGAGTCTTCTGATCCAAGATAACCAGGTTGACACCCCATTTACCATGAAGACAAATACATTGCTATCACCAACAGAACATGAGCACCCATGCCAACCAGGGAAGGATTTCTATTTTGATGCTGCTCCTGTGAGCTGACAGGTAAAAGAAGGTTGAATTAGAGACCCAACGTTCCCTCTCTAAATTCCATTAATCACAAAAGGTATAATTAAATGTTACATGAGAATGAGTTCATCACCCGTCAAAATACAGTAGTTCTCTCCCCTCAGCTCCAGACATATATCCAACTGCATGCTTCTCATGCTGTATGAGCTTGTCAAACTAATACATCTAAACCAAGTTTTAATTATATCTCTTTACCTTCCTCAGGGTTACTTATGTCAATAGATGGAACATAATCCATCTTGTTGCTCAAGCCAAAAACTCAGGTACCTCCTTTGATTTCACGTTTCATATGTTGCATCAAATCTATTAGGTCCTATTGGTTTTACCTATAAAATATTTCTTAAATATTTTTATTTTTTTCATGTTTTATTATCACCACTCTTGTCCACCATTATATCTCACCTGGAAAACTGAAATAGTTTAACACGACTTCCAACATACATTCTCATTCCCTCACACCCATCTCAAAGGAGGAGCCATTTTCCATAAAAATATAAGCTGCAAAGTTTCTTTAAAAGACTTTGGTGGCTTCTCATTGCTTTTACCATTACTCTGTTTCAACCCCAGCCCCCACCTCCAGACAACCAGTAATCTAAAATATCATTTTTTCTGATAGGAGGAGGAAACTAAAGACTTAAAGTCCTGACTAGAAATTCAAAAGTTGAGAAAGTTAAGTGGTCCACTAAAGACCCATCAGTAGGAAATCTGAGAAAGAAATTGTGGATCATTTCCTGATGGAGAAACTCCCCTATAGAAAGTATGGCAAGGTCTTTCCATCAGCTAACATACAAGGTCTGCCTGGAAAAAGTCCAACCATTGTTAATAAAACCAGAACGGTGTTCGTGACATCCATGTAACCTGGCAGCCAAGGAGGGTGGACTGGAATGCGTATGCATGAACAATGATGTCCTCAGAGTATTAGTCAGTAGGGAGAGGTAGATGCCATTGTGTGAGCATGTGTACTGTATTGCTGTCCCATTCCAAATGACTGAGCGAGTAGAGCAACAAATCTGCATTAAATTTTGCATTAAGCTTGAACATTCCTCCACAGAAACTATTCAGGTGACCCAGGAGGTCACAGCTATGGGCAACTGGTGATTGGTAGCTTCCTCACTACAATGTGCTCACTCATGCATCATGTCTTTCATGCAGAGTTTTTTGGCAAAATATCAAATCACCCCGGTGACTCAGTCCCACTGTGGCCCAGATTTAGCACCCTGTGACTTCTGGTTTTTCCCAGAACTAAAATCACCTTTGAAAGGGAAGGGATTTCAGACCATTGATGAGATTCAGGAAAATATGACAAAGCAGCTGATGGTGATTACAACTGGGTGAGGTCCCAAAGTGCCTACTTTGAAGGGGACTGAGGCGTCATTGTCCTGTGTATAATGTTTCTTGTGTCTTGTATATTCTTCTATATATATATATTTTTCATAATAGAGACATGGCTGGATACCTTCTGGACAGATCTCATATATATTCATAGAAATAAGAGATACAAGACTTCAGAGAACCTTAGCATGAAAGATTGATGAATGACAAGTCTCTAGTCCCTCAAAACATCATTGCAGAAGCAAATTTTGATCTGTACCCTTTTTCTTACCCTTATCTAACCCCACTTTACCAAGCTACATAATATCTAGAAGGTTAATAGAATGTAACTGCCTGATTTCTACAAGTGTGAGTGGACAGGAATAATTTTGAGAAACAAAAACACGAATGACCTCATTGTTTAAACTTGGGCCAGTGTCACAGGCACATATTGGTAACATGACAATTCTTTTTAGAGAAAGTTATGTAGAGATGGAACCAAAGCTAATGAATTAAAATATCTATATCCAAACATTCTCAAACAGAGCCCTACTGGCCATCTCATTCAAAATATTCCTACTAAATATGTCATAAAGGCTTTTGAATACAGGTGCTCCTTCTGGTGATGCTACATAAACAAATGTGAACTGAGTTGTTTTGTAGTTACTTCCTTTGACCAGTTTGGCTGCCCTGATAGCAAACAGAATTTTTTCCTACTTGCATAAACTTGGATGATAAAAGGTTTTTCAACAACTCAAACAGCAGAGCTACAGGGGCCTAAAATATATCAACTGAGTGGGCCTATCTACCATGTCAAACAATGTATTTATCATCCATCTGTGACAAGGGAAATTTAAGTCTCTGGCTACTAAAATTGCTTTGCTCTACAAAAGTCACAATAACCACTAAATTAATTTAGTTTGATGTTTCTCTCTCATGAATATTTTATAGCTCTTTTTCAGGACATAGATTTTTCAAGTACATTATTAAACCCATACTAACTTTAATTTTTTTTAAATTATTAAGATCAAATGTATATGTCATTTAAATGTATTTTCTGTCATAATCTCATCTGTGGTACAAATAGAAGTAGCCATTGTTCAATGTCATCTGTCATGTTATTGAAATCTACATTAGGATTTCCTTTTTCACAATGTAGAAAATGTAGGTTTCTTTATTGTGATTACCAAAGTAAAGATTCCTTTAAAGAAAACTTCTGACCTAAATGGATAAAGCTTATCTAATTGAAAATTTTGATTAGTTTTTTTAAAACTCAATTATACTGTACTTCCAATGCACAATGTGCATAATTTCACAAAGTGTCTTGAATTATGAAATAATTTAAAAGTCACATTCATTAATTCTGAACCAAATGCTATTCAAACATACCATATATTTTACATTACTGAAGTTGAATTAAACAAATACAGGTCTTCTAAGTCTGGTAGAGAAAGGTATAGATCATAGAGTTAGATCAGCATTTCTCAGCTGGGGGCAATTTGACCACCACCACCACCTACCCTGGCCCCTGAAGACTTTGTCAATTTCCAGGGACTTCTCTGATTGTCCTGTGATAAGGGAGGGGTAAGTTGCTGTTGACATCTAGTGGATAGAGGCTAAAAATCATGATAAACACCCTACAACACACAGGACAGCTCCCCACAGTTAGGAATCATCTAGTGCAAATTGTCAATAGTGTCAAGGCTGAGAAACCCTGAGTTTTACAAATCAGAAGTAAATTAAGGAAGAGGTAGAGGTTGAGAAACTTTTCTCATAAATATATAGCTCTTGGAAGAACACCACAAATGCCCTTGGATACATAAAGCCAGACCTTGATTTCAAATGCATGAATTCAGGAATAATGTACCAAGGATGAAATAACACAATGGAAATTGTGAGGAAAAATAATAATTGTTTGACAATCATATTCACGAACTTGTCAGCTTCACAACAAACAGAAAGATCATGCTTCTCAACATCATCATCATCTTTCCCTTGCAAAGGTTAAGGAAATTAAACATGGTAGAAGTCAAAAGACTTACCCCAAGTTACTCACTAAAATCACAGTAAAGAGCCTTGACCTGTGTGGGGCTCAGTGGGCTGGGCATCACCCTGCAAAGCCAAAGGACAGCAGTTCAGGTTCAATTCCTGGGCAGGTCACATGCCTGGGCTGTGCATTTGGTTCCAGTCACAGCACATTTGACAGATAGCCGATCAATGTTTCTCTCCCTTTCTTTCTCCCTCTTTTCCCCTCTCTCTAAAAATAAATAAATAAAATATTTTTTAAAAATCAGTGAAGATGTACATCTAAATTTTCTGACTCTAAATTCAATGCTTTTTTTTACTATATCATGAATATTTCTCTCACACACTTCACATAACAAAACAAAACTGTAATGTATGTGGCACTTCATACCTGCTGTTATATGAAGCAGTAGCAATGAAGAAGTTCCATTTTAGAAATGGCCATGGCATGGAGTTTATACTTGCCTCTTTCAGGTTTTACAATAAGATGCAGGAACTTCTACAGCCCTTTAAAATTCTAGTGCAAATGTGTATACAATGTGTCTTTGAGAGCAGAAGGTATACAAGTCCCATCACCAGACCCAAAGCATCATCAACATGACATTACAGTGTTTATTCACCACCAAGAAGATAAAATCATCACTGACTCTGGTTCAAGAAACATTTCTGTAGCTCCATACTAATACATATCACCTTGAACCCACTGAAGAAAGGTTGTTGGATAAACAAAGCAAAGAATAGATTTGGCATCTGGGAGCTTTAGGAAATCGCAGAAAGAGCACTAGAGTTAGGAGTTCTTTCTGAACCTGGCTCTTTCCCTGCATCACTGTGTAACTTGGAAAGTAATTGAAACTTTCTGTATTTCAACTTTTTCATTGGTAAACTGAAAAAAAACCCAGCCACCACTTAGGCATGGTTATACAGATGAAATGAGATAAATTTACATAAATGCTTCTGGATAAGAAAAGGCAACAATCAGATATGTAATGAATGGCATTACTCGCTGTTAACCGTTATGCCTTTATTATTGATGTTGTTTTCTATAAGGTTTATGGGTAGTGTGTCCCCTAAAATATGTGTCCACATTACTGGTAAAAAAAAGAAGCACTTTTTAAAAAAAGATTTAGTTAGTTTTAGAGAGAGGGGAAGGCAGGGAGAAAGAGAGGGAGAGAAACATCAATGTATGGTTGCCTCTTGCATAACCCTCCCGGGGACCTGGCCCACAACCCAAGCATGGGAATCAAACAGGTGAGCACTCAACTGGTTTGCAGGCCAGCACTCAATTCACTTAGCCACACCAGCCAGGACTGGAAAAAGTACTTTTTAAACTTTAGATATTTTGCCAGGTTCAAATAGGCTTTGCCAAGAATGATGTTGGTTTAAAATGGCCCTGTAAAATACTGACTGTGAGAAGCAGCTCCCTGAGAGAAGTAGCTTTTAAGCAATAAAGAGGATGTATTTATATTGACACCTTATCCAGAACAATCCTTCTAGCTGACCCTGTTGATTTCCTTCATGGCAGCTATTCTTGTACATACAGTTACTCTTTTCTAGCTAGTAGACCCTTAATTTCATGTTGAATGACAATTTGCTCAGCTCCATGACATGAACTGATTGGTCTCAGCCATCACAGCAATCTCATTCCTTTCGAGAATAGCACAAAACCTAGTCCTGACCAACAGCCTGTAATGAAAAATCTACTGGGTGAAGGAGGATTTTGTCCTCCATGGTTTGAGTGAGAGGGAGAGAGAGAAAAAGAACAATGTAAGGCGGAGCATCTAGCCTTCATCAGTGAGGGGGAGGGGAAAGCTTGAGGTCCAAAGCAAACGCGGTGAGAGGGGGAGGATGAAAAGAGAATGAGTTCTTGGTGACATCACTGAGCTTTCTAATCAGTCCTGGAACCACTGGATCTGAATAGGTTGTTAACTGTACACTAAATGTTGATTTGTTTTAAGTTAATGTTGTTTAAGTAAAAGTTTACAGTTACTTATAACTAAAGGGTTCTAACTAATACACCCACATACCAATTGGACTGGTGGCCTTGAGATTTACTTGCTTGTTTTCACATAAATTTGGTACATCTCCATTTCTTTTCTAAAAATACAATATGGCATTGTTTTTCCCACTTCTGCACTTTGCTGGCACCAATTCCTCTGCCAGGAAAGCCCTTCCTTCTTTATCTAGATGATCTATTTCTGCTCATCCTCTAACACTCAGCTGGAGATTCACTTCAGTGAAATGTTCTCCCAAGCAGAGTTAGAGGATCTCAGCCTTGGGTTCCTCTCTATGTAAGTAGATCTTCTCTTTTAGTAGCAAGAAACAGAACACATACTCAAACTGACTTAAGCAAAATGGCAAACTGCAGGCTCACGTGACTGTAAAGACCAAGAAGAGGCTTAACTCCAGGGCTCAAATGAGGTTGTCAGGACTCATTCTCAGTATTTCTACCTCTCCTTTCTCCTGTCCATTGTGTTAGTCCATTCTTAGACAGGAGCTTTCTTCATGTGCAAAGATGTCTTTAGGAAATTTCAGGTCTGATTCCTTCTCCTAGATGTTCTGATGGAAAAGTAAATAGTTCTCTATAATCTTAAAAAAAGTCCTGGGACTTACTCTCATTGACCTGATTGGAGTTGTGCGTTCATGGTATGATCAGTGGTATGAAATGCACTCATTACTTTAGTACTGAAGTTGGGGGTGAGGACAGTCCCACACAAACCAAATTAACTGAGAAAAGGAAGAAAATAAATTTCCCAGAGGAATTCCTAAAACTAGGAAAATAGACAAAGACCATATACCACAGAAACAACAATACCATAACACCTTGTGCATATCACTGCATTATAACCCATATATTAATTCAAAAAGATATTGTTTATTGTATTCCATTCCTTAAGGGCAACCTTCACCCCTCAAGAACAATGTCTTACTCAAGCCACTTTATACTCTCTTTTATAGCATAATGTACATTGTGCTGTTTTTGTCTCTGGGTAATTATCACCTCATACCAAACTGTGAAGCCCTCAAAATCTGGGGCCTTACCTTACTCCTCTTTCCTTTTCAAAACCTCTTATAGTGCCAGCTTGGCACATAGTATTTACTCACTAAATCCTTATTGAATGCATGCACTAGTACTCAAGAACTCGGAGCAGAATTTGAGTTGTAGCTAATACTCAATAAGTGTACTCAGGATGTAAATCTCGAGATAACGCCCAATGTGCTTTTTTGCAGCTTTTGTAGGCCACTAGAAAAAGCAGAGATTCTGAACAGCATGAAATCAAAAGACTAAGAACAGTTTAAATTGACCACCCACATGAAAAAGAGAGAGAGGAAGTGGAGTGGAGATATCACAGATGTAAAGTTGTATTGCTAGTAACTTTATGCAGAGTCACACATGGAACATGGGAAACATTTCACACATTGAAAGTGATGGGACAGGAAAAGAGCACTTTCGAAAAGGATGTTGTAACCATTCATCAAAAACAAAGAGGATCTTAAGTCTCTAGAGAATGTGGGTCACCAAGAGAACAAAAATAGAAATCTAAACTCCTTGGACAAAGCCAGAGGCAAGCAGCCAAAACACTAACATAAACACTGCTCACTAACTTAAGTTAGCAGCAGGAAATAGCATCATTTGGACCTGGTTCCCGGCCAACAGCAGGTCCCAAAGCCTAGCTGAGGCAGGAAATGTCCCGGCTATGTTCTCTAACAGCTCCAGTCTGAAGCGGCAGCCAGAGAAAAACAAACATCTAACTAAGCCCTACGTTGAGAGATGAGATGAAATTTTGAGGTCAAGGTCAACTGTCCAACAAACACAGAAACCAAGACCAAAGGATTGATGTTTCAGGTCAAGATTTCAAAAACAATGAGAAAGGTGAGTGAAGAAAAATTTGTTAAAAAGAGTATTGTACATGATTACATGATGACTAACATTTCTTCACTTTGACCTAATGGCAATTGAAGAAATCTGATGTTTGAGGCAAAAAAAAAAGAATCTTTAAAATAATGATTTAAGCTTGTTGTTTTATATTTGCATATTCATGTGCTTTTGCATATTTTAACAGCCTCTTGTCTAGCAAGTTTTTTTTTTTCAACTTTTAAAGGTGTACAGTAGCATATCTTTGAACAGCTGCATTCTTTTAAAACATTTAAAAAACAAAAATTCCAAGTAATCAAACTATTCTCTGATTCAAAGAGTTAGGGTTTGGAATTCATCATTACTTACTGTGTTTTCTAATATATATGACAGAAATGAGTCAAGAGTAGCTGACCCACACCACCAAAAAAAATTATTATTCTTTTTCTTTTACCAATCTTTATATTCAAACCATGGAATGGTTTCCCACACATATTTTTGCTGTTGAGATGATGACACATTCACTTACCTGTCATTCACTTACCTCATGACATCACTTCCTTTTTTATTTAGCCTGAAGTTTAGGACATATACTAATCATTACAATATTATTTTAATAGTCCAATGGGAATACACAGAAATATTACACAGAATCATTCTTTGTAGTGATAGTGGAATGATGGTATTCCAGAGGCTGGAAAGGAAATCTCTTCAAAGAGGCCCATGTAAATATATAGATTAGGATACCTGAGATATATCTTTCCTGAAAGAAGGTTACTTTCTATATATTTACATGGGCTTCTTTGTACTACAATTTATCTAAAGCCACAACACCATGACTTGAGGATACCCACACCAGGAGCACAGTGTCTCGATATACCCAGTGCAGAACTCACTCCCCAGGATGGGAGAAAGAGGAAAAAACTAAACACAGATGCTCATTTACATGTTCCTTCAATTATTTTCAATAAGCTTTCTGTTTATGTCAATATTTTCTACCTTAAAACTCATAAAAGGTGGGGGCTTTCGATGTTTACTTTATTAATTATAAAACATCATAGTGAAGACAAAAAACTTCTCCAGTCTCTGAGGTCAATTTGTAAAGAAAAAAGACTCAGAGTGCATCTATTTTTGCAGCTTCCCATCTTCCTCCCCAACAATGAAATAGAGAATATTGACCTTCTTGTACCCAAGGCAAATTTACTTCTTCTGACTGTCCTTACTTCCTCTTTCTCATGCACTCTGTTCACTTTGTGCTCCTGTGCAAGCATCTTTCATAACAGAAGCCTGCCCTGCCCATCACAAGTCCCAAAGCACTGCATGCAACCTGTGCTCTCCCCTTTCTCTTCCTGCCTTTGGACATGCTGTTCCCTCTATTAAGGAAACCCTAGCCTAGCCCCCATGCCCCTTCCTGTCTCTTACTTATTCTTTGGGAATTCCAATGGGATTCCTCTTGGAGACCTTCTGTATTCTTCTACAGAATCAAGCACTTCCACCTCTATTCTCAGTGGCCCTTAGTCCATGCCTCTGCTATGCCACATATCACATTTTATATCATTTTCTACTTCTGCCCACCTCCCCAACTAGATTCATTAAAGATATGCCTTTCCACCAGTATATCCTCAATGTCTTGGTCATAGTCAGGTATATACAAAATGTTCATATTTTTTGCTTATGGGAAGAATTAATGAATGAACAGAATGAGTTTATCACATTTATGGAGAACAAAGGCAATGTTTACACTTGGTCTGTATAATGTCTACAGAGACAGAGGTAGCTAAATACCCATGGAGCTCCTTCTGCAGTACAGAGCTGTCACTGTAAAACGGCTGCTCCTTCAGAGATTACACAGCCCAGTTCTAATTAGGTAGAGTAGAGCCCCGTGACCAGTTTTCACCAATAATATGTGAGGAGAAGTCAGATATGTTATATTCAGAACAAGGCAGTTGAAAAGCAGGTGGGTCTTCTCTGCTTTCTCATTTTCCATCTGCCACTCACAGCAAAGACCTCTGAAGCCCTGTTAGGAGAGTGAAACAACAAGAAGGGAAATCTGAGTCTTTGAATCTCCCCAGTGAACAAAGCCACACACAAACCAGGAGCCCCCTTATTAGCCTGTTAATGTAGCATAAATTAAAATTTTATGTTAAGCTATTACATTTGGGAAGAAGTAGGGGTTATCTGTTAAAGCAGCTAGCATTACTGTTACTATCATATTTGCTCTATAGTGAATTCTCTAAGGGATGCAGTATGGTGCTCAGCAAAAGAAAAAAAATTCCAACAATCTACCCTAGCCTGTTTCACACTGGGAAAGCTCCAATTTGATTTCAAGTGGTATTCCTGGAAGTGATTAACTTAATAAGGTGTCCTCCAGCACAAAGGCTGGGGATAACGGCACTGGTCTTGAGAAAGGTTTTACTGATACACTTTTAAAAAGAGATGCCAATAAGAAAACAAACCTGCTAGGGTCGTCATGTTTGATTGTAAGGCTGTATTATGATCTTGAGTGGCAGTAATGACAAAGCTAATACACAGGGAAGAAAACAAATGGAAAGAAAGTTGATACTTTAGGAAGCCACTGGATCTCTCAGTTAAAAAACCCTGAAAGTGTCCCAGCTACAGAAAATTTGATATGTCTGATAGTAATAGTTGTATTTATTTTTAAGGCATTTTGAATTTTTCTATTTCTTCTAAACAAGCCATCCTAACTTAAACAAATATTAAACTTATCATTAAAAAAGCTATATTTCAGCTCCAAGTGACCCTTGGCCAAGAGTCACAAGGGTCCAAGTGACCCTTGGCCAAGAGTCACAAGGGTCCAAGTGACCCTTGGCCAAGAGATATATTCTCTAAAGTTGTTTTCTCATTTTTAGTAGGTTTAATAACTTGTATGTTTGCAATATTATGAAAAGAAATGGTATATGACATACAAAACTACCATGTATGCTACAAAGTTCAGGGAAAAAATTCTAATATCCTACCAGAGGCCAGAGAGACAAAATAAATAAATAAAATCTAATGTTCAAGACAATACATACTAACCTTACTTTTTCCCAAGTGTAATAATTACCTAGTTATGTTGCCTTTTAAAAGACTGTAATGCTGCCCTGGCTGGTGTGGTTCAGTGTATTGAGCACTGGACTGCTAACCAAAAGGTTGCCAGTTTGATTCCCAGTCAGGGCACATGCCTGGGTTGCAGGCCAGGCCCCCGGTTGTGGGGCGAATGAGAAGCGACCACACATCGATGTTCCTCTCCCTCTCTTTCTCCCTCCCTTTCCCTCTCTAAAAATAAATTACATTAAATTTTAGAAAAAGAATGTATTGCCAAAGAGAACAATGAAAAGACTAGGTCCTTTTTATTAATTGACTGTTTTTAACTACTATAAAGGTTTCTGTTACTATACACCATCATTAAATATTGTATTCTACTCCTCTAAAGTGGTATTAAATGTTCTAATCCACTGAATTCTCCTTATATCCAACCCTTTAAAATTCAAATACACTTAAAATAGAAACAAAATTCATGGCATATAGCTTTAAACTGTGGCAGTTTTAAAACATAGGCCCAAATTCTTTGATATTCTCCTCTGTTAAGAATGGGGTCTATGTCCCCTCTCCTTGAATCTGGGCAGGGCTATTTCTAGTTCATCAAGTAAGTGTTGTAATAGTCATGCCATGAGTCTTCCAAGGCTATGTATTAAAAGCCACAATACTTCTACCTTGTTTTCTTATAGCTCTTCATCTCCGTTCACTGTCATGGAGTATTCCTTCGTGGGCCCCAGTCACCATGTTGCAAGAAGTTCATATAGACTATAGAGCATCCTGAAACATCATGTAAGAGCAAAAAGCTGGCTCCATAGGGCTTGGTCAAAATTCCTGGCCCACAGAATCTATATGTATACTGACATGGTTGTTTTAGTCCCACAGAATCTATATGTATACTGACATGCTTGTTTTAGGCCACTGAAAATTTTCTACACAGCAATAAATGGGGAAAACACAAACAAATTTTGTCTTTAGTTTTTTGTTCAATGAAATAGTATGCAGAAAAAGTGTAAATATGTCTATTAATTGGACTTATATTTTCTGATTTTACTCATGGAGTCGGAATTCAAAAACTGGAAGGAACTTATTGATTATCCGTAACTATGCTTTTCATTGAAATAATTAAGAAAGTAGGATCTAGGAATGTTAAATGACTTAGCAAATCTCACACACTATATAATAGCAGATCTATAATCAAAAAACAAAACTTTTGACATGTAATTTGGATTTGTTTATAAAATGAGGATTAAGTTTATTTTCCATACTTTTAAAAGACACTTATACCTAAGTAGCTGACAAGGTAAGTAAAGAATATTCCCTCTCTTCTCACTGGATTAAGACTTCCCTTAGTCAAGATAAAATCACTTACAGGTAAGATCAAAGGCACTTTTTGAAACTAACCTGTAAAAAACAAACAAACAAAAACAGTTTGTTTTAAATTTAAGGTCTTTTATTGACATTAGTCTTCCATGAAAATATAGTTCCAAATACTCCTATAATAAAATTTTGCAAACTATAGAGTCATATGCCTTAGGATAGGCAATTTAGGAGTCCAGAGTTGATGTGCAAGAAGTTTATATAACTGAATTAATTTCTACTGTTTACATGTTAAACAAGTACTAGTGATAATGGAGGTAATGTCAGTAGCTGTTTCACAGCCACAGAGAGTATGCTAGGTCTCGAACCTCTCACTGTGTTTAATGGCCCATGATGAACACAGTGACAGAAAACCTTTGGATACAAGAGACAGTTACTGCTTGAGGTTGGGGAGATGCTAATCCAATGTGTGTCTTCTTCCTGAGCATAGAGATAAACTATGTTTCTCAGTCCTCTAGCAAAGTCAGTGTGACAATTTTGTGCCAGTAAAATGGTTTTCTATTAATATATCTCTTTCAGACCAATGTGGTAGTGACTAAAATGGTCACCAGTCATCCCTGCCTCCTGGTGTTTGTGCCTTGTGTAATCCATTTCCCTTAAATATGGGCTGACCCGGTGACCTTTTTCCCAAACTGGTGAATGGCAATGGTAATGGGATGTCACCTCCATGATTACATTATGTGAGCCTGTAACTTCCATCTTGCTACCTTATGTGGAGAAAAGGTAGGTGTGATGAAGTTACGAATCTTGAGATGGGGAGATTAACCTGGATTTTCCAGATGGGCCCTAATGCAACAATAGGTATCCTTACAAGATAGAGCCAGAGGGAGATTTGACACATAGAGAAGAGGAGGAAGCAATGTGACCGTGGAGGCAGAGACTGGAGTGATGAGGCCATAAATGAAGGAATGCTAGCAGACAATAGGAACCGGAAGAAGCAAGGAACAGATCCTCCTAGGGAGCCTCTGTGGGAGCGTAGCCCCGCCAACACTTTGATTTTGGCTCCGGGACACTGATTTTGAGCTTCTGACTTCAGAACTCTGAATGAATAAATTTTTGTTGGTTTAAGTTGAGGTAATTCATTAGAGTAGCCTCAGGAAACTAAAAGAAGCTTTATCATTTGACTTTGAGATATTTCATTGATGATATATTGATATTTTGAAAGTGTGATAAGCAAGGTAACAAATGAGTGAGGGAAGGAGAAAGAGAATGGTAAAGCAAAGAGAAAATTGTAAAACAAACAAATAAAACAATGTATATAAGCTCTGGGTATGTATATGCACATATATAAATACACACACTAAAACAATTTATATAAGGTATACATAGAGATGTATCCATGGTTGTTACAAAAATAAGAATGCTGCTTATTTGAAGGTGGTAGGATATCAGGTGATTTTTTTTAAAGATTTTATTTATTTTAGACAGAGGGGAAGGGAGGGAGAAAGAGAGGAAGAGAAACATCAATGTGTGGTTGCCTCTCATATGCCCCTACCAGGGACCTGGCCTGCAACTCAGGCGTGTGCCCTCACTGGTAATCGAACTGGTGACCCTTCGGTTCGCAGTCCAGCACTCAAATCCATTGAGCCACACCAGCCAGGGCAGATATCAGGTGATTTTTTAATTTCTTTCTTAGATAATTTATTACAATGAGCATTAGTTTTATAATCATAAAAAAAGTTTAAAACCAAAAAAAAATGTCTGTGACAGATATCTCTTCCAAAGATAACTGTAACAAGGTCTCCTACCCACATACTGTTATCACACTGTGATGTTGACACTCCTCCATCAACAGGTGGGGTCTGTGTTCCCTGTTCTTCAATGTGGGAGGTCCTGGGACTACAGTGGACACAGCGGTGCTTGACTTTCAAGGCTAGATCATAAAAAGCTATGCACCTTATCCTGTCTCTCTCTTAGCACATGTGCCTTGGGAGTCCAGAGTTCGTGTGCAGGAAGTCCAACTACCCTGTAGCCGCCACACTAGAGACATTACATGGAGAAACCACATAAAAAGAGATGCCCACGGGAGCCCCCATTACTCCAGGCCCAGTGGTGAGCAGGTGAAACCGCAATCTGAAAAAGAAAAGCCTGATTTACACCATTTGCTAATTTATATGATGTAACTACTCCCACATGGTCTATTTCAAGCTACCAAAAGCTTAAAACTCAGCTCACAAAATTCCTCAGTGTGTTAACAGCCAGCCCTAGCATGCCACTGCCGAGCCCCTGCTGTTTGTCCTCCCAAACCCAATGCCAGATACGAAAACGAAGAAGTGAAATACACTCAGTCCTGACTATGGTTAGTTCATAATCTCATCAGAGACTTCACATTATAAATGTCTACCTGAGCTGCTCCTATTCCCACAGAAAATGTGAGAGACGGTAAATGATTATGGTTGTTTAAAACCAGTGCATTTCAGTGTAATTAGTAGCAGCTACAGTAACAGACACAGTCTCCCAGGTACAAGTTATTAGAGTCATACCCAATGGCAAGGAACCTGAGGGCCTTATTAATCATCCGTGTGTGAGCCAGATTAGACCAAGAATTACCTCTTGAGGGGACTTTTCATCCTAATTGAGCATGCACCTCGATAGGGACTAGAGTGGGTGTTTTATTCAAGTGTACATCCTTATCTAGTTCCTTTTCATGAGGATGTCACCAGTTTGCCTGATGGGAAAACTCTCCCAACTGCACATCTAAGATACCTGTGCTGCACTCCAAGAATGTTTTCATGTATTTCCTGACTCTCCTGTCCTACAGAACACAGAGGCACTGTCTCCAGGGAACTGCCATTAGTAATTTCCAGCTCCTTTCTGCACTGACGTGTACCCTGCGCACTCCCAATTCTAACAGTCTACAAATACAGTCGCCATAAAACCCTATAGAACTGTGTTGATCACATTTCCAAGTCTCCAGGAAATGTCTATGTTAGCATCACCGGAACACATGAAGATTTCTTTTTGAGTGCTTATAGATCACATTATAGTGCGGAAGTTAACAACATAGAATTTAGAGTCAAAATATCTGAGTTTAATTGCTGGCTCTTCCATTTACTGCCTGTAACCTTATGCTACTTATGAATCATTTGTATCTAGATTTCCCATCTATAAAGGAAAAATTTTTTTAAAGCACCTACATACAGGATAGCTTACTAGTGTCTGCCAAAATTGGGATATTAGTAAATTTAGTCATTAGTTTTCAGAGCACTTATAAAACTGTAAAATGAAAATGTGCCAAGCAAATTTTGGGGTGATGGTGGGAGTTAAAATTTCCATGTCTTCAAGCAGGGAAGTACCTGTGTGTGCCTTCAGTCCTGTAAAACTGGGAGAACAGCATAGCAACGTCACGTGTCCTGAAATTTCCACCCACCTCCCCCTCTTCAAGGCCTGACCTAGAGTTATAAGCTTCCCCACCATCTGCCACTTCCACAGATTATGACTTTGTAAGATGCCAGCCAGAAGGCAAATTTGAAGTCTGGGAGGCACAATCCATGAAATCATTCACACTAATTAACCCTTTAGCTCCAATTAACTGAGCTGAATGGCTTTCTCCTCATAGTCATGGCTACCCATTTAACAAGCAGTGATTATGGGCCCAATATTCCTGGTCTGGGCTTCATTTTGAGAAGCGGGTATGGTTTCTCCTATCAGGGACTATGTCGATGGAGTTATGGTATAAAGAAATCAAGTGGGGGTCAGAACACAGAATATCATTAAGATGAGTGGGCAGGACATAATGAAGGAGAGGGTATGGAGGAATCTGTACTCAACATGGGTGTATCTGAGAAAGGTAGACGGAGCTGGGAGGAAACTCAAAACAAATTTATTTTTCAGATTGTACCCTGAACTGTCCTGATGTGAGTCTACAGGCTGCCAAATTTAAATTAGTTTCCTGTCAAGTCCTGGATCCTAAAGCATGAAAATAACCAACATGATGTAAAATAGTCATTACATTATACTGCTTCCATAATCCTGAGAAGAGCCAGGAACTGAGAAAGACTAAGAATGGAGGTGTGAATTAACATTGGCAGGAGAGACGTTTAAGACAGACAATGCCGAGAAAACCAACAGGGGTCAAATGCCATTAGTGTATGTGGAGGAACTTTCTGATTTGTATTTGCATACGTAATCTAATGAAAAGACTCTACAAACGTGTAGTAGGAACAACTAACATGGCTACACACTGTGCATGCATATTCTTCTCTCCCTGTCTTCTGAAACCCTCCTATGAAGTATTCAGTATTCCCAGTTTCACTGAAAAGGGAGTCTCAGAGAAGTTAAACTAATGGCGCAAGTCCACACAGCTAAAACACTGCTGAATGCAGACACAGAACCCGTGACTCTATTTCCAGTCTGATGTTCTTTTCTCAGTACCAGCTTCTTCACTCTCTAAAGGGAGATGAAGAGACATTGGCTTCATGTATTTTTAGTTCACCTATAAATTGCACAACTGTATAAAAATTAATTCTCAACTCAATTAAAGCAATACCCTTTAATCAAGATGGCAACTCAAGTACGTTTGTTGTGATTCATTGTTTTTTCTCCCGATGCCCGAGATTCTTTTATGGCAGAGGCTCCACTGCTAGTATGCATCCAACCGGGAATGCAAGATGCATGGACTGCTGTTGCACAGCCCACTCCATCCATTCCTCTGCTTCTTCTGCACAACAGGCAAAGTCCATTCGGTCTACATCTGATGCCTCATTCAGATTTCTTTGGAAGGCGTAAACGATGACGTGAGTACCAACTGTTTTGAGCAGCTGCAGAAAATCATTAACCCAAATTGCTCATTACACCTTTATAGTCACCACTCAAGTCTGCCTGCTAAATGCAGATATAAATATAATGAGTAATAATGGTGATGGGACATGATAAAAATAAGCAAGGCTGAAGGGGCGGACAATCACTGCAGAAGGAAATTTCTATTGCACATTGCCTTATCCATAAAGAGCACAAAAGCTTCAATTAAGAAAGAAAGAAAATGGTTCTGAACAAACTTATCCCAACACACCTCAATCAGAGGCTTGGCTTCTTTTCACTGACTGCATTATTGTGAACGACAAAGGGGAAAAATCTTATTCGGGGCAAAAGAACAGATTAAAGAGAAGCCTTTGAGAAGCATTCAGAAAAATTGAAAGTAGCTGCCATTTTATGGCTGGGAAGTTATCTCCAGCACACAGGACAGACGCCAGTGAGGGAGAGGAGCTTGGCTAGCACTGCCTTTCTACAGAAAGACCTTGAACGAAGGATTTGCTGCCAGTTAGAATGCAATATGGTCCTGCTGCCCTTCCGTCTCAGGAGCTGCTCTGAATGGCAGCTCGAATCGCCCTGCCAAATCCCTCTGCTTTGCTCTTTCTAAAAAAAGAACAAGGGGAAAGATGTGGCAAGTCAGAGCAACAATCCACGCCTCAGCAGATTGTGCTGCCACTGCAAATGTTAATATTTTTTTTTAATGTCAATGTGGAGGATCGTGTTTGAAATTCAGTGGGGAACTAAAATTAATGTAAGCCTGCTAAGAAATGTCAAACGAATGTTCATCGTATTCTAGAGAGTGTTCCGTGCAATAGAAAACAATGGCAATGGAAAGTGGAGGGCTTCTGTTGATAATCATAGTAAAAAAACCTTTTTTTGAAAAATAGAAGCAAGTATTTGATGTTATTCATGTACAAATATAATTTATGGAAGTAACTGTGAAAAAGTAGGTGCGCTTCTTGCTGGGGAAACTGACAACTATAAAAAAAAGTAAAGAATGCCTGTAAAGACCTTACATAATCTTGGGCAGTTTGATTTTGGAAGAAAAGTATTTTTGGAAAATTGAAAAAAAAATTACTCCAATTCTCTACTGCTCTTTGTCTGCATATCCCTTGAAATGTGACTTTGTATCTTTTTCCATCAAGATGTAGAGTCTTTTTCCCCCCATTCCTTGAATTGAGCTGGCTGTGATTTGCTTCGGCCAATAGAAGCAAAAGTGACCTCATGCCAATTCCAAGCTTCAGGCCTCAAGAGACCTTGTTCATTTTCATTGTCTCTCTTGGAATCCTTCCACTGGCATCGGAAAAAGCTCAGGCTGCCTGCTGGATGACACCTAACATAGCTGAGTCACCCCAGCCAGGGCCCGCCTAGACCAGCCAGCTTCCAGCCAGCAACTGGGGCTGGAGACAGAGGCCTGTCAACATCCGTCAGGCCCAAACCTAGAACAGCAAAACCGCCCAGATGTACTGCAGACTCTGAGAAATAATGAATAACTGGTGTTTTCAGGCACTAAGTTTTGAAGTGTTTTGCTTCACAGCAATAGTAACTAAAACAGTACCTATCTATAAATACTAAATTAGCCTTAGGTAAATTTTGGAGAAACACTAACCCCCTGGTACAGGCATAAATTCAACTCTTTTACTTAATGATTCTGCAGTTATTTCTCGGCATGTGCAAATGTGTACCGCTGGAGATGCCAGGTGGATGTCTGTGGAAGGTTATGCACGGATCTAACATTAATCCAGGTCCCCTCGCAGCACTGTCTATTTTCTTCTTTTCCCAGTTAAAAGTTCAACTCTGATTTAAAGAGTGGGTTTTCTGCTAGAAATCCAGCTGAGGCCTGAACAGGACTGATCTGAAACGAGTTCTCATTTGGCACTCTAAAAGCTATAATTTGACATAATTAGCCACTCTTGTCGGTGCTGCATGTCACCTTAACCACAATCTTGTGTAACGGGTAGAATTGAGTTTATAAGGTTCTTCAACATTCTGAATAGCTTTTCTTTTAATCAAGAAATCCAGAGGGTGGAGGAGGAAATAAAATAGAGTGAATATGAACAATAAAAACCAGAGTTTAGTTTGCTATTTTAGCTGTAAAAATTTATTTCTTTCTGGCTTTCTTAAACTTCTTAAAGACAACCAGCTCTGTTTCATTAATTTACCTTCTTTAGGGAGAACCTTAAATCTCTTACATGCTAAGAGCTAAATGAATAGAAATCTTAAAGTCATTCTCTTCCTAGGAACATTCCAACCTCTGACACATTCTTTCTCTCTTCCTTCTTAAATTCTAAATCATCCATTATCTGAAAACCAAATGTATATTTAGTGGCATGAGAAAATGTGAAGTCTGGTTTTGTCACTTGGATAATAAAATGATGTGGGTCATGCTTCAAATTATGAATTTAAAATTATACATGCTAAATTATAATTCAGCTCATCTTGTCTAGTTCACTGCTATCAAATACAGTTTTCTCTCTGAGACTCAGAAATCCCTTTAAAACAAATTGTGGCATAAGAAATTGCTCTCATGGGAAATTTCAGCTCACAGCAATAGCAGTGAGTTTTGCACTTACATGTTTTACTGCTAAGTGATACCTTCCAATTGCACAGCATTTTAAAATTTATAAAATACAGTTTTTCTTAAACTTCTGGTGGTGAGTTAGCACCCTCCCCCAGGAGCAAGGCCAGCAAATTCAGTTTCGTGTTTGATATTTACCTTCCAGTTTCCATAAGCAATCAGTCAGCTACCCAGTCTTTAGGGCCTGCAGATTTTTTTTAAATGTATAAGGACATGTATCTATCATTATGGTATGACAGGGTTTTCACTGCCTTAAAAGTCTTCTGTGCTCTGCCTATTCATGTCTTCCTTGTGCTAGGCCCTGGCAACCACGGATCTTGTTCCTGTCTCCATAATTTTGCCTTTTCCAGAATGTCATATAGTTAAAATTATACAATATTTCAGGCTTTTCAAGTGTGGCTTCTTTCATTTATTAATATGCACATAAGGTTCCTCCATGTCTTTTCTGGACCTGATAGCTCATTTCTTTTTAGTGCTGAATAATACTCAATTCTTAGATGCGCCACGTGTTCACACATTCACCTCCTGAAGGACATCTCGGTTGCTTTCAAGTTTCGACAACTATGAAACATGTTGCTATAAACATCTACGTGCAGGTTTTGGACATAAGTTTTCAACTCCTTTGTGTAAATTAAGGTGCGCAATTGCTAGATTGTATGGTAAGAGTATGTTTAGTTTTCTAAGACACCTCCAACTCTGTTGCGAAGTTGCTCTACTATTTTGCATCCCCACCCAGCCATGAATGAGCGTTGCTCTTGCTCCTTAGGCATTTACTATTGCCTGTGTTCTGGATTTTGGCCAGTCTAATAGGTGCATGGATGTCTCACTGTTGTTTTAGTTTGCACTTCCCTGGTGACAAATGTTGTGGATCATCCTTTCATATGCTTGTCATCTGTATATTTTCTTGGGTGAGGTACATTAAGACCTTTGGCTCAGTTTTTAATTAGATTGGTTGCTTTTTATTGTTGAGTTTAAAGTGTTCTTTCTATTGTTGAGTTCTTTGAGCATGTTGGATAACAGTCCTTTAATGGATGTGTCTTTTGCAAATATTATCTCCCAGTCTATGGTTTGTCTTCTCATTGTCTTGTTGATCTGCAGATTTTGCCCCCATAATACTTGTCTATTTTGGGCTCTTTCTTTCTAGTCCTACTATCTTTGCCCCTGATTTCTTTCACCTCGTAGACATGCAGGCATTCTGTACAAATGGGAAACACTAAAAGCAGAGATAATGTCCAAGAACAGTGGAACCCAGATGCTAACTTCTTCAAGATAATGATGTGGCCTTGCTCATCGTAAATTTAATTCAAGAGCAAGTCAAATTTGATGAATGCAAACATCCTCTCAAACAGAAGCACCTAGATGAGTGGGGACCTCAGACCTCATGAATTAGAATGAGACAAATACAGAATCCTGGGCAAAATACCACACAGCAGATTCTGGGTGGGGGGTAGTAATAGCTCAGGAATCTGAAGTCACACGCACCCCTTTCCATGACCCTGAAGCACCTCACCGTTTGAAAGCCACTCACCTAGATTGTGAGTATAAATTCTTCAGGAAAAGTGATGTCAGCACAATTGTCCGAGGGCAGTGGGACCTGCTTCTTGATCAATGTGCCAGGCTCCTACCGAGACAGAAGCTTATCTACTTATTCCTCCATCCCTACTCCCACAGCACAGCCTTTAGGGAACTGTGGCCAATCAAAAATCTATCAAAGTCTATCTGCACCTCCTACTTCCTTCTGCAGATCAACATCTTTCTTCGATTAACTTTCATCCTGGCCTAAATAACTGGGGACTCAAAGCAGGTATGCCCCCTCTTTTCCTGGTTAGAAACTGACTTATAGCTTTGTACTATATCTAGAAATAAGATTTTAAAATTGATTTCTAAGTAGTCTTTTGCCTTGCTGATCAATTTAACACTAAATCCAATTTCGTCTTCTTGGGAAAAAAATTAAAAGTAATAAAAATGGGAAAAGAAGCGAAATTCTTAATCCACAGATATGTGGAAATAATTGCCACATGCATGCATGAACATTAAAATTGTCTTTGTTATAGTAATTATTTATATGGCTAGTGGTGATATCCAGAAGTCAGAGGATATGCTTAGAGATTCTGTAACAGCACTGTTTTATCTCTAAAATTAAAAAAAATTAAATTAAAATTTTTAAATCTTAAGAACATACAGCAAAATGTGATGACTTACTATAATTGTTTGGTATTGGCATGATATATTTTTTTAGAATTATCTATATTTTGAACTGGTTCATAAAAAAAGTGAAAAATATTTTATGCTTTTACATTCTATATCATATACTATATCATATTTTTAAATGCAGTATTATTATATAGTTAGCTTCTTAGGAGAGGGAAGAAATAAATTGTATTGAATACCTACTATGTGACAGCCACAGAACTAAGTGCTTTATATAAGTTACCTCATTTTTGGAGTCAACTCTGGATCCTTAGAACTTAGGAGAAGGCAGAGATTTAGGTAGATACTGCCCCCTAAAGGAAGTAAAACATAACTCCCCACTCCTTAAGTGTGAGCTGCGCTAGTGACTTCCTTCCAAAGAGGACAGTATGAAAAGGACAAAAAGGGTAACTTTACAGAGAAGAAACAAGACAAACAATACCCCATGTGACCAAGCTTAACTTCATCAGTGATAAGTCACTTTGATTCTACGTGCCTTTGATAAGAATGGGACTTTAGGTCTCTGATTTTCTTCCCTCAAGAGCCATTCTATGGAAGGAGGCTTGCCTTGGGTGGTGGACACTCGGTGCAATGTACAGTTGTGTTCTAGAGTTGTATACCTGAACCGCGTATGCTTTCATTGACCAATGTCACCCCAATAAATTCAATTAAAATAGAAAGAACCAGTCTGGTCATGAGAAAAATCATCAGATTAATCCAGAGTCTGGGACACTCTAAAAAATACTCCTTGAAAGGCCATCAAAAATAAGAAAAGTCTGAGAAACTGTCACAGTATAGAGAAGTTTAAGAGAACATAGTGACTAAAGGTAATATGATATCCTGAAGCAGGGAAATAACATTAGGTAAAAAGAACAAAAACCTTATAAAGTATGGACTTTAGTTAGTAATAATGCATCCATATTTGTTCATTAGTTATGACAAATGAATCCTACTAATGTAAGAAATTAACATGGGGGAACTGGGTATGATGTATATGAGTATTAAACTTTTTAACTTTTCTAAAATCTAAATCTATTCAAATATTTAAAGGTTTTTTCTAAGTAGGGGAAAAATATTTTTTAAAAAATAAACATACAACTGATAACTGTTGAGTGAGTAAACAAATGAATGAATGAATAAAAGAACAAATTAGTGAATAATGGCCAGAACCAAATTTTAGCTAATGTCAACAGCAGTTTAAAATTAGTTTGTGATAAATTTTATGACAAATAAAGAAAAAAGTTTGCAGATTTAATTGAGCTTTGGGAGCTTTCACTAAACAGTGAAAGGGAAAATAGTTGCTAAGTTTTAAAGATGTTGATGGAGTTATTATGTTGCAAATATTTACTTATTTTTTCATAATATGATATTAGTTGAATATTTATAACTGTCAACAGACTTGAGATGATATGTAAATACAAGTGTAATGTATATGTTGTGTATACAAATTTTGAAGGTTATTACAAAATTGAAACAAAATACAAAGTTAGAAAAGGAACTCAAAATGGTTGAGAAAGTTAGAAAAATACCATTTATGACAGTGAAATTTGATTTCCTTCTATGTGCACATCTGCTCACACATAAGGACCACACAGACTAATCACAAGTGCTACTTTTATTTTTGACACTCCCGGAGCTTAATTAAGAAGCCACAGAAATATTATTTACCCTTTCTGTGCCCTGTTAAATGGGTGTAATCATTGTCTCCACTTGCTATACCAAGAGTTTGTAGTTTAATGTTTTTAAACCTACTGGAGAGATATTTTAAGATGCTTCGATTCAAAGGCTGAGTGTGCAGTTTCCAAATGCAGACTCAAATCAGCTGTCCCAATTTTGAGTGATATTAACATCTCTGACTAATCTCTGAATACTATTTATATCATTCAAACAAATTTTAAGTTTTAATTATAAATTAATTAGTGCTTAAGTGGCACCTGTCACTTTCTACTTACCCTGCAAGCCCTGTAGTCTGGGTCTTCCTCTCCCTTGAGACTATTATTCAAGTCCTGATGATGGTCTTAAAACACGCCCACAAATACTCTGAAACCCTCTAGTAGTGAGGCGAGGTCCTGCCCTCTCCCTTTGAATCTAAGCAGGCTTGTGACTCACTCATAACCAATGGAAGGCAAAGTCTTCCAAGACTCATTCAGAAAAGGTACGACACCTGCCTTGCTCTCTGAAAACATATAGCTTGTAGCCCTGAGTCGCTGAACCTAGCTACAAGGAGAGGCCATGCGTGGTCACTGGAGTTAGCTGTCCTAGTCTCCCAGTCTTCCTGCCCTAGCAACAGATATGTTAGTGCATGAACCAGGAGATGATGCCACACTTTAGCCACAGTGCCTCTCCTAGCCTCCAAGTCTTTGCAGTGGAGTTCCAGACATGGTGGAGCAGAGACAAACATTCCCACTGTGCCCTGTTTGAATTCCTAGCCCACAGAATCCAGAAGCATAATAAAAATGGTGAGTTTATTCTTAATTTAATTGTCTCTGGTTATATTTTGCTTGCTTGTTTGTTTTGTTGGTTAGAAGCTGGGAGGGCATAATGGGGGGAAAAGGAGGGATGGCTGTCAAGGAACTTGTACAAAGAACACATGGACAAAGCCAAACCAGGGTAGGATCGAGGGTGGGAGGTAGGGATGGGTGTGGGGGCAGTGAATGATGGGGGGGAATGGAGACAACTGTACTTGAACAACAATAAAAATTTTTTTAATTTTAAAAATGGCGAGTTTATGCATTAGTAACTGTCACCAATGACCTGTATGTCTCTAAATTCCAGGAACATTTTTTCAGTCCCCATCTTTACTTGACCTCTCAGAAACACTGCATTAGGCTAGCTCCTCCCTTCCTCTCAGAACATTTCCTTCTCTGACTTTACGAAACTTCTCTTCTCCCTAGCTTCCCCTTCAGGTCTCTGCCACCTCTTCCTTCTTTACCCAATTCTTTACGCTTGAGTTCCCTATGGGCAAACCACTTCTGTTGTTCCTCTAAACTCCTGTTAAGTATCTCATCCATATTGTGTTTCTATGAATCATGTATATTCCAGTGACTTTCAAAGCGATATCTCCAGCCAACCCTCATTCCTAGAGCTCCAGTCTCAAACATTCCAGCCATTGAAATGACATTTCCACATGGAAGCCTTAGAGATACTTCAAAATGAACACGAAGCAAAATGAATCCTAGGTCTCGTCCTTCCCCAAACTGTACTCAGTGCCAAGATTCACATCTCACTCCCTTTGTTGCTCATGTTAGAACCCCTCTTCATGAAAGGAATCACAGTGTGTGGATGTGCATCTGCTTTTGGTTGAGCAGCCAGGTGCACATCTTTTTCTTCCTTCTAAAAGTGTCAATAATTAGGAATTTATGAAATGCCAAAAGGTATGAAGATAAAAGCAATGTGCTGATAGAGAGTCAAACTCAGATAATAACACATCCTCAAAATAACTCAGCCCATGTCTTAGCTGTTGTAAATAATGCTGCAGTGAACACAGGGATACATATATCTTTACAAATTAGGGGTTTTATATTCTTTAGATACATACTCAAAAGAAGAATTCCTGGATCATATTCTATTCTTATTTTTTAAAGAAACCTCCATCCTGTTTCCCACAGTGACTTTACATCGTACCAGAAGTGTAATGGAATACTACTCAGCTACAAAAAGGTAAAATATTGCCATTTATGACAACATGGTTGGATCTTGAAGACGTTATGCTAAGTGAAGTAGATCAGACAGATAAGGACCAAAAAAAAAACCATGATTTTGCTCATATATGGAATATAAAACAAAAAAGTAAAAACTAACAAATCAAAACAAAAATAAACTCAAAATTGCCGACAACAGAATAGTGATCACCAGAGGGCAAGGAGAGTGAAGAAAGAGCAAATTGGGTAAAGGGGGGTCAAATATATGGTAGCAAAAGGAAACTAAGCTTTTGGTGGTAAGCACACAATCAATTATACAGTAATGTTATACACTTTAAATTTATATATTGCTAATAACCAATGTTACCTTGATAAATTTAATTAAAAAATAGAACAGACAGTCTAAGAACATTTCTTTAGTTAGAGTTAGGATTCTGGCTCACATCTCAAATAAAAAATCTGGTGATAGATCTCTTTTACCTTCTCCCAAGAGCTTTTTTACTTCTAATGACAATCTCTTTCAGTCCTACTCTATACTTGTGTTTCATCCATAATTAAAGTGCCAGAAGCCTACTCCTCAGAGAAGATGTCAGGAATTTGATAGCATGCTCAGTGATTTGTTTCCTATAAATACTATATTCAGAAAATCCTGAAAATAGATGGACCTCTTCCATACCCATATGCCCACACCTGGTGGGTGTGGTGAGGGGGTACCTGAATCTGAGAATTTAGAGAGCAGCTACAAGCTTTGAAATTCTTCCCAAATACTGACACTTGTAGGTAAGCCAAGCATATGCAAATGAGCCCACCCCCACAGCAGCAGAGGTGAAGTGCTCAAGCTAGCGTGCCAAGTCATTGCAAGTGTTAGGCAGCGACTATGCTCAAGGGAAAGGTGAGGGACAGGGGAAGTACATAAACAACAAATATTTAGTAGCAAAGAAAAAAATTTACTAAAGTATATTCTCCTCTGTAAAAACCAAAATGTTCTCCAAAACATGCCATATACTTTTGCATCTTTAAAAGATGGGTGCTTCTGTTAACATAGAGATTGTCTTGTTCCTGTGGTACCTGAGAACTTAGACAACCCAGGCTGGTGCAGAGGGGGTTTCAGTGCAGGATAGTGGACAGACTGATGTTTCTCCAGAACATCTGAGGGAACATCAGGTTGTCTCCTGGCTTCTCTACAGAGCAGATTTCTGGGTCTCTATATGGCTATTCTCCTGGTATTGAGGTCAGTAAATGCCAGCCCTATGGAAAAGAATGGAGGGTAAAGAGAAAGGGAGAGTTCGTGCTGTGGTGAACAGGCCAGGAAAGCAGGGCATCTCATGAGCCAGGTTGGCCCAGCTCTGGAGCAGGCCCTGCAGAAGGAGCCCCAGAGACTTCCTCAATAGAACAGAAATGCATAGAAAACAAAACCGCTGATAACTTTTTGACTTCCTTAGTTCAAAAGATATGGCCTTTGGAGACTCTTTTCAGGGAAGTTAACAGCCCACCAGAAGGACGATCTCTCAAAAACTTCTCTTTTCTGTGGACCATTGGAAATAAAGGAGAAAGAAAGTTAGAAGCACTGAACCAGAAACATGGAAATAAAGAACTGATAGTGACCAGAGGGGGTGGGAAAGGGATAATGGTGGAAAGAAGGGAAAGGGTTAAGTCAAGGAACATGTATAAAGGACCCATGGGCAAAAACAACAGGGAGGTGGATGAGGATTGAACATGAGAGGTGGGAAGTGGGTAGGGCAGGGGAAAGTAATGGGGGGTAAATGGGGAACAATAATAAAATAAAATTAAATTAAAATTAAATAATAAAATAAAATAAAAAGATAGAACTGGAGAGGAAGGTGAAGAGACCTGGAAGAAAATAGTAAGAGAACAAAGAGGGAGAGAGGGAAAGGAAGGAAGGAGGAGAAGAAGCTCAAGAAGGAAAGGAGAGAGAGGCAGCACAAGGCAACAGAGGCTAGTGAGCATATAATAAGCCCAAAGAAATAAAACAACTCTGACCTTCCAGATTTCACTGCTGTGTAGCTATTGACCATTGGTGTATACTCAACTCAGATACATAACTCTAGTGTCTTCACCCAACTTCGTGCTTTCAGGAGCACATTGGATTTTTCAGTGATCCCTAAGCATTCCAGGAATGAAAAGCTAATGAAAACAATGAAATTAGTTTTTAATATTAAGTGTTAAATGCTTTTGCCACTATTTTTATGTTCCTTTCCCCACTCTATGCAGAAAGATTAATACTGAAAGATGGTGCAAAAATGAAGGATCAAATAAGAAAGTGGGGAGAGAGATGGCTGAACACACTATGTTTTCTCCACAGAACCTGAGTTTAGCACTGAAAGTCCTATGTCCTGGGAACCCTCTTGTCCTGGGCTTAATGGGCAGTTGGTCATCCTATCTGAAAAGAAAGTAATTTTCTTCCTCCTTTAGATGAAACAGTTAAAGTGAAAAGATGTAAGACTGGTCCTCCTTCAAGGACCACAATGACCATGTTGTCCCTAATAAATATAGGAGCTCAGAGATACCAGAATGTTCTTCAAAGAGACCTCTTCCCTCCCAAGCACAATATGAGTGAGATCTAATCACACTTTAAGGAAGAAATGGAGTAAGGCAGCATTTTCTTTCTTCCCCAGACTGCCAGGTCAGGGCCGGTATGGAAGCAGATGGGAAAGTGGGTGAGATGCTCCCAAAGATGAACGGTCTACAGCTCCATCTTAACTTTGAGAAGGTCTCCCCATGGGTACTAGACTACAGCTTCCTAACTGAATGAGCACCAGTCTGCAATGAAGCTTTCATGGACTTTGGGAGAACTGACCTGTGTTCTGATATTGTATTCTTCCTATATTTGCTGATAAAGTTCCCTTACTTTATGAAATAACTGTGATGCCAGACAGTTTGTTTTAATTTTTCATGATACCTCAGATTTATTTTGGGAATTTTGCTGGTTTGTGACATCTAAAATCTTAGAAATTTATCCCCATTAAAAGTTTCATTTTTGGCCCTGGTTGGTGTGGCTCAATGGGTTGAGCGTTGGCCTGAGGACTATCAATGTTTCTCTCCCTCTATTTCTGCCTCCCTTCCCATCAATAGAAATGAATAAATAAAATCTTAAAAAAATAAAAGTTTCAATTTTGGAAAATGAGATAAACTATCATGTGTAGCCAAATGGGGAAGAACAGAGAAGTGAAAAAAAAAGAAATAAAAATGGTTCAAAATATTGCCATATTCTATGAAATGCATTTTTCTGATAAAAAGAGTTATAATGGTTCACATAAAATGTGCTTACAGTTTGTGTCCAGTGATATTGTGAGTTTTCTAAGAGGTGATATAAAAACCAAGTTATTTATATTATTTCTCACTTCTGGGGATAAATTTAAAAATAAATTCTTAAATACTAGCATCTTATAGACAATCACACATTTAAAATATATGATGGATTCAAAAGAGAAGAGTTGGATATACTTTAGTTACCCCATTTCTTATTCAGGTCTCTAGAAATAACAGATAATACATAAAAATAAATTGTTATACCCACAACAGCACTGAAAAACAAGAGTTCACAGTAAATCAGATAAAGAAAGGTCTGGAAGAGAAAAAAAGAGAAAAAAGAACACTACTGGAGGAAACCACTGCCTGGCAGGCGACAGCCGCAGAAGATCATGTGGCAGCCAGAGAGTGACCGCCTAGACTTGGATCATAAGCAAACGGGAGAGATGGATTTGCGTGCCTCGGCCTGAGTCACCACATGCTCACCCCCTCTCTGTCACTCCCCACCTTCGTCAGGTCAATGCCAAGCAGAAAATACTTCCAGGCAGGTGCCTCTGAGGACTGAAGCTTGATTTGGAAAAGCTGGCCAATGTCTTTGGCTAAAGAAATTCAAATGAAGTATGGACTTCAGTTAACAATTATGTATCTTTGGTTTTTATTTGATTGTGATGATGTATCATACTAACTGAAAGATGTTAATGATAGGGAAAACTGGATGTGGCATTTAGCACAACTCTGTACAACCTTTGAAAATTTTCTATGAATTTAAAACTTTTCTAAAATAAAAAGTCTGTTTTTAAAAAATAACCTCCACCTGTATTATGCTAAGCGAAATAAGCCAGTCAGAGAAAAACAAAGTACAATATGATTTCACTTATATGTGGTATGTAATGAACAAAATGGGAACAGGCTAGGCAGAGAACAGACTGACTGCTGTCGGAGGAGACGGGTTGGGGGTGCTGGGTGAAAAGAGTTTAGGGACTAAGCAAAAAACAAAAAGAAAAAAAAGACACCTCATAAGATATAGACAACAGTGTGGTGCTTACCAGAGGGAAAGAGGGTGGGGGAGGTGGGAGACATTAAAAGGGAGCAGGGGTCAGGTAACAAAGGGAGACTTAAACTTTGAGTGGTGAACAAACACAATATACAGATGATATATCATAGAATTGTAGACTTGAAACCTATATAATTTTATTAACCAAAGTCACCCCAATAAGTTCAATAACTATTTTTTAAATAAAAATGAGATTTTAACCCCCATTGTAACTGTATCAGGAGATGATCCTTGAAAAGTAATTAGGTTATGAGGGTGGAGTCCTCATGAATAGGATTGGTGCCCTTAAAAAGAAGAGACAGGAGAGTTCACTCTGCCCTCTCTGCTCTACACCTCACATGGTGTAGATCACAAGAAGAAGGCCATCTTCAAACCAAGAAGCAGACCCAAACCAGACAAGGTCTGCTGGTACCTTGATCTTGGACTACCCAACCTCCCCAAAACCAAAATAAACAAATAACCCTCCACCTATCCCAATAAAATCTTAATATCTTTCAATGAAACACCTCATTTATAAACAGCTTCTAAGTCAAAGAAGAAAAAAATCCTCCCACTCTATTTAGAAATGATGACCACTAGAAGAACCAGATATAGAATGCTGCAGAGTAAAACAAAAACAGTTATCAGAGAAAAGTGGGTGGTCTTAAATGTTCCTTTTTTTATTTTTAGAGAGAGGAAAAGGGAGGGAGAGAAACATCAATGTGTGGTTGCCTCTTGTGTGTCCCCTATAGGGGGTGGGGAGGACCTGGCCTGCAACCCGGGCATCTGCCCTGACTGAGAATTGAACCAGCGACTGTTTGGTTCGCAGGGCTGTGCTCTATCCACTGAGCTACCCCAGCCAGGGCTAAATGTTCTTACTTTTAATTAACATAAACTAAGCTTTCAAATCAAGAATTTAGAAGAATATAAAAGCAAAATTAGGGGTGGTTATAAAGAATTTTGGGAAGAAAGTAAACTTGGAAATACAAAAAATAAGTTGAAGAAAAACATCAAAAGATTATTTAATTAAGCAACTAATTAATAAACTATAATAATCTTTGGATCCACCGGGAGAGCCATTTGATAACTGAGTAGGTTAATAAACTGAAGGAAAGATTTTTCAGAATATGAATAAAGTCCCTTGTGCATCCAAAAAAATGTCTTGCTGTCTAGACAGCTTTTGGAAAGTTTAGGCTGAATCAATCATAAGAATGAAAATTTAAAATCAGTGGAAAAAGAAGTCAATATTTAACCTTGTGTAGCAAGGGAAAGTGTAAAGGAAAAATTCATAATATTACATTACTCACCTTTAAATAGTGTTTACACAGCAATAAAAATGCAAGCACTGACTACTGATCTATTCAAAATTATGATATTGTGAGAATGAAAAACTATGAAGGATGTAAGTGTGACATAGGAGTGAAGATGTGGAGAAAAGCTAAATCCTCATTAAGGTAAGGTAAGAAGTTAATTCAAACATGTTATTTAGGTGCATAAAGGTAAGTACCAAAGTCAACAGACAAAAGTGTTGGAAGTGGTTGCTCTCAGAGAGGAAAAATAATGTGGAAAGACAGTGGTAGATTTCCTTAAGATTGCACATGAGGATATGTGTAACACTCCTTACATAGTTCTTTATGATCATGTATAGTTTAATTAAAATTCTTAAAGTAAAAGAAAAGTTGATCTAGTGTCATTAGTAATGAGAAGAATGACAATTAAAGCAAGATACTATTCCACCAATCAGATTTCAAAATTAAATACTTGCAATTATCTAGTGCTGGTGAAAATGCAGATTCAGCTGATGAGTGGCTGTCTTCCTACTTTTCTGCCATCAAAAGCATGTACTAGAATGGTACAGAAAGATGGAAATCTGCCCCTGAAAATGTTGTAGAGACAACATCCCATCCCTGGAATGTATATCTCTAGTCTTACCTTATATAAGAGAGAAACACATTGTACCTAGTTTAAGACATAATTGTTTTATTTTCTCCTACAGGCAGCTCAACCTGGATGATTAATTCAGAGAAACATTCCATTAACAAGTTAACAGAACCTCCTATACCAAGTGTCCATTAAACCTGGGAACACTGTTGTAATTTTCTTCTACAGATTGAAGGTGCCCTTGATGATACTATATGTTCACTTGCATTTCCAGAGTTTCTACATGTTCTGTATTTTGTGTGTCTTTCCCAAGACATCCTGACTTCATTATGCCATTATATTTACTCTGCTTTTACAAATGCTTCATGCCTTTTCCAAAACACCAGTAACTTTCATCTGACATTCATCCATTCAATACTTCGGAGGACCAACTATATTCAAAACCGCAGGAAAATGTCAAGCTGGGAGTTTTGAAAAAAGGAGGAATTCAGAAGAATCTATCATTAAGGGAGAGAAGAAATGTCATGGTTATTAGAAGTAAAATGAGTTATGTCAGTAAATTCCGGAGTAACTATACAAAGAGGTGCAGCCTTTCAGAAAGAGACTGAAAAGGACCAGAATGAAGACATTTTGGATGCTTCAACTGCAGAAGAAAAGGGAGCCAAGAGCAGTGGCGTTTACCCCAGCTGAGTTAGGGTTTGGGGAAGGCCTGAGATGATGCGCAGACTCATGTCGGTGGATCTGCTTGTGGAGGTTGACCTTAAATATTGACATTATAACGATAAAAACATCCATGGCCACTAACTAAGAAGTAATTACAAACCAGAACCACGCTTTCTGTTTGGAAAAGGGTTAATATAAAGTTGTGCCATAAACAATGAGACAAAGATTTTGAACTATATATAAAAGGATTAATTTGAAACTGTACTCAACAAAGCTTTTTGAATTTCATTTTTATCTGTTGTTTCTTCCATGGATTTTGCTTTAAATTGGTATGTGCAATAAATCATAAAATTATAAATCCAGGTGGCCCAACATACCACTCTGGGCCCACCCACAGGGAACACTGAGAATAGAACAGGAAGTCTGCAGAAATGTGTGTGAGGTTTTTAAAATCTTGAAATCCAAAATCAGTTGAAAAGTTGTTTGTTTTCAAGACTACTTTACCCATTTTAAACATGAGGAAACTCAGGCGTGGGCAGTGGTGGTTTGTCTGAGGTGACACAGCTAATGAGAGCTCAAGCTAGTATGGAAACGAGGTTTTCATCTTCACAAAGCAATTTCCCTTCTGCTATTCCAGTGCCCCCCATTGCACCCAAACTTCCTTTACCTGCTTTTGACAAAAAGGAAATTCTCTCAAATCCATTCATGATTTTGTCTGATATGAAGAGCATTAATTTCTTCAGCATGTTCACTTATGGATTAGATGCTTGGAAGATGTTTTGTGGATTAAAATAGTTTTTCTGCATAATCCACAGAAGGACCATTTAATAGTGTTTTTCCCTTGGAGATGCTCTGTCAGAGTTGTGGTTGAATCCCTTCCAATCTGGAATGTTCCCTATCTAATTAAGTATTTAATATCCATGATTTGCTGCTTTTAGTGAGAAAGACTGGGATTCAAGCTGCTCTGTGAGCTCTCATCTGCTCTCTATGACAGAGACATATGCTGATGAAGGTCTAATGCAGTTTTGCTAAAGGCTAAACTCAACACATCTGGTAAAAAGCCTCAGAAGGTTCCTAAACCCAAAATTTGCTAATTCCAACAGCCTGCCATGAAATCAAGACAAGGATTGGTAACATACGCAAGCATCAATCCTACCAGGGAAAAGCAGAATTGTGAGCAATTCTTTTTTTTAAGGATTTTTTTATTATTTATTTTCAGAGAGAGGAGAAGGGAGGGAGAAAGACAGGAAAAGAAACATCAATGTGTGGTTGCCTCTTGCACGCCCCCCACTGGGGACCTGGCTCACAACCCAGGCATATGCCCTGACTGGGAATCAAACTGGCAACCGTTTAGTTCACAGGCCAGTGCTCAATCCACTGAGCCACACCAGCCAGGGTGAATTGTGAGCAATTCTTGATAGAGAAAACAAATGCAAAGCTACTAAGATTAAAAATTTAAACAAATTTCAATATGATTTATATTTTTTAAAAGATGAATGCTTTTAGATTTCTTAAGGGGCTTCTCCAATTTGTCTTTAATAATATACAAAAAGCTGCACAAGTTGTTTGTGGTATGGAAAAAAATAAGGTATTCTCTTAAAGTGACCTTTATAACAATCTGTTACAATCTGGCTAGGTGCGTTTGAGCCTCATCCCATGCACCAAAAGGTTGCAGGTTCAGTTCTGGGTCAGGGCACATACTTAGGTTGCGGGTTCAATCCCCAGTCAGTGTACATACAGGAGGCAGCCGATCAATATTTCTCTCATACTGATGTTTCACTGTCTTTCTCTCCCTTCCCACCCCCCTCTCTCCCTCTCTCCAGAATCAATAAACATATCCTTGGGTGAGGATTTTTTAAAAAGCTGTTAAAAATAATTAAATGAGACTTAAAAATAGTAGGTTAGCAGACAGCTGGAAGATACTGTTATGTTCCTCAAGTGTAAATAGCCAGACAGGTCTGACTAAGAAGGCTGAGAGGCTGCAGAATTTACAGTTGAAAGAGAAATGTAAGTGACATTTATAGCTGTTGGCTGTGGAGTAACTTAAAATGATATAACATCAGAATAAACAACAGAATATCTGAGTAAACATTTCTTCTGTTGGAAAAGTGGCGTTATTTGTGAGGTCTATATGCATCCGCCTGACACTACACACTCAATCAGCAGAGAACATTCCTGATAGAAAATGGTTATTTGTCAAGCATCAAAATATTTTCCATCTTTGCAGAAATTATTTCTCGAGGTTATTGGCACTTAAATCAGCATTTCCTGAAATGTGTTCCATAGTATAACATTGTTTGCATGATGTTGTGAGGTGTCCCACAGAAAAATTAAAGTACAGTGTTTCTCTGGTCTAATAACCTTGGACAATAGTGTGTTGAGTCAGATTACATTTCTTAACTGCAGGATTCTATAACATCCTAATTTTTTACTATATGTTTCCAAGAAAAAAACATAACAAGCAGAATCTTCCAAAATTGTTTGACTTCATGGTCTGTCTTCTGTGCACTGCAGGTCAGGCCGAGCGTGCTGCTATCACTTTGGCCAGAGGCGAATCTGGTTTTTGTCGCTGGTTTCTAAGGTGCCTATCTTAGTGAGTATATTTAAAATCTAAACAGAAAAAAAATCTCATAGCTTTCTCTCTCTATCCATTACTGGATATATGAAAACACCAACAAAAAAGGTCACTCTGCCCTTTTCTCAAGGAGCGTGAGGGAGGAAGGGAAGATAGCTGAAGAAAGAGTGAACCAAATACACAGGAGTTGGCAAAAATAGGTGTACGGTTGTTACTACGTGAAACAGTTTATTCTGGCATTATTATTGATTAATTATTATATTATTTTCCATTCAAACAACTGTAAATCTACTTTTTAAACTTATTTTTAACTTACAATAGCTGTAATGTTGGCAGAGTAATAACTCATTTATCAAATGGTAAAGCAGACCAGGAAATTAGGATCTGTGTGTTGGCTGAATGGACCGGGCACTGAAATCTCAGAGGAGTCTCATTGCAAATGATGCATTAGAAGGGTCAAAAATTAGATAGATAGATGATAGATAGATGATAGATAGATAGATAGATATAATTTTATCTGTATTTCTTTTTTGTTTTTCTGAAGCTGCTACATTTGCTAGAGTCCTCAACATACAGCCATTAGAATTTGTTACAGAAAGAAAGTGAGTGGCTCAAATAAAATTAAGCATCTTGAGAAGGAATTTCCCAAATACTTGCCTCCCCCTTCACCACACCAACAGCTCAGGTCATGGAATTCTCCCATAGTGTGAATGGACATCCCTGTCCACTACCATAGCCTCTAATGCCCATGGCAGAGAGAAGTCAACTTTTCCTGTTCTCCTGCTGCCACAGACAGGCCAGTGGTCAGGCAATAAAAGCCTTGAGGTTTAGGTCCCTTGAGACCTTCTCATTTCCATGGGCCACAGTCAGGCCACATGGAGTTGCAGTGTGTCCCCACCACGGCACACTAAGGCAGCACCACTAGGCCACTGGGCTCAAAGACAGCCATAGAGAGGAACTTAGAAATCTGAATCTAATGAAAACCAAGGTGAATCTGGGAGGTATCAGCCAGTGTCCACCAAAGGTCCAGCAGAAGGTCAAGGAGTAACCTTCTCACCAAAATTATATAAGTCCTCATAGTGCCGGGCGCCACCTCAGGAGGTAAAACAAGCAAAGAGAAATGCTGGCCAGGCACCAGCACAATTTTATCTAAGAAAGCCTGTACACTATCCGTTACATGATTAAACTAAAATATAAACTAAATAGGACCAAAATCTATTTTTCCCCAGATAATTACCAAGTGAAGACTTGATAGTGAAAGTGAAAAACAAGATTTATTATAGACTAAATAAAGACATTCCATTTTTCCTGCACAAATGAGTTGTAATAGAAGTTGAATCCATAACCCCATGTTTATCCTTCAGAGAATCTGAGTGTAAGGTATATGTCATGGTTAAGAAGGTGACACTTACTACATTATGTGGGGCGGGGGAAATAACTAACCCTGTCATCTCGCATTAGAGATCAGCATCCATTGTCACTTGGGAGAATAAATTTGTCATCTACAGAAAAGGTACACGTGGTTCAGTCAGAGCTCTTCACCAAAGTGTCACTGCCTGCTAAGGGAACTTACTGCAGCGAAGGCTTGGATCTCAGAACCACCAGAAGGGAAACTCAGTTCTGTTCCCTATTACATGAGACGACCACAAAATAGCGCCAGATCAGCCCAGTCATGTCATGAATCTGACAAAATCCAGATGTGGCTGAAATCTCCCTCAATTCTCTGACATTTAAATAAATATGACAAATAGAGAAAGGAATGCAATTTCGTCCAGGTGCCTAAGAAGCATCTAGTTCTGTTAGAAATCCCCTCTATGATGTTTGGCAATTTGTACTATCTTGTGATGTTTCTGCACATGTAAAAATGAGGCTAATATGTTTTTTAATCTGTTAAGTGTGGTGAGAATACTAAAATAAAGGAAAAGGGATACAAAAAAGATTCCTGATGCCTGTTTTCAAAAAACAATGGAACTTTGCCTCCAACAGGCCTCAGCAACCTGGCTCCATTCCTACTGGAGCAGTGAATCAACAGTCTGGAACTCTTAGTAAAGAAAATAAGTGATCTATTCTGTTTGGATACTAGCCCTGAATGGGAGGGGTGAGGGTCAATCCATCATGCGAAGAGCTGTTTTCTTGGAAAAGACATGTGGAAATTCTAAAACGATGTTAGTTCCTGTAATAACCACAAACAATTTTGATAATCCAGTGTACATCAGCAAGCCCTTCCTTCCGCTAGCAAAAACTACCAGAGAATGAATTGAGGTCTTCATCTCACACACTCCAAAATAGGAGGTGCCAGGTTCTAGAATGAAAATACAACATGGAGTGGAATTACATGGAAGTAAACATTACACTTAGACCATATGCAAAGTTTATGACAGAAATGGCAAACTGGATCTGATTATCTGAGCCGGATGGCTGCCCAGTGAATGCCTACACTTCCTTGCCACACTTTCAGGGAGCTGCAGCCCCATGCGAAATTGTGACCAATGGAATTTGAGTGGAAATGATTCGTGCAACTCCCAAGATACATTCTTAAGTGACAGCCCCCATGCTCCCTCTCCTTCTTCCTGCTGGCAGGATTTCAGGTGCTGTAGGTAAATTCAGATTCAGGTAAATTAATTGCTGCAAATAAAAGCAAAACCCTATGGACAGTGACACAGTAAGATGAAAGAACTGACACCTTAAGTCCCTGATACCATGAAATGACAAAAGTAGTCCTTACATTGTTTATAACATATTGTTTTGTGAAAGAACAATCAACTTCTATTTTGCTTATGTCTGTATTATTTTGGGTATTTGTAACAGTGTTCAAAGTGACTTCCGAATGATAAAGGGATGCTACTTACCTGGACCACCCAATTTATTCCTTCAGTGAGAATTTCTGATTATGCACTAGGTTTGAGGTGCTGGAGATACAAAGTTTACAGCTTTGCAGGACAACAGGAAACACTCGCCTGGCGCACTGTCCCCACGTCCGTGCTCATCTGCCCATACAAAGAGAAGAGAGAAAGTCATCAATTCCGCATGTAGGGTTAAACAATGAAATTTTGGATAAAGGGTATTGATTGGTCTACCAAGTCTCTAAGTCAGTCACTTCTCCTAACAACACCTTATCTGAAGAGGCTTTTTTAAAAGATAGCAACAAACCAAAAAAATAAAGTATTACCTCTGAAGTACACATATACATATATAACATACACACATATGTTATATGATATATAATATGTATGACAT